>OY019130.1:26482581-27682581 GCA_955652365.1 Eristalinus aeneus | reverse complement strand
GTTATGGCAGGAATGAAGTCCAAAAATGTTATCGTAGAGTAAAACAGGTATCCGGAGGATATAAAGTTCGAACCGAAGCCAGCCGGACTAAAGTAGAAAAGAAATCAAGGAGTCGCTGTCTTTGCTGAGAATCTGAAAGAATCATTTCTGCAGACTCCTAAACGGCGATGACGGCACCAATTCGGCGGTTAGGCAGAATGTTCTACTCAATTTGGCAATGATAGACAAGAATTCCGTCCCCCCGACTTAGACTAAATGAAGATAGCAATATCGAAGCTGAAGTTGAACAAAGCTGCTGGTGCGGAGGGACTGCCAGCAAAATTATTTAAAACAGCGGGAGATGTGTTGGTTGGGCGCATGCATCAGTTCATCTGTCAAATATGGTCGGAGAAAAGCATGCCTGGTCCACAAGAAAGGAGATCCCTTTGACTGCGACAACTACCGAGGGATTAGTCTCCTGAACCTCGCATACAAGGTCCTCTCTACCGTATTGTGTGAGCGTCTAAAAGCGTTTGTCCATGACCTGATAGATCCCTATCAGTGTGGTTTCAGACCGGAGAAGTGCACACTAGACCAGACGGTAGATCGCGGAATAGACCCAAGAATTCCAAATCAACTCCCACCACCTATTCGTCGATTTCACGGCCGCATAGGACAGTGTGCATAGAAACTATCTATACAGTTGGGATAGTGGGTCGAAATGGGAATGAAGTGACATAGCGTGAATCAAAAAGTATTGGCAACGCTTTCTGATCAAGCAATAGAGAGCCTCTAGTGATTAGAAATTATTTCATCAAAGTTTGGCAATATGTTCACACGTGCTTACATTTTGAAAATAAATCATACAAAGTATTGAGTCGAAAATCTAAAGAGCTACCCATTTGTGTGAAAAACAGAAAAATACTAAAGCGGCAATACAAATGCTACAAGCGTTTCACCTTTAGTGCAATTGGAAATGAATTTAAAATAAGTTTATTCACATTGAGAAGTGTTCTTAAAGAGAATGAAAGAACTGGATCAACAGAAAACAAGAAAAGAAAGGAAAGATTGCGCATATTTTCTGATAGGGAAAAACTAGATATTATAAGAGAAGTGAAAAAAACCCTAAAAGAAAGCAGGGTTCCAAAAGCAGCCAAAGAAATCGAAAAAAAACAACTCAAAAAGATTTCAATGTGCAAACTCTTCGACCTGTTTTGCACGAAGGAGAATGTTATGGAGGAGCTGCTCGCAAACATCGACACTCAGCACCTAATCGTCGATTGAAAGACAGCATGTTACAGCGTGCATTGGGACGAGCTATACAGTGCCATGCCTAGTTTTGGCATTCCTACCAAACTCGTCAGATTGTGTAGGTAGACGATGGGGAACTCTCGCTGCTCCCTTAAGGTCAGTAACGAACTGACAGAGACCGTTCATGTCAGAAAAAGCTTAAGACAAGGCGATGCACTGCCATGCAACTTCTTTAACATCATTCTTGAGAAGATTGTGTGTAACTCACAAGTCAACACCGGAGGCACGATCTTCCAGAAGTCAGTTCAATTGTTAGCTTACGCTGATGACATTGACGTGATTGGACGAACAATGAGGCGTTTGCAGGCATTGAAGTGGAAGCGGCTAAAATGGGTCCGGCTGTAAATGAGGGCAAAACGAATTACATCAAGAAAGGACACACAACATCGACGTCTCGGACAGCTAACATCGACTCACACTAGCTAGCAGAAACTTCGAGGTAGTCAAGGACTTCGTCTACCTCGGCTCGGCAGTGAACAGAGACAACAGCATCTGTATCGAAATCAAACGCAGAATCACTCTTGTCAATCGCTGTTTCTTTGGGACCTAGACGCAATTGAGTAATGAAGTCCTCTCTCAAAGGACCATATGGAAGCAGCTCATAGTGGATGATTCCCTTCCAATCCCACCAAACACACAGCAAAACCTTCCTGGCCGTCAATCAAGGCCTGCCCACTGTTTGGGACGATTCAGCGGCCGTCAACCACAACCGTTTTCGCTTGATAATGTCAAATGTGCTCCATTTTTCATCGCCAGTCACCATCCCCTTCAAAAATGGGTCGAGTTCGTTCCGCTTCAGCAGCATATCGCAGGCGTTGATTCGGTCCAGAAGGTTTTTTTGCGTCAAATCATGCGGCACCCAAATATCAAGCTTTTTTTCAAATCCAGCCTTCTGCAGATGGTTTAAAATGGTTTGGTGACTAAGTCCCATCTTCTGGGCGGTGTCACGAGATGCCACATGCCGGTCTAACTCGATGATTTCCACGATTCGATCGGTATTCGTCATCACAGGACTTCCGCCGGCTTGCTTATCAAGCTCTGAATCGTCGAAAGCATTCCTCCATGGTTCGAAGTGATAGACAACAGTCCCCCAAAACACCATTAATTTCACGCAGCGTTTCTCTAGCGGATTTACGTTTAACGAAGGAAAACTTAAAAAATAATGCGAATTTCGGCGTTAGTGAACTCCATGTTTATAACTGTTGAACGCAATATTCAAACTAATCATGCTTAGCGTCGTTTTGTAGGTTATGCCAAGACCTTTCAAATGATGTATAGTATTGCCAGGTGCGACCTCTGCAGCATTCTGTACATAGACGGTAAATTCAAAAGACAAAAAGGCGAAACCTTATATTAGATGCAGTGAGGTGTAGCCGCCTGAGATTCAGTTATTGGCAATGAATCAGAGAATTTCTTTTTCGGGCACATACTGTGAGTTAGGAGTCTTGCTTAGAGGTAAACACGAATATCACCTTTCCTCACGAGAAGTTGCAAAATGACGCTAGGTATGGGGCGCGAATGCGAATTCAAAGTGCGAGAGTTATCATATTCCGCGGCCGCGATTTTGATCTAATTCTGATGACGTTTTATAAGGTAAAGCTTCCAACTGACGTAAAAAATGTACTTTTTATCAGGCCGCTACGAATCACTTCACCAAGTTTTCCGCTGAGTAATAAACCCTCATATGTGACCGCCCAGGAGCGGTGTGTAGAGGGCGGCACTCAAGGAAAGGGATAGGCAGTTTTTATTGGTAACTAGTGCCAAATCTGGCATTGAAGCGGAAGTGGCTAAAATGGGTCTGGCGGTAAATGAGGGCAAAACGAAGTACATGCTGTCATCAAGGAAGGACACACAACATCGACGTCTCGGACGGAGCATCACAGTAGGCAGCAGAAACTTCGAGGTAGTCACGGACTTCGTCTACCTTGGCTCCGCGGTAAACAGGGACAACAACATCGGTACCGAAATCAAACGCAGAATCACTCTTGCCAATCGCTGTTTCTTTGGGCTCAAGAGGCAATTGAGTAATAAAGCCCTCTCTCGAAGGACTAAGCTCGCTTTATATAACAGCTTGATCATCCCCTTCCTACTATATGGCGCAGAATCTTGGACGTTAGCAAAGGCGGGTGAGGAAGCCCTTAGTCTTTTCGAGAGAAAAGTTTTGCGTGAGATTTTTGATCCTGTTTGCGTTGATGGCATCTGGAGGAGAAGATTTCATGACGAACTCTATGGGCTGTACAGCGACATGCGCCTGGTTAAGCGTCTAAGGATACAACGCTTAAGATGGCTAGGCCATGTAGAGCGTATGGACACCACTGCTCCGGCCCGAAAAGTCTTTGAATCCGAGCCATTGGGACAACGCAACAGAGGACGACCTAGACTTAAGTGGCGCACACAAGTGGAGAAGGACCTCAACCAACTTGGAGTGCGCAACTGGAGACAGCTGGCGAAAGATCGTGCTGGCTGGAGAGGCATGTTGGTTGAGGCCCAGGTCCACCCCGGACTGTAGCGCCACAACAAGAAGAAGAAGCGCCAAATCTGGTGACCCAGCTGCTGTCAGTTGAAGCAGTTATTGGTCCCCCTACAGACAACTTTAGTATAAGGTGAAATAGTAAGTTAGGAAAGGATATAGTTTATAAAATAAAATTAAAAAAAATAATTAGTAAATTATTATTTGGTTTTGTAAGCCTGTTGGCCGCCGTGGCGTAGTGGGTAGAGTGCGACGCTCACACGCCGAAGGGTCTAGGTTCGATTCCCAACTGAATCTCGAATTTTTCACGGCACCACCTCTTTCGAGCTGCTGACAACACTCAAAGAGTAAAACTGTCTAAGAAAGCTTCTTAAATTTCGCCGTTCGGAGACGACAAAAAACTGTAGGTCCCTTCTTCTCGTGAGAGAACAGTAGCGCGCTTAACACGAGTGGTTGATGAGCAAGCTAGGCCCTAGTCCCTATGTGGACAGTTGAGCCATCCAATTACTAGTATGATATGACCCTCCTCTGAAATTCTGTAGAAAGCATGCAGATGATGATCAGCAAGTTGTATGAACTCCGTTAAATATTGAATCAACCTCTGAATCTAGCAAAATCGGATATGACAGCGATGGCGGTGGCAAATACTACTGAAGGAAAGTGTGAATCTACTAGAATGAGCGAATAGAAGTTGTTTATGAATATAATCACCAGTGAATCATAATTCCTTCGAATATTAAAATGAAGGAGCTAGGGATGGGCACAGTCTGGTGAAGCTGCTTCAACAAAACATAACAAATGAATATTTTGTTAAAGTCAAGTGTGTCCAAACACGTCGACTTTAACAATGCTGACCTGTGGAGGGATCAAATTTGACGGAAACACTGTCGGTACGCTTTCGTTAAGCTTAGTAAAAGTAAATCGAAGCAATCCGATCCAATCGAGCACCTTGCATTTGGTAACCCAGGCCTTGGTTTACGACCAAATTACGCTTTCACACCATTTGCTTGACATAGATCTCTAAACTATGCCTGTACACACACACTGTGCTTGCTTGAATCAATAACCTCAAAAACTTCCCCTGGCCAAATTTACACATTCAAATTTTTTTTCCGGAACATTTGATCAAAAAAACAAAACTAAAGCAAACGAGGACCATTGTTTCAGCCACGTTTTCAAATCTACTCTTTACAAATCCACGTGTGTGCGTTTCAATCTCGTAACTTTATTTCCGTACTTCCCTTCTATTCAGTGCGCACAAGAAAAAAAGGCAAACAGGGCCAGAGAGCGAAAGAGAGAGAGAATAAAACACAATTGCTTGTATCAAACTTTGAAATTATGGCCAGTTGAAGTAGTTACGCTCCAGGCGCTTCGCTGTGCTTCATTATGTTCGTTAGGGAAAAAGTTTTCCCAAAATTCCCTTTCAACAATTCGGTTTGCTGCTCATGCTGCTGCTGCTTCTGGTGCGTAATTGTTTGCAGTAAGCTGATGAGAGCGAGGAACGAGTATTTCATTTCCCAGGTGGGTAGTGCGAAGCACTTTCATAGAAACTCAATACGGACAATTGTTGCACGAGTGAAAAACTGATGGCCTGCCGCTGAGTTGGTATGGCACGCATAGCCCGAGGACGAGCAGTTTTTCAATCAGCGATGAGGAATTGAGATTTTGCGAGCAGCTGGCTTTGTTCGCGAATGATTTCGAGTTAATTAAATTCCTGAAATCAACCATTGAATCTACTTGGAACGAAAGACGCGAGATCGTGAATGGAAATAGAATTCATTAGACGGGGAAGGAAATCAAATTGAACAGTGACCGAATGTGATTCAGAATCAGGACTGCTTCGTTTGAAACTCCATAGGGATGTCTAAATGTCTAAAGATTTGTTGTGGTCCTTACATTGTAGGTCAACAAATGCCATCCAAACCGGACCCAATTTGCATAGGGAAGCAGCGAATCTGGCACAAGTACCTTTCTACATCAAGTCAATGAGGCAGGAGGGAGGATTAATAATTCTGAGTGCAACTTTTGCTATCGGGGGTCCTTGGAATTCGTCCGGTTATGACTCCATTGCAGGAGTAAGCAAATGTTGAGCACCGAATAGTCGACCAACCGAACTCTATGACTGCAACTAAATGGCTGTCCTTTCACTCAATAAGTCCCGGGACTGACACATAGGGGGCGCCACTAACAAAAAAAAAATTTTTTCGATATATAAACATTCGTAAACATTCAAATGATACTTGTCAAATTTTGATGACAATCTGATTATTAGGTAATAAGTAACAGTGGTTTAAGTGACGCTACTTTTGCGACTTTAAAAAGGATGAAAAAAAAACAATTTCGCAACTGGAGGCAGCTGGCTTTAGATCGTACTGGCTGGAGGGGAATGTTGGCTTAGGGTCAGGTCCACTCCGGACTGTACCGCCACAAGAAAAAGAAGAAGAAGAAGTAGAGTTGTCCATGAGAAAGCTGTTTTCGCAATGGGTGCCGCGTTTACTCACAATGAACCAAAAACAACTACACATCTATGATTCTGAGGGCTATTTGGAGCTGTTTCGCCAGATTAAACAGGACTTTTTGCGTCGGTAAGTCACAATGAATGAAAAATGGATCCACCTCTACACTCCGGAGTCAAACCGGCAGTCATCAAAGTCGATATCAGCCGGCGAAACGCGCCTAATGCGTTAAAAAACACAAAGTTCGGTTGGAAAGGTTATGGAAACCGTATTTTGGGATGCGCACGGAATTTTATTCATCGACTATCTCGAGAAAGGCAAAAGGATCAACAGCGAATACTGCATGGCATTAGTGCATTTAAAGGAAAAAATGCAAGGAAACGGTCCCATATGAAGAAGAAACAAATTCTCTTCCACCAAGACAATGCACCGTGTCACAAGTCGTTGGCTACCAATGTCAAATTGCACGAATTGAGCTTTGAATTGCTTTCGCACCCACCGTATGGCCCCCGGCAACTTCTACCTCTTTCTAGACTTCCAAAAGATGTTCGTCGGAAAAAATTTAGCTCGAATGTGGAGGTGATCGCCAAAGCTGAAGACTATTTTGAGGCCGATCTATAAAAATGAAAATAAATCGTTTTATAAAAAAGCTAGCAAAATGTATCGAAATGTTAGATTATCATGAAAATTTGATTGTTATTCATTGGAAAATTTATACTAACTAAAACAAGTATGAATTTTTGTAAGTGGCGCTCCCTATATCTCAATCTCGGGACTTTTTTAGTGATGTGTTATAAGACCGCAAAAGATCACCCTTTCCTGCCATTGTCTTTTAGCCTCTTACTGCTCAGGCGCTTCACATTTCTTTCTGTGTCTTTTTAAATGCGTCTTGCCTTGCCTGTTTTCTTTGCTTACACTCGCCATCGTTCGTGCCGTAAGTGGTCGACTGCCTATAGTGAAGCTGAACACGTTTTGGACAGCTAAATAGCAATGCAACCACATGTGAATGGCAGTCTGATGATAGTCGGATGACAGTCGGATGACAGTCGGATGACAGTCGGATGACAGTCGGATGACAGTCGGATGACAGTCGGATGACAGTCGGATGACAGTCGGATGACAGTCGGATGACAGTCGGATGACAGTCGGATGACAGTCGGATAACAGTCGGATGACAGTCGGATGACAGTCGGATGACAGTCGGATGACAGTCGGATGACAGTCGCATGACAGTCGGATGACAGTCGCATGACAGTCGGATGACAGTCGCATGACAGTCGGATGACAGTCGGTTGACAGTCGGATGACAGTCGGATGACAGTCGGATGACAGTCGGATGACAGTCGGATGACAGTCGGATGACAGTCGAATGACAGTCGGATGACAGTCGGATGACAGTCGGATGACAGTCGGATGACAGTCGGATGACAGTCGGATGACAGTCGGATGACAGTCGGATGACAGACGCATGACAGCCGGATGACAGACGCATGACAGTCGGATAACAGTCAGATGACAGTCGGATGAATCGGACGACAGTCGGATGAGTCGGATGACAGTCGGATGAGTCGGATGACTGTCGGATGACAGTCGGATGACAGTGTATGTTCAACGTTGGCTCCCTGAGGAGTCTCACGCTGGCAATCTCCACCCTGCGATATATGATAAATAATGCATCGGTTCTCTTAAATATTCCTTTTTGTTATTCGCCTAAAATACGAAGGCGCTAATAGACGTTCCGTAGCTTTGAGAGCTGAACATTCAAAGTTATACGTGAACTTACCTACGAACTTGAAGTTGTCTCCTTGCCCTTAAAACATTGAAAATAAAGACAAAAACTTAAGCGGTCGTTTATGGAACAAACAGAACTGTCCCTTGACCCATCCGCTCGTAGCGTCTTGAGGGATTTTTTCCCCGAGTTCACCCCTCATTTTTCCTCGTGACTGATGGCAGCCTCTTGCTCCTTCAAAAATAAATCTCCCCGCATAGGCTCTAAACGATTACCCAGTCTGAGTGGGTCCGCGATAGGCAGAAGAAAAATGAAATGTGTTATCCACTTCGACATCAAGTGTCAGGCGAATTTGAGTCTGTCGTAAAATCAAGTGTTTCTTTTATTCAATCGAATGCAGTTTTTCATTTTGAACCATTCGCCATTCCCAGGGGTGCCCTCTCTTGAATTACGACGAACGCACCCACATTTGTCGCTGCTGATACGCTCTATGGGCGTTTATATAAGCAATGACCTCATCTCTGTGGATGTGAATCTCTGTCCTCCTCAAAGTGAAACTTTGATGGGAAAAGTCACTCGTGAATACAGTGACATTACACGCAGCGCGTACGTGATGTGACATAAAGCAGGATAGATTATCAGCGAATTTATCACGTCGGACGTGAATCACGTTGGGATAGTAATCGATATTGAGCAAGTGAAAATTAAGTAAAGAATTGATATCCGGCGGAGTGTGAACAGGTGCGCTCTCTGGATGATTCAGCACATTGTTCCTTTCAAATGCCAACGTGTTTCTCGCAATTTCTGCTCCCAACTTATCAGGTAATGATGCGTAATAGGCTGCTCTTATTGTTTTACCTTCTTCGGGAAAGGCGATAAATAAAATTACGTGACTGGAGCAGTCGTCATGAATTTCATGGTCGGTGGAGATGTCTTTGACTTTCGTGTTTCGGGGCTGTGGCAGATTGCCTTCCTCCTTTGCAGCCTATTGAATTGACTATTTATTTGTATCACGAGTTCATGGATACACGGCATCGTGGGGGGAATCACTTTTTGGCGGTTGTTGGGATCTATTTGAAGACTTGAAACGAAAAGCTATCTGTGCTGTGCATTAATCTTTGGGACGCGATGAGAGCCTGTTCGTTTTATTGACACTAACGTTGGGGAAATGTGTTTTGCAATTTGTTTAAGGAGTGTCGTAAATTGTTGTTGCATAATGTGGTGGCCAGTAAGACGTGGTGGAACAAGTCGTACTTTAAACTTTCGAGATAGGGACATGTTATCATTATTTAAAAATAATTGAATGGCGCGACAATACACAGTGGACCAGGGCCTAGCTTGCTCATCAACTTCTCGTATTGTGCGTCCTTGAGACCTTTGGTGCACTGTTCCAACAGCTTAGTCAAGAGATTGCCTATCTTGGAGTCTTGTGCTATTCAAGGCGATCGTTGCATGCCTGCTTCATCTAGAAGATCGTGTTTTTAGGTGCAATGTTTTGATCTGTCACGAGTAGAAGGAATCTACAATGTTTGGCCGTCACCAAACGGCGAAGTTTGAGAAGCTTTCTTAGACACTCATTACTCTTTGAGTGTTGTCAACAGCTCGAAAGAGGTGGTGCCGTGAAAAATTCGAGGTGTTCAGCCGGGAATCGAACCTAGACGATTCGGCGTGTGAGCGTCGCACTCTACCCACTACGACACGGCGGCCACCGCGAGCGCTATTGCCTTAGACAAAGCTATACGAGACAAAATGCCTGTTCACCGTTGTCATGGAATATTTGGTCTTCCTTGTACCTTCGCGTGGGGAAATCACTTTCTTACGATTCAGAGAATCGAAAGTTTTAGAGTGAGTTTTATTCTACATTGGATTGGCTCCTTCCGTCTACTTCCATTGGCTTAGGCCTTTTTTGATATTCTCCCAGCTTGAGTCCGGACAAAATTTGCACTCGAATTGATTTACCTTCGCGTTGAACTTTGAAGAAGCATCGCTCCAGCTTAGAGTTCTTGCCCCTTTGAACGAACGCCAAAGCTTTAAGCGCCTTGTTCAATTTTTTCCTTTACGGCCGTTCTTCAATGCAACCACCCATTTTGATGGCGACGCACTATGAGGCAGCTCTATGGCAGGAGCGCCCAGTCGATTTTTAAAAACGTAACCGATCGCCGTGACGTAGTGGGTAGAGTGCGACGCTCACACGCCGAAGGGTCTAGGTTCAACTCCCAGCTCAACACCAATTTTTCGATTTTTTCACGACACCACCTCTACCGGACTGCTGACAACACTCAAAGAGTAATAACTGTCTAAGAAAGCTTCTCAAATTTCGCCGTTCGGAGTCCGCAAAAAACTGTAGGTCCCTCCTACTCGTGAGAGAACAGTAGCGCGCACAACATGAGTAGTTGATGAGCAAGCTAGGCCCTGGTCACCCTTTGGACTGTAGCGCCAACAATTATTATTATTAACCAATCTCAATAAAAGTCACCCTTTGCGGTTAGCTGATAATATGGGCCATATGGATTGGGAATTTTTTTCCCAATAAGTGGCTTAATCACTCAACGTTTGGCATCAAAGTTGTAAGAATAGGGAAGTTGTGGTCATTCAAAAGTACTTGACGCAACTTTGTTCAGTTGGTACATTAAAAAACAAGTGTTTGTAACAAATGTTTTGGATTGAATTTATCAATGGGAATATGTTCTTTGAATACAATTAGTTTTCACTCGGTTATTAAGTACCGTTAGCCCAAAAAAAAAAATGGCGGATTACAAGAACCTAAAAGTTGTTTTTAAATAACGGTACTTTATGAATAGGCAATCATCGAGCTAAATTTGAACCAACATTTTTTAGCTTAATCATTTCTTTACTGAAAACCGAAGTCAAAAGTTACACCTATGTTTGTCTAAACAATTTTTTTTTAGTTTTTTGTGTATATGCAGAACTGTTTAGAATAATGGCACCATTATTGATTTTGCTAATAACTTATTCCCATGGTTAGGTAGGCGCTTCATATTCATTGCACAACATCTTTTTTACAAGAGTCATTAAAGTAATAAGCAACATAATAATAAAAATACATCTCGTCATAAAAAAAACATCCGAATACCGGAAATGCAACCTATTTTAAGTTGCGCAAAATAATATCGGCACTTTATTCTGAAGAGCCTTCTCGTAGCGTACACAAGTAGTTAACATTTCTTGACTTTAAACCTTATTTTACACATATTATTATAGATACAATTTCAAAAGTCCAAGTGCAAGTACAAGTGCAAGTGTAAGTGTGGAACATATTGAACTATTGTTATTATATTCAAGGTGTCAAACTTCAATTTTTTTCTTGCGAAAGACAGGAGCTCTTTGAAATATTTTTGAATAGAAAATTTAGGGCTTTTGAGAAAAGAATTGAAGATGTTGAGACATTTTTAACAACAAACACAAACTGCTCTGAAAACCATGTATCAGAGCTAAGGAAACAGTTAACCCGTTTCAAAAGTGAACTCAAACCTAAATGGAACAAAAGCTTCCGCAGAACATCGGAGTTGAAAAAAACGAATCAACTTGTCTTCAAGAAAAAATAAACTTCGCAATGTTTGCACAACCCTCTGGACGTCATCGGGTAAGTTTTGCTCAATTGAGTAATCAGAGAAAACGTGAAAGAATAGCCGATCTTAGGGACACATCCGCTGAAGAACTTGTGTTTGCTAATAATTGTTGGCGCTACAGTCCAAAGGGGGACCAGGGCCTAGCTTGTTCATCAACTACTCGTGTTGTGCGCGCTACTGTTCTCTCACGAGTAGAAGGGGCCTACAGTTTTTTGCCGACTCCGAACGGCGAAATTTGAGAAGCTTTCTTAGACAGTTATTACTCTTTGAGTGTTGTCAGCAGCTCGAAGGAGGTGATGCCGTAAAATATTAGAAAAATTGGTGTTGAACTGGGAGTCGAACCTAGACCCTTCGGCGTGTGAGCGTCGCACTCTACCCACTACGCCACGGCGACCACACTTGTGTTTGCTGCTCAAACGAAATTTCGAGCCTCTGGAGACAAAAGAACTGCTGAATTATTAGAAGAAACCATATCTCCTCAACCTCAAAACTTAAAAGCCAGGATATGGCAATACCAACACTGGAAATGTGGCCAGGCGCTTCTTTAAAAACGCAATCAAATCAAGCGAAATAACAGGTATAGACGTAAAATCCAGAGGCACGATCTTCCAGAAGTCAGTTCAATTGTTAGCTTACGCTGATGACATTGACGTGATTGGACAAACACAGCGATCCGTCAATGAGGCGTTTGCTGGCATTGAAGCGGAAGCGGCTAAAATGGGTCTTGCGGTAAATGAGGGCAAAACGAAGTACATGCTGTCATCACGGAATGACACACAATATCGACGTCTCGGACGGAGCGTCACACTAGGCAGCAGAATCTTCGAGGTAGTTAAGGACTTCGTCTACATCGGCTCCGCGGTAAACAGGGACAACAACATCAGTACCGAAATCAAACGCAGAATCACTCTTGCCAACCGCTGTTTCTTTGGGCTCAAGAGGCAATTGAGTAATAACGCCCTCTCTCGAAGGACTAAACTAGCTTTATATAACAGCTTGATCATCCCCTTCCTACTATATGGCGCAGAATCTTGGACGTTAGCAAAGGCGGGTGAGGAAGCCCTTAGTCTTTTCGAGAAAAAAGTTTTGCGTGAGATTTTTGGTCCTGTTTGCGTTGATGGCATCTGGAGGAGAAGATTTCATGACGAACTCTGTGGGCTGTAAAGCGACATGTGCCAGGTCAAGCGTCTACGGATACAACTCTTAAGATGACTAGGCCATGTAGAGCGTATGGACACCACTGCTCCGGCCCGAAAAGTTTTTGAATCCGAGCCATTGGGACAACGCAACAGAGGACGACCTAGACTTAAGTGGCGCACACAAGTGGAGAAGGACCTCAACCAACTTGGAGTGCGCAACTGGAGACAGCTGGCGAAAGATCGTGCTGGCTGGAGAGGCATGTTGGTTGAGGCCAAGGTACACCCCGGACTGTAGCGCCACAAGAAGAAGAAGGAGACGTAAATCTGATAAAAAAAAATTCACATAATTTTGCAGTGCTTATCCAGCGGATTTAATATAGATGTGCCAAAATTTAAAACTTATTTCCTTGAAACTGCGAGATTGTTTGTATCGCTGTATCCTTGGTATAATGTGAGTACTTCAGTTCACAAGATATTGATACATGGGCATGAAATAGTTTCTCAGAGTGTGTTACCAATGGCTGAATTAAGTGAGGAAGCATTAGAAGCAAGCAATAAGGATTTTAAAATGTAAAGAGAGATTTTTAGTCGAAAAACATTAAGACAAGACACTCTAACAGATATTATGAATAGAATGTTAATACCTTCAGATCCATTTATTACAAACCAGAGAATAAGGAAGCCTGCAAAAAAAGTTCCATTTGATACTGACGCTATTGATATGTTCTTGCAACCCGATTTCAACAAACAACCTCAAATTGACTGCGATTACTTTTCGGACTCAGAATAATTTGTAAATTAAATTTTGAAAATGTAAATAAAATGTTTTACTTTTATTTAAAACCCAGATACACACAATATTTTATTTTCAGATTTTTCAACTTTGTAAATTGTCTCAAAGTAAAGTTATACTGTTCTTCCAAAATTTTAATTTAGGAAGTAAATAAACTGTTAACTTATTATATAATTATATTTTAAATTGACTGCAGAATAAATAAAAATAATAAGTCCATGATTGTTTACTTTACTTTGTAAATCCAACCCCTCACTTCTCAAAAACTACCAAACAAGTACCATTTTTAACATGTTACAACGGTTCTTTCGGAAACCTGAGCAGTTACAGTTATTTTGACTTCGGATTTGAATTCAGCACACCCAAATCCTTTAGAAAAATATATTTCGGTTAACTCAACTAAAGGGCTTATAAATATCGCCGTCAAATGGCCATTTCTGCTCCACTGTGGGACGATCTCCGGCCCAGACTCCCACCAACACGGTCAATCTGATCCTTTAAATGAAACATGAATATTAGATCTGATTCCCATTGAAAACATTCGGAAATGTCCTCTCCCTCTTTTCTTCCTGCTCCGTGGCCATGGCAGTTCTCGCAAAATTATCTGATATTCAGCCTCCATATGTACAGGCTTAAATCATTCGAGGATAAACCCACCAACGGGGAGTTGAAACAAGGAAGTGGTTTGCATCCCCTCGAATGTGGACCACGGACACTGCCATCGCCACTGGAAATCGGAGCACCTCCACCGGACCGAACGGACTGAATGTAATTATACCCCGTGATTCTGTTAATTTCTGCTCAAAATTACCCAGATGGCCAACCACCATCCGACACCCACCATTGGCGAATGGCAGCTGCCGGCACAGTCGCGGAAATGAGGAAGCATCCGAACCGCGATGGAGAGAAGCCGTGCATGGATGGCGCTTCATTAAAATTTCCAATATCGCTGTACACAACAATTACAAACAGAATCAACTACGTGCTCGATTACCAAACGAATTTGTCTGGCCGTCGCTGAATTTTAAAACACCCGTCCTCGTGGAACCGAACGCGAACCGGTGGCTGCTTGATCTGCCAAATAGGCGTCGTTTTGACAGACTCATTGGATGATGTGCGATTAGATTGGGTTCCTCTGGCACGTCGACGAATTCTGAAATAATTTCTCATGAAACACTAATCAGTTCGCTGGAAAATTGAACTCGCAGCCTACTTCAGCAGTGAGTGGGACGAGCTGCACGGGATTACACTCAAAGAACTTAATCGAGTCCTATTAGGACGGTTCGTCGCGTAAGGCTTGCCCCCGTCTAATTGCATGATGTCACTTAAGCACACCCCGGGCAATTTGTTTCTTCAATTCAAAACATGACACAGTTGATTGCCGGCAGCTTAGTGCCGTGTGGGGGAAACCGCACTTAGCAAGTGTGCGCATTGCAAAAAGGGAGTGGGTTAGCAGGCCTTTATGCAAATAATTTTGAGAGGCACTTCCTTCACATTTTATGATCATTTCTAAAAATAAAGCAAGCAGCAAATAAAAGCGACTGGAATTTATGCGTACAGCTGTTGCTTGAACAGTGTAATGACATTTCACCATTTGCCAGGCCCGATACTTTGAATTGAACTTTCGTTCTGGGATGTGGGGTTTTATGAGGGAGCGGTAAACGTGGGCCTTGAGTGACGGGGCTGTGAAGGGAATTTATTGCCGACTGAAGTACTCAATAATCTTTAATTTGACCACCGTCGGTATCGGTGACTTCTGCCGGACAACAAGTTCCTGGAGTTTATTTTAAACTTTGTCACATCATTTTTCACGACCTTCGATAACTCTCACAATCAATGAAACAATTTAGAAAAACGTTTGTTTGCCAGGGAAACCAACTTTCTAACGAATTAATCTTCCTGATTGGACAATAATTGTTGTGTGTCCTTATAATCGGCGTTTATCAGCGCCAAGGACAAATTCGATGTTTCGGAAATCCCGGGTACATTTGTCGAGAACCAAAAACGACTTGTTCTTCTTCTTCTTGTTGCGCTACAGTCCGGAGTGGACCCGGGCCTCAACCAACATACCTCTCCAGCCTGCCGCACTCGCCAGCTATCTCCAGCTGCTCACTCCAAGTTGGTTGATGTCTTTCTTCACTTGTGTATCCTAGGCCGTCCTTTGTTGCGTTGTTCCAATGACTCAGATTCGAAGACTTTTCGGGACGGAGCCGTGATATTCATACGTTCTACATGGCCTACCCCTCTTAAGCATTGTATCCGAAGACGATTAACCAGGCGCATGTCGCTGTATAGACCATAGAGTTCAAATAACCGACGCGCTTCCTAAAACAGCGCACGGACTTCCCGGGCGTTCAAAAACCTGCACAGACTTGAAATAGAGAGAAAGTTACAACCTCCCAAGATGAGGAACAAGTTCGTGTGAATCTTATTTGCCTATCCAACACCTTCCTTCTGCTCCATCCTGTGATTGCACTGACTGTACTGTCCGCAGTGTCGGTGTGCCCTTACACCGCATTCCACTGACAAGGGCAACATGGAACTAGCGTTCTTGGAGCAGAGCATTGTCCATGAATCAGTGCCATGAAAAATTCTTCATGCAGAAAGTCACAAATCCCAGTTAGTTCTCGACAATTTAAACCTTTTATAAGGATCGTTTCGATCAAGGACATTTCATTTCAAAAGCCTACAGAAACGCGTCGTGGCGAGGTGGGTTTAGAGCGACACTCACACGAGGGGTGTTCCAGGTACGGACAAAATAAAAATTCATATATGTCACCGCCTCACCTCTTTAAAGCTGCAAACGCAAAGAGCCCTGTTTGCTTATGAATAGTTTTTCAATTTCCTGCAACAAGTAATTACCGACTACTTGTAAGTCCCTTCTCTCAAAAGACTATGGCTCGCACGGTAGGAATAGTTACTGAAGAAGCTAAGGCCTGCTGAAGTTGCAGAATATATCGTCATATCGGTGCCTAATGCCATGCATTTTTTTCGGTAAGTTTGGTCATGAATCGTATAGCAGCGAATTTTGGCAAAAACGAATCGCTTGGGCATCACTCACGAATTGTTGAATGACGCCAACGGCGATCTTGATTTCGTTAATAATAATAATAATTGAGTGATGCTACAGGCCGCAGGGGGACCGAGGCCTAGCTCACTCTTCAACTACTTGTGTTGTGCGCTCTTCTATTCACGAAGGGACCACCGACTCCGAACGGCGATGTTTTGAGATGCGCGAATTTCGGGGCTATAGTGAACTCCATGTTTGAAAGTCTATAACTGTTGAACGCGTGGTCGCCGTGGCGTAGTGGGTAGAGTGCGACGCTCGCACGCCGAAGGGTCTAAGTTCGACTCCCAGCTAAACAACAATTTTTCGAATTTTTCACGGCACCACCTCTTTCGAGCTGCTGACAACACTCAAAGAGTAATAACTCTCTAAGAAAAAGCTTCTCAAGCTTTGCCGTTTGGAGTCGGCAAAAAACAATAGGTCCCTTCTACTCGCGAGAGAACAGTAGCGCGCACAACACGAGTAGTTGATGAGCAAGCTACTCCGTTTGGACTGTAGCGCCTACAATTATATTATTTTTATTATAACTGTTGAACGCAATATTCAAACTTATCAAGTATAGTGTCATTTTGTAGGTTATGTAAAGACCTTTGATATGATGTATAGTATTGCCTGTAGCGCTTTGTACATAGCCCAAAAATTCAAAAGACAAACGGGCGGAAGGGAGATATTGGCAGACTTATATATTTCTTATGCGATCAAACAACTCCCTTCTCTCAGAAGTAAAAGGGACCTACAGTTCTTGGCCGACTCCGAAAAGCAGAAAATAAAGAAGTGTTCTTATAGACAATAAATTGTCGGTAATTGTTGTCAACAACTTGAAAGAAATGGTGTTGTGACAAATGTGAAGCGTTCAGTTCGGTACTAAAACCTGCGTGAATTTCGTCTCAAAATGCCATGACAGCCACACACTACTCCCTTAACCGAACAAATCGCCCAAAGAACATTCTTGGAGCCAAATAATTTGCTTTGTGAACAATCATTGCCTGTTGCAGAAGAACTTTGCCCTGACCCACACTGCAATCCTCAAATATTCAACAAATGGTTCTAGGAAACTTTCGGAACAAATCCATTTATTTTCGAGTCTATTGCCAAGAAAGAAATACTTTTCTCTGATTCAGTAGCTTCCCTGGAATTTCAAATAAGACTCAAAAACAGTTTGCCACGGGTGGTGCAATGCGGTTTGCATTAAATTTTTGAACCCAGTAGCAACCAGTGCTCAATTGCAGAAACACACCAGTTACAAAAACGTGCATATTGTGGCCACAGGTCCACTTATTGAAATTTAAGTTTGTGCAATGCAACATTCCATGCAATCATATTTCATAAGCCTTACGTACAGATACAGTTAGCATGCAAAATGTGTATACAGCCATCGAGAGAAAGTTCATCCTCAAAAATAAAATATACAAGAAGGAGCTACGGTGGACATGGGCATCTATAAGCATCTTCGTCTTTTCATTTACTTCTCAATCAACGTGAAAAAATCAAAAGGTCTATATTATTAATTTGCAACAGATGGCGGCACCTGTCTGATCTTGGAAGCGAATACCTACTCCATTGGAAAGGTGTTACATTCGTGAGCAACAGCAAGTGTGCATGTGCGCATCCGGATCTTTCTTAAGTAAACAGCATTTACGGGAACTTATGGTACTCTCTTTTACTTACAAGAAATATGCATCTAAAGTCCATTGCATGCTTGTAGAAATTCGGTCGATAAATCATGCAGACAGTGATTTCGACGCTTCAAGACAGGTGATTTCAGCTTTGAAGACAAAGAGCGTCTCGACCAGAACGAAAAGTTTAAAGCTGAAGGATTGGAGGCTTTACTGGATCTAGATCCCAAGATGCTAAACGCAATGTAAACTCTCAAAATCGTTGGGATCAACTCAGCAAACTATTCGAGTTTGGTTAAAGAAATTTGGATTTATCGAAAAGCAAGGAAATTGGGAGCTGTTTGAGTAGAAATCGAGGGAAAGGTGATTTTCCACCTTGAAAGGCATCAAGGGAAGGGATTTTTGGGCCGGATCGCGACGGGAGATGAAACCCAAAGGAGAAAAAATACTCGCAAAACTGGGTGAAGCCGCTCCATTACTGTCTACATCGACGCTAGAAAAAGACAAACACGCTTCACATTCCATGCTGTGGGTCCAGGCATGTGTGGTGTATTATGAGCGGCTTACAACAGGGGAAACCACGGATGGAAAATGTTATCGACTGCAAGTAATGCGTTTGAGCCATGAGTTGCGTCAAAAATGGCCAGAAACAACCGAAAATAGCCCAACGCTGTTTTTTGTTTTTTTTTGTTAGAGGTTGGGATACACTGCACAGGAGCGCTCAGACTCAAACACTGGTCCACTGTATTACCAAGAAGTAACCTTTATTTAATGTAATTTCTTGGTCTTCTGAAGAAAGGCCACACGACGCTTCTGACACATAGAACTTAGACTTTCAGTTTCAACCACATCAAAGCCAAACAGCCGCCACCTGATACGAGCAACGGCGGGAAATTGACAAAGAAAGTGCTCTAAAGTGTCTTCACCTTGTCTTCACCTTCTCTACTGGCGTCACAAAAAATAACATCACTAAGCCCAAACCGATTTAGATGCTTAACAAAGGTGAATTGTCCCATTAGTACCCCGACAAAACGTTTGTACTTATTTCTGTCAAAAGATAGCAGAAAAAGCCGCGGATTTTTTGTTAACGTTCGAGAGCATACACTTGGTCATCGTACAACCTAGGGAGTTACGGCATCTCTGATTGTTCTGTTGGGGGAGTGGGTGGGAGACCCAATCATCCACGGAGGCCCTAACCAAGGATGCAGGTAGTCCCGAGGTGGTTTCTGGCCCTGAGAATGCCTCTTTTGAAGCTTGCCTAGCTAGTTCATCGGCAATCTCGTTTCCCAAGATCCCACGATATTCCGGGACCCAAACAAGTCTTATCGAATTCAGCCGGATCAAATTCAGGGAAGATTTGCATCTGCGACTATCTTGGAATTGGTTAAAGGGTTAAGTAAGGACTCAAGCACAGCTTGGCTGTCGCTACAGAAACATACTTCTTCCCTTCCACCTATTCTTCGCAATATAGGGCAAAGGGTGACATCATTAAGCCCAAGCCGACTTAGGTGCATAACGAAGGTAAAGTGTCCCGTTAATGCGCCAACAAGTCTTCTGCACTCGTTTCTGTCTAGAGATAGCAGAAAAGAAGCGGATTTCTTGCTGACGTTTGGGAGCATACTCTTGGTCACCCTGCATCCTGGAGAGTCACGCCATCTCTGGTTGTGCTGTAGGGAGACCCAACCAGGTAATCCCAAGGTGGGTTCGGGTCCTACGAATGCCTCTGATGAACCTAGTCTAGCTATTTCATCGGCAGTTTCGTTTCCCAGGATCCAACCAGGGACCCAGAGAAGTCTTAGCGGATTCAGCCTGCCGACCGAATTAAGGGAAGACTTGCATTCTTGCACTGTCTTGGAAGTGGTTAAAGGGTTGAGTAAGGCCTTGAGCACAGCTTGACTGTCGCTGCAGACACAGATACTTCTTCCCTTCCACCTATTCTTCACAATGTAGTTGGTGGTCGTTAGGATCGCGAAAGCTTCCGCCTGAAAGACCGACGCGAAGTTACCTAAGGAGACGTGAAGTCTGATGTTGTCGTCTTCGACGAAGGCCCCTGCTTCAGAAACTTCCGCCGTCTTGGAGCCGTCGGTGAAAATCCGACTGCATTCCGTTCCCGGCTCAGTTTCTGGCCAGAGCCAGTCCAGGACAGGGTGAAAGTCGACTTGTATAAGCGTGGCAAATTTGTATAAGCGTGACCACTGGCAAATGTAATATTGGCGACCTCGCATCAGACGGCATGTCCATGAGAGTGGTATCATAGGAGATGCGTTGTGCGAAGTCATCAAGTCTCCAGTGCGAGTGGAACCGAAGAACATTCCTCTTTAATCGGGAGATGGTCTTGAGTTTACATCCCATTATACACATAATGGGAGAGAGGGGTGGAGAGATAAATCAAAGCATCAAGTGCCGAGCCAGGCGTGCTGTGGAAAGCCCCTGTGCAGCCGAGACAAACTGTTCTTTGAAGCTTGCTGAAAGCAGCAGTCATGCATTTGCGTGAAAGCTTAGTCCACCAAGTGCCCGCCGTGGCGTTGTGGGTGGAGTGCGACGCTCACACGCCGAAGGGTCTAGTTTCGATTCCCAGCTGAACACCTCGAATTTTCACGGCACCACCTCTTTCAAGCTACTGAGAGCACTCAAATAGTAATTATTGTTTAAGAAAGCTTCTCAAACTCCGCCGTTGGGAGTCGGCAAAAAACTGTAAGTCCCTTCTACTCGTGAGTAAACAGTAGCGCGCACAACACGCAAGCTAGGCCCTGATCCCCCTGCGGACTGTCGCGTCAACAATTATTACTATTATTATTCCACCAAACGTCTGATGCATATGAGAGATGTGGTCTTACCATTGCAGTGTAGATCCAAATGGATCTGTTAATTGATAGGCCCCAGGTTTTGCCAAAATCTCTCTTGCATTGCCAGAACACTGACAAAGCCTTGGAGGTTTTTGTCTCAATGTGTCTTTTCCAGAGAAGTTTTCTGGCCAGGATAACACCTAGATATTTGGCTTCATTGGAAAGTGGGATATTGACGCCTTTGAGTACCAGTTGAGTCAGACCAGTCATATTCCTCTTTCTCGTGAAAAGAACAACCTCAAATTTAAGAGGGTTGACTGAAAGACAATTCCTAGTACACCAGTCCTCGATCATGTCAAGAGCCGCCTGTCCATCTTCACTAAGGAACGCAAGGAATGGTCCGATAACCAGTACGGCTACATCATCTGCATAAGCCGAGGTAGATTTTAGATCTTTTCAAGGCGGAAAGCAAAGCATCGACCAGCATGCATCATAAGAGAGGTGATAGGACTCCAGCTTGGGGGCAGCCCCTGTTAACTGGTCACACTCCGACATTAAAAACTGGTCACACTCCGCTTCCGCGATTATTTTTATATTCATTTGCGTTGCAAAGCCTCAGCTAGTTGTAGCCGTCAA
The DNA here is from genome assembly GCA_955652365.1 of Eristalinus aeneus. NCBI lineage: Eukaryota > Metazoa > Arthropoda > Insecta > Diptera > Syrphidae > Eristalinus > Eristalinus aeneus. The sequence goes on along the minus strand of OY019130.1, from coordinate 27,661,009 downwards.
AAGCTACTTGGGAATGCTGGGATGTGAGGTCTTACCCTACTCCTTCCCCATCCTGGCCTTTTCGAAGGACGTAAAACAATTTGTAGGGTCATTGCTCTGGGTTTTTGAAAGAAATCGATAAATGGGTCAATAATTAATTCAATGTCAGGGAGGAGTCGTTTATTCGGAAACGGTATTCCGAAAATGACAGAAAGATAAGAGACAGTAGTTACTTCCTACGAACAATACATCTATGGTAGCGAAGTTTTTTTTTAAATTTATCACAAACCGGACGAATTTTATCATTCTTTCAACACTTCGTAGTTCAAAATCACCAATAAAGAGTTGTTCCCAGCGCACACTGTGATGAATCGCTGATTTAGCGGAATTAAATGCATAGCGGTGGCCGACGTGGCGTAGTGGGTAGAGTGCGACGCTCACACGCCGAAGGTTCTAGGTTCGACTCCCAGCTCAACACCAATTTTTCGAATTTTTCACGGCACCACCTCTTTCGAGCTGCTGACAACACTCAAAGAGTAATAACTGCCTAAGAAAGCTTCTCAAACTCTGCCGTTCGGAGTCGATAAAAAACTGTAGGTCCCTTCTACTCGTAAGAGAACAGTAGAGCGCACAACACGAGAAGTTGATGAGCAAGCTAGGCCCTAGTCGCCCTGTGGACTGTCGCGCCAACAATTATTATTATTATTATTATAATTGACTTCATTGCTGCATCGAATGATATATTACTAAAAAAAACCATAACAAAAGAAAAAAAACATCATCTAAGGGCTTAATTTTGACTTTAGAAATCCATACAAGTCCAGCGACTGGCCTCCATATGTATCTGCGGTGCTCTAAGATCCACCCCATCAGATGCATTAGACGTCATTCGCAACCTTATGCCCATAGATCTGTTTGCCCAACAGGCGGCGGCTAGTACAGCCATAAGTCTGATCTCCTCATCACAATGGAACGTGTCCCGCGGACACTCAAGAATCCTTCAAAGAGTAAACTTTGTATACCCAAACCTTGACTATGCGGGGCCAAAGGTCTTTTTGACACAAAATTTGCGCACTATGATCCCTGAACGAGACGCGTGGTCGGCGAACCCAAAATGGGTTGCTGACGCTACGTGCACCTACACCAATGGATCAAAAACAAACGAAGGCGTTGGTTGCGGAGTCTAATCTGAGGATCTGAACCTTAATCTAAAATTCAGACTTCCCAATCACTGAAGCGTGTTCCAAGCTAAAGTAATGGCTATTCGCGAAGCACTGTATCGGCTGAAGAGGAATAGTATATCCTCAGCTGATATCCTTATTCTTACAGATAATCAGGCCGCACTCAGGGCCCTGGAATCTGTCTCAACAAACTCCAAGACGGTCATGAACTGCCGCACATCCTTAGATGAGATGGCTGAGCAGTTTAACTCACGCCTTTGCTGGGTGCCAGGTCACAGAGGCATTCCGGGCAACTGTCAAGCAGACGAATTAACCAGGCTTGCCACAATGCAACCACTACTTCAGGAACACGAACACCTCGGTATCCCTCTCGCCACATGCAAGCTAGTACTGCACTTGAACGCGATCCATCAGACTAATCAAAGGTGGTCTAACCATTACCTTTGTCGCGCCTCCAAGGAGGTGTGGCCCTCCCTTTAACCCAAACGCTCCAGACTGCTACTATCGCTCAAAAGATCAGACATAAGCCTGGCCATAGGAGCCATAACCGGGCACTGTCTAGTCGGTGAGCATGGTAGCAGGCTAGGGGCTCCCTCCAACGATTTTTGCAGAAGCTGCAGGGAGGAGGAAGAACCAGAAACCCTCCTACACCTGGTATGCACATGCCCGGCGCTCTCGCGCCTCAGACACAAATACTTTGGAAGCTATTTCCTCAACGGCCTACATGACCTCAATAAAACTCCTCTCGCCGACATATTAAACATTATTATCGGCTCCAGCTGGTTTCAGGTTCTTCCCACATGGTGTGGCAGCACAATGGTCCTCCATGGGACTAAGTGTATTCATCAGCCACCTTAACCTACCTTCCTACCTACCTACCTAATCCATACATCAAAAACTTGTTTTTTCGTAGTTTTGGGTTCCATCCTTAAAATGAAAAATTTAGTATGGGTGTCGCACCTGTGCGCAAAAAGTGAAAACGCAGTTTTGTTGCTAACAATCACAGCTTTACAACAAATATAACCTCCAATTTAAACAACAGTGAAAAATTCCTTCTTTTCGTCCAATCAACACAAAAACCACATATTTTATCACTAATTTCTCATTTCATTCTTCCCTAATATCGATAAAAAACACTTTATGCATTGAAACAAAATATTTTTATATTCCGTAAGAATCCACTTACTCATAAAGAAAAAAAATCAAGAATCGGTACACGAGCCACTGAGAAAACGAAATAAGCACCTGCTCCTCAGATTGACTTTTTGTCAAAGAATTACATACAATTTGGACTTTGCGATCATTTTTTTTTTTGTTGCACTAGCTGTACCAAAAAAACATTGCACAGTCATTACGTGGAAGGTTTAAACTATGAAAAAAGTGGGGTTTGTTTATTATTGAGCATGTCATTTTTTGAATTGAATTCGCCACACGGTGCAGCGTTCGGAGAAGAAACGTAGGAGACAGACGGGTATACGTGGCCACAGAGCTTGTTCTTGGTCCCCTTCAAAACCCAAAAATCGATTGACCTATATTCCATTTGTTTGCATATCAAGCATAACTTCAAAGTCAATGAAAGCCACTAGTCGAGACCACCAATCGAAGCCATCGATCAAAGCCATTAGTCCAATTTGATGCAGGTCTAATCCAATCAACCCGCATCACACGAAATTGATCGGCAATCCAACTCAATCGCTGCCGACTTTGATGGCCAAAAATCATGTAAACACAGCCTTAACACCCTCGCAGAGGATTTAATTGGAAAACTTTGCGAAAAACCAATCAACGCTGATTTTTACAAATCAATTAACTCAGCCCACAGGGCCCGCCCTGCCTGCACATCAATCAAAAAATCAATTTCCAAACCCGTGGTCACTGCACTAAATTCAGAATCCATCTGCAGCACTAAACAAGGACCTGTGGCTCTATCCGATCCCCCTCGGAGCAGGACGGCGGTGTGGCGCAGCGCACATTACAGTCGAGGTCAAGATTTGGCATAGCTTTGAAGTAGTCACTTAGGCAATCACCCTGACAATGACATCAGAGCGGAAGAAGAAATCTTGTTAAACACTCTTTCACTTTGCGCTGAAAGGAAAATTGAATAAAAGAGGGGAAATCCTCTCCGATAAACAAGATAACTGGTTCTAAGGCGGCTATGCATGCCCTGTGACACAGATGAGTTTTTGTTGGATCTCGAAGGGGATGTGTAAACAACAACGAGCGGTTCCCCAACGCTTGTGGCTTATTTCAGGGTCGGAAGTGTGAACACAAGGTTGAGAGCGACTAAAGGTTTAAGGTGAAAGACCGCCACTTCACTTCGTGTTTATGTGATCCAACAAGCAGCGACAGTTTGCACAAAGCGTGCATGTTTGCTTTATGATGAAAGGCAAGGTTTCATAATGACTGCATTATGCTCGGATGCATTGCTGGAGGGCAAGAAAGCGCATAAAGAAGAAAATAGTCACGCGTGGGACAATGCAAAAGCCGTAGTTGATTGCGCCCGTCGGAAGAAGGGTACAATTCGTTGCTTCTGGATGAAAGTTGAACTTGGCTTTGCGAAGAATTCAGTTAGATGGGAGCTTCTAAAAAAGAAAGGATCTGCCATCTGGATTGTCTCGTTAAACTCCAGCTGAAGATGGAAGTGGAAAGGTATGCTTCCATTCCAATCTAAAATGCTTTCCAATCAAGACTTGACAACTTCGTTTTTCAATAAAACTCAAACCCTTTAAGATACTTCAAGAACTTTAATATCGATTTGAAGCACAACAAAATCGATCTTGAATAGAATTTGACCTTGTTCATATGGCCACCATCAGCACGTGTGCAGTAGACGATTCATTGAACCCTATTTTCAACGACTCGGCAAAACATATCGATCGAAACAGCCGCTACTTTGACCTCTTTGATAGCGCACAGGTCGCTATTTAGCGTTGTCGGCTCTTTAGCTCAAGTCAATAACTTAACATGGCCTCAAAGAAAATAGTCATGCGGCTTTGAATTGCACAAGCGAGGCGGCCAATCGTGTGGGCCATTCCTTGAGATAACACGCTAAACATACTTGCTTTTCAATATATTGATTGTAACGTGTACTGTGTGGCTTGTGGGACCATCAACAGGATGGAAACCACATGCCGTCTAAGTTAGCACAGGCATGGCGCGTTGACACTGACCATTCACATTACAGAGACGATTTTACCAACGACGAAACAATATGCTCCAACGTTACCCCCGCTTTGAAACTGCACCAAGCAGTTACGAAGCTTGCCTTTTATGTTTCGGGATTGGGCAAACCTAATGTTGCAATCTGGCAACTGTCAGCTCTATCGTAAAGTTTGACATTTTTGAGGTTATACGTACTCAGAACGTTTTGACATACGAGCGCTATTTGTGTTGTTTGCAGTAACTTAAAAAATTCATCTCGCCCAACAAATTCAATTAAATCATGAACATTTTCGTGCGATTATTTTTTTACAACTTTCGACGTGGATTAACTCAACAACAGTGCTGATGATGATGAACTCAATTCAATTTTTACCGATGAAGCTCCATCAAGGACCAGTGTTTATCGATGGTACGGTGAATTCAACCGAGGTAGTAGTTCACTCCAAGACGAATTTCGTGAAAGTCGTAAAAAATCAGTTGTTGTTCCGGAAATAATTGATGCTGTGCGCCAACTGAACTTGAAAGATCGTCATGTGACATACCGTGAGATTGATGCAACTTAAGGCATAAGTGGGACCAGCTTACATTCAATGTTGCATGAACATTTGATCGTCAAAAAAATTTGTTCGCGTAGGATCGCACACAATTAGTCAATCGCTCAACAAAAGGCTCGTGTCGATTGGTCGAAAGAAATGCTCCAAAAATACGATCGCGGTGCTTCGAAACACGTCTATGATATCGTGACAAGTGATGAATCGTGGACTTACACGTATGAGCCCGAAAGTAAACAGTAGTCGACTGTATGAGTATTTCAAATTGAGTCAAATCCAACAAAACTTGCTCGCGCAAAAAGCACAGGCGTGCTTTTTCGGAAAAACTGGACATGTCGCAACCGTACCACTAGAACATCGCAGAACAGTCAAGTCTGAGTGGTAGACAACCATTTGTTTGCCAGTTGTCTTGAAATCAGCTGTTGAAATCAGGAAAAGCAGCCGCCGAACACGGATCACACTTCACCACGACAATGCGAACTCACACACATCGGCTGAAGTAATTGCATTTTTGGGCACTCAAACATCGATTTAATGAGTCATCCGCCGTATAGTCCTAACGTGGCACCGAATGACTTCTTTTTATTCCCCTACGCAAAAAATTAAATGAGAGGTCAATGTATTTCGACACCTGAAGAAGCGGTTGATGCGTACAGAATGCATGTTTTGGAGATGCCTCAATCAGAGTGGCAAAAGTGCTTTGACAATTGGTTCAAACAAATGCAAAAGTGTATAGATCGTAATGGGGAATAGTTTGAAAAACAATAAATCTAGTTCTGATAGCTAATATTTGTTTTCTAATCCCGAAATATAAAAGGCATCCCTCGAACTGCAAGTTGTCGCAGATCAATCACTCTTTGTCGTTTGTTTCCGTTGGTTCTGGTTATATTGGAACCCAAGCCGAAGGCGCAATTTAAAGCCACAATTTGAAAAACAATTAAGATATTTTCGATTATTTTTTGTTCTCTAATCCCGAAATACCAGGTATACCTTATGAAGTGAGCGTCAAGATACAAATGTCTCGATAGTCAACATTTGTTGTGAACGAGCCCTTACCTTTTTTGTTTGTTTGCTATGAGATCTGTGAAAAATATTTAGTATACATCAAGTCATTGAACAGACAACATCATATTTTTTCAGCGTATTAAAAATGTTGAATTTTGTAACAGAAAGTGATGATTTACGGAAAGCATTAATTTTTTGTTTTCATTTGAAGAAAAGTGCTGCAGAGTCGCATCGAATGCTTGTCGAGGCATATGGTGATCATGCTCTGTCAAAAGGAACATGCAAAAGATGGTTTCAACGAGTCAGAAATAATGATTTTGATGTGAGAAATGAAGAACGTGGAAGACCACCAAAAAAGTTTGAAGACGCCGATTTGCAAACGATATGCGATGGAGATGACACTTTGAGTCAAAAGCAAATGGCGGCAATGTTAAATGTTGCATAACAAACAATTTCTGATCGTTTAAAAGCTATGGAAAAGATCCAAAAGTGTGGAAAAAGTGTGCCACATGAATTGAATGAAAGACAGATAGAAAACCAGAAAATCACTTTTTTATTCAAAGATACGAAAGAAAATCGGCTTTGCATCGGATTGCTACTGGCGATGCAATATGGATTTATTTTAAGAATCCTAAACAGAAAAAATCATGGGTTAGTCTGAGATAACCATCAACATCCACTGCAAAAGTAGATCGATTCGGCAAGAAGACAATGCTGTATTTTTGGTGGGACCAGTAATTTGTGCTGTACCACAAGCTCCTAAAACCTGGTGAAACCGTTAATACTGATCGCTACCGGCAACAAATGATCAATTTGAACCATGCATTGATCGGGAAACGACCAGACTGGGCCAGAAGTCACGGCAAGGTAATTTTGCTCCATGACAATGCACCTGCACACAAAGCAAAACCGATTCAGGGTACAATCAAAACACTTGGCTAGGAGCAGCTACCCCACCCGCCATATTCATCAGACTTGGCTCCTTCCGACTACCATTTGTTTTCATCGACGGGACACGCATTGGCTGAGCAGCACTTTGATTTCTACGAGGAGGTCGAAAATTGGGTGTCTGATTGGTTTGCCTTAAAAGACGTGGTATTCACAAATTGCCAGAAATGTGGTCAAAATGTGTAGAAAACAATGGCCAATACTTTGAATAAAATGCATTTACTTTCCCATTAATAATTAGTGTCTTATTTTCATTTTCATTTCATACCGGTTTACCTCGTATAAAAGGCGACCCACGAACTTCGGCTGTGAGCGTACACGTCTAGGTCAAATAGTTCAATTGGAGGGAGTATCGCGGTGGTTGTAATATAATCACCATAGTCACGGGCAGGAACCGAGATTGCTGTGCTGCACTGACTGCTCCAAGGCACACTGTTTACCCGACTGATTCAAACCAGAGAGTTTTTCTGTCTTATTTTAGCTTGGTTGCGACGCATAGTGCAGTAGAGATGGTGGAAAGACATTGTTGTATACCACAATTGGGTTCAGTTCGGAACTTGGGTAACCAAGGTGTCTATGATAAAAGGCCATCATGGCAAATGATCGTTAATCTAAGTCTCACATCTGTGCTCCTGGGTCAATCCTCATATCATTGAAAATGCAAATGGACGGAGGATCGCACTTAATTTGAAGCGATGCTCTCGAACAACAACCGAATTTGAATATTCTGAGATTCCCACATCACACGCCTTACAACAAAATGGAAAATTCAAACGCCATACCGAACTGTGGGTATTTTTCTACTACAAACGTATCAAATTTGTTTAATGAATTAACACTTTTTCAGTTCATTGAGAGGAACAAATGGAAGTCGTCATTGTAGTCATCTCCCAGCAGCTTGTAACTCAACACCCAAAAACCAAAAAATAGAATCGTTCCAAAGGAGATGTAAAGGGTTTTACAATGTACACTTGCTAACATTAAATTCAATTTATGAACGCATTTCTCCACTAAACATCAAACAGTTACGGTCAAAATATTCGATAAACTCAATATTTTTAGATGTAATGTACGTTCTCCGATCGGATTGCAAAATCATTCTCCACGACGAAGTTCATTTTTAGCTCAATTGGTTCGTCAATAAGACAAATTTGCGTTACTGGTCGGGCGACAATCTACATGTGTCTCATGAATCACCACTTCATCCACAAAAAGTACGAACTACACTTTTGCATGCGTTTGAAGCAATTGTCGAAGCATTTTTGCCACTCTGATTGAGGTATCTCCAAAATATGCATTCTGAACGCATCAACCGCTTCTTCGGGTGTCCAAAAACTTTGAGCTCTCATTTACTTTTTACGTAAGGGAATAAAAAGAAGTCATTCGGTGCCAAGTCAGGACAATACGGCGGATGACTCAGCAAATCGATGTTTTGAATGCTCAGAAATGGAGTTGTTTGAACCGATGTGTGAAAACTCGCATTGTCGTGGTGAAGAGTGATCCATTTCCGGCGGTTGGTTTTTCTGATTTCTTGGAAGACAACTGGCAAACAAATTGTTATGTGTCACTCAGAATCGACTGTTCTGCGTTGTCCTAGTGTTACGGTTGCGACATATCCAATTTTTCCGAAAAAACAGGCGACCATTCGCTTGGAAGTGCTTTGTACACGAGCAACTTTTGTTGGATTTGGATCAATTTGAAACACCCATACACTTGACTACTGTTTACTTTCGGGCTTTATTCGCGTAAGTCCATAATTCATCACCTGTTACGTTATCATAGACGTGTTTCGAAGCACCGCGATCGTATTTTTGGAGCATTTCTTTCGACCAATCGACACGAGCCTTTTGTTGAGCGATTGACAAATTGTGTGGGAACGTATTTTTTGACGGTCAAATGTTCAGGCAATATTGAATGTAAGCTGGTCCCACTAATGCCTAAAGTTGTCTCAATCTCACGATAGGTCCCATGACGATCTTTCAAGTTCAGTTGGCACACAGCATCAATGACTTCCGGAACAACAACTGATTTTGGACGATCTTCACGAAATTCGTCCTGCAGTGAACTACGACCTCGGTTGAATTCACCATACCATCGATAAACACTGGTCTTTGATGGAGCTTCATCGCCAAAAATTGAATTAAGTTCATCGATGCACTGTTGTTGAGGTAATCCACGTCGAAAGTTGTAAAAAATAATCGCACCAAAATTGCCACGATTCAATTCATTTTTTGGGCGAGATGAATCTTTTAAGTTACTGTAAACAACACAAATAGCGCTCGTAGGTCAACACGCTCTGGGTACGTATAACCTCAAAAATGTCAGACTTTATGATCGAGCTGGCAGTTGCTAGATTGCAACACTAGGGATGCCCAATACCGAAATGTAAAAGGGAACATACGTATATACACAAATCATCTTTAAACGCCTATTTCCCTTTTTCCTCCATTTTTGATCGTCACTTTTATTTCACCAATTCTCATCATGCGCAAATCAGATTTAATGGGACTGCCGGACACCCCATTACATTTGGATCATCGGCAGATGTTGTCCGTTTAGCGGCAACTTCTTGGCCCGTCGATAATGCAGACGCCATCAAAACATCAAAAATCATTTCCACTCCATTCAAATTTCCTTACAATTTTTAAGATTCATTGAGTGCCGTGTCATCCTCCTGCGCATGCACACATCCCACCAACGAATGCATAAAAAAAATCAAAAACCAAAATCCCTGGCGCCGAAATAAATAAATCCGTTTCCACCTCGTCGCGAGTCCACTTCTTTCGTAGAAATTTTAAATAATTTAAACGCAACTTTTGATTGTCTTTTAATTGTCACTTCCGCAAACGACAAGCACACAGCCAACATTATTAACCTACAAGTCATAGTCGCCTCTTCTACAGATGCCAACTGCAAGTTGTGCCAACTTGAAACCACGAAATGTACGACGCTTCGCTCAGCTACAGATCAGAACGAATTTTAATTATCTTAAAACTCAATCGAATCACTCAATGAACAGTGGGGAAGTCACAAGCAGTGAAGACTGAAGTACCATGTGTTCATTACATTACCGTTAAATTGACATGAAATCCCTCGTTAAAACGAATAATCAATATCCATCAGCCTTATGCGAGATAACGCCACTGGATTATGCCTTTTATAGCGAAATCCCAACGTCCTTAATTAACCGCTGAGAAATCATTAAAAACCAGTGCTGGACACCCTCCCCCAGCATGAGCTCATAAAAGGTAACCTCAACGCGCTCACAGTTACCAGACCCAAGGAGCTCTTAAGAGCAACCGTAAAACAAAAAGTGGTAAAAATAAAAAATAATTAGTCCCTCAAATAACATCCCTGCCAATGCACACTCGCGTCAAGGATGAAAGAAAACGTCCGAGCAAGTGGCCTTGAGAACAGAAATAACCAAAAACCATCAAGAAGGACGATCGATTAGAATTAAATTTTCAATAAACTTGAAATATTTAAACGTCTGAAGAAGTTATACCCTCACGGGCACAGCAAGACCAAAAAAGAAACAGGCAGCTCTGCCAAGTTGCATTATTATCGCTGTGCGTGTTGGTGCAGAAAACTAGAATTTTATGACGATATTGAACAGCGGGCGGGCGGGCAGGACCTTTCTCGTGATAGTTCTGCACGCAGGCACATTGTCATTGACTCAGCAGAGACGTGGGGTTGGGCCGGGAGGGATGAATAATTGCTGTTTTGAAAAACCGGACTCGGACCGCTTGAATATGGCCTGGCCACAAAGACGGAGTCAGCCACTGCACCACCACCCGGATAACGGCGCGGCGCCCTTGGGAGTGCAAGACATAAGACAGCTAAATAAATTATGTCCATAAGATTGCTGAAAAGGAACTGAAACGGAGTGGGGTGACTCCATCAATTTGTGTTTGGCTTGGACATTTTTTTTATCGCCTTAGCTGTGGATGGAAATATTCTGGGGAATTGGGAAAGTAGCTCAAGTGATATGGGGTCACTTTTGGGGAATAATTAGGGACTCAGGGGCGATAAACAGGACAGAAGGTTTCTTTTCCTCGGGGAAACGATGAGGAATAGGAGTTGGCAGTGAATATTCAGGTCAACCGAAAGCAGCACTTAATTTGGGTTCCTGTTGCGCCCTTTGGATAGTGATCACGCGTCTGGCTGAAACACATACGGTCGCAATTGGTTCTCGATGTCATAAAGGCAGCGTGTATACATGCAAGGAGGTCCCACTATTGAATACTGCAGATGTCATCGAATACTCGCGTCGAACCTTTGCTTGTGTTACCATCAAACTCAACCAAGAATGGCTCACATGTGTAACAGGCCGAAGGGGGAATGTACAGAAAAGAAGAGACTCAGTTGAGATCTGGACTCAGGCGAGAGCAGTCGAGTGTGTGGAACGTAAAACAATTTGTTGTGTTCTTATTTTTCCTGTCTTCGGATTTCCTCTTCGTCTTTTAAAAACAATAAAAACCACCTCTGTCACTCAAGGCAAACATAAGATAATGAAGGTCAACAAGTAGATCGATAAGCAAGATCGTAATCTCTTGTGTATCGTGAGTAAATTCAGCCTCTATTGTGGGTTGTATCACTAATTACGTAAGCTAGGCAGTTTTACCCAGCTGCAGCTTGAATATTTGATCTAAGGACTGTAGTCTGTAGCGTTTCAGCTGTGTCCTTGTTGAAGGTGAAGCCCGTGCAGATGCATAGTGACTTCCTTTGTGGATACCTTAACATGCCGTAAGGACCTAAGGGTCGACCTTAAGTCAAGAAGAAGAAGAAATTTTTAAGCAAAGTGTAGAGGCAGATCAAAAGGATTTACAACTCGCGTCAGCAGAAAATTCCTATCATCGTCTAAACACCCAATCACCGCCCACCTAATTTCCCATACCCTCTGATTACGTCGACTCTTTCCACTTAGTCTACGATGCGTTCAGTAGGTCGAAATGCACATCCTCTCAGCTCAAGAAGCTTGCCGGAGCATTGCATCTAGTTTGACGAATCCGAAATCCTAAAAGGAAACGCGGCTTCTAGGTAGCCCCCGAGTCTTCGAATCAGAGCCACTGGGACAGCTCAACAGAGGACGGTCTAGGCTACGATGGGACACACAAGGGGAGAAGGACCTCAACCAATTTGAAGTGCGGAACTGGAGGCAGCTGTCGAAAGATTGTGCTGACTGGAGAAGCACGTTTGAGGTCCAGGTGCACCCCGGGCGGTAAGGCCACAAGAATAGGAAGAAGCAGACGAAGAAAAAGAAGATAAAGAAAAAGAAAAAGAAGAAGAAGAGGATGAAGAATAACAAGAAGAAGACGACCAAGAAAAAGAAGAAGAAGAACAAGATGAAGAAGAAAAAGAAGAAGACGAAGAAAAAGAAGAATAAGAAGAAGGGGAAGTAGAAGAAGAAGAAGAGGAGGAAAAAAAAGAAGAAGAAGGAGAGAAAGGAGAAGTACAAGGAGAAAAAGAAGAAGAAGAAAAAGAGCAAGAAGACGAAGAAGAAGAAGGAGTAGAGGAAGAGGAAGAAGAAGAAGGAGAAAAAGAAAAAGAAAAACAAGGAGAAGAAGAAGAAGAAGAAGAATAAGAAGAGGAAGAAGAAGAAGGAGAAGAAGAAGAAAAAGAAGGAGAAGAAAAAGAAGATGAAGGAGAAGAAGAAGAAGAAGAAGAGGAAGAAGAAGAAACTTCTTTGCATTGCCAGAAGACTGACAGAGCCTTGACCAGAACCAATGTGTCTTTTCCAGAGAAGTTTCCTGTCCAGGATACCACCCAGATATTTGGCTTCATTGGAAAGTGGGATATTGACGCCTTTAAGTACCAGTTGAGTCAGACCAGTCAGATTCCTCCTTCTCGTAAAAAGAACAACCTCCGTTTTAAGAGGGTTGACTGAAAGCCCATTCCCAGTACACCAGTTATCGATCATGTCAAGAGCCGCTTGCCCACCTTGACTAACGGCCGCAAGGCGTGGTTCGCTAACCAGTACGGCTACATCATCTGCATAAGCCGAGGTGTAGGTGATGGAACTATTCAAAGCGGTATTGTAGCGATGCGCACGGAATTTTATTCATCGACTATCTTGAGAAAGGCAAAAGGATCAACTGTGAATACTACCAGGCATTGTTGGTGCAATGGAGGAAAAATATTTTAACCGACAGTAAGAAATGAAAAAAACAGAAACCAATTTATTTAAAATTGATTTGCTTCCGAACTCGTCCATTTTTCATAAATGAATGAATCTGTTCTCTGTTCCTATCCGGTAATTCCTTTAACATTTTTATTTACTTCTACGAAAAGCGTTTGTGTTTGAGGAATGTATTGTATTTCAAAGAAGACTTTAAGGCCTACTACAATATTGGAGAAAACAACGGTCCCATATGAAGAAGAAAAAAAATTCTCTTCCACCAAGACAATGCACCGTGTCAAAAATCGTTGGCTAGCATGGCAAATTGCACGAATTGGGCATTGAATTGCTTTCGCACCCACTGCATTCTATAGATATAGAAGTTGCTGGGACTTCTACTTCTTTCCAGACACCAAAAAGATGCTCGCCGGAAAAAACTATGGTTCAAATAAGGAGGCGGTCACCGAAAGTGAAGCCTATTTTGAGTCCAAAGATAAATTGTCCTATAAAAAAGGTATTGAAATGTTAGAACGACGTTCGACTGATTGCATCACTTTTGAAGGAAGCTATGTTGATGAATGAAGTCGAATTTTGTCTATAAAATGTTTTTTTGTTGGTTAATCGCAGGACTTATTGAGTGATGTGTTAAACTCGAAGTTAACACAACGCACTTGACCCTGAACTTAGTGCTAGGTCCGATAACTGCTGACGCACTTTGTTCAGGTGGATATATGTTCCCTCGGCAACGGAATGGTCGCGTTTTTCATTTTTAATACATTTTTATTTCAAATTCATTGCAGACGTACTAGGCAAAAAATGCTTAAAACTAGTTCGACGTACTTTGTTTTCTTTTACTTTACTACAATCTAACTTACTGGCCCTCGACGAGCACTCTAAGCTAAACTTATCCTTAATCTTTTGTCTTTCGACCTAATCTAATAATAATAATTGTTGGCGCTACAGTCCAGAGGGGGACCAGGGCCTAGCTTGCTCATCAACTATTCGTGTTGTGCGCGCTACTGTTCTCTCACGAAGGGGACCTACAGCTTTTTGCCGACTCCGAACGGCGAAATTTGAGAAGCTTTCTTACACTCTTTGAGTGTTGTCAGCAGCTCGAAAGAGGTGGTGCCGTGAAATATTCGAAAAATTGGTGTTGTGCTGGGAGTCGGACCTAGACCCTTCGGCGTGTGAGCGTCGCACTCTACCCACTACGCCACGGCGGCCACCGACCTAACCTTACATTTCATATATTTATGGAGTTCACCATCATTATGTTTACTACTTATTATTAAGAAAAATTTTAAGGAAAAAACCTAATAACGGAATGGTCGCGTTGCAACAGGATCATGCTGCGCAGTGCCGGATACCCGCGACAACATAAAACTGATGGGTCTGCATTGCTGGATGGTGAGAAGAGAGGCGTCCTATGGGAAGCGAAGTAGCTCTAAGTTTAGTTTAAGTTGGAACGAAGAAGAAGAAGAAGAGCGATTTCTCATTTCGACAGATGGGGGGATATTTTTTACGAATCCTAATTAGGGATTCGTAAACTTCGATAATTGTGTTTGTTGACATATGGTTCGATAACAAATGGTGACTCATCATACAAAACAAAACCAACTTGTCACGTCAACATTTTTGTGCAAGCGAAGCAGGCTTTTCGCTGTTTTGGATTCACTCCACTCACCACCACTCTTGTGTAGACCTTGTGATTTTTGGAACTTTAACGGTTTGTGCCCAAGCTCAGGTGCTACATTTGTTCCAACCATTAGTTGAGGTCATGAACCATTTTTCCACTCTAGCGAGGACTCCCCTCTATTGCAGTCTTCTTCTTCTCTTTCCCTTTCCGAACCATGTTTGCCGATGTTGCTGTTGTTAATGACCACTTCTATGGCGTTTTGCAACGTGACCAGTGTCATGGTAACAAACCAAGCACAAATGATTCATTCACGTTGCGGTACTGGAGGGCGCCAAACGATAACTTCTTGGGGTTTTCCAGCCAATTATAAAGCAATCACTTTTGATTTCTTTGAGGCGCAAATCGCTTAAAATTATCTGTCATATGTCAGAATTTGAGATCGCTGCCGTAAACGGCTTAGAAATGTTTTATTGCAGTTCAAGTGAGTGTATAGACAGCGGGCTGCGGACTTGCTGAGAGTGCTGACTGCAACCCCTGACTGTTGCAAAACACATATTTTCTCCAGCAATGCATTTATTTCCAAACCAAACAAGCTTGCTTGCAAATGCACGACCATCACTCGAGCCAACCGACTCCACCCCACCATTATCGATTTCTCATCCTCCCATTCGTGCCTCAACTCAAAGACATCCCCATTTCATTTCACAATCATTCGTCCCCCGCTCCTTCATAATCCTATGCCCGCTAAAATAATTTAATTAAAATAAGCCACTTCCGTCGTCCTCCGCAGTCCTAAAAACTTTCCATTGCATTACTCGTCATCAAGTCATAATTTAATTCAACGCAATATTCAAATTGAAGAACAGGACGGTGCCTTACCTCGGTGTGCGCAGAGGCTCTTGCATTTTTCCCTTGCAATGCTGCTTGCACTCACTTTTAATTCACATTTGTGATCTCGACCGCACAAAACAAAATGGCCATTCCGACCAGTTGCAGTCTGCGCTGCAAGGATGAGACTCTTATGTGATTCTCCATGAATTCGTTCGTTAGTTGGACACCCATTAAAATGTGTAATTCACTTATGCAGAGTTTTGCCTCACAAAAGTGGATTGAGTTTGCACAAAGTGACCAAAACTTTGACTCAGCTCCAGGTGGTTGTGTGCTGAATTGTCTGGCATTCAGTGTGCTGCATAAATTTGATTCGGCGTGAAATTGGCATTGAATTGAATTTGCATTCACGCAAACTTAAACGTTTTCCCGGCGAAGGACCCTTCAGCTCCTCGAAATTCAGTGAATCTCGCCCACGTCTCGAAGCGGAGCAATTTCGAGGGATTTCCGCTTTTAATCGCACCAACTGACTTTTAATACCAATGAACACCACAGCCACGGCCGCCGGCGACGTGCTATAACCGAAGTACTTACATCCATTAAAGAAAGCACAAAGCAGTCGCTTTAAGAGTCAATAATAATAAAACAAAGTGTGCGCACTGTTGGCGGGGGGAAATCCGTGATACACGGGCTTCCCTCGAGCGAAATTTAAAAAAAAAAAAACTCACACACTCATATACTTGGAAGTGGAAAAGATCAAAACCCCGTCATAAAGGTGCGTGTGTGTGACAAGGAACGTCGGCACACAACCGAGCTGAAGAATTTGATGGAAAGATAAAATTAAAAGCAGAATGTGTGCTTGTGCGGTTTTGCTTTAAATATATACATTGCCCTGTAGCGTGCCACTGGCCACTGTGTGGGACTGTTGCAATGGCTCTGGATATCTGACGTCAACCTGGAAGGCCGTATCCATGGCTCTTGTGAGAAGGACTTACATCTGATTGCGGTGAGAGCGGCATGGATGTTGATTAATTTCTGGGCATTTGCAGTAATTCTCAAAAATATCTCTGGGGCTCTAGAATGACTCAAAGAATGAAACGTAAAATTGTATTTTGAGAAAGAAAACGCAGGTTACTGTATTTTTGACTTTTGAGTGACGTAGTAAAAGGAATAACTGAACTACGGGATGTCCATTTGGCAAGAGCACATGTGACCCTGTTCTGCAACTTTATGTGAAGATGCTCTGTTAGAAGCTAAGTGGGACTTTATAGGAAAGCAAATTTTATTGGCAAGGCTACAGTGCATCGCGATCTTTTTCAACATTCAGCATGATATATGCGGTCTATAACTCAGCGGTTTGCTAAGAACTGCCGTAACTTGTATTTTCAAAACTTCTATGACTATGACTAATTTAAGACTTTAATAAAGGCTGAGAGTTAATTTTCACATCTGTGCATTTTATTAAACATTACATTGGGTAAATAATTTAATTCGTGCTATTTGCTAAGAGATGGCGTATCTTGCATTGTTCCAGTGTTACTGTTCCATTGGAACATGCGTTGGAAAACTATTGTCATTGTACGTCGTTTCAGTTTATGTCATTGATTTGAAACGTACACGAATAATATTTTTTTCACTCAAACATGTTGAACTTGACGAGGAAAGAATCATTCAAATCTCGAACATTTTGCCTCTTGTAGCAGTTATAAGAATAACGATTAGAAAAGAAATTTGCAGCTGTCTAATTGAACTGGTTGAAATTAAAAGGGCCAAAATCAGTATATTCCCGAAGGAAACAGGAACAGATTACGGCTTCAAATGATCAGAAATTATCAACACTCGGAGATTAAGGGTCTTTCAATTTTGTTGCAAGAGTCATGTCAACTTGATCTACACTTCACTTCATTAATAATAATAATTGTTGGCGTGTTAGTCCACAGGAGGACCAGGGCCTAGCTTGCTACCCAACTACTCGTGTTGTGCGCGCTACTGTCCTCTCACGAGTAGAAGGGACTTACAGTTTCTTATCGACTACGAACGGCGAAGTCTTGAGAAGCTTTCTTAGACAGTTATAACTCTTTGAGTGTTGTCAGTAGCTCGAAATAGGTGGTGTCGTGAAAAATTCGAGGTGTTCAACCGGGAATTGAACCTATATCCCTCGGCGTATGAGCGTCGCACTCTACCCACTACGCAACGACGGCCACTCTCTTCATTAACAAATTATATTTCTTACATAAGAAGCTTATGAACGTTTTAAAATGTGTGAATGTTTGAAACGTTTTTGTCGCATTTTACATTCTGGTGACGAAAAGTAATTTACTCATCAAATCAAACGTAAGGAGGAATGCAGGGGGAAGAAGAACGCGTGCGGAATTCCGTCTCAAAATACAAAATCCTGGTCAAAGACTAAATTAAATTTTCACTTTCGGAGAACAATTTCTCCATTCATCTAGGTTCGATTCCCAGCTCAACACCAAATTCGAGCTACTGACAACACTCAAAAAATAATAACTGTCTAAGAAAGTTTCTCAAATTTCGCCGTTCGGAGTCGACAAAAAACTGTATTTCCATTCTACTCGTGAGAGAACAGTAGCGCGCACAACACGAGTAGTTGATGAGCACGCCAGGCCCTGGTCCCTCTGTGGACTGTAGCGCCAACAATTATTATTATTACTTGGCAATCCTAAATTTACATTGTGATCGTCCTCTTTCACTAATCATCAAACTGTCACTGTCAATTCGTTCAGCACATTCATCATCATCTCCATCATGGTAAAGTACATGAACCGCTGCAAATTATTTTGGTACAAACCAATTACGTTTCCGTGTAATAATGAATAATTATTTCACTTGCTTTTTCAATAGATGGTGCCACTTGCAAATTGTGCCTGATCTTGGAAGCAATTATCTGCTTCACTGGAAAGATTACACAGAAATAAATAGTATGCACTGGCGTCAGTTTTTGCCGCGTCCGATTGCTTGCTGCCTCTTCGGAAATGTCCTGATTTGCTATAAATCAATAGCATTTTTAGCAAGATTTGATCTACTTTCACTGATAAAAAAAAGTGTAGCTGTAGCACATCGAATGCTTGTAGAAGTTTTGCTGAATATGCTCCGACCAATAAATCACGTAAATTGTGGTTTCGACGTTTCCAGTAGGGATTATGGCGTCGAAGGCAAATCTGGCGTCTCGGCCAACCCATAAGTTTATAGACGAGGAATTGAAGGCTTTACTAGAGCATCCGCGCCAAATGCCAAGTGAACTGGCACAAACATTGGAAGTGACTCTGCAAACAATTTCCAATCACCTGAAGACTTCTTGGACTTAATCAAACGCCGTACATATTCAAAACCGAATGATGTCGAAAATCGAATTCTCAACTCGGAACTGCTTTTGGAAAGACGTCAGAGGAGGGGACTCTTGCCACCGATCGCAACTGGCAACAAAATGTGGATTCACAACAACATGCACAACGATAATCCCAAAAAGAAAAAATAGTATGCAACGCCTGTTGAAAGCTTTATATCATACGAAGGTTGCCTGTTATATTTCGGGACTGCAATCTGCCAGATCTATCGTAAAGTTTGACATTTTTGAGGTTATACATACTCATAACGTTTTGACATACGAGCGCTATTTGTGTTGTTTACAGTAACTTAAAAGATTCATCTCGCCCAAAAATGGAATGAAATCGTGAAACCTTTCATGCGATTATTTTTTACAACTTTCGACGTGGATTAACTCAACAACAGTGCGTCGATGAACTTAATTCAATTTTTGGCGATGAAACTCCATCAAAGACCAATGTTTATCGATGGTATGGTGAATTCAACCAAGATCGTACTTCACTCCAAGAAGAATTTCGTGAAGGTCGTTCAAAATCAGTTGTTGATCCGGAAACCATTGATGCTGTGCGCCAACTGAACTTGAAAGATCATCATGTGACCTACCGTGAGATTGATGCAACTTTAGGCATTAGTGGGACCAGCTTTCATTCAATGTTGCATGAACATTTGATCGTCAAACAAATTTGTTCGCGTAGGATCCCACACAATTTGTCAATCGCTTAACAAAAGGCTCGTGTCGATTGGTCGAGAGAAATGCTTCAAAAATACGATCGCGGTGCTACGAAACACGTCTATGACACCGTGATAGGTGATGAATCGTGGATTTACGCGAATGAAGACCGAAAGTAAACAGTAGTCAAGTGTATGGGTGTTTCAAATTTAGCCAAATCCAACAAAAGTTGCTCTCGCACGAAGCACTTCCAACCAAATGGTCGCCTGTTTTTTCGGAAAACTGGACATGTCCCAACCGTGCCACTAGAACAACGCAGAACAGTCAATTCTGAGTGGTACGCAACCAATTGTTTGACAGTTGTCTTCCAAGAAATCAGGAAAACCAACCACCGAAGACGGATCACTCTTCAACACGACAATGCGAGCTCTCACACATCGGCTCAAACAACTGCATTTTGGAGCATTCAAAACATTGATTTAATGAGTCATCCACCGTATAGTCCTGACTTGGCATCGAATGACTTTTTTTTATTCCCGTACGTAAAAAATAAAATGAGAGGTCAATGTTTTTGGACACCTGAAGAAGCGGTTGATGCGTTCAGAATGCATGTTTTTGAAATACCTCAATCAGAGTGGCAAAAGTGCTTCGAATCTTGGTTTAAACGCATGCAAAAGTGTATAAATCTTAATGGGGAATATTTCGAAAAACAATAAAGCTATCTTCGATTAATGGTTTTGTTCTCTAATCCCAAAAAATATAAAAGGCAACCCTCGTATTATTCTTAAATTTAAAAATTGCACCTGAAACATGTGTTGTTTAGTGCACAAAATGAATTAAGTGCCTTTAAAGACAATGGTGAACAATGCCAAAAAACAACATCCATGTATTAAAAGTCATTCTCTGGATATGATGGAACCAGACGTGTGTGGTTAACAATAAGCTGCTAAACCTAGGGAAAACCATTGATGGGAAACGCTATCGGCTACAAACAAGTGCGTGTGAGTCGTGCATTGAGCGAAAAACCACCAGAAATGCCCAAAATAATAATAATAATAATACTCGAATGGTGCACAGGCCACAGGGGGACTAGGCACTAGCTTCATCATCAAATACAAGTGTTGTGCGTGCTACTATTCTCCCACGAAAAGAAGGGACCTACAGGTTTTTGCCGACTCCGAACGGCGAAGTTTGAGAAGCTACTTTTTTAAACAGTTATTACTCTGATAGCTGTCAGCAGGACAAAGAGGTGGTGCTGTGGAAAAAATTTAGTGAATGAGAGAGATGATCTTACTGTATTTATGAATCACATGATTCAAAAATCGCATCCGTATCACTATTTATAGTGACAAAGGAAACACCGATGGAGAAAAGACCATCTGTGGCAGGATGGCGGCTAACAGACCGAGGCTTACAGGGAACCTGACTGGCAGTGACAGCTTGACCAGAGGCTATATTCTAGTGCCACGGGAGGTCAGGAGCCCCTGGAAATTCGCTTCCAGCTTGACCGTGCAGTAGGCCCCCTCGTGGGAGTATCGTGGTGGCTGTGGTTTACCACCTAACAGCGCGGGTAGAGTCGAGGAAAGTGTACTGTGCTGACTTGTCTAGTTGCTTGATCACCCAAAAACTAGGCAAGGCTGTTAGGGGACTATCCCGGCTCAGTGTGGAGTTGCATTCTCATACGGGCGCTGCGACCCAGAGAGCGGAAAAGTTTTTAGAAAGGCCTCGTATCAAACCAAGGTGAGGTGATTGTCCCTCAAGCATTATCTCAGTTTGGTACTTGGCTAACTAAAGCGTTTAGTTTTGCGTTTTTGAGAAAATGGACCCCGTGATATAAGCCGAAAAGGCAGGTGATCACGTAAAACCAAATCCCAAAACTGTGCCTCTTCGGCGTGTGAGCGTCGCAATCTACTCACTACGCCACGGCGGCCGAAAACGCCCAAAATGAATAACAATATAATTTTGTGACACGTTCGCACTTGTAGGCGCTGGGATGTGAGGTCTCACTCCTTCCTTCGACACCTGGGCGGCAGTCACGTAACTTTTCAAACGACTATCTTCCTGACGATACACCAAAACCATATCGTCGATAATTTGCATGACATAACCCTGCCACTATCGTCTTGTCTACGGTGTCTTTTATTCACAGTTTGAGTGCTACTGACTATAAATATCTCTTGTCATAATTTTACACACAACAAAACAATCAATAACGACTGCCTGATAGTTCTCATTGATTTGTTGTGTGTGTACGAGTACACATTACGAATGAGCGAACGGCTGTGCAAGAGGAGCTCATAAAATGTATCAAGTTTGATTTCAGGGAATATTTTTTTTGGAATAATTTTGGATGTAAGACACGTTACAAATTCTTAAACATGTTTGCACACGACCCGCGAAATGCATCAAGCAATACTCCAGCATCCGGTCACCCTACACCTGCACGACATAACTGCATTATACGAGCGGTTCACCCGAAGCAACGCGAAGTACCGTATCATCCGTACCATGGGTCAACCCGACACCTCACAAGCACCCACAAGCAAACAGCCGCACCTGACACCACGCAAATCGGAACCTGCATTAGTTCACGTTCCTACATGTTCCCATCATTCCCATCCATAGCCGCAATAGTCGATAAGTAGAAGTAAGAACATTTTGTAGTTAGTCTTAATTTTGCTTCTGATGAATAAAGATATATTTTTTTAGAAAAATCTAAAAAAGATTTTTTAAGTTGTATATTCATACTTTCGTAAGCTGGGGATTATTTCCAAACATTTTGTAATTACTGATTGCATTTGTTTTCTAACTTTTTTCTTCAAATTTGCACCACTTTCATGCCAGCCCAATGCAAGGAGATAGTGAAATAGCTATCGTCAAAAACCGGTCGCCAAGACGATAGCGATAGACAGTTTTGAGAGTACATGAAGCAACCAAAATAATATCGTTTTGTCGATATCGTTTATTTTTGCTTACGCGATGCAAAACTATCGTTTCAACGATATCGTCGCACGAAAGTCGTCATCCGTGATTAGACCCCTGGTCTTCTATGGATGCGGGGTCATCGATTCGAGGCTTTTGAAGAAATCCAAGATTGTTCCAATGATAGGAACGACGCCAGAGAGGACTCTTGGTGTTACAGTCCGGGGTGGACCTTGGATCTCTCCAGCCAGCTGCCTCCAGTTGCGCATTCGAAGTTTCAACGATATCGTCGCCCGAAAGTCGTCATCCGTGATTAGACCCCTGGCTTTCCATGGATGCGGGCTCATCGATTCAAGTCTTTTGAAGAAATCCAAGATTGTTCCAATGATAGGAACGACGCCAGAGAGGACTCTTGGTGTTACAGTCCGGGGTGGACCTTGGATCTCTCCAGCCAGCTGCCTCCAGTTGCGCATTCGAAGTTGGTTGAAGCCCTTTTCCACTTGTGTGCGCCACCTGAGTCTGGGCCGTCCTCTGTTGCGTTGTCCCATTAACTCAGATTAGAACGCTTTTCGAGCCGGAGCAGTGATGTCCATATGCTCTACATGGCCTTGCCATCTTAAACGTTGTATCCTAAAACACTTGACCAGATGCATGCTGCTGAACGGCCCATAGAATTCGTCGCCCCAAATGCTCTTCGTCTTCAAGTCCCATCGACGAAAAAAGGACCAAGAAATGGTATTCAAAAATTGACAGAGAAATAAAAGAAAGTTGCAAAATTTTGTGTGACGTGTACTCATACGTGTTTTCAAGAGAAATCTTTGAACACAAAAAAAAATTGGGTACTCACGGGACCCCGCGCACTTACTGGACACACTGGCAAACTGAAATTGAAATTGAAATGCTCCCCTTTGTGCAAACGACTTCAACTCGCTCATAAAACCAACGACTTCGTCATGCATGTCGTTTACATTCGACAAACAAAAGAAAAACAAAATCTTCCACGCTCCTGGTCCGCAGGAAGGTTCTCAAACTCACCAAACAATGCAATTATTCAGCAACGAAAACTACGAAATGAGAAATTTATGCTGATGTGATGTTGCCTAGTTAAGAGGGTTAAGTAGTTTCCACTTCCTTTTCGTTGCCAGCGAGCATTAATGTGTTGACATATTAAAAACTTTTCGCATAGTTTCCATGATTCAGTTATGATGTTAATTTTCTTACCCGACAGAAGATAAACAGGCGCAAATTATGACTGAACCCACTGACCGCCCTGTGCGGTGCGAAATTCTAATTTACACGATGTCAAACAAACCTTTAACTAAATGACAGGGATGCATAAAACTACACATAAAAACGATTTTTTAATATTCCCGGGTAATCAGTTTTCACTGTTGGCATCTACCGAATTTCTGTTTTTCTTTGTTTTGTGAAATGTAACATCGACCTACTTAAAGTGGAAACTTAAAGCGAAGCCTCTGAATATTTTTGCGTCGAAACTTTACAGACCCTCGAACAGGAGGAAAAAAAGAACTCGTTGTTATGAGGGTATCCAACAAGTCATTGAATTCGATAAAAAGGTTGATTTCCCCGGCTAGTCGTGTGGAAGGAAATATTGATTTGATGAATAGCCGCTGCTGGGTAATAAATATTTGAAAGCCACACACGTCAGCTTATGTCTGATTTGATTTATTTGTGTTTAGATAATTATGTAAATGCTTTTGATGGTTAAATGGTTTGCTATTTAATTATCTAGGCTTTTGGAGTACTCGTGGATGAACTGTGCATGATGCGAACATGCAAATTGAATTCCGAGAGCGCTGTGCACGGTTTGGAAATGCAGGGTGTTCATTTTACGGTTCGGATGATTTTTGATGGAAAGTTTAATTCCGGGATTTGCCAGTAAGAGTGCAAAATCAGTTTTCATTTTTTACTCATTCAATTGGAAGCGTGTGGTATAATGCCGTAAAGTGATTCTTTTGTGGACATTTTTAAATGCTTTTTCGAACATTTCTGGTGCATTTTAAGTAATTTTGTCATTCCAGAGGTCAGAAACTATTTTCGCATATGCGGACCCTTTTTACTTCTCGCAGTAAAGTTCCAACTGCGTGAAGTCGCATGATGTCGGCAACCAATCTAATGCCTAGATTGTTTAGAATTTCTAGAATTACGCAACCAAACACCTTCAGAAGCAATAAAACCATAAATAGTAGTGATATGTGGCTTCCAACCCTGCTGTGTGGCCTCTATCCCTGCTGTGTGGCCTCTATCCCTGCTGTGTGGCATCTTTCCTGTGTCTAAACCACACACCATCAAAGTCATTGTCTTCAAGTACTTCTCAAATCCAATTTCCACATAACTTCGAATTGACATCTACCCTTCTTAACCATAGGGCACATGAAACAATCGTTTTGCCTGGTTGCCACAGCATCTCTTCGATCACGGTCACATCCGGATAATACGCGTTTAAAGTGGCCGCCGTGGCGTAGTGCGTAGAGTGCGACCCTCACAAGCCGAAAAGTGAAGGTCCGATTCCCAGCTCAACACCAATTTTTGGAATTCTTCAAGGCACCACCTCTTTCGAGCTGCTGACAACACTCAAAGACAAAGACAACACTGTCTGAGAAAGCTTCTCAAACTTCGCCGTTCCAAGTCGGCAAAAGACTGTAGGTCCCTTCTACTCATGAGAGAACAGTGGCGCGCACAACACAAGCAGTTGATGAGCAAGCTAGGTCCTGATCCCCCTTTGGACTGTAGCGCCAACAATTATTATTTTAAAATTTCCCTACGATTTCCCTTCTAATGCTTGAATTGCGCAAATATAAAGTTGCCAAATATCTCCCTTCCGCCTTTTTGTCTTTTGAATTTTCCGGCTATGTACGAAACGCTACAAAATATCTGGCAATAGTATACATCATTTGAAAGGTCTTGACATAACCTACAAAACGAAGCTATGCATGATTGGGATATTGCGTTCAACAATTATAGACGTGTAGACATGGAGTTCACTAACGCCGAAATTCGCACTATTTTAAAGTTTTTCTTCGTTAAAAGCAAATCCGCTAGAGAAACTTTCCGTGAGATAAATGGTGTTTTGTGGGATGGTACTGTATCACTTCGAACTGCGGAAGAATGGTTTCGACGATTCGGAGCCGGTGAAAACGACACCATGGATAAGCCAGCCGGCGGAAGACCTGTGACGACGAATACCGATCGAATCATGGAAATCATCGAGTAAGACCGGCATGTAGCATCTCGTGACATCGCCCAGGAAATTGGAGTTAGTCACCAAACCATCTTAAACCATCTGCAGAAGGCTGGATTCAAAAAAAAGCTTGATGTTTGGGTGCCGCATGATTTGACGAAAACCAACCTTCTGGGCCGAATCAACGCCTGAGATATGCTGCTGAAACGGAACGAACTCGACCCATTTTTGAAGCGGATGGTGACTGGCGACGAAAAATGGATCACATACGACAATATCAAGCGAAAACGGTCGTGGTTGAAGGCCGGTGAATCGTCCCAAACGGTGGCCAAGCCGGGATTGACGGCCATGAAGGTTTTGCTGTGTGTTTGGTGGGATTGGAAGAGAATCATCCACTATGAGCTGCTCCCATATGGCCAGACGTTTAATTCCACCGTCTACTGTGAACAACTGGACAAACTGGACAAAGTAATTTTTCAGGCAATAATGTTTTACGGATCTCCGGTTTGGGGTAAATTTGCAATAAGTCATATTCGTAAACTGCAAATATAAGGTTGTCAAAAAAGTTTCTTTCGCCAGACCACACACTTCGCTGATGACTTGTCAGAAGCTACGGGAGCTGGAGTGGAAGGTTTTATCGCATCCACCATATAGCTTGGACATAGCGCCAAGTGATTACCACCTGTGCCTGTCCATGGCGAACGCCCTTGGTGGTGTGAAGTTGACCTCAAAAGGGGCTTGTGAAGAGTGGGTGTCCGAGTTTTTCGCAAATAAGGAGGGGGGCTTCTACGAGGGGGGAATTATGAAGTTGCCGTCTAGATGGAAACAAATTTTCGAACAAAACGGCTCATATTTGAACTAAATCCGATCACTGTAATACTTTTTATGAAGAATTGAATGATGAGCAAAAAGGCGGAAGGGAGATCTTTGGCAACCCTCTATATTGGGGAATGGATAGACGACTGAAAGAAGAGCAGGACCAAGTAGAAAGTGCAAAAATGACAGAAATACATTTTCAACTTGTGAAAAGATCACCATCATGTCATCTTTGGGGTAATATCGATAA
This sequence comes from Eristalinus aeneus, assembly GCA_955652365.1. Lineage (NCBI taxonomy): Eukaryota > Metazoa > Arthropoda > Insecta > Diptera > Syrphidae > Eristalinus > Eristalinus aeneus. The sequence continues at coordinate 27,634,393 of OY019130.1, read as the reverse complement.
ATTTCTGGTAAGATGCAAAGAAATTTAGAGCTTATGCCCATTTATACCTTTAGTATTGTATGCCAGGAACGGTTCATAAAATTCTATTTCACGGATCGGATATAATATCACCAGCATCGTTACCCGTCGAATCATTATCAGAGGAGGCCCAGGAGAGTTCAAAACAGGATCATAGGCACTACCGCACCTGTAATAGCAGGCAATTTTCTCGGTCGGCGAGAGAAGATGTAATTCAACAAATGATGGCATTATCTGATCCCTGGATAACATATTCGAGGTCCGAACCGAAAACAAAGCATTTACTCCCACTAAGTAGTGAAGCGCAAGCCTTATTACATTAAATTTCGATTTTAAATTGTTCAATAACAAAACTGTTTTGGTATGTAGTATTGAATGTAAATTTTCTATACAGGTATGAATTCCAGCTTTAGTTTGAGCCTTAATTTACTGTCATAAATTGTGGACGCCGTGGCGTAGTGGGTAAAGTGCGACGCTCACACGGCGAAGGGTGTAGGTTCGATTCCCGCCTCAACACTGATTTTTCGAATTGTTCACGGCACCATCTCCTTCGAGCTACTGACAACATTCAAAGAGTAATAACTGTCTAAGAAAGCTTCTCAAATTTCGCCGTTCGGAGTCGGCAAAAAACTGTAGGTTCCTTCTACTCGTGAGAGAGCCCAACAGTAGCGCGCACAACACGAGTAGTTGATGAGCAAGCTAGGCCCTGGTCCCCCTGTGGACTGTAGCGCCAACAATTAATTATTTTTAACTAAACAAAAAATTGCGATTTTTAAATTTTTAAAGCTAAGATTACTCTGTTATCCACCATTTTTTGACATGTCACCATGTACCATGTTAGTGGTACTATATTCCAAATTTCACCATAATTGGTCAACGGGTACAAAATTTACAGATTTATTTCCGCGTTCCCCATACAAAGGCACCACTGTTGGCCGTGCAGCCCAAAAGGTACTTCGTCTCTCAGGTACATCTTCTGCTCAAAATGCCATCAACGCAAACAGGCCCGAAAATCAAAGGCTGAACTTTTAAACTAATGGTTTCGTTTTCTGTAACGATCACGTTTGTCCAGCTGACTTGGATGACTAAGCTGTTACAAACCCTTTTTCAGTGGCCGCCGTGGCGTAGTGCGTAGAGATCGACACTCACACGCCGAAGGTCCAAATTCGATCTCCGGCTGAACATCTCGCCCTGTACTTCGTTTTGCCGCCATAGACAGCAGTTGATGAGCAAGCTAGGCCCTGGTCCCCCTTTGGACTGTAGCGCCAACAATTATTATTATTAGACAGCAGAACCCATTTTAGACGCTCGCTGCAATGCCAACAAATGCCTCATTGACGGCTCGCCGTGTTCACCTAATTACATCAATGCCGTCTACAAAAGCTGGCAATTGAGCTGACTTTTGGAAATTTGTGCCTCTGGTGTTGACTTGTGAGCTGCGCACGATCTTATCACCTCAAACTTCGTTACAATTTCAGCGATTGCTTGATGCAAACATGGCTCTAGAAACAGACCAAGACACTTTCGACGGCTTTAAGCAAACAATGGGTGATTTTTTAGAGATTAAGAACTTTAAGTTGCAGCTCAATTTTAACTGCCGTGATTGGTTTTAAGTTTCGGCTTTTTAACTTAACATCGATGGAGTCGAGGATAGTGTACTGGTGTACTTCACCCTGGTCTAGGCAAGGTGGTTAAGGGACTATCTCAGCTCAGTGTGGAGTTGCATTCTCAACCACGCTCTGGGGTTCAGAGAGGGAAGAGGTTTAAGAAGGCCTCGCATCAAACCAAGGTGGGGTGATTGTCCCTAAAGCATGATCTCAATTTTGTTTTTGGGCAACTGAGTCTTGCGCTATCTACGACTCTTGGGAAAATGGACCCCGTGATATAATTCGTTAGGGCACTTGGCCACGTAACAGATCTGGGCGTGGATGTGGGGCTCACCTCCCTGATACAAAAGCTTCTCATTAGCAGGCGTATCACGGCCAAATTAGGCTCCACCACTACTTCCAGATACGTTAGCAGAAGCACTCCCCAAGGTGGAGTCCTCTACCCTCTTCTATGGAACCTTGTAGTCAACGAACTGTTACAACTCCTAGAAGGTGAGGGCTGCAAGGTGATATCATATGCTGACGATATTGCTATTGCGCTCTCTGGCAAATATCCCTTGGTACTTAGGGACCTTGCGCAAAATGCTCTTTCGCTCCTTTCACAGTGGACGAGCAAAAATGGACTAAGCATCAATGCCAAAAAAACAGAAGCAGTCCTCTTCACCAGGAAATACAAAGTTCCCCAGGTTGATCCACCGACCATCAGCGGCCAGCAATGCTCTTTTTCCGAGACAGCCAAGTTCCTAGAACTTACGCTGGACAGGAAACTCAGCTGGAAGGCAACTATTGCCGAGCGTGCCCGCAAAACCCCGACTGCACTTCACATGTGCCGAAGGGCTATTGGGTCTGGATGGGGTATCCAACCGCATATGATTGACTGGATCTACACGGCTGTGGTGCGCCCTATTCTACTATATGAGGTTGCAGCTTGGTGGCCTTCACTAGACACAGCCTCCCACTATAACACTATCAGAAAAGTCCAGCGACTGGCCTCCATATGTATCTGCGGTGCTCTAAAAACCACCCCATCAAATGCATTGGACGTCATTCTCAACCTTATGCCCATGGATCTATTTGCTCAACAGGCGGCGGCTAGTACAGACATAAGACAATTTAAAGTGTCCCGCGGACACTCAAGAATCCTTCAAAGAGTAGACTTTGTATACCCAAACCTTGACTATGCGGGGCCAAAGGTCTTTTTGACACAAAATTTCCGCACTATGATCCCTGAACGAGACGCGTGGTCGGCTAACTCACAATGGGTTGCTGACACTACGTGCATCTACACAGATGGATCAAAAACAAACGAAGGTGTTGGTTGCGGAGTCTACTCTGAGGATCTGAACCTTAGTCTAAAATTCAGACTTCCCAATCACTGAAGCGTGTTCCAAGCTGAAGTAATGGCCATTCGCGAAGCACTGTCTTGACTGAAGAGGAATAGGATATCCCCAGCTGATATCCTTATTCTTACGGATAGTCAGGCCGCACTCAAGGCCCTGGAATCTGTCACAACAAACTCCAAGACGGTCATGAACTGCCGCACATCCTTTGATGAAATGGCTGAGCAGTTCAACATATGCCTGTGCTGGGTGCCAGGTCAGAGAGACATTCCGGGCAACTGTCAAGCAGACGAATTGGCCAGGCTTGCCACAACGCAACCACTACTTCAGGAACACGAACACCTCGGTATCCTTCTGGTCACATGCAAGTTAGTACTGCACTTGAACGCGATCCACCAGACTAATCACAACCTTTGTCGCATCTCAAAAAAGATGTGGCCCTCTCTTGAAACCAAACGCTCCAGACTGCTACTATCGCTCAAAAGATCAGACATAAGCCTGGTCATGGGAGCCATAACCGGGCACTGTCTAATCGGCGAGCATACTAGCAGGCTAGGGGCTTCCTCAAACAATTTTTGCGGAAGCTGCAGTGATGAGGAAGAATCAGAAACTCTCCTACACCTGTTATGCACATGCCCGGCGCTCGCGCCTCAGACACAAGCACTTTGGAAGCTATTTCCCCAACGGCTTACGTGATCTCATTGACATTGATGACATTTTAAACATTATTATCGGCTCCAGCTGGTTTTAGGTTCTTCCCACATGGTGTGGTAGCACAATGGTCCTGTATGGGACTAAGTGCATTTATCAGCCACCTTAACCTACCACGCAAAACAAAACCCCACATCTGTCCTCAAGTGAATGTTGTGATGCCTGTACATCATCCAGAAATAGTTTCTGTTTGTTGTTCTTTATGGATTGATGGAATGGTTGTCCGTACTTCTTTAAGAAAAATGCTGTTCACAAATTTACAATTAATGCTGATCGCTATGGAAGCATGATCGATTCTTTTGCCAAATGTGCAGAGGTTGTGGTTTCAATACAAACAATAAACGGCATGACACAATTCACAGCTCATGCCAAAATATAGTTATTGAAGAAAACGATTCACCATACGCACCCGTTAATTGGCCTCCACAGTCGTACAATTTAACGCCGTTTGACTATTTTCTGCGAGGATATACGAAGTCGATAGTCGACACCGATAAGCCCGAAACGAGTGGCCACCTAGAGGACAACTGTGCTCTGTGCTTTGCGAATATACGGCCACAAATATTAGAAAATGTCGAGAAAAACTGGACCTGCAGATAAGTTAACGTTCCACATAGCTATGTAAGTGCACAAAATTAATTTTCAGAATTGAATGCCGAAAGATTGTGTTTAAAATCAAGTAAAATTTATGTCAGTTTAAAGAAGCTATACGGGTTGCCTTTTATATTTCGGGATTAGAGAACAAAAACAAATATTAATCATCGAAAATAGCTTTATTGTCTTTCAAAATATTTTCCAATGAGATCTTTACACTTTTGCATGCGTTTGAACCAATTGTCGAAGCACTTTTGCCACTCTGATTGAGGTATTTCCAAAACATGCATTCTGAACGCATCAACCGCTTCTTCAGGTGTCGAAAAACGTTGACCTCTCATTTTATTTTTTACGTACGGGAATAAAAAGAAGTCATTCGGTGCCAAGTCAGGACTATACGGAGGATGACTCATCAAATCGATGTTTTGAGTGCTCAAAAATGCAGTTGTTTGAGTCGATATGTGAGAGCTCGCATTGTCGTGGTGAGGAGTGATCCGTCTTCGGCGGTTGGTTTTCCTGATTTCTTGGAAGACAACTGGCATACAAATGGTTGTGTACCACTCAGAATTGACTGTTCTGAGTTGTTCTAGTGGTACGGTTGCAACATGTCCGGTTTTCCAAAACAGGCGACCATTTGCTTGGAAGTGCTTCATGCGTGAGTAACTTTTGTTGGTTTTGGCCCAATTTGAAACACCCATACAGTCGACTATTGTTTACTTTCGGGCTCTTACGCGTTAGTTCATGATTCAGCACCTGTCACGATATCATAGACGTGTTTCGAAGCACCGCGATCGTATTTTTGGAGCATTTCTTTCGACCAATCGACACGAGCCGTTTCTTGAGCGATTGACAAATCGTGTGGGATCCAACGCGAACAAATTTTTTTGACGGTCAAATGTTCATGCAATATTGAATGTATGCTGGTCCCACTAATGCCTCAGGTTGTCTCAATCTCAGTATAGGTCACATGAGAATCTCGCAATATCAGTTGGTGCACAGCATCAATGACTTCCGGAACAACAACTGATTTTGGACGACCTTCACGAAATTCGTCTTGGAGTGAACCACGACCTCGGTTGAATTCACCATACCATCGATAAACACTGGTCTTTGATGGAGATTCATCGCCAGAAATTGAATTAAGTTCATCGATGCACAGTTGTGGAGGTAATCCACGTCGAAAGTTGTAAGAAATAATCGCACGAAAATTTTCACGATTTAATTCCATTTTTTGGGCGAGATGAATCTTTTAAGTTGCTGTAAACAACACAAATAGCGCTCGTATGTCAAAACGTTATGAGTATGTATAACCTCAAAAATGTCAAACCTTACGATAGATCTGGCAGATTGCAGTCCTGAAATATAACAGGCAACCTTCGTATGATATAAAGCGTTCAACAGGCTTTGCATACTATTTTTTCTTTCTTGGATTATCGTTGTGAATGTTGTTGTGAATCCACATTTTGTTGCCAGTTACGATCGGTGGCAAGAGTCCCCTTTTCTGACGTCTTTCCAAAAGAAGGTCCGACTTGAGAATTCGATTTTCGACATCATTCGGTTTTGAATATGTACGGCGTTTGATTAAGTACAAGGAGTCTTCAGGTGATTGGAAATTGTGTGCAGAGTCACTTCCAATGTTTGTGCCAGTTCACTTGGCATTTGGCGCGGATGCTCTAGTAAAGCCCTCAATTCCTCGTCTGTAAATTTATGGGTTGGCCGAGACGCCAGATTTGCCTTCGACGCCATAATCCCCACTAGAAACGTCGAAACCACAGTTTACGTGATTTATTGGTCGGAGCATATTTAGCAAAACTTCTACAGCATTCGATGTGCTACAGCTACACTTTTTTTATCAGTGAAAGTAGATCAAATCTTCCTGAAAATGCTCTTGTTTTATAGCAAATCAGGACATTTCTGAAGAGGCAGCAAACAATCAGACGCGGCCAAAACTGACGCTAGTGCATACTATATATTTCTGAATAACCTTTCCAGTGAAGCAGATAGTTGCTTCCAAGATCAGGCACAATTTGCAAGTAGCACCATCTATTGAAAAAGCAAGTGAATTAATTATTCATTAGGAAACGGAACCGTAATTAGTTTGTACCAAAAAAAATTTTCAGCGGTTACTCGTTCATGTACTTCACCATGATGGAGATGATGATGAATGTGCTGAATGAATTGACAGTGAAAATTTGATGATTAATGAAAGAGGACTATCACAATGTAAATTTACTATTGCCAAGTACTAATAATAATAATTGTTGGCGCGACAGTCCACAGGGGGCCCAGGACCCAACCTGCTCATCAACTACGCGTGTTGTGCGCGCTACAGTTTTTTGCCGGTTCCGAACGGCGAAGTTTAAAAACCTTTTTCTTAGACAATTAATACTCTTTGAGTGTTGTCAGCAGCTCGAAAGAGGTAGTGCCGTGAAAAATTCGAGGTGTTCAGCTGGGAATCGAACCTAGACCCTTCGGCGTGTAAGCGTCGCACTCTACCCACTACTCCACGACAGCCACCTACGCATATAGTCTTTTTTATTTCTAAATTCTGTATCTTTTAAAAAAGCACCCTTGATTCTTACCCTACACTCTTACTGAAAGTGTTTTCGAATGTTCGGTTTCTATCATGTCTTTGTTTTTTGTCAAGATACAGAATACAGAATGCAGACACTTTTGCAGAAAGCATCAGGCGTTGAGTCAAAAGGTGACATTTTGTACTTTCTGACGAACAGAACGAGCAAAGCACGGTCTCTTTTCAAATACAGTAAGTTTACCTTAAGCGTTGTCAGCAACTGCAAAGTGATGACGATCTGTTAGAATTTAAGATGCTATGAAGCGGCGTGTTCCCACTGAACGTCAAGTTCTGTTGCGACTACCTAGACCGCCTTTCAATTGAGTTTAATAAGTTTCCTTGTAATTATTTAAGACATCATTGAGGACCAAGGACCACAACCCTCATTAGGCATGTTTTACTCAATAATTTAAAATGCTATTTTGACTTCTCCCCTCCACTTCAACTGGCACCCGGAACTGACTTCCTTTAAAGTTCCTCTTCCCAGTTACAAGCGGAGTACATTTGAGCAGTGTGTACATCGCATTGTGTTGAATACAGTTCGCAAAACATCCCGCGGACCACAACCATTTCACGGTCGATATAATTGTCCACCCGAGCAAGGGATTCATTGCTTTATGAGCTGGTGAGTTATTTGGTCCATATTTCTTGAAAAATTATGCCAGCAGGCACATTACTCCGAATGGAGGGCACTTTGAATAAATGACTTCGGGCGGTTTCATCTTGTCGAATGTTTGCACGAGTGGTGTTTACCAAGAGATCTTCATATTCCAATGTTTGACTACAGTTCTCGAATGAGCTACGCTCTGAGTTTGTGTTAAGCAGCGTGCGAGTGCAAGACAAACTTCTGAGTGTTGAGGTGGTCGATTTTTAAGTCAGGAAGTGGATTTTAATGTCTGTGATTCCGAGCCATTGGGACAGGGTTATAAGGGAACGTAGCATGGCACACACAAGTAGAGAATGGCTTCAAACAATCTGGTGGGCTCAAGTGGAAGCCACTGGCAAAAGATTGTGCTGGCAGGAGGGGCTCGTTGGTTGGGGTCCAGATCCAGGTCGATCTGTAGCTCTAAACAAAGAAGAAGACCTGTACTCCTGTTTGCCAAGAAAAAAAACAAATTTCGTTACCTTTTCGAAATGTTTTAGCAGAATCTGCACAAAAGTGTGTCCAATATGTAAGGAAAAATGAAATTTTTCTCTTGCTCTGACAGAGTGACGCACGGCACTGAATTCAAAGTCGGCTGAAATAGGCAACTTTTGAAGAACATCCCTGTCCACTCTTCTGCTACGCAAAATGACTCTTCAATTTGCTACGTCCTCTTACAACATCCAGGCTGTCTTCAAGAGCAAGAAACATCAGATCCATGCAACAATAACAAACAGCGTTGCAATACCAGTTTAATGACGGAACAGCCCACTAGGAAGACATCCCCGATCTTTGTCAACATCTCCTCGTGATTCAGATGATGTGACTGGATTTATGAATCACATGATTCAAAATCACATCAGAATCACTGTTTATAGTGACAACAGAAACACTGATGGAGAAAAGACCATCTGTGGCAGGATGGCGGCTAACAGACCCAGGCTTACAGGGAACCTGACTGGCAGTGACAGCTTGACCAGAGGCTATATTCTGGTGCCACGGGAGGTCAGGAGCCCCTGGAACTTCGCTTCCAGCCTGACCGTGCGGTAGGTCTCTTTGTGAGAGTATCATGCTGGTTGGGTTTACCACCTAACAGCTCGGGTAGAGTCGAGGAAAGTGTACTGTGCTGACTTGTCTAGTTGCTTGATCACCCAAAAACTAGGCAAGGCGGTTAGGAAACTCAGTGTGGAGTTGCATTCTTAAACGGGCGCTGCGACCCAGAGAGCAGTAGAGGTTTAAGAAAGGCTTCGCACCAGACCAAGGTGGAGTGATTGCCCCTCAAGCCTGATCTCAGTTTGGTACTTGGACAACTAAGGCGTTGAGTCTTGCGTTACCCTCAACTCTTGGGAAAATGGACCCCGTGATATAAGCCGTAAAGGCAGGTCACGTAAAACCAAATTCCACATCTCCTCGTGATGTGTACCAAATATTTCTCTCACAACACAATTTCCACAGAAATCCTGAGAACAATGAACCGAAGGGGTTGACTAGGCCATGTAGAGCGTATGGAGACCGCGGCCCCGGCCCGAAAAGTCTTCTAATCAGAGCATTTAGTATAACACAACATAGGACGACCTAGGCTAAGGTGGCGCACACAAGTGAAGATGGACCTCGACCAACTTGGAGTGCGCAACTGGAGGCAGCTTGCGAAAGACCATGCGGCTGGAAGGTCATGTTGGTTGAGGCCAGGTCCACCCCGGACTGTAGTGCCATAAGAAGAACAAAGATAGAAGAGGTGGCATATACAAGAAAGTCTGTACAGCTGCACTTAAGCTGTTCTCAAGGCATTGCTTGAACCTGCATCATTTTCGGGGAAGCAATTACCTTGTTTTGAAGGGTAGTCCATAACAAAATTAGATTTCTTTGGATCCTGCATGACTCCAAGGTTGGAAATGAGATTACCCGTGAAGTACCTAGGTAAAGATCCCAGAAGGTGTTTTTTAGACTCAAAACTGAGTTAGAACTTTTAGTGGCAGACTTTTTGGGATTCATGCCAGATTTGTTCAGATTCAACAAAAATCTGACAAGCAACAGCAAGCGCATGCTTTCCAAATTTTGTACAGAATCCGCGTGTGAGAATATTCCCACTTAAGTGTTAAGCGACACCGAATGCTTACGACGATAGTGCAGAGCACAATGTGTCACACCATCAAGCGGCACATTTTAAATTTTTACCCTTCCCGGCCTATATGAGAATGAAACAGTGTCTATTTACAAAAGAACGCCTACACACGCAGCCCATGGAGCAGCTGAAGAAATCAGGCAATTGTCCTTGTCTCTCATTACAATTTTAAGTTTAAAAATTCATTCGAAGGACAAGCTTTTCATTGGACGTGAAGGTCACTGCGCGCGTAAACGCCTATTTACGGAGTAAATCGCTGACTATTATTCAGATAGGTCGACTGCTGACGTGATTAAATTTTAATTTCAAGTCCAAGAAAATGGATTGATACCTTTAGACTAATTATCTGTTGACGGTTCTCGCGTGTGTGCTGTTGCCACCCCGAATCTTAGCACCTCCTTCGCTGTGTGTCCAGTAGTGTGTGTCAAGGAATTATTATTCTCTGTTTCTCACACTTGAAGTGTAAAAGGTGTTTCGTTGAAAGATCTTGTATCTCTTGTTCCATTTTCAGAGGTTCAGTGGATCTCATCTTTCAGCGCGAAGTTCGCCTTGCTACACTGGAACTAGTTCTCACATAGTTCACTGCACACTGAAGTGGAGTTGCAATGAAAACTGCATTCTGACAATGCAAGTCACCTAGTCAGACAAGAATTTCTTAATCAATGCAAGAAGTTGCCGCGCTGGTTTGAGTCATCGATTACTTGTGATTCACACAACAGATGGCGTAACCTGTTTACAATTCCAGTGGCTCACGGTCCCATATACTCATTGGAAAGCTGCTGACTTGTCCATTGAGTTGTTTGCCAGATGTTTGTGCCAAATGGATTTTTTTTAAGAACAAAAGCCGACGAAAGTCATAACATTTCTAGATTTGGTCGATTTAGTTTGCACATTTGAGACGGTTAAAATTCGGCAAAGAATATCCTAGATGAGTAAATAAGACTTAGGAAACATATTCGTACCTCATTTTTGTAGCCTCTGCTTTTGACAACATATCCACATGGAGTTTCTGTAGTGTTTGTCCCCCTTTCTCTCGTATCGCTCACAGGAAATATACAGGCAAACTGGACAGTAGTTTGGTCTTTGTCATGGCTGTAATCAAATTTTGTACCCCAAGGTATGGAGTTGGAGAGAAGTATTTAAGATGTTTTTCTTTTAACTAAGTGTGTGTACTTTTTAAGTTCATATTTTGGGTATTAAAACACTATTGGATGACACAATTTCATTTCCGTTCACACCGGTGCAATAATAACATCACGCTTTCAAGACAACACTGCAGATTAAGTGACCCAGAAATCCGCAAGGAAACAATACATACTTTCTTTTTTCCCTAACACGTGTTGTCTATTGAACGTCTTGTGTATTGAACTTGTATTCATTGATCATAGTTTGTATACTGCATGCACTCATTTTAAAATGCCAAAGTTTTTTAAGATTTTGAAATAAAACTTACTACACTGTTAACATTCAAATCGACTGCGTCTATTCTCCAACGGCGATTTGAAGTTCATAGAAATTTCACTTTTGTAAAAGGGAAACACCACAAACTATCTAACAAGGGGATGGAACGTGTAGTGTAATACCGACTCCTAATGGCAGACTCCAGAATGTTTTCAATAACTCCAAAGATTTGCAAAAAAACAAAACGTTCGAATATTCTTTAAACCTTGCTTTTGAGAAGTGAGTTTATATCGCTACGCGATTTCATGCCGCAACCCGAGTTGTAACTATCGTTCACCACATGGTTCGCTGCGGTCTCTCGATGCGCTCCGGTTGCTGTTGGGTTTTGGCTCTTCAGCATCAGCTCCTACGCTCTTTTTGTATCATCTACTAAAGTGTGAAATTATAGCTTTTCAAAGGGAGATACGACTCTCTTACCTGAAATTTATATGAAACCAAGTATCGAGTTCTATCACGGAGAAATCTATAAGATCAGGTCTTCTGATACGAAGGTTGACTTTTATATTTCGGGATTGCGTTACCCTAGTGTTGCAATCTGGCAACTGCCAGAAAGTTTGTCGTAAAGTTTGACATTTTTGAGGTTATACATACTCAGAACATGTTGACATACGAGCGCTATTTGTGTTGTTTGCAGTAACTTTAAAGATTCATCTCGCCCAAAAAAAGGAATTAAATCGTGAAAATTTTCGTGCGATTATTTTTTACAACTTTCGACATGGATTAGCTCAACAACAGTGCATCGATGAACTTGATTCAATTTTTGGCGATGAAGCTCCATCAAGGACCAGTGTTTATCGATGGTATGGTGAATTCAACCGAGGTCGTACTTCACTACAAGACGAATTTGTCAATTTGTCAATCGCTCAAGAAAAGGCTCGTGTCGATTGGTCGAAAGAAATGCTCCAAAAATACGATCGCGGTGCTTCGAAACACGTCTATGATATCGTAAACGGTGCTGAATCATGAACAAACGCGTATGAGCCCAAAAGTAAACAGCAGTCGACTGTATGGGTGTGTCAATTTGAGCCAAATCCAACAAAAGTTGCTCGTGTACAAAGCACTTCCAAGCGAATGGTCGCCTGTTTTTTCGGAAAAACTTGACATGTCGCAACCGTGCCACTAGAACAACGCAGAACAGTCAATTCTGAGTAGTACACAACCATTTGTTTGTCAGTTGTGTTCCAAGAAATCATGAAAACCAACCGCCGAAGACGGGTCACTCTTCACCTCGACAATGCGAGCTCTCACACATCGGCTCAAACAACTGCAATTTAGAGCACTCAAAACATCGATTTGCTGAGTCATCCGCCGTATAGTCCTAACTTGGCACCAAATGACATCTTTTTATTCGCGTACGCAAAAAATAAAATGAGAGGTCAACGTTTTTCGACACCTGAGGAAGCGGTTGATGCGTTCAGAATGCATGTTTTGGAGATACCGCAATCAGAGTGGCAAAAATGCTTCGACAATTGGTTCAAACGCATGCAAAAGTGAATAGATCTTAAAGTGGAATATCTTGAAAAACAATAAATCTTTTTTCGATGAACAATATTTGTTTTTGTTCTCTAGTCCCGAAATACAAAAGGCAACCCTCGTGTCTGCACGAATACCGTTGTACTTCATACAACGCTCCTGGAGTGCTCAGTAGTCAATGACAACACATTTCCACTGATCTACACTACAGTTTAGTAACTACAACAGCTTTGATCTGGCTAAAGAGTTATTGAAACTGATATTCCTCTGGTCAGGAACAAAACTGACCAAAAGCAAGCACTTATGTACAGAACCAAAATTTGACAGACAACCGACAGTAGCCTTCCACAAGGGAAATGCATCAGTTTAATCATCGAAAGACGAGACGGATATCACGCGTTGGTGAACTGGAAACATGAAGGAATAACGCAGGAATGGCTTTGAAATTACCGTCAAGAAGACTAATGGTGTAATATAATCATTCAATCAACAGCAAGGAAATAGTTCAACGAAAATAATTTAAATTGTGACGTATACTGGTTTTCGGGGGCTTGAATTCATAATTACTCTAAATTGACTAAATAGCACAGGGGAAAGCAGCCCTTTAGTTACTTGATGTAAGTCAAGAACTTGGTTCAACAATTGACGGGAGATTTTCATCATGTGCACGACCTCAACCTCCAGTTCTGAACACGATCGCCTAGATGGGAAGCTTCACAACATTCTAACAAGTGTTGGGAAGGATAGCAAAGTCAAGGACTGATTTGGCACAAGATGTCAAACCACATCATGTGATAAGTCGGGTATACATCTTAGCACTTGTTCCATGAGATATTATACAAAACAAACAAATGTTGAACAGTTTCAGTACCAAGACTAAACGCAGAAACACTCCTCCGAATCGCTGATCCTCTGGGCTCAAGAGGCAATTTGGTAATAAAGCCCTCTCTCGAAGGACTAAGCCTACCTTATATAACACCTTGATCATCCTAGTGATGCGGAACCTGGAAACTAGTTAAAAATTCTGCGTGCGATTAATAATAATTGTTGTCGTGACAGTCCACAGGGGGACCAGGGCCTAGCGTGCTCATCAATTACTGGTGTTGTGCGCGCTACTGTTCTCTCACGAGAAGAAGGGACCTACAGTTTTATGCCGACTCCGAACAGCGAAGTTTGAGAATTTTTCTTGGACAGTTATTACTCTTTGAGTGTTGTCAGCAGTTTGAAAGAGGTGGTGCCGTGAAATATCCGAGGTGTTCAGCCGGTTTTCGAACCTAGTCCCTTCAGCATGTGAGCGTCGTATTCTACCCACTACGCCACGGCGGCCAGGAGTGCGATTATTGCAATTAATAAGATATGTAGAAGCAGATTCAACTTAATGGGCTAGATAACAGTCCATAACGTTGTAAAGCGTTTCCTGATACAACGCTTAAAATGTCCAGGCCATATGGAGTGTGTGAGAACCACTGCTTCAGTCCGAATATTCTTCGAGTCCGAAGCATTGATAGGAAAACGGGCTAGGCTGAGGGGACGCACACAAGTGGAGAAACACCTCAACAAATTTGAAACACCTCAACTGAAGGCAGCAGGCTGGAGAGAGGCAGCCGTTCTAGTTCAGGTCCACCATGGACTAGAACGCTACATAAAAAAAATTAAACAAATTGTTCTCGTTAAGATGAAATGCATTAAAATCTTAAAATATAAAAGTTTGAGTGTTATTTCACCAAAAGCCTGAGTTCTTGGTTAGTCCGAGCAGACCAACACTGTCATTCAGAGTTGTCAAGATCATAAGAATACGCAGAAATGTATACAAACGCATGCACGAAAAAAGCTCTCAAATGCATTCTATTTCCAAACACGCACACAAATTGTTACCATTTCCGTAAAGTGCGTGTGTGCCCAAATTGTTGGTGACGAAGTATTGTAGCAAGGCAATCCACTGAAACTTGGCAGCACCGACAAAGTTAGGTCAACTGAATCAAAACGAAGGAAACGAAGAGAGTACATTCTGAAAGAAACCTTAGATGTGTGTGGTTGAGCAAAACGATAAAAAAGAGAGAAGAAAGAATGACAATTTATGTTTCCTTGATAAGTTTTATAAGCTAATAAAAAGGAAGTATTTTTCATCGTTAAACGAGTCAGTCAGTTTTAGTACTTTAAGCATTAAGAATCGCCAGCAAACAACTTTTTTTCTTACCCCAGCCTGAAGATCCCATTGTATGAATACAACATGGTTACAACACGGAAAGCTACAATCGCAACAGATCGCTGGGAACTTTGCCGACCGGGTCTCCCTGAAACCCGTTCAGAGTTCGACGCTGCCCGCACTAACGATAGAAGAAGACTAGAAGCGATTTCAAGAAGTTATCATAAAAGCTGCCACTGATGCGCTGGGTTTCACGTCACCACCCACCGCTAATGATAGAAGAAGACTAAAAGCGATGTCAAGAAGTCATCAAAAAAGCTGCCACTGATGTGCAGGGTTTCATGTCACCACCCAGAAGAAACCCATGGTTTGACGATGAATGCAGGCAAGCAACCGCAGCCACACAAGACGGCTATAAGGCAACGCTGCATCGCACAACGAGGGCTGTTCCTAAACTCTACGAACAGAGAAGAAGAGAAGGGCACCGGCTTCTCAGAAGGAAAAATAAGGAGCATGAGAAGCTCGCGGTCGAGGAAATGGAAAGGTGCTATGGCAGGAATGAAGTCCGATAGTTTTATCGAAAGGTAAAACAGCTATACGGCGGATACAAGGTTCGGACCGAAGCCAGCCAGGATCAGAATGGTCAACTCGAGGTAGACTCACAGACTGTACTGAGAATCTGGAAGGCTCACTTCCGCAAACTCCTTAACGGCGATGACGGCAACTATTCCGCTGTTAGGCTGAATGTTCCACTTTATTTGGACGATGATAGAAAAGAATTCCGTCCCCCCACTTTAGACGAGGTGAAGATAGCAATATCGAAGCTGAAGTCGAACAAAGCTGCTAGAGCAGACGGACTGTCCGCAGAACTATTTAAAGAAGCTGGAGATGAGCTGGTTGGGCACGTGCACCAGCTCATCTGTAAGATATGGTCGGAGGAAAGCATGCCCGATGAGTGGAATCTCAGCGTCGTTTGCCCAGTCCACAAGAAGGGAGACCTCTTTTTTATAATTTTCACGCACTAAAGGGA
Source organism: Eristalinus aeneus (assembly GCA_955652365.1). Lineage (NCBI taxonomy): Eukaryota > Metazoa > Arthropoda > Insecta > Diptera > Syrphidae > Eristalinus > Eristalinus aeneus. The sequence goes on along the minus strand of OY019130.1, from coordinate 27,618,676 downwards.
TTGCTTATATCCTTAAATGACTGGAATTAAGTCACAGCACGGGCTGAAGGTAAAGAGAACGAGAGGGAAAGAAGGTACTGATGAACATTGGTGTTAATAGACTGTGGATTGTAATGGGTGGTGGGGGGGAAATGGGAAGAGCATTCCATAATCGTGTGGTGCAGCTGAAGAACGAGTCTGTAAACTTAACTGTACGTCCGAAGGTACACTTTGACTTTGGCTGCGCACACTACCGAGGGATAAGCCTCCTCAACATCGCATACAAAATCCTGTCTGCTGTATTGTGTAAGCGTCTGAAACCGTCTGTCTACAACCTGATAGGCCCCTATCAGAGTGGTTTCAGGCCAGGGAGGTCCACTGTAGATAAGATCACCACTTTACGGCAGATTCCGGAAAAGACTCAAGAAGTACAGGTTGACACATACGACCTATTCGTCGATTTCAAGGCTGCATATGACAATGTACATTGAGACGAGCTATACAGTGTCATGTCTAGTTTTAACATTCCTACCAAACTCGTCGAATTGTGAAGGGCGACGATGGAGAACTCTCGTTGCTCTGTCAAGTTCGGTAACGACCTCACCGAGACCTTCAATGTCAAAAAAGGTTTTAGACAAGGCGACGCACTGTCGCGTGACTGCTTTAACATCATCCTCGAGAAAATCGTGCATAACTCACAAGTCAACAACAGAGGCACGATCTTCCAGGAGTCAGTTCAATTGCTAGCTTACGCTGATGACATTGACGTGATTGGACGACCGCAGCGAGCCGTCAATGAGGCGTTTGCTGGAAGCGGAAGCGGCTAAAATGGGTCTGGCAGTAAATGAGGGCAAAACGAAATTCATGCTGTCATCCAGGAAGGACACACAACATCAATGTCTCGGACAGAGCGTCACACTAAGCAGCAGATACTTCTAGGTAGTCAAGGACTTCGTCTACCTCGTCTTGGTAGTAAACAGGGACAACAACAGTAGTACTGAAATCAAACGCAGAATCACTCTTGCCAATCGCTCATTCTTTGCGCTCAAGAGGCAATTGTGTAATGAAGCCCTTTCTCGAAGGACTAAGACCTAACAGCTTGATCTTCCCAGTCCCACTCTTTGGCTCTGAAACCTGCACGTTACCAAAGGTGGATGAATAAGCCCTTAGTCTTTTCGAGAGAAAAGTTTTGCGTTCGATTCTTGGTCGTGTTTGAGTTGAGGGTATTTGGAGGAGAAGATTTAACGACAAACTCTATTTGCCGCCGTGGCGTAGTGGGTAGTGTGCAACGCTCAAACGCCGAAGGATCTAGGTTCGACTCAACACCGATTTTTCGAATTTTTCACGGCACCACCTTTTTCGAGCTGCTGACAACACTCGAAGAGTAATAACTGTCTAAGAAAGCTTCTCAAACTTCGCCGTTCCGAGTCGGCAAAAACTGTAGGTCCCTTCTACTCGTGAGAGAACAATAGCGCGCACGTCACGGGTAGTTGATGAGCAAGCTGGACCCTGGTCCACTGTGGACTGCGGCGCCTACAATTAATATTATCTACAGCGACATCCGCCTGGATGCAAGGCTTCCGATGTCCATGCCATATAGAGCGTATGGACACCACTGTCTCGGCACGACCAGATGATGTGACTGGATTTATGAATCACATGATTCAAAATCACATCCGTATCACTATTTATAGTGTCAACGGAATCACTGATGGAGAAAAGACCATCTGTGGCGGAATGGCGGCTAATAGACCCAGGCTTTGAGGGAACCTGACTGGTAGTGACAGCTTGGCCAAAGGCTACATTCTGGTGCCACAGGAGGTCAGGGGCCCCTGGAACTTCGGTTCCAGCCTGGAAGTATGATCTCAGTTTCGTACTTGGGTAACTAAGGCGTTTAGTTTTGCGTTACTTACGACTCTTGGGAAAAAGGTTCCCCGTGATATAAGCCGTTAAGGCAGGTGATCACGTAAAACCAAATCCCACATCTGTCTCGGCACGAAATGTCTTCGAATCAGAGCCATTGGGACAACGCAACAGAGGACGGACTAGGCTCAGATGGCGCACACAAGTAGAGAAGGTGAAGGACTTCAACCAACTTGGGATGCGCAATCGGAGGCAGCTAGGGAAAGATCGGGCTGGCTGGAGAGGCATGTTGGTTGAGGCCTATGTCCACCCCGGATTGTAGCGTCATAAGAAGAAGAAAAAGAAGAAAGAGGACTCATGCTGAGGAACAATTTCATTCGAAAATGTATTTCAAAGTTCATCGCGCTAGTGCCCCGTAAACACATCAGTTTCATAAGGTCATTCTAAAAAGCAACACAATACATAACCAGCAACAAAGTTTTATTTCCCTTGGGCAGAAGATTCCTACCTTTTCACTAGAATCTCACCATTTACGACCGAGTGCAACTGACACCTCAAGCAAAATTATTGCCAATCTTTGACTGATCCGCGCGCGATTGCCTCAATCATTCAAAATCACTCAAAAGGACAATGGAACTGTCAATAGCTCGTGAATAATTCCCCTCGCCAAAATAATGGGTTTCTCAGAACTGTTTACTTTCACTTTCCAACTTTCCAACAGAGACAAATATGAGACCGTGTATTCGAATGAAGGCTGAACAAAGTTCCCGGCAATATATCACAGTTACAAAGTTCTGTTTCACTCAAAAGCAAACGACACTTGATGATGGTCTTGCCTTCCGCGCGGATTACTCCAGGGAACTCTGTGATTACAGAAGAGAAACAAAAAAAAAACGAACGGTGAAAACTTTAAGAATTCCTTACGCACATGCACAGCATCGCAAACTAAGGATTTTTAAAAGACACCAGGATACCTGACAAAACCTCCGTGCGGCTTGCAGGAGGTAAGGCCCAAATGGGTTTAATTTATGTACATAATAAAAATGTGGTTTCAATACTTATTTAGTATTCCAGATGTGAATCGAGTTAGCCGAACGGGTGAGATTAAAGGGAATGCTTAAGCAACAAGGCTCTTGTGGTTTTGTTGGGTGAAAGGTGCGAAAAGGGACACTCCTTTTTTTAAAGGACATGGATTTAAGATAAATCATTGCCCAGGCATTCTTTGCATTTTTTTGTGTGAAAAAATGCTGAAAAGGAAATCATTCTCGAAAACCGCCAGCCGACCGAGCTGTACGACGACGACGAAATTCCGATCCCTCCCCAAGTCCCGAGTTGAATAGTTTCCAACGCACATACGTGCGGACATGTCCAAAATTCCTTTTCACCGCAGCGAACCCCACAAGGAACAGACAAAGTCCCCCTAAAAAGGACAAAAGACATTATGCCGCAGCAGCACAAAATAGGAATTCCATCGTCATTGCAATCAAAACGGAAACACCAACAAGATCGAAAATAGCCCAAATTTCAATCCCAATCCCTGCCCATTTAACAATATCCATTCTGCTGCATTCATGGTCATGCTCGAAACATTGTTCAAGTTCATAGCACGTTATCTACGGTGAATAAAATCGATACGAACCTTTCACAAGACAGCAACATCCAAATACGGAGAATTTCCACACAATTACTGGGTCACAAGGTGGCCGAGAAACACTCGCAAAGACAACGACGCACGACCAGGACGATTAAAAATAATTCCTCCCCTCCCCAGTCGGTGGGGACAACGCGGCGGTCTGAGTGAGTTGGTCGTATCAACAGTTTATCTCGGGCCGTCGCACAGGAACTTAAAACAAAAAAGTTTCATCTGCAATTTGCACTGTACACATTTAATTAAAATTCGCTCGCTTCTCTTTTTTCACCCTGCCTAGTGCACATGTGTGCGAATAGGACTCATGCTGTATTTATTTAAGAGCTCGTTGACATACGTTTCCAAACCGGACTAGCATCCCATTGCGATCAAAGGGGAACACGGCACACGACCCCAACGATATTCAGCAGGGATGTGTTATTCAATTTCGTGAAATTCCCTCTCCCACAGGGCATCAACGCGCACATAAGACCCTCCACAATTTTTTTTATTTTTCCTTCATTCAAAAACTAATCCGACTTTCAATAGAGATAAACGACCAAGCGGTTTATTTCCTAAGTTGCCACCAAAAAGCAAGAAAAAAAAACTATTTTCCCTTTTTTCACTTTTCAACCAGCTTGTCGCAGCGCAGCACAACACGCGTCCGACCGCTTTAACAAAGACACTGGCACTGTGGAGGAGCATAAGTTCCAGCAGTGGTTCCGTTTTTGTGGAAAAAAGAAAAAAGAACCGATGTGTGTGCATTTGGCCTTGTATCCTACGCTTCGGGATGCGCCCTTATGGCCATAATTCAGACAAGATTTCATTGAGTACTTTCCCACAGATCCGAGTCGAGCTGGGGAAAATGCAAGAGAAAGCTCAGCGCAAAGCTCGCCCCCACCACGCAGGTTCACCACGCACGCAGGGGCAGGCACACGCTCCCTACGACGACGACGACGACTTCATTCAGAGTCGAATTCCTCGTGTGGTGGAATTCTTGGTGTGAATCGCTTTACTACCGCTCAAGTGAGGGTTTTGTTGTTCCTGTTGTATTGTTGTAAGCGCGACGCGGAGACGAATGTATGCAGATTTGTTTATAGCGCCGTGTTTATCGCGTCATAATTTCGATATTGATTACATGTGCTTAATGATTTATGAAGCATGACGGCTTACTCCGTGGCGTTTTGGGCGGCATTAGGCAGGGCGTTTGATGTCGTGTGCGGTTTTGTTTTGATTTGGAAAATGAGTCGTTACCTCACAGTTGGACAAAATGGCCCGAATTGTCATTCGAATCGGACGCAATTCGTGCTAATTTATTGAGATTACACGGCCAACGATGCCGTTAACATTTGTGGGGCATAAAGTCAATGGGAGGCTTCCCTTTTCTATTTGATTGGGGCTCAAGTGGGATATTCTTCTGTTACATCTTAGTCAAGGTTTCTTTTAGTGATCCTGGAGTGAATATATTTTTTTTTTAATTGGCGCAACTGTACAAGTGGGAAAATTGATTTGTCCAATGGACAAATTTACGCTCTCGGATACAGGCGCAGTCAACGCACAACCTGGACAAGTTGAGTTGGCTGCAAATTGTGCAGCTAACAGATTTGCTTTGTCCAAAGAGCTGACAGCTGTAATGTCATTGCAAATGAGCGTTGGAACTGAAGACGAGGCGGAATTCCTTACGATTTTACTAACGATCAGAAGCCTTTGCTGCCCTTGGGACCATGCAGCACTTTTTAAATCAACTTTTATTCATAGGAGAATTTAAAACGATTTATTAATGCATTGCAACCATTTCGAATCATTTGAACTTCTTCCGGTTTTTCTCAGAAGGGTTGGCTTTCAAAGTCGGGAAACTTATTTCTCTTAACCTGATGGGCTCTTTGTAGCTCGAGTCATACCACGAGTTTGCCTTAGGTTCGATACTCTTCACTCTGTAAGGAACGAACGATTTCATAATAATAGTAATAATTGTTGGCGTTACAGTCCAAAGGGGAACCTGACCCTAGCTTTCCCATCAGCTACTCGTGTTGTGCGCGCTGTGTGTTCTCTCATGAGTAGAAGGGACCTACAGTTTTATGCCGACTCCGAACAGCGAAGTTTGAGAATCTTTCTTATACAGTTATTACTCTCTGAGTGTTGTCAGCAGCTCGAATGAGGTGGTGCCGTGAAAAATTCAAGGTGTTCAGCCCGGAATCGAACCGAGACCCTTCAGCGTGCGAGCGTTGCACACTACCCACTACGACACGGCGGCCCATAGAGTTTGTCGTTAAATCTTCTCCTCCAGATGCCGTCAACGCAAATAGCACCAAAAATCGTACGCAAAACTTTTCTCTCGAAAAGACTAAGGGCTTATTCATCCACCTTTGGCAACAGCAGGTTTCAGAGCAAAAGAGTGAGACTGGGAAGATCAAGCTGTTATACAAAGCGACCTTAGTCCTTCGAGAAAGGGCTTCATTACACAATTGCCTCTTGAGTCCAAGGAAACAGCGATTGGCAACAGCGATTCTGCGTTTGATTTCAGTACAGATGTTATCCCTGTTTACTACCAAGACGAGATAGACGAAGTCCTTGACTACCTCGAAGTATCTGTTGCCTAGTGTGACGCTCTGTCCGAGACGTTGATGTTGTCTGTCCTTTATTAATGACAGCATGTACTTAGCTTTCCCCTTATTTACCGTCAGACCCATTTTAGCCGCTTCCACTTCGATGCCAGCAAATGCTTCATTGACGGGTCGCTGCGTTCGTCCAATAACGTCAATGTCATCAGCGTAGGCCAGCAATTGAACCGACTTCTGGAAGATCGTGCCTCTGGTATTGACTTGTGAGTTACACACAAGAATGAAGGTGAAGAAGTCACATGACAGTCCGGCGCCTTGTGTAAAACCTTTTTTGACATTGAGGATCTCAGTGAGTTCGTTACGACGGAGCAGCAAAAGCTCTCCATCGTCATCCTACACAATCTTTGGTAGGAATGCTGACACTAGGCATGGCACTGTATACCTCGTCTCTATGCACATTGTTGTATGCGGCCTTGAAATCGGTAAAAAAACGGTGGGTGTCAACCTGTACTTCTTGAGTCTTTTCCAGGATATGCCGTAAAATGGTGATCTTATCTATTGTGGACTTCCCTGGCCTCAAACCACTCTGATAGGGATCTATCAGGTCATGGACAAACGTTTTCAGACGCTGACACAAAACGGCAGAGAGGATCTTGTATGCTATGCTGAGGAGACTAATCCCTCTGTAGTTGGGGCAGCAGTTGCTTGTGAACCAGGCAAACGACACTGAGATTCCACTCTTCGGGTATGCTTCCTCCGACCATTAGATGACCCAACCATCTAGTCTCCAGCTGCTTTAAATAGTTCTGCGGACAGTCCGTCCGATCCAGCAGCTTTGTTCGACTTCAGCTTGGATATTGCTACCTTCACCTCCACCACCGTTTAAGGTGGGTTGGACAAAATTTTTGTCTGTCATCGTACTAATTAAGTGGACCATTCAGCCTAACAGCGGAACTGGGGCCGTCATCGCCGTTAGGGAGTTTGAAGAAGTAATCCTTCCAGATTCTCAGCACAGACTTTTTGGTCCCGGCATTCTTCGGTTCAAACCTTGTATCTGCCGGATAGCTAAAATTTTCAGACTTCATTCGTACCATAACACCTTTTCATTTCCTCTACCGCTCGCTTCTCATGCTCCTTCTTTTTCCTTCTGAGAAGCCAGTGCCAGTTTCCATCTCCTCTGTTTGTAGAGCTCACGAACAGCCCTCGTTGTTCGATGCAACGTCGCCTTATAGGCGTCTTGTTTAACTGTGTGCGCTTGCCTGCACTCGTCATCAAACCATGGGTTTCTTCTAGGCGGTGACATGAAACCTTGCATATCAGTGGCAGCTTCTTTGATGGCTTCTTGACAACGTTTCCATTCTTCTTCTATGCTTAGTGCAGGAAGCGTCGAATCCTGGGCGAGTTTCCGGGAGACTCGGTCGGCAAAGTTCCCAGCAATCAGCTGCGACTGTAGCTTTTCGACGTCAAACCGTTTTGGCTTGTATCGACTCCGTTGCTATCTCGATATCCGGGTTCTTACCTTGGCTACAACAAGGTGATGATCCGAGTCGATGTTTGCACCTCAGAAGGTTCGGACATCGAGAATACTGGAGGAGTGTCTGACGTCGATCGCAACGTGATTAATCTGGTTGACGGTTGATTGATCAGGAGATCGCCAGGTCCCTTTGTGAATGTCCAGGTGTGGGAACCGCGTGCTTGCCACAGAGTGGTTCCGCCCCGGGGCGAAGTCCAACAGCCTGAGTCCGTTTCCGGATGTGTTGTCGTGCAGGCTGTGTTTACCGATAACTCCAGCAAAGATGTCCTCCTTTCCCAGCTGAGCGTTGAAGTCGCCTTGAACGATCTTGGTGTTGTAGCTGGGCCATCGATCGTATGTTTTGTCCATGAGATCATACAAGTCACCCTTATTGTCGTCATCCTTGTAGTTGTCATCATTTGTGTTGTCATCCTTCTTTTTCTATTTGGGCGTGAACGCAAATTAGGCTGATGTTCCCGAACTTAGCCTTGATGCGGCTTTGTCATGAGGCTTTAGCTTAAGGGGTCGTAGCTCAAGACTTTTTGCCTAAGTCTGCCTCGAACAACAAATCCGCATCCGAATAAGCGCTGCCTTCTTTCTCTATACCAATCGCTGTAGTAAATGTTGCAGTTCTTCATCGTTTTTATGCCAGGCCCATCCCATCGCACTTCCTGGATTGGGGTAATGTCTGCTTTGTAGCAGTCAAGAGCCTTCGCAATTTGTTCGGCTGCACGTGTTCTGTTAAGGGACCTCTCATTCCACGTGCAAAACCGAAAATCGTTGTCCTTTAAATGTTAGCTGGGGTCGTCAACAGTTTATCCGTCCTTATCCGAGGCATGTTGCCGAACTAGTGTTGTTTTACGTGTTGAGGAAGTTTCCCTCGAGCACACAGAATGGTAGGCCAGGCCCATTATTTAAACCCTCGGGCAGAGAGGCTCACTGCATGCATTGGGTCGTCATACAACGGGTGTAGTTATGGCTACCTAGGGGGCGTCGCCTGGAGGCTGTGTGTCAACTTGACCTGTGCACTAACAAGGATTGTGCTGGCAGCTCGCCTTGTTGAGCTCAGTCAACAAAGTTGCCTCGCGTGAACAGGCCCATGCCCCTCTGGTACTTACTCAGGTACTTACCTAACTTTATTACTTGTCTTTCGTGATTTTAATTACAGCGAAAGGGGCAAGACTACTTATGGATCCGGTGTGGACAAGAAAACCAGGGTACCTGTGCATTATGTTTTTGAAGCTATTGATGGAACATTGCATGCAAAACTTGTCATGGATAGTTTACTACTTCTACTTTGTTCGATTTCATCTGGTCCTCCCTTAGCAAGAGGTTGAAAGCAGCTTTGTTCAAGATTGTTTGTGGATCTCGATTTGCAGTCAGTAGAGTTATTGTTTGCCGTGGCGTAGTGGGTAGGGCGCGTAACTCATAGGCCGAAGGTCAATGTTCGATTCGCGGCTCATCACCTCAAATTTATTATCTGTCTATGAAAAAGCTTCTCAAACTTCGCCGTTCCGAGGCGGCAAGAAAGTGGAGGTCAAAGAGTAGTTGATGAACGAATTAGGCACTCGTTCCCTGTCGACTGTCGCCATCCAATTATTATTATTAGAGTTGTTGTTCATGCTTGCAGCCTCGACTGCCATTCAATTTTATTTTCCATATACAGACTTCGGAGCCTTATACCTACGCCAGGCTTACGCGAATGATGTACCCCCACTTGTTACCGGATCATGTTAAAGTGACAGGCGGCTCTATTGGTAACTGGTAGCTTTCATACCAGGAATGGACAGGATTAACAAAAAAATCGTCTTGCGACCGAGATTGTTCACAAGTAGGAGAAATTCGATTGCACTCAACATGTGGTACCTTCTCCTATGATTTAAGTTTATTCGCTAACCGAAAAGTACCAATTGTTACTATTCCATGATGTGCTTTATGGGCTGATGGACTCATTTGCTCGCAATCCTTCAAGAATTATGTTACTTGCCTTACTTTGCCTGCAGAGTGTTTTTTCAGAGGTGTACAACTTTAAATTGGCAACACTTCTTCAATTGGCTCCCACTTTGCCAGCTGTCAAGTGATGTGTTGCTTGGCTTTCAGTATGAACAAACCGAGGCAAGGCAAGCATGACGTAAGTTCCTTGAATGCGTTCAAAACAAAACTCTCCCTGATCCCGATTTCCACAAGCGTATTTAGTTGGTTCCATGGATACATCAGTCTACAGGGGTTGCCTTTTATATTTCGGGACTAGAGAACAAAAACAAATATTGATCATCGAAAATAGCTTATTATTTTATTATTACTATTGTTTTCGAAATATTCCCCATTAGGATCTATACACTTTTGCATGCGTTTGAACCAATTGTCGAAGCACTTTTGCCACTCTGATTGAGGTATCTCCAAAACATGCATTCTGAAGGCATCAACCGCTTCTTCAGGTGTCGAAAAACGTTAACCTCTCATTTTATTTCTTACGCACGGGAATAAAAAGAAGTCATTCGGTGCCAGGTCAGGACTATACGGCGGATGACTCAGCAAATCGATGTTTTGAGTGCTCTAAAATGCAGTTGTTTGAGCCGATGTGTGAGAGCTCGCTTTGTCGTGGTGAAGAGTGATCCGTCTTCGGCGGTTGGGTTTCCTGATTTCTTGGAAGACAACTGGCAAACAAATGGTTGTGTACGACTCACAATTGACTGTTCTGCGTTGGTCTAGTGGTACGGCTGCGACATGTCCAGTTTTCCAAAACAGGCGACCATTTGCTTGGAAGTGCTTCGTGATCGAGCAACTTTCTTTGGATTTGGTTCAATTTGAAACACCCATACAGTCGACTGCTGTTTACTTTCGGGCTCAGACGCGTAATCCATAATTCATCACCTGTCACGATGTCATAGACGTGTTTCGAAGCACCGCGATCGTATTTTTGGAGCATTTCTTTCGATTAATCGACACGAGCCTTTTTTTAAGCGATTGACAAATTGTGTGGGATCCAACGCAAAACAAATTTGTTTGGCGGTCAAATATTCATGCAATTTTGAATGTATGCTGGTCCCACTAATGCCTAAGGATGTCTCAATCTCACGATAGGTCACATGATGATCTTGCAATATCAGTTGGCGCACAGCATCAATGACTTCCGGAACAACAACTGATTTTGGAAGACCTTCACGAAATTCGTCTTGGAGTGAACTACGACCTTGGTTGATTTCACCATACCATCGATAAACACTGGTCCTTGATGGATCTTCGTCGCCAAAAATTGAACTAAGTTCATCGATGCACAGTTGTTGAGCTAATCCACTTCGAAATTTGTAAAAAATAATCGCACGAAAATTCCCACGATTTAATTCCATTTTTTGGGTGAGATGAATCTTTTAAGTTACTGCAAACAACACAAAAAGCACTCGTATGTCAAAACGTTCTGAGTACGTATAACCTCAAAAATGTAAAACCTTACGATAGAGCTGGCAGTTGTCAGATTGCAACACTAGCGATGCCCAATCCCGAAATATAAGCGGCAACTTTCGTAGAAAACTGTCATATTTTCAGTGATGCTTATCCTGTAGTGTATATTAAGATAACGGAGAATCAAAAAACTACTTGATGTGTTGTTTGGTTTGGTGGATTAACTGGTCCTTACTTGTTAAAAATCGATTCTGGCCAAAACGCCACAATCAGAAGTAACCCCTATAGAGCCATGTTCACTGAATTCTTTGCTCATTAATTGAGCAACCATGATGTGGCAAAAGCTATGATTTCAACAAGACAGCGCAAGATGTCACCGCGCATGTCATAATTAAATAAATGAAGGCAACGTCTGGCAAAATGCATAATTTCTCGTAATGGACCCACGAATTCAGTACCGAAATCAAGCGCAGAATCACTCTTGCCAATCGCTGTTTCTTTGGGCTCAAGAGGCAATTGAGTAATAAAGCCCTCTCCCGAACGACCAAAGTGACTTTGTACAACACCTTGATCATCCCAGTCCTCCTCTACGGCGCAGAAACCTGGACGCTACTAAAAGCGGATGAGGAAGCCATTGGTCTCTTCGAGAGAAAAGTTCTGCGTGCGATTTTTGGTCCTGTTTGCGTTGATGGCATCTGGAGGAGAAGATTCAACCACGAACTGTATGGGCTGTACGGCGGCATGAGCCTAGTCAAGCGTCTACGGATACAACGCTTAAGGTGGCTAGGCCATGTAGAGCGCATGGACAGCACTGCTCCGGCCCGAAGAGTCTTCGAATCCGAACCACAGGGACAACGCAACAGAGGGCGTCCTAGACTGAGATGGCGCACACAAGTGGAAAAGGACCTCAACCATCTTGGAGTGCGCAATTGGAGACAGCTGGCAAGAGATCGTGCTAGCTGGAGAGGCATGTTGGTTGAGGCCCAGGTCCACCCCGGACTGTAGCGCCATCCGAAGAAGAAGGACCCACGAATTGGCTTCCAACATCGTCCGATTAAACGACGCTTGACTATTTTCTGTGGAGACTTATAAATTCACGACTCTATGCCGATTTGCCCAAAACGTGGTCAGTCGTCAGGGGAAAAAATACTCCACTATATATACAGCCACAAATGTTGGAGAAAGTCAGTGAAAAGTCAACCTCCAGATTAGACAACGTCCACACTTGCTTAAATTAAAATATAAATTTAAATGCCAAAAAAATTGTCTTTTAAATAAAATATTTTGTATGCCAATTTAAGAAACTGTCTTTATTGTATTCTATTTCAAATTTGTTTACCTCTTAAACTTCATAGAGGAGAGCTTGCTGAGTGCGTACGTTTGCTTGCACCGCATGGGAAGTCATCCGAGACAAACACCAGGTTGAGTCTCTGCCTCCGCACGCCCAATCGGTGTTCCATGTATGAGAGTACCACTTGAAGAGACCAAGCAGTGTGCATACACCTTCGAGTCACCCCCGAGCATCCTTAAACTAAAAAGGTTTCTAGGTTACAATGGCTGCTCCCGCAAAAGTGCGTCGCTTCACTTAGACAGTGAAAGGGTCTCTGGGGATTTCATCCACTTATCCAATCTATGAGAAGCATTTGAAGCTTTCAATGAAGCGAAATGGGCTTCTAATAGGAATTTCGTTGAGGCAGTCGAGATTATCGAACTCCAAAGTGCAGACACCTAGGACGGAGGAGACAGCGACCTGCATCCCCTCCATACACCAGTCCGAGACATCTATCCTAAAGCTATCCAGTGTCCTACGATGACACCTGCCACAGTCGCGTTTGTTTTTTTTTTTTTTTTTTTGACTCACGTGCGTGAAGTCAAGTGCCACTAGTGCTTGTCAGTCACCCTCTTGCTTTCTGCCGTCTGGGTTCGCTCAAAGGAGTTGTCGACGCAACAGTCCGCAAACAGAGCAGAGGCTGAACAATGCCGTGTCTATCCAGAAACAACACACGGTACATGCGAATGAAGAGCAATGGTGAGCACCCTCCGCCCCATAGCAGAGATGAGCAACAGCTTGTTCCCACTTCGGGCTTCATGGAGACTAGTTCCAGGAATTTTACTACCGGCTGACTGTCGATGAAAGGGCGGATATCACGTGCGGATATTACTTTCCATTTGAGACGCTTCCCTTGCTTGGCATAATCGTTCCCTGCGAGACGGTGGTACAATGAACTGCGAAGCACTGGGAAAAACTATTATTTAGCGCATTTGAAGCGAGGTCGTGAAGCACCCGCCACCCAGTTAGGTTTAGGTGCGTTTGCATGGTTTCCTGGAAGTTCAGAAATATCCTGGCAGAATTAGAAATCCTTTGAAGGAAGTAGTTTGGAGCAATCTGTTGTGTGTCGATGGGAAGCCCGGATGCTTGAGCGGCAATAACAGATGTTCCTGTAATTTGTCTGCCAAAGAGATTCACGTGAAGCGGATCCAATGGAACATCGAATCTGAAGTAATAGAAGTTGACTGGGACCAGGTGCTTGTTTGTTTCCCTGATGAAGTGCACGTTTGCACGGCAGCTACACACAGGACAGTTTCATGGTTAATAAGGATCAGCAAGGTGGGTGGAATATTAACCTTCGCGCCACATGCAAGGATCGATTTTTGGAAGCTCCATTTTTTTATGCGAAAGAAAGCACTAGGTACCTGAAGAGCTTGAATGGATGAAACCAAAATCGCTTTCCTTGTAGCTGAAACCCGCAGGATCATGTGGAAGCAGCAGTCATGCGCGCCAAGCATGTACCATCAACAGAGAGCATAGATTTGCTTCATCACCTCTTAAACAGGATTTTTAAAGTGACTGCGACCTTTCATCGTCCGGAAATGAAAGTGCGCACTGTAAGCGGAACAGAGTGGTGGGCTCTACTATCCAGTCGATTCTTAAGCATGGTCTTAATGTATGGCCACGTGCACCTAGAGCAAAGGTGACCATTGTTTTCAACTTGAGGAGATGCCAACTAGAATTCCAGGAATTAGAAGCTGACACAAAATACTTCCATTGCCCCCTCTAGATGGCCCTTATGGCAACCACTAAGAGCAGAACCAATGTGCGCAGCCGCCTCTTGTCCAATGGAATTAACCAAAACTCCAGGTTCAGGGGTTGTACGTGGGCTTAACTCCTCCATTGAATTGGAAAAAAGCCAACAACGTTCCTTGGAAAACTCCCTTCGTACCACAACCAAAAACTTGTTGATCTAATAATAACTTTTCGACGAATTCCATCTCTTGCCAAAGCCCAGAAATAGTCGTCCATCCTTCCTCTCAATGCGGGGACAGAGCGAGCGTTCGACTTGACAGAACAAAAGACAACGCGAACCTACCTTCTTTAGTTGTCATCGATCCAGATAGTGCTGTGCTTGAGAACGACTACTTCGTAGTTGAGGAGCCATAGGAGAAGGTGAAAGCAATTGGTGCTGTTTTCCAGAGATCGTACACCAGGTATACTGGTATGAAATGTTTTTTGAGCTTACCACGTTTATTAGGTTTTTTTTTTTTTGAAAATAAAACACTAATTATCAATGGAAAGGTAAAAAGGGCTCACGTCCCTCCACTTCGGCCTTAGACTCGGAACGGCAGCGTATGTTAAGCACATTGAATTCCAACCATGACAGCATAATCGATTGGGGAAATAAGAATAGAGTGGAATTTAATGCTTCCAAAACACAGTGCTGTCTACTGTCGTTAAAGCGATCACAAAATAATCAGCCATTATCCATGAACGGCACTTGCGTTGTTGACCCGAAAGACTTTCCATCCTCGGTATGTGTATCAACCCAACAATTAATTGGAACGATCACATATTTGAGATCGCCAAGAATGCTGCGAAATGTCTAGGTTTCCTTACACGATGCAAGAAGTACTTCACCCAGTCTGATCTGGCTACAATACACAAGGCCTACATACTCCCAAAACTTGAGTATAACGCTCCTATTTGGTCAGGTGCTTCTAAGACCTCCCTGCACCTGCTGGATAGAATTCAAAAGCGAGCGATAAAACTTATAGGTGACAGTAATATTGCGAAGTCGAATGATCCGATAGAACACCGACGTAATGTCGCGTCGTTGTCACTCTTTTATCGCTATTTTAACAAGAAATGCTCAGACGAATTAGCCAGTAACATTCCTCCCCTTCAAGAATTCACCCGCAATACGCGCCTCGCTAGGAATGCCCACCAATTCACCCTCAAGTCCTCTTTCGGACGTACAGTCAAATTCAAAGACTCGTTCTTTAGCCGCACTACACGAATCTGGAATGCTCTTCCCAGCTCGATTTTTCCTCCTCATTACAATCCACAGGCATTTAAAACCAATGTACATCGGTACCTCCTTTCCCTCTTCCTCTATACCTTCGGCCCGTGCTGTGACTTGATCCGGTCACTTAAGGGTACTCGCAACCCCTTTTGCACGCGTCAATTATAAAAAAAAACATTTTATTCAAAGTATTGGCCATTGTTTTCTACACATTTCGACCACCTTTCTGGCGATTTGTGAATACCACGCCAATAAAATTGTTCGTCTTTTAAAGCAAACCAATCAGACACCCAATTTTCGACTTCCTCGTAGGAATCAAAGTGCTGCTCGGCCAATGCGTATCCCATCCATGAAAACAAATTGTAGTCTGAAGGAGCCAAGTCTGGTGAATACGGAGGGTGTGGTAGCTGCTCCCAGCCAAGTGTTTTGATTGTATCTTGAACCGGTTTTGGTTTGTGCAGGTGCATTGTCATGGTGCATTGTCATTCTGGTCGTTTCTCGATCAATGCATGATTCAAATTGATCATTTGTTGTCGGAAGCGATCAGTATTGATGGTTTCACCAGATTTTAGGAGCTCGTGGTACAGCACGCCTTTCTGGTCCCACCAAACACACAGCATTGTCTTCTTGCCGAATCGATCTGGTTTTGCAGTCGATGTTGATGGTTGTCCCAGATTGAACCATAATTTTTTCCGTTTAGGATTCTTAAAATAAATCCATTTTTCATCGCCAGAAACAATACGATGCTAAACCGATTTTCTTTCGTATCTTTGAAGCAAAATTTCACAAGTGTTTTTTCGGTTTTCCATCTGTTTTTCATTCAATTCATGTGGCACCCATTTTCCACACTTTTGGATCTTTTCCATAGCTTTTAAACGGTCAGAGATTATTTGTTGTGTAACATTTAACATTGCTGCCATTTGCTTTTGACTCAAAGTGTCATCCCCATCCAATATCGTTTGCAATACGGCGTCTTCAAACTTTTTTGGTGGTCTTCCACGGTCTTCATTTCTCACATCAAAATCATTATTTCATATGCCTCACAAACATTCGATGCGACTCTGCAGCACTTTTCTTCAAATAATAATAATAATTGTTGGCGCTACAGTCCAAAGGGGGACCAGGGCCTAGTTTGCTCATCGTGCACTCGTGTTGTGCGCGCTACTGTTCTTTCACGAGTAGAAGGGACCTACAGTTTTTTGCCGACTCCAAACAGCGAAATTTGAGAAGCTTTCTTAGACAGTTATTACTCTTTGACTGTTGTCAGCAGCTCGAAAGAGGTGGTGCCGTGAAAAACTCGAAAAATCGGTGTTGAGGTGGGAATCGAACCTACACCCTTCGGCGTGTGAGCGTCGCACTCTACCCACTACGCCAGGGCGAGCACTTTTCTTCAAATGAAATCAAAAAATTAATGCTTTCCGCAAATCATCACTTTCTGGTACAATATTCAACATTTTTAACACGTTGAAAAAATATGATGTTGTCTGTTCAATAACTTGATGTATACTAAATATTTTTCACAGATGTCATAGCAAACAAACAAAAAAAAAAATAAGGGCTCGTTCAAAACAAATGTTCCCTATCAAGACATTTGTATCTTGACGCTCACTTCATACGGGTACTCCTGGTATTTGATTTTATAAACGTCATCTTTAACTAACTACCTAACTAGTACAGGAATGGGGCAAAAAATGGTAAAACAGCCGAGACACAAACTATTCAGTGGATTCCATGTTTAGACGACTAGGAGGGGTATTACAGAGAAAATTTTATCCAACAAGTTACTAGGAAACATACAAAAATATTTATTCTGTCTTGTACACACACTTTTGCGTCTGCGTTTTTATTTGTTTTTTAGGAAATTTGTATTTTTTTGTTTGTAAACAGTCCTATGTAAGCAAGTATTGCTATGAAGCTGTTGGGGTGTTCACGAAAAGGAAGTTCTTACCAAGATGCTTCATTCTCCTTTTTCTGCAACAGTTTGGAAGTTGCGGAGGCGGTGAGAAGTAAACCTCCAGATTTCATCGTGAGGGACGTCAAGCCCATAGGCGTGCACTCCATAAGGGTTCTGTTGAAATGTATGCCATGATGCATAAGTCCAATTTGATTTGGCTGTAGAGAGCATTTAATGTTTGTAAATAAGCGAAGGTCGAAGATCATATCTTGTTTCATTCGCTGATTTTGTGTTGTTTAATTAGATCTTTTGTAGCCGCGGTAGGTAAAGAAGAAAATGCTAAAGGACTTGACTCTCCACACGGCTAGCTCAGCAGCTCCACCATTCAGTGTGGTTCAAAACCTTAATGTTTGGAATATTGTATGTTAAGTTGGGAAATCAGTTTCAGTGAAAGTTGCGGCCTCTGTTTGACTGAAGCCTAGCAACTTTTTTTCTTAAAGAACTAGTGCTCAATTGGCGACAAAATATCTATCAATTATTTGACTTATCACAAACTGTGGACCAAAGCTTTAAGGAAAATCTGAAATAAAAGGATACACGCCTTAACTTCAAAAAAAAAGACAAAGCAATGCAATGGTCTCCGATTATGAAAACCGAAAAATTCCAAAAAAATAAACAGGAAACAACAACTTCCGGCAGTCGACTGACTGTCTCTTTCCCAAAATTCCAAATTCCCACACTTGGTTGCAGATGGTCCTCGGAAACACCATCACAAAAGTAATGTTTATTTAATAAGTCTCCGCGCAAAGTTAGACACTTAACTTTTGTTTTGAATACCAAACGAATGGTAAAATGAAGTAATTACAGCTCGCGGCTGAGTTAAACTTCGAATCATGTTATTAAAAGCGAATTTCATTAATTACCGCCTCAGATTGCATGTGGACGCTATGCCAAACCGTATAAAAGGGTGTGAATTTCGAACGAAGCCCTGCACAGTGATTTTGAAAATTGATTGCTTAAAATCCCAGTGAGCCCAGTGAGTGAGTGATCAAGTTAAAAATGCCGGACTCGGTGCTGTACTCGAAACACGACGCGGAGCGTGTAACAAACTTGTTCTCCAACCAAATGCTGTTCATGAAAATGGTCGGTCTGATGAACCCAAAGTTTGAAAGGATGTTGCCCGCAAATTGGACCAAGTTCGGAAGGGTTCTCAGTAAACTGTTCATTGGCTGGGCAGTTTTCCTGGTATTGCACGTGGCCATTCTGTTTGCCAAGACCGCACTTGATTTTCTTCAAAACGGCAGACTCGAGGATATCACGGACGCCCTTACCCTGCTAATAATCTATTCTTGCGCATCTTTCGGTGTGATTTTTTGGAACGTGCGCTCTGAGGAGTTGGAACAGTTCTTTAAAAGTCTCAACGTGGGTTATGAACATCATTCTCTGGCAGGTTGGTGATCAATTATTTCTCTCTTAAGATTTCTACTATTTTTCCTTTCTCGACAAGGCCTCACATTTGTGAACTCCCGTCAGTCTTACGAATTTGCCAGGAAATTAACAAACATCTGGTTGTTTGCGTGTTGCTCTGGTGTCTCGTTTTGGGCACTGACTCCAATACTCCTGGGACAGCGAGCGCTGCCAATAAAGTGCTGGTATCCATTCGACACAAAAGTGGGCAAAGGGAAGCTTGACTTTCTGCTGCTTATTTAATGGTGACTGTTTTTCTTTCAGGAACCAGTTACATATGAGCTGCTGTACGCCCTTCAATTTGTTGCCCAAATTTTCATGGGTGGCACTCTTGGAAACGGCTCTGCTATTTACGTGGCGTGCATCGTAATTATGCTGGGGCAGTTTGACGTTCTGTTTTGTAGCCTTAAAAACATGCAAGTTCACGCTGAATTGCTTGCAGGGGGAAATTTAGCAAAATTGAGGTAAGTTGCATTCGTTTCCTTTAAAAATATGTCGTTTTCTTGATTATACAAGGCTGTTCGAACGTCGATCATCTCACGTTTCTTGTGACTGATATTGTTTGCCTTCGCAGCCAACTGATTTGGCAGTAGACCCGTCAGAGACATTAAGCCGTTTGACAGACTAAGCATAATGTGCACTT
This sequence comes from Eristalinus aeneus, assembly GCA_955652365.1. Taxonomy (NCBI): domain Eukaryota; kingdom Metazoa; phylum Arthropoda; class Insecta; order Diptera; family Syrphidae; genus Eristalinus; species Eristalinus aeneus. Next base: position 27,599,429 of record OY019130.1, on the reverse strand, counting down.
CTCACACGCTTTACATTCTAAAGTGTGGTTAAAAAAGGGATGACCGCTGCGCCTCACATAAAATAACCAACAAAATTAATAAACCAAAGTATAAACATTGACCTTGTAGTTGGGGAAGAATGAGTGTGTGAACAATTCAGTATTCCTATGACAAATTGAAAAAAGTTTACCTTTCATTGTGTATCAAGTCGGACACTCACACAGAGTGTGAGTTCCTTATTTCAGTCACTGTTGATGTCGGTGAATATGCGACATAGCAAGCAACGAGACATTGTTTCGTGGTTTCTCCAATAACCTCTCTGAAATACAGTGAACCAAAAAAACTGAGACACTTATTATGTTCAAATTCAGCTTGAAATATCTCAGCCATTTTTTAATATATTAAAACGAAATGGTTTAATGGGCATGGGCCTATGCACGCGAGGTAACGTCGTTGATTGCGCTCAACATGGAGAGCTGCCAAGGCAATCCTCGTTAGTGCACAGGTCAAGTTGACATACAGCCTCCACGTGTCGCCCCCTGGATAGCCATCACAACACTCGTTGTATGGTGAACTAATGTATGCAGCGAGCCCCTCTGCCCCAGGATTTAAATAATGGGCCTGGCCTACCAGTCCGTGGGTTGTGCGTGAGGGTAACTTCCTCACCACGTAAAAATCATTAGTTCAGAAGCAACACCATGCCTCGGATAATGAAGGATCACCCGTTGACGACCCCAGCAAACGTTTAAAGGACATTGATTTTCGGTTTTGCACGTGGAATGTGAGGTCCCTTAACAGGCCACGTGCAGCCGAGCAACTTGCGGAGGCCCTTGACAGCTACAAAGCTGACATAACCGCCATCCAGGAAGTGCCATGGGATAGGCCTGTCGTAAAAGCGATGAAGGACTGCGATATCTGCTACAGCAATTGCTATATAGAGAGAAAGCAGCGCTTACTCGGATGCGGATTTGTCGTTCGGGGCAGACTTAGGCAAAAAGTCTTGAGCTACGACCCCGTCAGCGAACGCCTCATGACAATCCGCATCAAGGCTAAATTCGGGAACATCAGCCTAATTTGTGCTCACGCCCCCACAGAGGAGAAGGATGATAACATCAAGGATGACTTCTATGATCTCCTAGAAAGAACATACGATCGATGCCCCAGCTACGACACCAAGATCGGTCTAGGAGACTTCAACGCTCAGCTGGGAAAGGAGGACATCTTTGCTGAAGTCATTGGTAAACACAGCCTGCACGACAACACATCCGGAAACGTACTCAGGCTGTTGGACTTCGCCTTGGGGCGGAACCTTTCTGTGGCTAGCACGCGGTTCCCACACCTGGACATTCACAAAGGAACCTGGCGATCTCCTGATCAATCAACCGTCAACCAGATTGATCACGTTGCGATCGACGTCAGACACTCCTCCAGTATTCTCGATGTCCGAACCTTCCCAGGTGCAAACATTGACTTGGATCATCACCTTGTTGTAGCCAAGGTAAGAACCCGGATATCGAGAGAGCAATGGAGTCGAGAAAGGCCAAAACGGTTTGACGTCGAAAAGCTACAGTCGCAGCTGATTGCTGGGAACTTTGCCGACCGAGTCTCCCTGAAACTCGCTCAGAGTTCGACGCTTCCTGCACTAGAATAGAAGAATAGAGGAAGAATGAAAACGTTGTCAAGAAGCCATCAAAGAAGCTGCCACTGATGTGCTGGGTTTCACGTCGCCACCCAGAAGGAATCCATGGTTTGACGACGAGTGCAGGCAAGCGCACACAGCTAAACAAGACGCCTATAAAGCAACCAGGGCTGTTCGTGAGTTCTACAAACAGAGAAGAAGGGAAGAGCACCGGCTTCTCAGAAGGAAGAAGAAGGAGCATGAGAAGCGCGCGGTCGAGGAAATGGAAAGGTGCTTTGGCAGGAATGAAGTCCGAAGGTTTTACCGAAAACTTTCTCTCGAAAAGACAAAGGGCTCATCCTCATCCGCCTTTGGTAACGTCCATGTTTCTGCGCCTTAAAGTAGAACTGGGATGATCAAGCTATCATATACGGCGAGTTTAGTACTTCGAGAGAGGGCTTTATTCCTCAATTGCCACTTAAGCCCGAAGAAAGAGCGATTGGCAAGAGTGATTCTGCGTTTGATTTCGATACAGATGCTGTTTTCTCTGTTTACCACCGAGCCGAGGTAGACGAAGTCCTTGACTACCTCGAAGTTTCTGCTGCCTAGTGTGACGGTCTGTCCGATACGGAGATGTTATGTGTCCTTCCTTGATGACAGCATGTACTTCGTTTTACACTCATTTACTGCCAGACCCATTCTAGCCAATGCCAACAAATGCCAGCAAACGCTTCATTGACGGCTCGCTGTGTTCGTCCAATCACGTGAATGTCGTCAGCGTAAGCTAGCAATTGAACTGACTTCTGGAAGATCGTGCCTCTGGTGTTGACTTGTCAGTTTCGCACGATCTCCTCGAGGATGATGTTAAAGAAGTCACATGACAGTGCGTCGCCTTGTCTAAAAAAAACTTAGTTTAGACGCAAAAATTTACTACATAGTATTTCTGAACTAATAAATATAACAAAACACTTAATAACAGCTAGTGGTTTTAAATTCGATAGGGTCATTGGGTGAACATTTATTTGTATTCTTTCATCTTTTACCAAAAAAAAATAGTTGTAAGTGTGTATGTTCATTCAATTTTTTCAAAATTCTTGTTTACATTTACCCCGCCATTTTTTGGAAAAATGAGAAAGGTGGGGTAAATGTAAACAAGGAACTCAGCCTCTTACGGCTGTAGAATTAAAATATTTGGGATAAAAGCGAACCAAATCAAAATGAAAACATTTAGTGACAAAAAGAAATCGAAAATGCAATGTTCACAATTACTCCAAAAAAAATGTACTTGGGGCAGAAAACTTGGATATAGTTTTTTAAACCGATTTTATTTCAACGCTTTAACTTCAAATAATGAATCCGAGCATTACAATTCAAAAACTGCAACTTAAGCATGAAATTCTACAATAGTCTATCCGTCGACGATAGTTTTTATTGGATCGGGCAACAATCCCAAAACTTGGTTAAAGCAAATAGAACTTTTATCGCTTTCGACAATTTGAAACATTGTTGTTGAGGAATTAATACTTATAGGCCCAACTACTTCGACCTCTTCTTGTTTCCTCCAGGACCCTGACCCTGGACTGGCATGGCCTTAAGTTGTTTATTCCCTCAATGTCTAGATATTCTAGTTCTTCTGCTTCTTCTATCCCTTCATTCCACACGGATTCAATGCTTGGTATAGATACATCGTTTTCATCTGTTCATCTTCATCATTGTCATGGAGCAAAATTACCTTGCCGTGTCTTCTGGCTCATTCTGGTCGCTTCTTGATCAATGCATGGTTCACATTGATCATTTGTTGTCGGTAGCGATCAGTACTAACTGTTTCACCATGTTTTAGGAGCTCGTGGTACAGCACATTTTTCTGGTCCCACCAAACACACAGCATTGTCTTCTTGCCGAATCGATCTGGTTTTGCAGTCGATGTTGATGGCTGTCGCAGATTAACCCATGATTTTTTCCGTTTAGGATTCTTAAAATAAATCCATTTTTCACCGCCAGAAACAATACGATGCTAAACCGATTTTCTTTCGTGTCTGTGAAGCAAAATTTCATATAAAGCAAGTGTTTTTTCGGTTTTCCATCTGTCTTTGATTCAATTCATGTGGCACCCATTTTCCATACTTTTGGATCTTTCCCATAGCTTTCAAAAGGGTCAGAAATTGTTTGTTGTGCAACATTTAACATTGCTGCCATCTGCTTTTGACTCAAAGTGTCATCTCCATCCAATATCCTTTGCAATTCGGCGTTTCAAACTTTTTTGGTGGTCTTCCACGTTTTTCATTTCTCACATCAAAATCATTATTTCTGAACCGTTGAAAGCATCTTTTGCATGTTGCTTCTGATAGAGCATGATCACCATATGCCTCGACAAACATTCGATGCGACTCTGCAGCACTTTTCTTCAAATGAAAACAAAAAATTAATGTTTTCCGCAAATCATTACTTTCTGGTACAAAATTCGACATTTTTAACACGATGAAAAAATATGATGTTGTCTGTTCAATGACTTGATGTGTACTAAATATTTTTCACAGATGTCATAGCAAACAAACAAAAAAATAAGGGCTCGTTCACAACAAATGTTTCCTATCAAGACATTTGTATTTTGACGCTCAGTTCATACCTGTAGACCTGGTATAGAATACTAGTTTTAGAATTTAAAATCAGTAACAGTTATTCAGGTTTGTAATGTTTATTAGTTCATCAGTACTATTTAGTAAATTATTGTATTGAAACTTAGTTTATGTTCTCATTTTGTTTTTGAAATAATCATAAAGTTTAAAGAATATTGTTATTCTGATGCAACTACTGCCTTATAAACATAATTCTAAACGCGGCTATCGGCAACCATTTTGTGGTGGAAAAAAATATTCCTTCCCTCCTTTAATTGTCTGATTTATATGCCCTCTCCTTCTAACAATTTGAAGATCCATCGTACTGGCAGCTCACACGTATTCTCAAATAAAAACAAAAAAATCATATCTGTCAATCAGCTATTAAAGGGGGGGAAATGTTATAAAAAATGTTGTCAAAATGATTTCAAGGGCGGAAGACGAGGGAGTTGAGTGTCTAGTCTCTGGTTGATAATTGTTCAAATTAAATATCGAAGGTCAATAAATATGTCCTGTCTGAGTTGATTACATTAAGGACGAACAAACGGAGGCTAGATCGCGGCATATACAGTACTCCACAAAAGTCTAACTGCATATGATTTATAGCATTCGACTGTCATTTGATAGTTATTGCAAAAAAGTTTAACCTTTTTATATTTTTCAATTAGTTGATATTTCCAGATTTACAGCAAAACAAATTCCCCAGATTTGTCCTTTTTATAAAAAGAAATCCATTATAACCTCGAAACTGCAAAAACTGCTTCCACAAAAGTCTTGGTACACCTGCGTAAAATTTTAAAAAATAATAGTGTTTAACAATCGTTGAAAATCAAGACTTATTCTATACTATTTGCTAGTAATTATATCTTGCACTTATTCATGCATTTTCTTAATTATAAATTCAAAAATTGTTCGTTTACACTAGTTTTCATTTCCATGCTAACCTTTATTTGAATCGTTTATACTTTGAATTCAATTCAATTTCAATTTCAATTAAATTTTCATTGTACATAACATCTATGTAAATACAAAATATCCGCAATGCGGCTTGATGCGAACCTTCTTGGAAGCGGCAGAACAACATCGCCCACAAAAAATACATGAGTAATTTATAACGTTCTTTATGCTTGTGTTATTTTGCATCATCACAAAGTTTTAGTTCGTCGATTTGGTTGTACACCAAATAGCAATAATAGAAAATTACCTATGAAACGTATACTTCTCAATATTTTGTTGGAAACCCCTTCATTTCGAGTACAGACTGAAGTCTCTTTGGCATTGAATCGACTAATCATTTGGTATACTCATTGCTAATATTGTGGCACTCCTTCTGTAAGATTTCGTTTAGTTGGATTTTATTAGAAATCTGGTGCGTTCTTAATTGTTGTTTATCCCAGAGGTGTTCTATAAAGTTCAAATCAGATCTCTGAGGCGGTGTCGGCAGTGTTTTTGTGTTATAGAGCAACCACATTCGAGCCCTATGAGCGTTATGCGTAGGGTCGATGTCTTGCTGGAACAGGAAATTGACAGGCATTCCTAGTTTAGTGGCACTTTCCTTGAGATGATTCTTAAGAATATCCAAGTGCACAGGGTAGTCGCCGTGGCGTAGTGGGTAGAGTGGGACCCTCACATGCCGAAAGGTGTAGGTTCGATTCCCAGCTCAACACCAATTTTTCGAATTTTTCACGACACTACCTCTTTCGAGCTGCTGACAACACTCAAAAAGTGTGTTTTTTTATAATTGACGCGTGCAAAAGGGGTTGCGAGTACCCTTAAGTGACCGGATCAAGTCACAGCACGGGCCGAAGGTGTAGTGGAAGAGAGGGAGAGGAGGCACCGATGCACATTGGTTTTAAATGCCTGTGGATTGTAAAGAGGAGGAAAAATCAAGCTGGGAAGAGCATTCCAGATTCGTGTAGTGCGGCTAAAGAACGAGTCTCTGAATTTGACTGTACGTCCGAAAGAGGGCTTGAGGGTGAATTGGTGGGCATTCCTAGCGAGGTGCGTATTGCGGGTGAATTCTTGAAGGGGAGGAATGCAACTGGCTAATTCATCTGAGCATTTCTTGTTAAAATAGCGATAAAAGAGTGACAACGACGCGACATTACGTCGGTGTTCTGACGAGTCAATCGACTTCGCAATATTACTGTCACCTATAAGTTTTATCGCTCGCTTTTGAATTCTATCCAGCAGGTGCAGGGAGGTCTTAGGAGCACCTGACCAAATAGGAGCGTTATACTCAAGTTTTGGGCGTATGTAGGCCTTGTATACTGTAGCCAGATCAGAAGGAGTGAAGTACTTCTTGCATCGTTTAAGGAAGCCTAGACATTTCGCAGCATTTTTGGCGACCTCAAATATGTGATCGTTCCAACTAATTGTTGGGTTGATACACATACCGAGGATGGAAAGTCTTTCGGTTTCAACAACGCAAGTGCCGTTCATGGATAACGCCTGATTATTTTGTGATCGCTTTAACGACAGTAGACAGCACTGTGTTTTGGAAGCATTAAATTCCACTCTATTCTTATTTCCCCAATCGATTATGCTGTCAAGGTTGGAATTCAATGTACTAAACATACGCCGCCGTTCCGAGTCTAAGGCCGAAGTGGAGGGACGTGAGCCAAGGAACGAATATGAAAAGCTGAGGGTACTATCATCAGCGACGGAATGCATAGGATTAGAAGTAGCAGACAAGATTTCATTTATAAAAATGAGAAAGAGTGTCGGAGACAAAACAGAGCCCTGGGGAACACCAGCATTAATATGGTGAATGTCTGACTTAAATCCATCCAAAACAACTTGTATTGAATGATTCGAAAGGTAATTTCTAATCCATTAAAGAAGAGACTCATCGATCCCAAAAGCACGCATTTTCGACAAGAGAGCCTGGTGCCAGACCCTGTCAAATGCCTTAGAAATATCAAACGCAACAGTTTTGCTTTCTCCTGCATTGTGCAAAGATTGGTTCCACTTTTCAGTGAGATATGCCATCAGATCACCAGTGGAACGGTTACTTCGGAAGCCGAACTGCCGGTCATTAAGAAGCTTCCGGGACTCAAGATATTTCATAAGCTGACAGTTGACCAGCGTTTCCATGACCTTGGAGAGAAGGGACGTTAGTGCTATGGGTCGGTAGGAGGTGGGTGACGAGCATTCGCCCTTTTTAGGGACGGGCTGGACAAATGGAGTTTTCCACTTACTCGGAAAGAGCCTTGAAGAGTAGGACAGATGGAAAAGCTTACGCAGTGGTTTTGCCAGCGTAGAAGAACATCTCTTCAGAAGAACAGGGGGTATACCATCCGGGCCAGCGGATTTGTGTAATAACTGTCTAAGAAAGCTTCTCGAATTTCGCCGTTCGGAGTCGGCAAAAAACTGTAGATTTCTTCTACTCGTGAGAGAACAGTAGCGCGTTGATGTAGTTGATGAGCAAGCTAGGCCCTGGTCCCCCTTTGGACTGTAGCGCCAACAATTATTATTATTCCATGTGCACATGTTGATCCATTGTATTTACAATGAATTCTTAATTTCCCACTCCAGCAGCTGACATACACCCCCAAACTATCAGTCCTCCATCACCATTTCGCAGTCTTAATCGTGTGTTTCGGATTGAAGTCATCTCCTGGTTTTCTCCACACTTTTAGGCGGCCGTTTGACCCAAATATACAAAACGTTGACTCATCGAAGAGAAGGACCTTACTCCAAGACTTAGTAGACCAGTGAATATACTCTTTTGCAACTGCAATTCGTTTTTTCTTGTTTTTTGCAAATATGCATGGTTTCTTCCTTGGTGTGCGGGAGGATAGACCGGTTCCTACTATGGCGCGAAGTACAGTTTCGAAGTGAACTTGTATTGTGTTGAGATTATTCAACTTATCCGTAATTTTTCTAGCACTTTTAAATGGATTTTTCTTTACCATGCGGACAAGTCGTTTCTTATTTTTGTCGTTTAATTTCGGGGGACGTCCTGATCTAGCAGCGTTCTCCACTCTATACTTAACCTTAGAGCGCTGAATCACTTTCTGGATAGTATAACGAGAACGAGATACTATCACAGCTATTTCAGAGTAGGATTTTTCTTGTTTGGTATGTAAATCAACGATATGCTGCCGTTGTTCAATCGTCAGCTACTTTCGGTTCATATTTCAATAAAAACAGGAACAAAAATACACTTGTACAACAAAGATCTACCGCGATTGACAAACGACACCAAGAACATAGCAAAACAGAATAAAGTTATTACTTTGGGTATTCCCCTATTAGAATATATCTTTTTTTCTATAACTCTACCAAGACTTTTGTGGAAGAAATTGTAGGTGTTTCCAGCTTCTACAGAATTTTTTTTTTATTAAAAAGGACAAATTTGCAAATTTTTTTTGCTGTAAATCTAGAAATATCAGCAAATTGAAAAATATAAAAAGGTTCAACAATTTTTTTTGCAATAACTATCAAACGGAAGTCTAATTTTATAAATCATATGCGCTGTACCTAGACTTTTGTGGAGCACTGTAGGTTCCCTCCACAAGCGATAGAAGAATACTGCGCAGAACACGAGGAATTGATCCAAAATCAAGGAAGTGCTCAATAAAATAAAATTTGCATACAAATAAGGGTTGCTTAAGTCCACAAGGTTCTAATCCTCTTTAGGAACTCATTTTGCACGAATGCACATATGCACGAGAAGAAGATTGCGCACTTACTTGTATTTTTTTTTCTCATACGCTTCTGTGCTGACGTCACGGGAGACAACTGATTTGACAGCCGCTTGTCATTGTTAAATATTTACATTTTGTGAAGCACTGTATGTACCTAGTCAATAGTCGGTTCTTCATGGTGACGGTGTGTGGGATGTATAGACAACGCAATTCCTGTCTGGACTGTTTTCGACTGCCATTGGGACAATATCGCACAACGACCTCTAAAGGACTATTGCACAGATACAGTAACTCACAAAATTGAGCATACACCTATCATTACTGCATATTCGTGCTGTTTTAAGGCCTACAACTTTTTTGTTTTATTTTCTTGGTATGCAATCACAACTGAGTACATATCTTAAACAAGAGTATATGCAAAATTCACAGACAGGCGACTTCCTACCGGTACTTTTCGCATGAAAAACGAAACAACGACACACAAAATTGAGCATACAGATGTCATGTGTACGTTATACAAATTAAACTATTTTTACATTAATTTACTTAAAAAAAAATATTTATTAATTTTCCCGCTGTTACACGTTAAAATGAACTATATCTCTGAATTTCCTTACACTACCTTAAATACTAAATACTGCTGCTGGATGATGCGGTGAATGATGTGGATCAGGCGACACGCTGTTCGTACGACGTTCCCGTATGGGTCAACACTTGCCCGCATAAGTCTGCGTACAACGAAAAAAAAAAAAGCAGAAACATCAACTTCAAATGTTTCAGCTATTAAAGCATGCATCGAGTTCATTTTTATTTTATTTTATTCACTAACAATTTTCCTGACTATTGACTTTTAAAATTCCATTCAATTTTTAAGAAATAGTAATTTAAATAATTCATTTCTTAAGAACGCATAAAAATCACACACGCAAAAGTCTGGGTACAAGTCTCTCGCAGCTGCGTATAATAAGAAAATATGCGAGTACCGTTAACTGTCTAGACTCCAGATGTTTATTCCATTCTTTTCTGATATTTTGGCGAGTCAAGTATGGAACTATGGAAAATAATGGAAAAGAAATTTGTGCCGATGAGAGGATAATTATTTTGAAACTATATGATGAGGGTAAAACCTATAGACAGATTGGACAGATAGTTGGAAGAGCTCACTCATCTATCCAGAGAGTGATAAATAATTATGTTTCGACGGGTTGCCATAGCCCAGAGATGGCCGTCCAATATTATTAACAAAGCAAAAACAAAAACGCATTGTTCAGTTAGTATCCCTCAACAACAAGATTACTGCCCACCAAATGAAACGTTAGGTAGAGTTTAACAAAACAATATCCGATGACACTATCCCGAGAACTTTAAAAAAAGCTGGGTATCATAGCCAGGTTGCTCGTAAGAACTCACACGTTTCAGATATTAATAAAAAGAAACGCATGGATTTTGCGAATGAATACGTTTTCAAACCTCCAGAGTTTTGGAACAAAGTCATCTTTTAAGATGAGAGCAAGTTCTGCAACTTTGGAATAAAAGGTAAAATGCTGGTTTGGAGAAAGAAAGGTACAGCTTTTGAAAAGCAGAATTTAATCCCCACGATGAAGCATGGAGGAGGCGGAATTATGGTTTGGGGGTGCATGGCAGCTAACGGTGTGGGCAAACTTGCATTTATTGAATCCACAATGGATCAAATGGGTTATATCCAGATTCTAAAGGATAATTTATTGCAAAGTGCTCAGCAATTGGGGCTAGAAGAAAATTTCCGGTTTCAACAAGATAATGACCCGAAGCATACCGCACACAATGTAAAGCTTTGGATGTTGTATAATATCAAAAATCAGCTGCGGACACCTTCACAGTCGCCGGACCTAAATCCCATTGAGCATTTGTGGGACTCGTTCGAGCGTAGAATTCGTAAATACACCATTACCTCCAAAAATATGCTTAAAAATACAATAATGGAGGAATGGAGAAAAATTACAACCGAGGATACCAAAAAATTAGTGAATTCCATGCCTAGACATCTAACAGAATTATTTCAAAGAAAGGGTTATCCAACAAGCTACTAGAGTATCATAAAAAAGTAGTTTTCTGTGTTCCAAACGTCTTGTACGCAGACTTTTGCGTGTGCGTCTTTTATGCGTTCTTAAGAAATACATTATTTAAATTACTATTTCTTGGTCGCCGTGGCGTAGTGGGTAGAGTGCGACGCTCACACGCCGAAGGGCCTAGGTTCGACTCCCAGTTCAACACAAATTTTTCTAATATTTCACGGCACCACCTCTTTCGAGCTGCTGACAACACTCAAAGAGTAATAACTGTCTAAGAAAGCTTCTCAAACTTCGACGTTCGCAGTCGGCAAAAAACTGAAGGTCCATTTTACTCGTGAGAGAACAGTAGCGCACACAACACGAGTAGTTGATGAGCAAGCTAGGCCCTGGTCCCCCTTTGGACTGTAGCGCCAACAATTATTATTATTATTTCTTGAAAATTGAATGGAATTTTAAAAGTCAATAGTAAGAAAAATTAGTGTATAAAAACAACAAAAATGAATTCGATGCTAAAATAGCTGAAAAATTTACGTTTGAAGTTGATGCTTCTGTTTTTTTTTTTTCTGTGTTAAAATGAAGTGCCTTTTTTTATTTTGCATAGAAATAGCAAGTTCTTTTCTTAATTTTCATATTTTTGTTTGTGGTTTTTAGCAATTGAGATATGTTAATTCGAACTGCATTTAAATTGTATTATTTAACTTTTTTTTGTAAGGCGAAAAAGATAAAAATATGTTTAAGCTGTGTGTGTATGCTCAATTTTGTGAGGTACTATATGTGACCAACAGAAGAAAGATGATGATACGAAGGTTATCTTTTTTTATTTCGGAATTGGGCAACTCTAGTTTTGCAATGTGGCAAATGCCAGCTCTATCCTAAGGTTTGGCATTTTTGTGGTTATACGAACTCAGAACGAACGAGCGCTATTTGTATTGTTTGCAGTATCTTAAAAGATTCATCTCGCCCAAATTAATAATTGTTGGCGCTACAGTCCAAAGGGGGACCAGAGCCTAGTTTGCTGATCAACTACTCGTGTTGTGCGCGCTACTGTTGGGCTCTCTCACGAGTAGAAGGGACCTACAGTTTTTTGCCGACTCCGAACGGCGAAATTTGAGAAGCTTTCATACACAGTTATTACTCTTTGAGTGTTGTCACCAGCTTGAAAGAGGTGGTGCCGTAAAAAATTCGAAAAATTGGTGTTGAGTTGGGAGTCGAACCTATTCCCTTCGGTGTATGAGCGTCGCACTCTACCTACTACGCCACGGCGCCCAAATTGGAATGGAATTAAATCGTGAAAATGTTCATGCAATTATTTTTTACAACTTTCGACACGGATTAACTCCACAACAGTGCATAGATGAACTTAGTTCAATTTGTGGCGATGAACCTCCATGAAGGACCAGTGTTTATCGATGGTATGGTGAATTCAACCGAGGTCGTGGTACAGTCGAAGACGAATTTCGTGAAGGTCGTCCAAAATCAGCTGTTGTTCCTGAAACCATTGATGCTGTGCGCCAACTCATATTGCAAGATCGTCATGGGACCTATCGTAAGATTGAGATAACCTTAGGCATAACTGAGACCAGTATACATTCAATATAGCATGAATATTTGACCGTCAAAAAAATTTGTTCGCGTTGGATCCCATCCAATCTGTCAACCGCTCAAAAAAAAGCGTCGTGTTGCTCCAAAAATACGATCGCGGAGCTTCACAACACGTCTATGACATCGTGACAGGCGGTGAATCGTGGATTTACCCATATGAGCCCGATAGTAAACAGCAGTCGACTGTATGGATGTTTCAAAATGAGCCAAATCCAACAAAAGTTGCTCGCGCACGAAGCAATTCCAAGCAAATGGTCGCCTCTTTTTTCGGAAAAACTGGACATTTCGCAACTGTGCCATTAGAACAACGCAGAACGGTCAATTCTTAGTTGTACACAACAATTTGTTTGCCAGTTGTCTTTCAAGAAATCAGGAAAACCAACCGCCGAAGACGGGTCACTCTTCACCTCGACAATGCGAGCTCTCACACATCGGCTCAAACAACTGCATTTTTGAGCACTCAAAACATCGATTTGATGAGTTATCCATCGTATAGTCCTGTCTTGGCACCGAATGACTTTTTATTGTTCCCGTACGTAAAAAATAAAATGAGAGGTCAACGTTTTTCGAGACCTGAGGAAGCGGTTGATTCATTCAGAATGCATGTTTTGGAGATTGGTCAATCAGTGTGGCAAAAGTGCTTCGAAAATTGGTTCAAACGCATCCAAAAGTGTATAGATCTTAAAGTGGAATATCTTGAAAAACAATAAAGCTATTTTCGATGAATAATATTTGTTTTTGCTCTCTAATCCCGAAATATAAAAGGCAACCATCGTACTAACTGCAGGGAAACGTTACTCGAGTAAAGTAATACCTGAAACTCAACTTCTCAAACTCAGCTTCTAAAAAAAGCCGACAAAGAAAACAGACTAACTATACACAAAATGTAAACAAACGCAGTTCAATCGTTCAATATATTTTCTAAATTTAAATAAAACAAATAAAGAGGAAAAACTAGGAAACCACTCAACAACTTCCCGCAATGGACTGACTGTCTGCTTACACAAATATAAAAATCCCACTCTGTTTGCGGATGGTCCTCGAAAACTCCATCGCACAAAAAATGTTTATTTAATAAGTCTCCGCGCAAAGTTAGACACTTAACTTTTGTTTTGAATACCAAACGAGTGGTAAAATGAAGTAATTACAGCTCGCGGCTGAGTTAAAATTCGAATCATGTTATTAAAAGCAAAGAATTTCATTAATTACCTCTTCAGATTGCATGTGGACGCAATGCCAGGCTGTATAAAAGAGTGTGAATTTCGAACGAAGCCCTGCACAGTGATTTTGAAAATTGATTGCTTAAAATCCCAGTGAGCCCAGTGAGTGAGTGATCAAGTTAAAAATGCCGGACTCGGTGCTGTACTCGAAACACGACGCGGAGCGTGTAACAAACTTGTTCTCAAACCAAATGCTGTTCATGAAAATGGTCGGTCTGATGAACCCAAAGTTTGAAAGGATGTTGCCGGGAAATTGGTTGATTTTCGGAAAGGTTCTCAGTTAACTGTTCATTGGCTGGGCAGTTTTCCTGGTGCTGCACGTGGCCATTCTGTTTGCCAAGACCGCACTTGACTTTCTTCAAAACGGTGCCCTGGAGGATATCACGGATGCCCTGACTCTGCTTATAATCTATTCTTTCGCCTCTTTCGGAGTAATTTTCTGGAACGTGCGTTCTGAGGAGTTGGAGCAGTTCTTTGAGAATCTCAATGCGGACTATGAACATCATTCTCTAGCCGGTTTGTGAATGATTTCCAATTTTCTTTTCTATCAACTTCAAGTTGTTAACGTTTTCCCGTTGTAAGGACTCACATTTGTGAGCTCCCGTCCTTCGTATGACTTCGCCAGGAAACTGACAAACATGTGGATGTGTGCATGCTGCTCTGGTGTCTCGTTTTGGGCACTCACTCCAATACTGCTGGGACAGCGAGCACTGCCAATAAAGTGCTGGTATCCATTTGACACAAAAGTGGGCCATGGAGAAACTGAATTTCAGCGTCTAACTTGATGGTGACTGTTTTTCTTTCAGGAACCAGTTACATATGAGCTACTGTATGCCGTTCAATTTGTTGCTCAAATTTTCATGGGAGGCACATTTGCAAACGGTTCGGCAGTGTATGTGGCGTCCATTGTTATTATTCTGGGGCAGTTTGACGTTTTGTTTTGCAGCCTTAAAAACGTCCAAGCTCACGCCGAGTTGCTTGCGGGGGGGCATTTAGCGAAATTACGGTAAGTTGTGTTTGTTTACTAAGCCCTTCATCATACTCATGAATTCAAGAATGAATTCTACCTTAATTGAATAATAATAATAATAGTAATAATAATTTTTGGCGCTACAGTCCACAGAGGGACCAGGGCCTAGCTTGCTCATCAACTCGTGTTGTGGGCGCTACTGTTCTCTCACGAGTAGAAGGGACCTACAGTTTTTTGCCGACTCCGAACGGCGAAATTTGAGAAGCTTTCTTAGACTCTTTGATTGTTGTCAGCAGTCCGATAGAGGTGGTGTCGTGAAAAATTCGAAAAATTTGTGTTGAGCTGAAAATTGAACCTAGACCCTTCTGCTTGTGAACGCCGCACTCTACCCACTACGCCACGGCGACCGCCTTAATTGAATAGGGAAAGGAAATTAAATATTTTTCTATAGGCCCGCGACTAAGTTTACTCAGATTTTGCGTGTTATAGACCCCATCGTACTAGCCTGAGTCGACAAATAGAACACTAGTCACATTATTTTGACACTGACAGTCAGAAACTTTTGTAAGAAAGTGAGAGTAACGGAACGAAATGAAAAGTTGGAAAGAGGCTTGCAATACGCAATTTTGTGGAATGAGTTCCAAAGACTGGTGTGTAGTGGACAACATTCGTGGTTTGTGTCATAGAACGGTGCACGATGTTGTGATTATTGTGGCTAAGAATACATAATTAAACTAACATGCATCAATTTCAACAAACACACCTGAAGAGTTTAAGCTTCAAGATCCAATTACCAGGTTGAAGTGAGCGGCAAAATACAAATTTTTCGATAGGGAACATTTGTTGTGAACGAGCCCTTATTTTTTTTGTTTGCTATGACATCTGTGAAAAATATTTAGTATACATCAAGTCATTGAACAGACGACATCATATTTTTTCATCGTTTTAAAAATTTCGAGTTTTTTACCAGAAAGTGATGATTTGCGGAAAGCATTAATTATTTGTTTTCATTTGAGGAAAAGTGCTCGCACTGAAATCGCTATTGCGGGCGATTTCAATATACACAATTCTACTTGGCTTCGACATTCAGGCCAGACAACACCCGAAGGAAGGTATGTTAAAATCTTCGCTGAGGTAAATAATTTAACCCAGCTTGTGAATGAGCCAACACGAATACCTGACATTGCAGATCATACCGCTAACACCTTGGATCTGTTTCTCACCTCTCATCCAGAAAAATATTCAATTGATATATTGTCGCCTCTAGGCTCGTCCGACCACTATGTCGTGTCAGCCAAATTCTCGTACTCCTCCCACACAGTTAGAGAACAAATTCCGAAAAGAACAGTATGGCTCTACGAGAAAGCCAACTGGAGCGGACTTAACAACTTCTTTAGGAATTTTAACTGGTCACTATGCTTCCTCGATAGTGACGTGGATGCCGCTACTGATGCGATCACAAACATTATTTCGCTGGGCATGAGGTCCTTCATTCCTCACAGAGTGAAAAGCATCAAGCCTAAGGCAAACGCGTGGTTCGACTTGAGCTGCAAAGAGGCTATCAGGGTGAGAGAGTTGAGTTTCCGGGATTATAAAGCCAACCCTTCTGAGGAAGCCCGGAAAAAGTTCAAACGGATCCGAAATGACTGTAATGCATTAATAAGACGTGTTAAATTCTCCTTTGACCAAAAGTTGAGGCAAAAAGTTCTACAATGCCCCAAGGGTAGCAGAAGCTTTTGGTCTTTCGTAAAAAACATAATGAATTCAGCCTCGTTTTCGATCCCAACGCTCATTTGCAATGACATTCCAGCTGTCAGCTCTTTGGACAAAGCTAATCTGCTTGCTGCACACTTTGCAGCTAGCTCAACGCTGCCAGACAACACTTTGTCCCCACCTGTACTTGAGAGCGTAAATTTCTCCATGGGGCAAATCCATTTTTGCACTCGTACAGTAGCAAGAGTACTTAAAGATCTAAACATACACAAATCCGCTGGCCCGGATGGTATACCCCCTGTTCTTCTGAAGAGGTGTTCTTCAACGCTGACAAAACCACTGCGTAAGCTTTTCCATCTGTCCTACTCTTCATGGCTCTTTCCGAGTAAGTGGAAAACTCCATTTGTCCAGCCCGTCCCTAAAAAGGGCTTATGTTCGTCACCCACCTCCTACCGACCCATAGCACTAACGTCCCTTCTCTCCACGGTCATGGAAACGCTGATAAACCGTCAGCTTATGAAATATCTTGAGTCCCGGAAGCTTCTTAATGACCGGCAGTACGGCTCCCGAAGCAACCGTTCCACTGGTGATCTGATGGCATATCTCACTGAAAAGTGGAACCAATCTTTGCACAATGCAGGAGAAAGCAAGACTGTTGCGCTTGATATTTCTAAGGCATTTGACAGGGTCTGGCACCAGGCTCTCTTGTCGAAAATGCGTGCTTTTGGGATCGATGAGTCTCTTCTTCAATGGATTAGAAATTACCTTTCGAATCGTTCAATACAAGTTGTTTTGGATGGATTCAAGTCTGATATTCACCATATTAATGCTGGTGTTCCCCAGGGCTCTGTTTTGTCTCCGACACTCTTCCTCCTTTTTATTAATGAAATCTTGTCTGCTGCTTCTATTCCTATTCATTCCTTCGCTGATGACAGTACCCTCAGCTTTTCATATTCGTTCCTTGGCTCACATCCCTCCACTTCGGCCTTAGACTCGGAACAGGAGCGTATGTTAAGCACATTAAATTCCGACCTTGACAGTATAATCGATTGGGGAAATAAGAATAGAGTGGAATTTAATGCTTCCAAGGCCCAGTACTGTCGTTAAAGCCTTCACAAAATAATCAGTCGTTCACCATGAACGGCATTTGCGTTGTTCAAACCGAATGACTTTCCATCCTCGGTATGTGTATCAACCCAACAATTAGTTGGAACGATCACATATTTGAGGTCGCCAAAAATGCTGCGAAATGTCTAGGCTTCCTTAAACGATGCAAGAAGTACTTCACTCCTTCTGATCTGGCTACAGTATACAAGGCCTACATACGCCCAAAACTTGAGTATAACGCTCCTATTTGGTCAGGTGCTTCTAAGACCTCCACTAACCACCTCTAAGACCTGCACCTGCTGGATAGAATTCAAAAGCGAGCGATAAAACTTATAGGTGACAGTAATATTGCGAAGTCGATTGACTCGTCAGAACACCGACGTAATGTCGCGTCGTTGTCACTCTTTTATCGCTATTTTAACAAGAACTGCTCAGACGAATTAGCTAGTAGCATTCCTCCCCTTCAAGAATTCACCCGCAATACGCGCCTCGTACAGTAGCACGAGGAATGCCCACCAATTCACCCTCAAGTCCTCTTTCGGACGTACAGTCAAATTCAGAGACTCGTTCTTCGGTCACTTAAGGGTACTCGCAACCCCTTTTGCACGCGTCAATTATAAAAAAAAAAAAGTGCTGCAGAGGCACATCAAATGCTTCTCGAGGCATATGGTGATCATGCTTTATAAGTAGAAACATGCAAAAGATGGTTTCAATGGTTCATGATTTTGATGTGAGAAATGAAGACCGTGGAAGACCACGAAAAAAGCTTGAGGACGCCGAATTGCATACGATATTGGATGGAGATGACACTTTGAATCAAAAGCTAAGTTCAACTTAGTTCAATTTTTGGCGATGAACCTCCATGAAGGACCAGTGTTTATCCATGGTATGGTGAATTCAACCGAGGTCGTGGTTCAGTCGAAGGCGAATTTCGTGAAGGTCGTCCAAAATCAGCTGTTGTTCCTGAAACCATTGATGCTGAGCGCCAACTCATATTGCAAGATCGTCATGGGACCTATCGTGAGATTGAGACAACCTTAGGCATAACTGGGACCAGCATACATTCAATATTGCATGAACATTTGACCGTTAAGAAATTTGTACGCGTTGGATCCCATCCAATTTGTCAACCGCTCAAAAAAAGGCTCGTGTTGATTGGTCGAAAGAAATGCTCCAAAAATACGATCGCGGTGCTTCGAAACACGTCTATGACATCGTGACAGGTGGTGAATCGTGGATTTACCCGTATGAGCCCGAAAGTAAACAGCAGTCGACTGCGTGAGTGTGCCTAATTGAGCCAAATACAACGAAAGTTGCTCGCCCACGAAGCACTTCCAAGCAAATGGTCGCCAGTTTTTTCGGAAAAACTGGACATGTCACAACCGTACCACTAGAACAATGCTGAACAGTAAATTTTGAGTGGTACGCAACCAGTTGTTTGCCAGTTGTCGTCCAAGCAATCAGAAAAACCAACCGCTGAAGATGGATCACTCTTCACTATGCGAGCTCTCACACATCGGTTCAAACAACTGCATTTTTGAGCACTCAAAACATCGATTTGAGGAGTCATCCGCCGTATAGTCCTGACTTGGCATCGAATGACTTCTTTTTATTCCCGTACGTAAAAAATAAAAGGAGAGGTTAACGTTTTTCGGCACCTGAAGAAGCAGTCGATGCGTTCAGAATGCATGTTTTGGAGATGCCTCAATCAGTGTGGCAAAAGTGCTTCGACAATTGGTTCAAACGCATGCAAAAGTGTATAGCTCTAAATGGGGAATATTTTGAAAAAACAATTGGAGGAGACCAGTAAAGAGATAAAAGTGATGCTTGTCTCTATGTGCATTTATTTACAACAACTCATTTCTTGTGTCTTATTCGCATGCATTTATAGTGGGTGGGCTGAGAGTATTTCATATGAGTGGAGAGTTTCGTTCAGATCATACAATTTGGTAAACGGATTATGTTACGGATTGTACAATACCACAGTGGTTAACAAAAGTAAATCAATTTTTATTTATACATAATTTTTTTTTTTCTTTTTAAATTGATTGCCTACAGATCGGCCATCCTAACTTTGTAATCGACCCGATTACTAAACAAAACTCTTCACTTAACACAAGCGCATAACATTACAATATTTTTATGCATTAATATCCACAAAATATAATAAAATTCATATTTTCATTCATTATTTGATAAGAAATATAATAATAAATATTCCACATACTAAAAATAATATATATAATAATTCATATTAATTTATTGTACTTCATTGTACTTACTTACATAACATAATTCATACGTTTTTTTATATTTTACCGTTATTAGTTTATTACATTAATTCATTATAAACTTAGGTTTAATTCGGATAAAATGTGTAAACAAATTATGTAAACAGAGTTGTATTCATCGGAAAAATGGTTTGGGTTCAAGAAAACATCGTACACAAATATGCACCAAATCATTCATGTTTATCTATGGAATGTATATTCAATTCATCTTTGCTAGTTCTAAACTCAGTAAAATTTTCAAAAAATGGCCTCATATTAGCAGGTGACGGCACACCTTTATAGGGCAATCGCGTTACTTGTAGACCATTGATATCGGTGATTACGTAGCGATCGTTTGGCAAAACTTCTTTCACCTCGTAAGGACCTCTATATTTAGCAAATAGTTTTTTATTAACACCCGGCGTAGTTATGGCGTTTTTTATCAAAACATAATCACCCTTCTTATAGATATGTGGCTGTTTGTGACGTAGTAGGTTTTATTCAAGGATTGATTTTTTTCTATATTTTTTACAGCTTGACTTCTTACTTCATCTAAGTTTACTTTTTTCTGATCTGTTACTTTGCTTAAGTATTGCATCACCCTATCGCAGAAGACACACTTTTGATTTCTACCAAATAAAAGCATGCTTGGTGTAAATCCTGTGGATCTACTAAAAGTATTATTCAGAGCGTACTCTATCTTTGCTATATGTTTATCCCAATTTCCAGTTGAATTTGCGTCACACTCCTTGGCTAACATTGGCACGATAATTCGGTTGATTCGCTCAACTTGCCCATTGGATTGAGGAGAGTGTGTTGCAACTTTTATATGTTTTACATTGCTTTCATTTAGGAAGTCAGAGAACTCTTTGGATGTGAATGATGTACCGCGATCAGAAACTATTTGATTTGGTGTGGAATAATGTTCAAAGTACGAATTCAAACACGCGATGACTTCTTTAGTCTGTGTTGTTTTAACAGGATACAATTTGACAAATTTTGTAAAGCCATCGATAACTGAAAAGATATGCTTCTTCTGCGAGCGTGAATTTGCTAAAGGTCCAAGGTGATCAATATGAAGTGTATCGAAGGGAGTATCTCCCTTTGGTATTAAATGAAGACTTCCTTGAGTCTTACCAGATTCGGGCGAAAAATAAATACATTTCCGGCAATTCTTTATATAATCTTTAAACTTCTTCTTCATATCAGGAAACCAATATATTTTTGAAATAAAATCATAGCATTTTTCTAGACCCATATGACACATGGCATCATGGTGTACTTGGATTACTTGGTTAACCATATGGCATGGAACATAAAAAAGAACTTTATTTTTTGTTTTTCGGTACACTAAACCGTCAATCATTTCATAATATTTGCTTTCTCTCTTCTCCAACTCAGACGATATAGCCACAACTCTAGGATATTGTCTTTGAGCAGCTGCTAAACCGAATTCAAATGAATCGTCAACGACATGAAGTACATTGAAACTCCTACTGAGAGCATCAACATGTGTCATTCGACTGCCATTCCTATGCTCAAGGACGTAACCGAAACACTGAAGCTCTAAGGCCCAGCGTGAAATACGAGGATTTAAAACTTTTTTCTGAAGCGTTAATGTCAAAGCTTGACAATCAGTAACAATTTTGAACCGAATGCCGATTAAGTAAATTTTGAATCTGCGTAAAGCATAGACAATAGAGAGTGTTTCAAGTTCGTAGCTGTGGAATTTGCTTTCAGATTCTGTGGCTCTTTTTGAAAAAAAGACTATAGGATGGAACTTATTATCATTTTTTTTTTTTTTTTGCAATAAAATAGCTCCATAGCCATTGCTGCTAGCATCACTATGCAATTCTGTATCGCATGTCGAGATATATATTAATAAAACTGGAGCTTCGGTAAGTTTTCGTTTAATAATAAATAATTGTTGGCGCTACAGTCCAAAGGGGGACCAGGGCCTAGCTTGCTCATCAACTACTCGTGTTGTGCGCGCTACTGTTCCCTCACGAGTAGAAGGGACCTACAGTTTTTTGCCGACTCCGAACGGCGAAATTGGAGAAGCTTTCTTAGACAGTTATTACTCTTTGAGTGTTGTCAGCAGCTCGAAAAAGGTGGTTCCGTGAAAAATTCGAAAAATTGGTGTTGAGCTGGGAATCGAACCGACACCCTTCAGCGTGTGAGCGTAGCACTCTACCCACTACGCCACAGCGACCACAAAAAAAGTTTTCGCTTAAGTAAGTTAAAAGTTAAAAGTTTCAAGTTCAACTGTTCCGAATGAGACCAGATGATGTGACTGGATTTATGAATCACATGATTCAAAATCACATCCGTATCACTATTTATAGTGACAACGGAAACACTGATGGAGGAAAGACCATCTGTGGCGGGATGGCGGCTAACAGACCCAGGCTTAGAGGGAACCTGACTGATAGTGACAGCTTAACCAGAGGCTATATTCTGGTGCCACGGGAGGTCAGGGGCCCCTGGAACTTCGGTTCCAGCCTGACCATTGCGGTAGGCCCCCTTGTGGGAGTTTCGTGATGGCTGTGGTTTACCACCTAACATCGCGGGTAGAGTCGAGGATAGTGTACTGTGCTGACTTGTCTAGCCCATTGTTTAAGCAAAACTAGGCAAGTCGGTTGGGGGACTATCCCTTCTCAGTGTGGAGTTGCATTCTCAACCGGGCGCTGCGACCCAAAGAGCGGAAGAGGTTTTAGGAAGGCTTCGCATCAAACCAAGGTGGGGTGATTGCCCCTCAAGCATGATCCCAATTTGGTACTTGGGTAACTAAGGCGTTTAGTCTTGCGTTACTTACGACTCTTGGGAAAAAAGTTCCCCGTGATATAAGCCGTTAAGGCAGGTGATCACGTAAAACCAAATCCCACATCTGTTCCGAATGAGAATGCTGTATCTTTTTTCTTGGCTTTGCAATTATAGCGAAATTCTTTATAAATTTTCGGAAATATGAACAAAGCCCAATTGAAACTTTGCACATCCCGTTTATTACAAGGTACCGGAAATTGATTAATAGCATGCATATTATTATCATTAGGTAGAATACCATCTTTATTAACTCTGTAACCTAAGTAAACTATTTCGTTTTGAAGAAAAGTGCATTTATCGAATCTGAGATGCAATCCGTGCTTAATAATAATACTAACGACGTCCTTAAGGTTTTGAAGATGATCCTCTATCGTTCGTGTAGCAATAAGAATATCGTCGATGTATCTTAGATTGAGAAATCAAATCTCTAAAAATGTGCTTCATGTATCTTTCAAATACAGCAGCAGCATTTTTTAACCCAAAAGGCATACGCACATATTCATATTGCCCTAAAGGCGTTATGAATGAAGTGAATTTTATGGACTCTTCTTCAATTGCTACATGGTGGAAACCATTCTTAAGATCAAGGGTAGTAAAGTAATTCATATCTTTAAGACTATCTAATTGATCTTCTACCAAAGGTAGTGGGTGGTTATCGCGGGAAGTTATTTTATTTAATTCACGAAAGTCGACACATAAACGCAGTTCCTTGTTCTTTTTTTGAACGAGTACTACTGGTGACTCGTATTCAGAAACACGATTCACGAATTATGCCTTTGGCTAAAAGATCACTTAAAATTTTCTTAAGTTCCACTTTATGGAAATAAGGTAATCTTCTTGGAGGAGAGTGAAATGGATTATGTTTCAATAAAATGATTCTTAGTTTAACTTCACTCGAGGGGTTAAAAATATTCCGATTTACAACTTCAAATACGGGTTTCATTATATTCAATACATTGTTCTTTACTTTATCCGGTATGTTATTATTTATATTAAGATGTAACTTACTGTCTTTAGGATCAATATCGATGTTTAATATTTGATGAACGAAGTTGATCTCGCTTACGTCATCCTCGGTATCAATGGTTTTGCCAATATGTTTATCAGCTGTGAGATGGTCTTGATTTTCTAAGTCCGCAATAGCTTTTGAATCCTTTCTTAACACCAAACGAATTTTCGCAAGGAAATCTCTGCCTAAAATAATAGAGTAAGTCATTGAATAATTCTTAACAATCAAAATCTCTAAATCAATTGACATATCTTCATAATAAATTGTACTGCAAATACTTCCCAAGATATTGAGAGAGCTGCTATTTACTCCACAATACGTTGATTTTCCTGAATTTCGTTTTGCTATCATGGATGTTGGTATAAATTGCTCCTGCACAAAACTTACTGGACTTCCAGAATCCAGCAGCGTTAAAAGTTGAACAGAGGCTTCCATGTTTTCACCAAAAAATTTGTAGTTTATATGTCGCTCAAATTCATTTTCCGTTAAACTAATGTCTGCGATCTCCATGTCTTTAGATTTCAAGTTCACATTAGATGTTGTAGGTTTATGTTGGTTTTTGTTAAGGGTCAACACTGTTTTTACTGATGAACAGTTGGTCGAAATATGTCCCTTTTCCCCGCACTTATAACACGTTACATTGTCTCGATTTATTTGAACATTGTCACGACCTTTGTTTCGACTTGCTACGACTCTCGTTTTATTATCCGATTTTATTGCTTTATTTAAGTTTTTATTTGCAGGTGTATAGGATGAACCACATTTCACAATTTTATCAATATTGTTGTATCGACAGTTGTTTTTCATTTTTTCGTATTTTCTAAGCGCCACTTTTAATTCTGTTAGATTGTTTGCACTGTATAAAATAGATTTGTTCATTTCTGTGTCGTAAGTTCCTCTGATTATAAATTGAATAATATCCTCTTCTTCTATATGACTATGAGATGCAATTTCTAGCATGCTTAAAACGTATTTCTGCATCGTTTCATCACGTTGTTTTTTTCCTAGTCCGGAGCTCTTCATAGACATCAGCTTTGGTGACCACTTTTTCAAACTCCTTCCTTAGTAAAGTTTTGAGTTCGTTTCAACTTCTTGGAAAAATAGTTCTAAGAAATAGCTTTGCAGTTTCCTGCAGAAGCCGCTTTCCATAAATTAGCTTTGTCTTGTCGTCCAGGTGAACCATTTCAGCGTACTCTTCAAATTGTTGTATCCAGCGTTGGATAGGAAATTTGTCGTCTCCGCTAAAACTAGGTATCGAGTCCTCGACATCTTTAAAATTGCAGGAAATTGATGATGCTGAACCACAGTTATCCTCTGTTAGTTGCAACTGTCGAAGTTGTTCTTTTAGATTTTCAATTTCTTCTTTTTTTCTGAATATACGGCGAATCCTCTCCAATTCTGCATCGAGTTGATTCTGCTCAACGTGTGATAAATCCTCATCTTCTGGCAAGTGTTGCTCTAATGAATTAGAATTATCCAGGGATGAAGAACTGTCTCGAATTAATTTAAGTAGATCCTCATCCGCAAACTCTTCTACAGCTTCTTGAATACGCACTTTAAGTTCGGCTTTGGTTAAACTAGTTGGTAGCGATAATTTTCTAAGAATGTTTTTAAGAATGAACACTGTAGCCGAATCGAAAAACTGTGACCACTCTTCAGACATTGTCTATAGAATTTAACGCGAAACCACGTGAAAAAGTCGCGAACAAAATTTTGGTAATTCAAGAAAAACAAAAAAGAAAGAAATTTACTTTACGCACGCCACAAGCAAACTGTACCCCTACTCGCGCTATTTTTCGGCACGCCGCGTATCATCCCACTTCTGATTGATTTGTAGGAGACCAGTAAAGAGATAAAAGTGATGCTTGTCTCTATGTGCATTTATTTACAACAACTCATTTCTTGTGTCTTATTCGCATGCATTTATAGTGGATGGGCTGAGAGTATTTCATATGAGTGGAGAGTTTCGTTTAGATCATACAATTTGGTAAACGGATTATGTTGCGGATTGTACAATACCACAGTGGTTAACAAAAGTAAATCAATTTTTATTTATATGTCAATTTTTTTTTTTTTTTTGATTGCCTACACAATAGAACTATTTTCGATGAATAATATTTGATTTTGTTCTCTAATACCGAAATATAAAATGCAACCGTCGTACTAACTGCAGAGAAACGTTACTTGAGTAAAGTAATGCCTTAAACTCAAAATCAAGCTTCTAAAAAAAATCGATAAAGAAATCAGACTACCCACGCAAAAAATTGAAACAATATATTTTCTAAATTTAAATAAAACAAATAAACAGGAAAAATTAGGAAACCACTCAACAACTCCCCGCAATGAACTGACTGTCTGCTTACAAAAATATAAAAATCCCACTCTGTTTGCGGATGGTCCTCGGAAACTCCATCGCACAAATAATGTTTATTTAATAAGTCTCCGCGCAAAGTTAGACACTTAACTTTTGTTTTGAATACCAAACGAGTGGTAAAATGAAGTAATTACAGCTCGCGGCTGAGTTAAACTTCGAATCATGTTATTAAAAGCGAATTTCATTAATTACCTCTTCAGATTGCATGTGGACGCGATGCCAGGCCATATAAAAGGGTGTGAATTTCGAACGAAGCCCTGCACAGTGATTTTGAAAATTGATTGCGTAAAATCCCAGTGAGCCCAGTGAGTGAGTGATCAAGTGAAAAATGCCGGACTCGGTGCTGTACTCGAAACACGACGCGGAGCGTGTAACAAACTTGTTCTCAAACCAAATGCTGTTCATGAAAATTGTCGGTCTGATGAACCCAAAGTTCGAAAGGAGGTTGCCCGCGAATTGGTTCATGTTCGGAAGTATCCTCAGCAAGCTTTTTAATGGCTGGGCAATTTTCCTCTCTCTGCACGTGGCCATTCTGTTTGCCAAGACCGCACTTGACTTTCTTCAAAACGGTGCCCTGGAGGATATCACGGATGCCCTGACTCTGCTTATAATCTATTCTTTCGCCTCTTTCGGAGTGATTTTCTGGAACGTGCGCTCTGAGGAGTTGGAGCAGTTCTTTGAGAGTCTCAATGCGGACTATGAACATCATTCTCTAGCCGGTTTGTGAATGATTTTCAATTTTCTTTTCTATCAACTTCAAGTTGTTTCCGTTTTCCCGTTGTAAGGACTTACATTTGTGAGCTCCCGTCCTTCGTATGACTTCGCCAGGAAACTGACAAACATGTGGATGTGTGCATGCTGCTCTGGTGTCTCGTTTTGGGCACTCACTCCAATACTGCTGGGACAGCGAGCACTGCCAATAAAGTGCTGGTATCCATTTGACACAAAAGTGGGACATGGAGAAACTGATTTTCAGCGGCTAACTTGATGGAGACTGTTTTTCTTTCAGGAACCAGTTACATATGAGCTACTGTACGCCGTTCAATTTGTTGCTCAAATTTTCATGGGAGGCACATTTGCAAACGGTTCCGCAGTGTATGTGGCGTCCATTGTTATTATTCTGGGGCAGTTTGACGTTTTGTTTTGCAGCCTTAAAAACGTCCAGGCACACGCCGAGTTGCTTGCGGGGGGGAATTTAGCGAAATTACGGTAAGTTGTGTTTGTTTATTAAGCCTTCATCAGACTTATGAATTCGAGAATGAATGCTGCCTTAATTGAATAATAATAATAATAATAATAATAATAATAATAATTTTTGGCGCTACAGTCCACAGAGGGACCAGGGCTTAGCTTGCTCATCAACTCGTGTTGTGGGCGCTACTGTTCTCTCACGAGTAGAAGGGACCTACATTTTTTTGCCGACTCCGAACGGCGAAATTTGAGAAGCTTTCTTAGACTCTTTGAGTGTTGTCAGCAGTCCGATAAAGGTGGTGTCGTGAAAATTTCGAAAAATTGGTGTTGAGCTGGAAATCGAACCTAGACCCTTCTGCTTGTGAACGCCGCACTCTACCCACTACGCCAAGGCGACCGCCTTAATTGAATAGGGAAAGGAAATTAAATATTTTTCGATAGGCCCGTGACTAAGTTTACTCAGATTTTGCGTGTTATAGACCCCATCGTACTAGCCTGAGTCGACAAATAGAACACTAGTCACATTATTTTGACACTGACAGTCAGAAACTTTGGTAGGAAAGTGAGAGTAACGGAACGAAATGAAAAGTTGGAAGGAGGCTTGCAATACGCAATTTTGTGGAATGAGTTCCAAAGACTGGTGTGTAGTGGACAACATTCGTGGTTTTTGTCATAGAACGGTGCACGATGTTGTGATTATTGTGGCTAAGAATACATAATTAAACTAACATGCATCAATTTCAACAAACAAACCTGAAGAGTTTAAGCTTCAAGATCCAATTACCAGGTTGAAGTGAGCGGCAAGATACAAATTTTTCGATAGGGAACATTTGTTGTGAACGCGCCCTGATTTTTTTTTTTTTGTTTGCTATGACATCTGTGAAAAATATTTAGTATACATCAAGTCATTGAGCAGGCAACGTCATACTTTTTCATCGTGTTAAAAGTGTCGAATTTTGTACCAGAAAGTGATGATTTGCGGAAAGCATTAATTTTTTGTTTTCATTTGAAGAAAAGTGCTGCAGAGGCGCATCAAATGCTTGTCGAGGCATATGGTGATCATGCTTTATCAGAAGCAACATGCAAAAGATGGTTTCAACGGTTCAGGAATAAAGATTTTGATGTGAGAAATGAAGAACGTGGAAGACCACCAAAAAAGTTTGAAGACACCGAATTGCAAACGATATTGGGTGGAGATGACACTTTGAGTCAAAAGCAAATGGCAGCAGTGTTAAATGTTGCACAACAAACAATTTCTGACCGTTTAAAAGCTATACGAAAGATCCAAAAGTGTGGAAAATGGGTGCCACATGAATTGAATGAAAAACACACTTGTGAAATTTTGCTTCAAAGACACGAAAGAAAATCGGTTTTGCATCGGATTGTTACTGGCGATGAGAAATGGATTTATTTTAAGAATCCTCAGAGGAAGAAATCTGGTTAATCTGGGACAACCATCAACATCGACTGCAAAACCAGATCGATTCGGCAAGAAAACAATGCTGTGTGTTTGGTGGGACCAGAAAGGTGTGCTGTACCGCGAGCTCCTGAAACCTGGTGAAACCGTTAGTACTGATCGCTACCGACAACATATGATCAATTTGAACCATGCATTGATCGAAAAAGGACCAGAATGGGCCAGAAGACACGGCAAGGTACTTTTGCTCCATGACAATGCACCTGTACACAAAGCAAAACCGGTTCAGGATACAATCAAAACACTTGGCTGCGAGCAGCTACCCCACCCGCTGTATTCACCAGACTTGACTCCTTCCGACTACCATTTGGTTTCATCGATGGGACACGCATTGGCTGAGCAGCACTTTGATTCCTACGAGGAGGTCGAAAATTAGGTGTCTGATTGGTTTGCTTTCAAGGACAAATAATTTTATTGGCGTGGTATTCATAAATTGCCAGAAAGGTGGTCAAAATGTGTAGCAAACAATGGCCAATACTTTATTTAAAAAAAAAACACTCATTTCATGACCGTATACTTGGTAATTCTGCATTTATGGGCACCGCTTGGCAATACCCTATCATTTGCTGGGAATTGGAGATAACTTGCGGAATTGGACAACGGTTTGGATGTACAATATATTTAATTTTTAACAATCAAAATTGTCGCACTTGAGTTTACGACACCCGTACGTGATCACCAAAAAGCCACTGTATCCACCGAGAGTGACAGTTTGTTGCAAAGTGTTGAAACGTGGCATCAGTGGATCGGATCTGCAAAGATTACGAGAAATAACCGATATTTTTTTAAGTATTTCAAGCGGGGTAAAACGTCATTCTTTACAGCCTTTGTGGGGATCCCATGGATGACTTGATGTGAAGACAGCGCACGTTCTGTCAATGATTCTTCAGCAGAGAAAGCAAGAAGTTGATTGACAAATGGATGCTCTGCACCAACTCCTCGGGCTTCATGTCCAACGGCGATAGACAGGCACAAGACCTTCTTCATCTGAAATTTTATGGTTGCCTTGACTTCATCGATTTTGTCCATCATGAACTCCGGATGAGAGCGGAGAAGTTGATTAAAAAATGGATGCTCTGCACCGACTCCTCGGGCTTCATGTCCAACGGCGATAGACAGGCACAAGACCTTCTTCATCTGAAATTTTATGGTTGCCTTGACTTCATCGATTTTGTCCATCATGGACTCCTGATAAGAGCGGAGACCAGGGAACTTGCCGCCCTTGTTCAAGCCAGCTTCCAGCAGACGTGGGATTGGTTTGATCAGGATGCCGAAGCGAAGAACACTTGTTTTCAAAACTTTTGCATTCGTGCACTCGACACCGTTGGCGCGGGCTGTTGATCACCAAGCACACACACCTTCATCTTTGGACGGAGAATGTGCTTCAATTTGATGATGCCTAAGAAACACTTCTCCTTTTGGGGATCGTAGTTCTTCAAACCGATTTGTAGTTCTACAAAATCCAGTAAACCACGCTTCTTCTTCATCGAATGCTCAAGGGTTGCATTCACTGTCTCATAGAGGGTATTACGAGACATCTTCGACGCTAAAACTATTTTCTCCCTTGCAATTTGGTTCATATTTCTACATTCATTGTCTCAAAATGCTATCCACTCTGAATCAATCCGTATGAACACGAAGTACTTTTTATTTACAATGTCAATGTTAAAAACCAATCTGGAAAGTAACTTTTTAGCAACAATTTTCCCACAGGCAAATACAAGGCGAAATAAATTTGGATCAAGACGAACTCAACCAATACTTAACATGCTCAGAGCACAAGGTCAACATGAACATCTACTCACCCCTACTACGGCAACAGTCAAGAGCGGACTTAGAAACAACTTTAAAGTACTCCATGAAGCGCTGCATCATTCACCACCAATTCATCCTCAGATCGTGCACAGAATTAGAGAGGCTCTTCAATCCTTACTGCCTGATAAAATCCCTCCAAATCACCATGCAGTTATGTCTGTTGGTGTTCATCGGAGTTGTGGTAAGTTGGCGAGCAAAGATCCTTTTCAGTTGAGGAAACACATTGATCAATTCGAAGGGCGAAACATCGATTGTGCAAAGCATCAACATCTTGGGATATTTGCTGCTCACCATGGCGGAACTTCTCATGTTTACCTACTACGGAGAACTCATGCGGTCGCACAGTCTTCGTTCCGGCGAAGCCTTTTTTCGGTCACCTTGGCACAGCAACACCGTTCTGTTCAAGAAGGAAATTCTGATATTTCTGATAAACACAAAGAAACCTGTTCAACTGACTGCCGGGAAGTTCTTTGTCATGGACGTGGAGCGCCTCAGATCGGTAAGCTTCCAATTCAAATTGTTGCGTTCTAAGCGATAACCATGCGTTTCAATTTTTAGGTAGTAACACAAGCATTCTCCTTTCTGACGCTGCTTCAAAAAATAGCAAACAAGAAGATTTAAGCATTCACCGTGCAATTGTTTAAAATGCTTAAAATTTATCGAAAATGTAGCACTCACCAGTCCATTGAAGCCCAGATGAACCCCAGGAACACATAAGCTCAGGAGCACAACAAAGCCAAAAGCAATAATAAGCACTTATGTTGTTTGCATATTTTTGTTTGTTTCTACGCGCGCGAAACGACGCGGTCTCGAAATCATTTACCAACCTGAAAGCACCCGTTGAAGTTCTTCTTTTTTGCCGTTTAATGGCCGTGTGGAACTCTTAAGTTTACGAGCTCGTTAACGAGTAATCGCCATTTGTTCCTAATCCGCGCACATCCTGCACCCGCCCCAGCTATTAAACTCACAAATATCCATTCCGGCATAATCCGCCCCGCCACCTTCAAGGGATCTCGCACCCCTGCCCAGACTGTCTCAAGAAAACACTTTTGTTTCGTGCGCATCTTCGCCGTCGCCCGACTCTTGTCGGACCCATTCATATCTCGAGGATTTAATTACCCTCGCAATGCTGGGCTCCACAATATGCGTAACGTTCCTCCTCGTTCTGATTATATTGCCGTGTCCGTTTATTTGCCAAGACGCGGATTTCGTTTTACTGCCGCGTTTCGTGTGATTTTTGGGGTCAGAAATTTGCATTCATGACAGACAATGGGCCATGACTTGATGTTCGGACAAGATATCACTCTCAGGCTGAGGCAGTTTATTTTGATCAAATTTTAAACGAAACGGATGTGCCACAACCTTTTGACTTTTCATCTGATGATAAGCACATCTCAGAATTGAAGGAGAGCAACCCCTGGTCCGATTTGTGAATGGATACCCTTCGATCCTTGACTTGGCTATGGAGTTGAGAGTTATTGAAAACGAGATGCACTTCCGCATAGGGCTCCTTAAAATCCTGAACTTTATCTGTCATTAATGGGAAAAGTAAAACAAAAGCTGCTCATTGACGTGGACCTTTTATTGATTATTATAAATGTTTACAGCTCATAGAAACTTGGTGTCAAGACCGGGGCTCCTTGCTGACAAGATAAGTCTATAAATCATAATTATCAAGTTCAGGAGCAAACCTCTTGATTCAAGTGGATGCGGGTCAACTTCTCGAAAGGAAAGGACAACAATTCACATCCGAAGGGATATTTTCCATTAAAGAGTAACCCAGAGTTCAATGCTGTGCCTCTACAGGAGATGATTTAGAGAGGAGCGTTGTTGTTTGTATTTCTGCAAGCCAGTTCAAGTATCCAACTTTCCGAAACTTTAAACTTACTTCGGCAATATTGCGAGATGACTTATTTGGTCAATGGAGATTTGTAGAGACAATTGAGACAGAAAAAAGCCTAACACAATCCCACCACATACACTGAAGAGCGTGTAACAATGTTACAGGACTTAAATAAAACACGTGTCAACTGAATGCACTCATGCCGCAGGACAGCCCGAGCGCACCCTAGAGAGCGAGGAACTGCCGAAACGCACCCCAAGGGATGCTGTCAGTTTTTGAACGACGCGGAGTTCTTAACGGTCAACGGAGCAACGAAGACGACAACGTTTGAGACTTAACAACGAATTACACCCTTTGTTCTTTAATTTTTAAAATAAATTTGTTTGTTCTTGTGTGCACTACGCTTATGTTTTTTACGTCTATCACAGTTCAGAAGTGGGATATATACCTATAGAAATTGAACATGTCATCTCTCAAAATCGACACTCTCTTAGTGAGACAACTAAAGGCGATACTCGAAGTGAACAATTTGCCAACACGCGGCCGCAAAGCTGAATTACTGGCACGTATATTCGAGCACACTAAATCCGATGAAATCGACGCCGACGAACTGAAAAGTATCGAGGACAACTACGAAGAAGTGAACAGCAGCGATCAAAACTTGCAGCAGTTGACAAGGGCGGTGGAGAATTTGACTCAACAGTTTACTCTTTTTACCACTCTCAATTCCAACAGGTCCACGTCGTCACCAACAGCTACCACTGAAAACGCAATACAGGCTAGTCCATCGTCACCGTTAACTTCCACCGTCACGTCAACACCGACGCCAATGCCAACACCAACGCAAACGCCACCCTCTTCAACCGCAACGGAGATACAGAATCTCATTCCGGAATACCATCCATCGGAGGAACTTTCTCCAACAGCCGAACAATACGTCGATCGCATCAACACCCTCATCCAACTCTATGTTTGGAACGAAAAAACAGTACTCTACGTCGCAC
The DNA here is from genome assembly GCA_955652365.1 of Eristalinus aeneus. NCBI lineage: Eukaryota > Metazoa > Arthropoda > Insecta > Diptera > Syrphidae > Eristalinus > Eristalinus aeneus. Next base: position 27,566,095 of record OY019130.1, on the reverse strand, counting down.
AAACCAAAATGCGAGGCCCAGCGAAGCAATGGTCAGATTCGTTATTAGGAGAAATACAGTCCTGGCAAGAATTCTCACGACGACTCATAATAGATTTCGGTAAGAACGAAAACGAAGCAGACATCCATTTCAAATTGTCCTCAAGCAAACGCAAGCAAGGCGAAAACGTCATCGATTACTTCTACCGCATGCGAGCGCTTGGACAGAAACACCGATTAAGCGATGCAGCTATAATCAAATATATACGTTGTGGAATCAATCACAGCGAAATACAAACAGCACTGGCAGCCACATACTTCACGGAGTTAAATGACATGCGCGACAGCATCGAACGATTCTTTGCTAATCGCCCAACAGGATCATCCCTCAACAGACCACAGAAAATCACTCCGCAGATTGAGCGCATGCATAACGGTCCGCTTAGAACGAATACTGTAGCAGATTGCCAACCCTCCATCTCAACAAGGCAGTATCTATCACCAGTTATATGCTACAACTGCTCTGAAGCCGGGCACATATCTATTAACTGCACGAAGCCGCAAAAGAAACCGCGATGCAATATTTGTCGAAGAACAACCCATTCAGAAACCAGCTGTCCAGAAAAGGGTAAAACGCTAAGTGCAAAGAACAACGTCCTAAGGATTTCAAACGGAAGGGATGACCAGGACAACCGAACAAAGGTTGTGACGATAAACAACCATACGGTACAGGCATTCGTCGACCCAGGCAGCGATCGCTCGCTCATACGGTATTCGCTGGCACGAGACATAGGGAAAATCCAACCACACGACCCATTCACGCTAAATGGATTCGCTGGCGGAAAGTGGTGCGGAAACAGTTGTGTCGTCGCACCAATACAGATAGATCAAATGGAAGAGGCTGCTCACTGCTTCTTGATCGTTCAGGATGAGTTCATGCCGTATCCTCTCTTCCTCGGAAACGACATCCTTTGCAAAAATAATCGGCGCCTTATCATCGGGGAAAAAAACTGTCATCTCGAAGAATTTACCGAAAGGGAAATACGGACGGGAAAAGGATTGTCGCCAGACGGAAAGGAGAAGTTGCACGACATAATCAATGAGTTCTCTATGTGTTTTGGTGAGACTCTTGCACGCCTAGGATTATGCAACACAACCACGATGAATATTTCGCTCACATGCAATACGCCGATTGAAAAGAAACCATATAGAGTGCCATTTGCGAAAAGGGAAATAATTGACAAGATCATTGAAGATTTATTAAAGCATTTTCACGACGACATGGGTCATTTCGGTGTGGACAAGGTTATACGGCGAATTCGAGAGAATTTATGGTTTAGGCGAATGCGGAATTTCGTCAAATCCTACATATCTGCGTGCATCGAATGTTGTTATCATAAAAGGGCACCGGGTGCAGTGGAAGGAAGGATGCAGGTTGTCGACGTCACTCCAATTCCGTTCAGGACCATACACATCGATCACTTAGGTCCATTCCCCAGAAGTCGAAGAGGCAAGGCCTATGTTATTGGAGTAGCTGACGCCTTTAGCAAGTACGTCATTGTAAAGGCGGTAAGGGACACGAAAACGAAGCAAGTTATCGAGATGCTGAACGAATTGACCGCCTATTTCGGTTTACCGGATGTTATCATCAGCGACCGAGGAAGCGCTTTTACTGCCAAGGAATTTGAGATCTTTTGCCAAGAAAATGAGATCAAGCATATTAAGACTGCAGTGCGGACACCAAGAGCAAACGGTCAGATTGAGAGGCTCAACCAGAGTATTTTGCAGTATCTCCGGACATCGAGCGCCGCACAAAATGACTGGGACTTAGGACTACGGCAACTACAATGGGCGATCAACACCCAGCAAAATTCAACTACTGGATATAGTCCCAACGAGATAGTCTTTGATTTCAAGATGAAGGACATCGCAGTCAACCATTTCCTAAACGCTGTTCAGGATGAAATAAATCCTGAGCCAATTAGTATGGAACAGCGGAGAGCTGAAGTATCTCGGCGGATTCACGAGGAAAAAGAAAAATGGAAACTGAGGTTCGATGCGAAGCATAGACAGCCTACAACGTACAACGAAGGAGACCTCGTTGTTGTCGAAAGTGTACATTCACCCACTGGTGAATCTCATAAATTGGAGCCGAAGTACAAGGGACCGTTCATTGTGGAGAAGTGTCTACGTCAAGATCGGTATGTTCTGGAAGGAATCGAAGGCGGTCGACGGAAGTTCTCAACGGTGATGACGAGTGACAAAATGAAGCCGTGGTGTTTGCTAGGTCCAGAGCTTGGTGACGACGATGACCACGGAGTTGGTTTAGGAGTCAGGGACGACTCCATGTCAGGAAAGGCCGAGCTGTCAACTGAATGCACTCATGCCGCAGGACAGCCCGAGCGCACCCTAGAGAGCGAGGAACTGCCGAAACGCACCCCAAGGGATGCTGTCAGTTTTTGAACGACGCGGAGTTCTTAACGGTCAACGGAGCAACGAAGACGACAACGTTTGAGACTTAACAACGAATTACACCCTTTGTTCTTTAATTTTTAAAATAAATTTGTTTGTTCTTGTGTGCACTACGCTTATGTTTTTTACGTCTATCACACACGCATAGTGCTCATAGTTTGTTGAAAAAATATCTATTATTTATTTTTTTGAACACAGTGCAAGGAATTCTCTACCTAGTCGAGTAGATTTTTGTGCATTTACAGCTAACTGTACAAAAATGATAAAGATAAGAGTTCAACGCATGCTTTGTTACAGTTTTGCACCCGTGCAACGGGTATACAATTTAGCTTATCTCTTCGCGCGTTTGTCTGTCGCCTGTTGATCATTTGGTGGTGTAATTTTGAAGTGATCGGCAGTGTATTTTTTTTTTTTTTTTTTTTTTTATATTATATCCATCACAGAGTAACACAAAACCCTACGTTCTCTAAGTGTTAACTCTCAGTATCGCTTTACACAGCAGATGTTGGCTGAGTGACTTAGGATCATCTACCGACTCTTATCGTCTTACAGATTACTTCAATAAATAATATTAATTCAAATACGATGCAATAATCATGTTTTTAAATTCTAACCGTGGCAAGCTAAAATCAAATTCGTTGCAAAGATCATTAAATGTATTTATACACCTTGTAATAGGTTCATTGCGACCATAATTGTACCTTTTGTCAAAAAGTAAGTTTCTCACCCGTAGAAATCTTTGGGGAGCATATATATTTACGAGAAAAAGTAATTCTGGTGAATTTAATTGATAATTAATAATACCACGAATAAACATGGCTGACGTTGCCTATGCACGCGAGGTAACGTCGTTGATTGCGCTCAACATGGCGAGCTGCCAAGGCAATCCTCGTTAGTGCACAGGTCAAGTTGACATACAGCCTCCACGTGGCGCCCCCTGGATAGCCATCACAACACCCGTTGTATGGTGAACTAATGTATGCAGCGACCCCCTCTGCCCGAGGATTTAAATAATGGGCCTGGCCTACCAGTCCGTGGGTTGTGCGTGAGTGTAACTTCCTCACCACGTAAAAAATGGAAGTTCAGAGACAACAACATGCCTCGGATAAGGACGGATCAACTGTTGACGACCCCAGCAAACGTTTTAAGGACAAAGATTTTCGGTTTTGCACGTGGAATGTGAGGTCCCTTAACAGGCCACGTGCAGCCGAACAACTTGCGGAGGCCAGTGCGATGGGATGGGCCTGGCATAAAAGCGATGAAGAACTGCGATATCTACTACAGCAATTGCTATAGAGAGAGAAGGCAGCGCTTATTCGGATGCGGATTTGTTGTTCGAGGCCGACTTAGGCAAAAAGTCTTGAGCTACGACCCAGTCAGCGAACGCCTCATGACAATCCGCATCAAGGCTAAAATCGGGAACATCAGCCTAATATGCGCTCACGCCCCGACAGAGGAGAAGGATGACAACATCAAGGATGACTTCTATGATCTCCTAGAAAGAACATACGATCGATGCCCCAGCTATGACACCAAGATCGTTCTAGGAGATTTCAACGCTCAGCTGGGAAAGGAGGACATCTTTGCTGGAGTCATCGGTAAACACAGCCTGCACGACAACACATCCGGAAACGGACTCAGGCTGTTGGACTTCGCCTCGGGGCGAAACCTCTCTGTGGCTAGCACGCGGTTCCCACACCTGAACATTCACAAAGGAACCTGGCGATCTCCTGATCAACCGTCAACCAGATTGATCACGTTGCTATCGACGTCAGACACTCCTCCAGTATTCTCGAACCTTCCGAGGTGCAAACATTGACTCGGATCATCATCTTGTTGTAGCCAAGGTAAGAACCCGGATATCGAGAGAGCAACGGAGTCGAGAAAGGCCAAAACGGTTTGACGTCGAAAAGCTACAATCGCAGCTGATTGCTGGGAACTTTGCCGACCGAGTCTCCCGGAAACTCGCCTAGAGTTCGACGCTTCCTGCACTAAGCATAGAAGAAGAATGGAAACGTTGTCAAGAAGCCATCAAAGATGCTGCCACTGATGTGCTGGGTTTCACGTCACCACCCAGAAGGAACCCATGGTTTGACGACGAGTGCAGGCAAGCGCACGCAGCTAAACAAGACGCCTATAAAGCGACGCTGCATCGAACAACGCGAGCTGTTCATGAACTCTACGAACAGAGAAGAAGGGAAGAGAACCGGCTTCTCAGAAGGAAGAAGAAGGAACATGAGAAGCGCGCGGTCGAGGAAATGGAAAGGTGCTTTGGCAGGAATGAAGTCCGAAAGTTTTACCGAAAGGCAAAACAGCTATCCGGAGGATACAAAATTCGGACCGAAGTCTGCCGGGACCAAAATGGACAACTGGTGGTAGAGTCGTAGTCTGTGCTGAGAATCTGAAAGGAGCATTTCTGCAGACTCCTAAACGGCGATGACGACCCAAATCCCGCTGTTAGGCAGAATGTTCCACTCAATTTGGACGATGATAGACAAGCATTCCGTCCCCCCGACTTAGACGAGGTGAGGACAGCAATATCCAAGCTAAAGTCGAACAAAGCTGCTGGAGCGGACGGACTGTCCGCAGAACTATTTAAAGCAGCTGGAGATGACCTGGCTGGGCGCATGCACCAGCTCATCTGTAAGATATGGTCGGAGGAAAGCATGCCCGATGAGTGGAATCTCAGCATCGTTTGTCCGGTCCACAAGAAAGGAGACCCCTTTGACTGCGCCAACTACAGAGGGATTAGTCTCCTGAACATCGCATACAAGATCCTCTCTGCCGTATTGTGTGAGCGTCTGAAACCATTTGTCCATGACCTGATAGGTCCCTATCAGTGTGGTTTCAGGCCAGGTATGTCCACAATAGACCAGATCTTCACATTACGGCAGATCCTGGAAAAGACCCAAGAAATGCAAATTGACACTCACCACCTATTTGCCGATTTCAAGGCTGCATATGACAGTGTGCATAGGGACGAGCTATACAGTGCCATGTCTAGTTTTGGCATTCCTACCAAACTCGTCAGATTGTGTAGGGTGACGATGGAGAACTCTCGCTGCTCCGTCAAGGTCGGTACCGAACTCACCGAGACCTTCAATGTCAAAAAAGGTTTTAGACAAGGCGACGCACTGTCATGTGACTTCTTTAACATCATCCTCGAGAAGATCGTGCGTAACTCACAAGTCAACACCAGAGGCACGATCTTCCAGAAGTCAGTTCAATTGTTAGCTTACGCTGATGACATTGACGTGATTGGACGAACACAGCGAGCCGTCAATGAGGCGTTTGCTGGCATTGAAGCGGAAGCGTCTAAAATGGGTCTGTCGGTAAATGAGGGCAAAACGAAGTACATGCTGTTATCAAGGAAGGACACACAACATCGACGTCTCCCTGTTTGCGTTGATGGCATCTGGAGGAGAAGATTTAATGACGAACTCTATAGGCTGTACAGCGACATGCGCCTGGTTAAGCGTCTACGGATACAACGCTTAAGATGGCTAGGCCATGTAGAGCGTATGGACACCACTGCTCCGGCCCGAAAAGTCTTTGAATCCGAGCCATTGGGACAACGCAACAGAGGACGACCTAGACTGAAGTGGCGCACACAAGTGGAGAAGGACCTCAACGAACTTGGAGTGCGCAACTGGAGACAGCTGGCGAAAGATCGTGCTGGCTGGAGAGGCATGTTGGTTGAGGCCCAGGTCCACCTCGGACTGTAGCGCCACAAGAAGAAGAATAAGAAGAAGAACGTTGCCTTACGCCTGAAACTTAAGGTTTGCGAGCCAATTGTTCTGCATCTTTCAACATAATTAGTAAGATCTTCAAAGGAATACAACTTTCGGAAAGCATATCTCGTGAAATTCTTTTGAACTCGTTCGAGTCTAAGTTCTTGATTATCGTAAGGTGAGTCCCAGACAATGGATGCATATTCCAAATAGGGTCTTACTAAGGAAACAAAGAAGAAGAAAATCTTTACTATTTCTTTTTCAAAATCCTAACATAGGATTCGACTTCGCAATGGTGTAATTATAATGTAGTGAGAAATCCAACTTGGGGTCGAATATTACTCCAAGGTCTTTAACTTTTTCTAGGCAATCAAGTTTATGATTATTAATAAAATAATCATAAGCAATTGGAGATGTTATTCTATGTGCCGTAAAAATTTTACATTTTGAAATGTTTAGATCTAGAGCATTATGTTTACACCATTCCGCTAGGTTATGTATATCCGACTGAAACTTAATGCAATCGGCTATGCTATTAATCGACAGAAATAATTTAAGTCATCCGCGAATTTTAGAATTTCGCAGAATCTAAATATTTCGTGAACAATAATAATTGTTGGCGCTACAGTCCAAAGGGGGACCAGGGCCTAGCTTGCTCATCAACTACTCGTGTTGTGCGCGCTACTGTTCTCTCACGAGTAGAAGGGACCTACAGTTTTTTGCCGACTCCGAACGGCGAAATTTGAGAAGTTTTCGTAGACAGTTATTAATCTTTGAGTGTTGTCAGCAGCTCGAAAGAGGTGGTGCCGTGAAATACTAGAAAAATTGGTGTTGAACTGGGAATCGAACCTAAACCCTTCGGCGTGAGAGCGTCGCGATTCGTGAACATCGTTTATAAATAAAAGAAATAATAATGGGCCCAAGTGGCTACCCTGTGGCACGCCCGATTTTCCCTTTATTACGCGAGAAATATAACTATCGACCTTAACCATTTGAAAACCATTCTAGCATTGCTGAATGAATTCCCATGGATTTAAGTTTAAAAGCAAAGTGTGAAGCACTTTATCAAAGGCTTTCGAAAAGTCAATACAAAGTACATGAACTTGTAGGCGATGTTCTAAATTTGTAAATAAAGATAAGTTAGTAGGACATGACCTACCTCGCATGAAGCCATGTTGCCTATTTGAAATAAGCTCTTTTACTAGAAAATACATTTTTTCTTTTACGAGGCTCTCAAACAATTTCGGAATGGAAGCTTTGATATAGGCCGATAGTTTTCTTTTCTAAAGTGGTGTTAAATGGGAATACTTCCATGCATCTAGGAATTCACCCTTTTTTAGCGATTGAATAAACATAATTCTAAGAGATCGATACAATGAACTGCAACAATTTTTTAAAATTGCTGCCGGGACCCCATCGGGGCCTGGGCTGTAATTAAGTTTACAATTTTTCAATTCGTTCATTAGATCGTCATTCGATAATTGCAACGTACCTATGTCCAGAATTTCAGGTATTTTTGAGTAATAGTTCATAGTTAAATGGTCCTCGGTTTCATTATAAACTGACTCAAAAAAGTCGGCAAATAAATCACAAGTTCCCTTTAAGTCATTTGAAATTACGTTTCCAAGTTCCATTGATTTAGGCAAGCCTAAAGAATTTCTCTTAGATTTGACGTACTTCCAAAATGCTGAACTATCGCTCTTCACCGAAGATTCTACTGACAAGATATATTGCCTGTATAGATATCTATGTGTAAGTGCAACATTTTACCAAAATGAGAAATTTAAAGAAAGATACTAAAAAAAAGAGCTCTAGACTTGTTGAAGGACGGGAAAATTACTATGCAAATCGCAAAAGCATTAAAAGTAAGCCACATGTCTGTGTCGAGAATAAAAACGTCAAGCAATCTCAAGGGAAGAGTGCAGGCACGCGCATGCAGCCAAACAAGAAGCATACAAGGCAACGCTGCATCGAACGACGAGAGCTGTTTGTAAGCTCTACAAACAGAGAAGAAGGGAAGAGAACCGGCTTCTCAGAAGAAAAAAGAAAGAGCACGAGAAGCGCGCGGTCGAGGAAATGGAGAGGTGCTATGGCAGGAACGACGTCCGAAATTTTTACCGCAAGATAAAACAGTTATCCGGCGGTTATAAGCCTCGGACAGAAGCCTGCCGGGACTAAAATGGACAACTGGTGGTAGAATCGCAGTCGGTGCTGAGAATCTGGAAGGATCATTTCTGCAGACTCCTAAACGGCGACGATGACGGAAATCCCGCTGTTAGGCAGAAGGTTCCACTCAATTTGGATGGATTCGATGATGGACAAGAATTCCGTCCCACCGATTTCGACGAGGTCAAAATAGCAATATCGTGACTGAAGTCGAACAAAGCTGCTGGCGTGGACGGATTATCCGCAGAGCTGTTCAAAGCGGCTGGGGATGAGATGGTTGGGTGCATGCACCAGCTCATCTGTGAGATATCGTCGGAGGAAAGCATGCCCGATGAGTGGAATCTCAGCATCGTTTGTCCGGTCCACAAGAAAGGAGACCCCTTCGACTGCGCCAACTAACGAGGGATCAGTCTCCTTAATATCGCATACAAGATCCTTTCTGTCGTATTGTGTGAGCGCCTGAAACCGTTCGTCAACAACCTGATAGGTCCTGATCAGTGTGGTTTCAGGCCAGGGAAGTCCACAATCAAAAGGTTTTAGACAAGGCGACGCACTGTCATGTGACTTCTTTAACATCATCCTCGAGAAGATCGTGTGTAACCCACAAGTCAACACCAGAGGCACGATCTTCCAGAAGTCAGTTCAATTGCTAGCTTACGCTGATGACATTGACGTGATCGGATGAACTCAGCGAGCCGTCAATGAGGCATTTGGTAGCATCGAAGCGGGAGCGGATCCTTTTCGTTGTTTTGTGCAGCAGTCCTTCTTCTGCATTCTCTGCATCGTTTTTGAGACTGACCACTGAAGCGTTTCCACTTAAAATGGTCGAATCTATAAATTCACTTTTTTCCTTTTACGTTCATTTCTGAGATCCAAGTTCCAAAGCTCCCCTCAAATCCCATAAGGTGTTCCATATTCCCATTGCAGACTGTGCAGCAGCTGTCATAAACCGAAAAAGCGTTTCCTCTCCCTGACATGCCCCCAAGTTCCCAGAACTGAACTTCAAAAAGGGCGAGAACCCAAATACGATTACTCACATTTTGCATTAGTTATGCTTTCCACGTCGCATAGGACAATGTACCAAAGAAATATTACAAGTCCTGTAGTGCCTGCAATAAGTCGTCAAATTTGACTGCAATAAACAGTTCAGTCAACGAATTCATTCTTCTTAGGCACGGTGTGTGTGGTATGTGCTCGCGAGGACTTATGCAAATATAATTTGCACTTGATTGAAATTGATGCTGTGTGGTTTGCACACCTCAGAAACGATCATCAAGTCGATTGGCAAGAGTGATTCTGCGTTTGATTTCGGTACTGATGATGTTGTCTCTGTTTACCGCGGAGCCGAGGTAGACGAAGTCCTTGACTACCTCGAAGTTTCTGCTGCCTAGTGTGACGCTCTGTCCGAGACGTAGATGTTGTGTGTCCTTTCGTAATCACAGCATGTACCTTGATTTGTCCTTATTCACCACCAGACTCATTTTACCGCTCCAATGCCAGCAAACGCCTCATTGACAGCTTGCTGTGTTCGTCCAGTCACGTGAATGTCGTCAGCGTAAGCTAGCAGTTAAGCTAACTTCTGGAATCGCGCCTCTGGTGTTGACTTGTGGGTTTTGAACGATCTTCTCGAGAATGATGCTAAAGAAGTCACATGACAGTGCGTCGCCTTGTCTAAAACCTTTTTTGACATTGAAGGTCTCGGTGAGTTCGTTACCGACCTTGACGGAGCAGCGAGAGTTCTACATCGTCATCCTACAATAAGACGAGTTTGGTAGGAATGCGAAAACTAGTCATGGCACTGTATAGCTCGGCTCTATGCACACTGTCAGATTAGGTGGTGAGTGTCGATTTGTGCTTCTTGGGTATTTGCCAGGATTTGCCGTAAAGTGAAAATCTGGTCTATTGTGGTCTTCTCTGAACCACACCGATAGAGACCTATCAGGTCATGGACAAACGGTTTCAAACGCTTACACAATACCACAGAGGAGATCTTGTAGGCGATGTCAAAAAAACTAATTCCTCGATAATTGGCACAGTTAAAGGGTTTTCCTTTCTTGTGGATCGGGCAAACGACGCTGAGATTCGACTCATCGGGCATGCTTTCCTCCGACCATATCTTACAGAAGAGCTGGTGCACGTGCCCAACCAACTCATCTCCAGCTGCTTTAAATAGTTCTAAGGACAGTCCATCAGCTCCAGGAGCTTTGTTCAACTTCAGCTTCGATATTTCTGTCTTCACCTCGTTTAAAGTGGGGGGACGGAATTCTCGTCCATCGTCGTCCAAATTAAGTGGAACATTCAGCCTAACAGCGGAATAGGGGCCGTCATCGCCGTTAAGGAGTCTGCAGATGTGATCCTTCCAGATTCTCAGCACAGACTGCGACTCTACCACCAGTTGTCCATTTTGGTCCCTGCAGGCTTTTGTCCTTGTATCCTCCGGATAGCTGTTTTACGTTTCGGTAAAACTTTCGGACTTCATTCCTGCCATAACACCTTTCCATTTCCTCGACCGCGCCCTTCTAATGCTCCTTCTTTTTCCTTCTGAGAAGCCGGTGCTCTTCCGTTCTTCTCTGTTTATAGAACTCACGAACAGCCCTGGTTGTGCGATGCAGCGTTGCTTTATAAGCGTCTTGTTTTGCTGAAATCGCTTGCCTGCAGTCCTTGTCAAACCATGGGCTCCTTCTGATTGGTGACGTGAAACCCAGTACGTCAGTGGCAGCTTCTTTGATGGCTTCTTGACAACGTTTTCGGTCTTCTTCTATGGTTAGCGCAGGCAGCGTCGAACTCTGAGCGAGTTTCAAGGAGACTCGGTCAGCAAAGTTCCCAGCTATCGGTTGCGATTGTAGCTTTCCGACGCCAAGCTAGACATCACCGTCATAAGAAAAAGGTTACATTGTGTTTACAATGCCAGACGATTATCTTTCTGTAATTGTAAAGGAATTGTAAATTTCAATTCTATTAAATTGTATTTATTTTATTTTATTCTTAAGTTTTATAGCTCGGAGAAAAACATTCGTCTTGATTTATTTTCTGTCAAAACAGCACAAAAGCCAGAGGCTAACACTTTAACTGCATTACTCACAATGCAATGCACAAATTCCGTGCATGGCATTGACAAAAGTTATTATTCAGAAAACTAATTTGACAGAAGGAACAAAGGGCTAGTTCCAAACCTACAAATTCTTGATAGATTGCTTGAGTTTGGCTTGCAGTCCTTGATGCATCAAATTGTACAAAGAAAGGCAGCAATTATTTAATTTGGTTTCTAGGATGGGTCAAAATATCCATTTCAACAGTTTTGTTCTTTTTTTAACCTCTGTAACTTTCTCAGGCGGTTACCTCGAAACTCATCTAGGCCATGTCTCATCTCAAAACAAAGCACACTCCTAAATGCATTGAACAGAGCAACCAGATGGCCAGCAGCTGTCAAATAGGGGCAGTTATTCATAAACTGAGTTCAACAGATAATGTTACCGAAACGTCAAAAAACAAATCAGACCTCCGTGCATAACGTGAGCATTCAATCCAGTGGATTGTCCACTTCTCCCACCTAGCCGCACAGCTATTGTCTTACCGAAGACCAAGCAATTGTGACGAAACTGAAGGTGAGGTTAAGTGCTTGTCTTTGGCGGAATCAATAAAAGCAAATGCCAGGGAACGGGTCAGGTGCTGCCGGCCAAGGATACGGCTGTTACAGAACCAGGAAATCGATCATTCTGCAGTCATCGGCAACAATTATTTATTTATGTTCGCCCTTGCACGTTATTTCGCTGTATGCGGTTGTAACCGCCTCGATTGTCTTCCTGATTGGACAGGTTTTCAATGGCATGGCCGATTGTTCTGAAAATAGACTGTTCAATTTGAACAGCAGACTTTTCTTGTCCTTTTTCTTCCATGACAACAGGTTAATTCCAGATAATTTTGTAGTAAATTTGCACTTTAAATTGCCTGTTATGGGTTTTGAACTTTCAAGTGCAAGCACTTTGAAGGCTGACAAAAATGTGTTTTCAATGGAAACGCAAACAAATGGCTTGTGTTAATTTTTTCTAATTTATTTCTAATCTTGTCTCGCTCTATAAGTCCCTCTCCTTGATCTTGCAGACAGGATAGTGTCGCAGTTTCAGAGAAATTGTCCCCTTTATAACCAAATCCTCGATTTTCGCATCTGTTTCGATTCGGAAATTGCGGAAGACTTTGGCAATCAGCACCTTCAACAGAAACATGGCGTATCTGTTGCCAATGCACATCCGTAGGCCCTTCGTGAACGGAATGTACGCAAACGGATGCCGCGAACCGATGTTGTCCGGGTGGAAATGATCCGGGTAGAATTCCTTTGCCCTTAGCCCCCAGAACTCGGTGCTCCTCTGCATGTTGAATATGTCAATTCCAACTTGGGTGTGTTTCGGTATCTTGAGGCCGTTCTTCAGCGTCATGTCCTCGGAAACGGTTCGAATAACCACCGGCACGGGGGAGAACAGTCGCATTCCTTCGTTGATGACCATGTCCATGTACGTGAGCTGCTCAATGTCCTCATGCGTGACATCGAAATCCTTATTCGGGAACACAGAGTACAGCTCTTCGAAGAGTCTGCTCTGATATTCTGGGTGCATGGCTAAGCACAGTGTCACCAAGTACAAAGCAGTTGAAGTCGTCTCGAAGGTCTGCGGAATGAATGACGAGGATTCTGATTTTGAGACAAATTCAAATTCTATGCTTACCGCGGCAATGATGACGTTCGCCTCGTCTCGTATGTCATCCCAAGTGAGTTCGCCCCGCTCGACCAGGCTCCGCACTTGTTCCACGAAGATGCTTTTCGATTTCCTGCTGAAATTGTCATCATCCGCTCTGAGGACGCTGTCGCCGTGAATTGAGTCCTTTCGCTGCAACAGCTGTGTGATAGAAACGTGTATGGGTGGATAATTTCTGGCGATAAATAAGACAGACAGCACACTGTGTGTCATTCGTTTTGAATTACATTCTCAATGAAGTCGCAAAGTATTTTCATAGTCTTACGCTCCACTGCATGCAGTCGGGAGTGTTTGTAGATGAAGTCGGGATATAGCCAGGGGGAGAGCATCCGCTGGACCGAGACTTCCATCATCCTGCAAAATTCAAAGTCGAGCTGTTGAAAATTGATTATTTCAAGTGATTGATTGTACGGTCTTACGTTTTGTACGATTCAAAGAGCTCAGTGCAGCCGGCTTGTTGAAAGTCCATTTTCTTTCCCATCGTCGTCTCTGTGCAAGCAGAATGGCTCGTTAATTGCTGGCAGTGACACAAAAGAGGGAAATTCACTTACGGCAAGCAGCTGCCAGGACACACTTCTTCAGCACATCGTAGATATCCTGTTCCTTCGCGGAGAAAGACTTCATTTTCTGCAGTAGAATGTCACCCTCTGAATTGAAAATCGGCAAGAAATTGTTGATAATCTGTCTGCTGAACGCTGGATTGATAAGCCTGCGGTGCTTACTCCATCTTGGGTCTGCAAACCGAACTCGGATAATCCTTCAAAGCGCTTAAACCAAAAACAAACTTTTCCACTCACTGCTTGACGTGAACAGCCCATCACCGATTGCCGATGCCATGAATCTGTAAAAGTCTCCCTTGTTCGTGCAGTGCGGGGAATTGAAGACCGCTTCCACTGTGTCCGGATCACCGGCATACAGAAAGCACTTCAAGCCCATCCATGAAATGAACGGACTTTTGTACTTGTTTGCCATTTCGCCCATGCAGGGGATGAAACCTGAAAACAAATTTTCCGTAATGATTATATTAACTTAATTAACGATTGGCTCTCAAAAAAAAATGGTGGAATAGGTAGACTTGGATGTAACGGTGTGACTCTACGCAAAAAGTTTTTGCATAAATACAAAGCACTGAGGACGTTTTTTGTGGAGGGGAGAGGTGAATTGGTGAATGGCCGAAGTTTCGGATCACGTTCTGACAAAGTTGCGGCTTATTCGCATTATGTCGGTATCGAGGCAGTTTGCTGTCGAAGCAGACGTCCGCCCACCAGCAACACCTTTGACCTAGTTGGGACGTGAAGTGGGCACAAATTTATAATGAATGGCAAATGTTAAGTTTTGATTTTTTTCTTAAATTTTTTTGAGGTGGCAGACTGATCCCTGGCCTTCAGGAAGTTTTTCATTTCTCTTGCATTTGGCATTTTTTATAATATTTTATGTTTATAATCGACGCACGCTAAATGATTTATTTGGTTCAATTTAGTGGCCAGGATTAAGTCACAACACGGGCTGAAGGTAAGGAAGATGAAAGGAAAAGGAGGTTCTGAGGCACATTCATTTTAAACGCTTATGGATTGTGTTAAAAGGGTAGAGGTGAGCTTGAAAGAACATAATTTGGAGTTGTACGGCGTAAGAGTGAATTGTATCCGTATATGCAGGGAGGTGCTGGAAGCACCAGATCAGCTCTAAGCGAACACACGCCTTGTGTATTGTACCCATAAGGGGTGAACGCTTTCTTGCATCGTTTTAAGAAACTCAGAAGCTATTCTTTTGGCGACCTTAAACATATACGATCCTCTTGAACTGACAGACATACGGAGAATGGAAAATAGTTCGCTTTCAACAATACAAGAGCCGTTCATGGATATTAGTTTGTTATTTAGTGATAGAAGACACCATTGGGTTTTGAAGGCACTGAATTATATTCTTTAAGCCCCAATCGATTATGTTCTTAACATGCTTGCAGACGCTACTGTTCAAAGATTACGCTCGAAGAGTGGAAATCGTGAATCAAAGAACAAATATAAAAATTGAGGATACTGTCCTCATCGAAGGTGCGAATTGGACTAGAAATGACACACAGTAGATCATTTGTGAAAATGAAAAAGAGTGTAGGACACGAAACGGAACCCTGGGGAACACCAGCATTAATGTAATGAACCCGTTTAGATTTTTAATTTGTAAAATGGAAACTAAAGTCAAACGAAGCTGCTGGAGCGGACAGACTGTCTGCAAAACTATTTAAAGCAGCTAGAGACGAGCTGGTTGGGTGCGCCAGATCATCTGTAAGATATGGTCGGAGGAAAGCATGCCTGATGGGTGGAATCTCAGCGTCGTAAGCCCGATTCACCAGAAAAGAGACTTCTTTGAATGCGCCAAATATCGAGGGATGAGCCTCCTCAACAGCGCCTACAAGATCCTCTCTGCCGTATTGTGTGAGCGTCTGAAACCGTTCCTCCACAACCTGATAGGTCCCTATCGAAGTGGTCGTAGGCCAGTAAATTTCACCATAGACTAGATCCTCACTTTACAACAGATCCCGGAAAAGACCCAAGAAGTCCAAATCGACACTCACCATCTCGTCGATTTTAAGGCAGCATATGGCAGTGTGCATAAAGACGAGCTGTACAGTGCAATGTCTAGTTTTGACATTCCTACTTAACTCGTCAGATTGTGTAGGATGACGATGAAGAACTCTCGCTACTCCGTAAGGTCGGTAACGAACTCACCGAGGCATTCCATGTGAAATCCATGTGAAACTTCTTTTATATGATTCTTGAAAAGATCGTGCGTAGCTCACGAGTCAACTCCAGAGGCACGACCTTCCAAAAGTCAGTCCAACTGCTAGCTCACGCTGCTGTATTCCAGTACTTTCTGCACAAAACTCTGAAGTCTGTCATTTGTTCGGGGATGGGGGTAAATCTCTCTCAGAAAAAAGGGAAATTACGGGAACGCATCTAAACTAAATGTGTAAAGTATATTATTAAGAAATGTCAAAATCACATTTCGATACAGAAAACAGAAAAACAATATGACTTGAGTCACATTCACAGGGATAATGGGTCAATGCTCACTTATCTCTGTACGCACTCCAATCTATTTGACGGATAACGAACAACCTACCCACAAAAATTTCTTCTGTTAAAATCGGCAGGGTGGGGAAATATTCTACTCTCTCAAGAGAGCGCTCGTTTGACGTAAAATCCATTTTTTCGGAATACGGTAACCAGGGACCAATAGGGAGACAGTCAACTCCCTCGTCTCCCGCCCTTGAACTCATTTTGACAGCGTTTCTTATAACATTTCCCCTCCTGAACAGCTGATTCACACACATGATTGTTTTTTTGTTTTTAAATGAGAATACGTGTGAACTGCATATATGGCGGATCTCCTCACTCTGTAACCTGTTAGAAGAAGGGAGCATATAAATCAAAAAATTGGAAGAGAGAAGGTATAGTGTTTTCCCACGCAAAGTAATGGTTAACGAAAGCTGCGTTCAGAAACGATGTTTGTAAGGCAGAACTTGCATCACAAACGCAATATACTTAAAAATTGTATGTGTATTTAAAAAAAAAAAATAAGGACATAAACTTAGTTTAAACCCAAAAATGTTCTTAATAGTTCTTATAAAATATTGAAAGTTACAAAACACTGAATAACTGCTACTGATTTTAAACACTAAAACCCGTTTTCTATACATATGTTTCAATCTTATAACTATTGTAATAATGTGTCTGATATTATTTCTGTTCTTATCGCCTGAAATAATACTCAAAAGGTATTTGGAAATATGTTCTCATTTTGAAGCGACTGAATTGTTTTAAGTATATTTAATGTGTTACAATTGTCATATATCTTCGCTCTGAGTTAAATTAGACAAAGATGTTTCGCAAAATATATTCGTTTTATTTTCATTGTTGTTATTTTAATTGTTGTTATTTTCATTGCACTAAATATGTTTAAAATTTGTTTTTGTGTTATGTTTCATTGTTTTTAGTGATTACAAAAACTTTCATATTGAATGGATGTCATTTGGACAATAAAAATAACATTTTGTAAGAATAATATGTAACACCAAATATTTATTTTAATTATAATACGCGTAACTCGGAACATCAATTGATAATAAATCTTTCTTAAATGTGCGACTTTTCAGCACGACTTACTCTCCTGTTTTTCTACATATTTCATAAGTTATTATAAATATAAATGCTATCGGATTATCAATTTATTAAAAATAAATTCTTTTAAAGTTTCGGTTACACTTACTTGCGTAAACAATTTGCAGTTGATTTTCTGAATACGTTCATGAACAGTTGACAATTTACGAGTGTTTGACACTATTGAAGGCAAAAATTGACAAATCAGCCGCCATCTTTTCAATTTTGGAGGGGAAACGTAAGCATGTGTGAGTAAAGTGAGACAATGTTCGATGATACGTAAATAACTTTCAGAATTTGAGGTTATGTCCGGGTTATGTTTACTTAAACACGTAAATAACAGTCAAACGGTCGATGGACAAAGGGGAAATCAGCTGTTTGATCAGCTGTTCAGTCGACCATCTCCTTCCTTATTGGTTTCTGACGGTAACGGACTTTGCGTTGTTTTGTGTTGTTTTTTGTCGGGTAAGGAAACACACCTATTTTTTTTTTTTAATGCATTTTTTTTTATTATTTCATCATAGTTTTCTTAAATGCTAGACAAAAGTACTTAAACTAGCTTACTTTTCTAATCTTTGATCTTAATTCTAACTTACTGACTTTTCATAAGTACTCTAAGCTAACAAAGGATTATTTTTTTTACTTCTGCCTTTCGGCCTATTTCAGTTTTCAATTTGTGTTTCTTTTAATTGTCTACATTCGAGCTTTAATTTGTCCCAAGAAAACTTTAAAAACTTGGACATTAAGAAACACACCTATTGACGTGATTGGATGAACACAGCTAGCTGTAAGTGAAACGCTTGCTTCTAGGCTAAGGTATATCTAGGTTTAGGTACTTTAAGTAGGTAAGATAAAATAATTTATAAGTAAGGATAAGTAGCAAAAAAACATGAAGTCCAAGTGTTTTCTTAATTTTCTTGGAGAAATAATAATTACACTTATATATTTTTAAGCATAAATTCAGATATTATACGAATCCGAAAGGTATTAGAAAAATCAAATCCGTACGTTAGCTTAAAGTACTTGTAGAGAGTCAGTAAGTTAGAATTAAGATCATTATATTTCATTAGCTAGCTAGTTTTAAGTATTTTTCTGTCTAACATGTGAGAAATTGAATTCAAAAAATAAAAAAAATAAATGAGACGTTTGCTGGCATTGAAGCAGAAGCGGCTAAAATGGGTCTGGTGG
The DNA here is from genome assembly GCA_955652365.1 of Eristalinus aeneus. NCBI lineage: Eukaryota > Metazoa > Arthropoda > Insecta > Diptera > Syrphidae > Eristalinus > Eristalinus aeneus. The sequence continues at coordinate 27,547,655 of OY019130.1, read as the reverse complement.
TTAATGAGGGCAATACAAACAACAAACAAAATTAACAAACATGCTGTCATCAATGAAGGGCACACAACATCAACGTCTCGTACAGAGCATCACACAAGGCAGCAGAAACTTCGAGGTAGTCAAGGACTTCTTCTACCTCGGCTCCGCGGTTAATAGGGACAACAACATCAGCACCGAAATCAAACGCAGAATCACTCTTGCCAATCGCTGTTTCTTTGTTCTCAAGAGGCAATTGAGTAATAAAGCCCTCTCTCGAAGGACTCGCTTTATATAACAGCTTGATCATCCCAGTCCTACTTTATGGCGCGAAAACTTGGGCGTTAGCAAAAGCGCATGAGGAAGCTCTTAGACTCTTCGAGAGAAAAGTGCGATTATTGTTTCTGTTTGCGTTGATGGCATCTGGAGGAGAAGATTTAACGACGAATTCTGTGGGCTTTACAGCGAAATGCGCCTGGTCAAGCATCTTACGATACGACGCTTAGAATGGCTAGGCCACGAGTGTATGGACACCACTGTTCCAGCCCTAAAAGCCTTCGGTCCTCCTATATGCAACACCCTACAGCAGCAACTATTTCTGAACGCACTGCGCGACGTCTCGGTGGACATGGGCCATCATTTAGAGTAAACGTAGTTCTAAAAAGGAATTTACTAAATGAAATAAATTGCTTTGATAGACGACCGTAGAGTAAACGTAACGCGTGATACATGTTTCGAACAGCAATTTGAATTTCAAAAGTTTTTGAAGGAGTATTGTTGAGATGTCAAACCAAACTTAAAATAGGTCCGTTCTAATTGCTCTGAAAAGCAGTGAATGCCTACGAAATTCGCCGAAAAACTGTCAAAAGGCGTTCCATTTAATTATTTCTTCGTAGAAGAGAGTGCTCATGCGAGCGTGAAATATTAAACCTCCCTACGAATTTCTGCCGAAGAAAAATCTAAGGGCAGCAGATGACTGTCAAATTGAAAATGAAAAACCTGACATTTCATATATCTGTTAGCTGTTTACATTTTGTTGACGGTTAGTTAATTCTGCGAATTTCTACGAAAAGTCGTTTCACCAGTTTCGATAGAGTTACCCTCTTCAAGAGAGACTTTTACCAGAAATACTCAACTACGAAATTCTGTTCGCAAATGAATTGGAACGGAGCTAATAATTCACTTGGCAGCTGAGAAAATGGCAACCAGTTAAAATAGAAGTAAGCTTAACTTAAGCCAAAGAAATGAGCTGACACAGTTTAGTCAATAGTATTTACGGGCTTTTGTCATTTTCGGGTGGCTTCCTAACTACGAGTATACCGGTTTGGAAGTTTTATGATTTATTTCCAAAATACTCTTTTATTCAACTTTTTTCAACTTGAAATAACCAAAACAAACGGCCCACATTGCGACATCAACGTTGATTGCACCAGACGTTCCAAACCAAGTTTCGTTAGTCCGCTCCAGATTATCACATGATGAAAGCCTATTTCCCCCCTGTTGGACTATTCTAGTTGCTCTCTCTTGATTCCATTTTGTAAACGTTCGAATTCATAACACATTGGGGGTTATTTTTTAATTTCACGTTAGGGGTTACATAATGTATGCTTTTTAATAAACACAAATGGAAACCAATTAAGGTGTACCCACACAGACTGTAAACTTATTCAAAAAAATGCCTCGAATGAGAAGGTCATCAGATCGCCGAAACTGTTCTGTTTTATTACAAAAGGGTACTGAAATGTTAGAGCGGCGATGGGCTGATTGTATCGGTCTTGAAGGAAACTATGTTCATGAAGAAAGTCGAATTTTGTCTAGCAAATGTGTTTTAGACAAGGCGACGCACTATCATGTGACTTCTTTAACATCATCCTCGAGAAGATCGTGCGTAACTCACAAGTCAACACCAGAGGCACGATCTTCCAGAAGTCTGTTCAATTGTTAGCTTACGCTGATGACATTGACGTGATTGGACGAACACAGCGAGCCGTCAATGAGGCGTTTGCTGGCATTGAAGCGGAAGCGGCTAGAATGGGTCTTGCGGTAAATGAGGGCAAAATGAAGTACATGCTGTCATCAAGGAAGGACACACAACATCGACGTCTCGAACGGAGCGTCACACTAGGCAGCAGAAACTTCGAGGTAGTTAAGGACTTCGTCTACCTCGGCTCCGCGGTAAACAGAGACAACAACATCAGTACCGAAATCAAACGCAGAATCACTCTTGCCAATCGCTGTTTCTTTGGGCTCAAGAGGCAATTGAGTAATAAAGCCCTCTCTCGAAGGACTAAGCTGGCTTTATATAACAGCTTGATCATCCCCGTCCGGCGCAGAATCTTGGACGTTAGCAAAGGCGGATGAGGAAGCCCTTAGTCTTTTCGAGAGAAAATTTTGCGTGCGATTTTTGGTCCTGTTTGCGTTGATGGCATCTGGAGGAGAAGATTTAACGACGAATTCTATGGGCTGTACAGCGACATGCGCCTGGTCTAGCGTCTACGGATACAACGCTTAAGATGGCTAGGCCATGTAGAGCGTATGGACACCACTGCTCCGGCCCGAAAAGTCTTTGAATCCGTGCCATTGGGACAACGCAACAGAGGACGACCTAGACTGAAGTGGCGCACACAAGTGGAGGAGGACCTCAACCAACTTGGAGTGCGCAACTGGAGACAGCTGGCGAAAGATCGTGCTGGCTGGAGAGGCATGTTGGTTGAGGCCCAGGTCCATCCCGGACTGTACCGCCACAAGAAGAAGAAGAAGAAGAAATGTGTTTATATTTGTTAGACTTATTGAGTGTTATTCTATTTTAATTTGAGCATTTCTTGTAAAGCTAGCGTCAAATGAGTAATAAAGACGCAAGAGTCCGTTGACCTTCTAATAAGTTAATTAGTTTATCTTACCCATAATTTTGATCGGTCGCTGTCGAATTGTAGTCAGTAGATGTAGGGAGGTCCTGGGAACTGGGGGCGAATATACGCCTTGTATGTTGTAGCCAAAAGGGGTGAAAAATTTCTTACGTCGTTTTAAGAACCTCAGACATTTGAGAACTGATTAAATGTCCGCCGTCAAAATGGCATTGCCAACTCAAAGTTGAATTCCACAAATAAAAAACCTCCTTTAGTCTAATCACGGATGACGAAAACAAAAACGTTTAAACGAAAGTTAAAATACGATGCGATACCGACCAAATGAAATCCTTTGGTTGCTTCATGTCAGAAACCAATAAGGAAGGAGATGGTCAACTGAACAGCTGATTTCCCCTTTGTCCATCGACCGTTTGACTATTATTTACGTGTTTAAGTAAACATAACCCGGACATAACCTCAAATTATGAAAGTTATTTACGTATCATCGAACATTGTCTCACTTTACTCACACATGTTTACGTTTTCATTTATGTACCCTCTCCTTCTAACAGTGTGAAGAGTGAGGAGATCCACCGTATAGACAGTTTACACGTATTATCATTTGAAAACAAACAAAATCTTTTTTGTGCGTCAGCTGTTGAGGGGGGGAAATGTTATAAAAAAGCTGTCAAAATGAATTCAAGGGCGGGAGACGAGGGATTTGACTGTCTCCCTATTGGTCTCTGCTTCATGTATTCCCAGAACTGTCTATGGCTATCGCTCTGACCGGTTTGACGACAGCTATTTCATTCTCGCTTTGGCGCTGGCATACAACTAGTGAAAATTTGAAGAAAAATTAAGAAAAAAATGCGTTGTGAAAAAAGTAGTGAGAAATCGACCACATATCGTCTCGTCTATAGTCGATTTTTCACGTTTTTTCACATTTTTTTTCACATTCTTTTCTCACATCAATTTTGTTTCTGTTGGTTGGGTTACGCGATGCAAATTATCGACGATACCGTTTAAGTTGATCGTTCAGACGACAGTCGTTTGTAAAGTTCCGTGATTTCAGCCTTGTTTTATGACAGTAGATTTCCAATCAATTTTTGAAAATTATATCACGTTAATTCAACTGTTGTAAAGGCACACGAACTTCCCACTCACCTAATATTCTTTGCAGACGATTTGAAATGTCAAATATGTTTGAATTAGATAATAATCAATTGGTCAATTTATTTTTGAATACAGCACTGAATAAATAAACAGCAAAAATGTATTTTACTTGCAAATGAAACCTGTATCCAAAATGTTTTCCCGGTGAATACTAATTAGAAAACTCCACCAAATATGGCAGTTATATGGCGTGGAGAGCGACAATTCCTCCCTGTCGTTGAACATTTAATTATTTGAAGCCTATGACACAACTAATTATGAGTTACTGTCAAGGTCTGGTTGATATTCGGGCTTATTTTAAGTCTTCTGCGTCAATTAACGCTTCGCATGTACGTCAAGTGTGCGGTATTCATTACAACAGCTGTCATAACATTCTCATCTGCTACTTACGCCATAAGACTGAAGCTTAAATACAAGCCCAAACTAAGCATTCAACTGGAAATCGAATAATGTGTGATAACTTGGGTATACTGTCAGACACTCTAGAATTCTGTTCGAACAGGGAGTACGGGTGCAATGGTTTTCCAAATCTAGAGGTGAGATGGAGCCTAAATCGTGTTAAAGGCTTCAATTCTTTATATTTGCTAGGAGAGTACATCCTTTTGCACAAAGCTCTCGAGATCCATACAATAAGTGTCTCAATTGCCATTCACTTGTGTCAAGTTTTTATTTCAAATTTCATCACAGGGTAAGATAAGACTATACCCATAAGGCCACAAAAAACCACAGTATGTAACGGATGTTCAAAATACGCGATAATTGTGTAAAATAAAGATTGGAGGCCACATTTAAGGACATCAGATGATCACTGCAGTCTGGAGAACAACCTTAATGCAATTGATTGTATACATCCACGCAAATGCTGTTCACAATGTTTGAAAGAGCGTTGTCGTGATGTGGCATAACAATGGTAAAGAAGACGCATGTATGGTTGTTCCACTATAAAACACCGCATTCAATTGATTCAGAAAGCATTACCATAAAGGACATACGTCTTTCGGAGAAACCTCAAATAGAAAAATAGATCTGTATACCTGTTATATCGGTATGAATTGAGCGTCAAAATACAAATGTCTCGATAGGAAGAGAGACATGATGCTATGACATTTTTGGAAAATATTTAGTATACATCAAGACATTGAAGAGGCAACATCATATTTTTTCATCGTGTCGAATTTTGCACCAGAAAGTGATGATTTGTGGAAAGAATTAATTTTTTATTTTCATTTGAAGAAAAGTGCTGCAGAGTCGCATCGAATGCTTGTAGAGGCATATGGTGATCATGCTCTATCAGAAGCAACATGCAAAAGATGGTTTCAATGGTTCAGAAATAATGATTTTGATGTGAGAAATGAAGAACGTGGAAGACCACGAAAAAAGTTTGAAGACGCCGAATTGCAAACGATATTGGATGGAGATGACACTTTGAGTCAAAAGCAAATGGCAGCAATGTTAAATGTTGCACAACAAACAATTTCTGACCGTCTAAAAGCTATGCGAAAGATACAAAGGTGTGGAAAATGGGTGCCACATGAATTGAATGAAAGACAGATGGAAAACCAAAAAAAAACACTTGTGAAATTTTGCTTCAAAGACACGAAAAAAAAATCGGTTTTGCATCGGATTGTTTCTGGCGATGAAAAATGGATTTATTTTAAGAATCCTAACCGGAATAAACCATGGGTTAATCTGGGATTCGGCAAGAAGACAATGCTGCGTGCTTGGTGGGACCAGAAAGGTGTGCTGTACCACGAGCTCCTGAAACCTGGTGAAACTGTTAATACTGATCGTTACCGACAACAAATGATCAATTTGAACCATGCATTGATCGAGAAATGACATAACGATAATTAAAACACTTGGCTGGGAGCAGCTACCCCACCCGCCGTATTTACCAGACTTGGCTCCTTTCGACTACCATTTGTTTTCATCGATGGGACACGCATTGGCTGAGCAGCACTTTGATTCCTACGAAGAGGTCGAAAATTGCTTTAAAAGACGAACAATTTTATTGGCGTGGTATTCACAAATTGCCAGAAACGTGGTCAAAATGTGTAGAAAACAATGACCAATACTTTGAATAAAATGTTTTTACTTTCCCATTAATAATTAGTGTTTTATTTTCAAATAAGCACTCATTTCATACCGGTATACCCGGTAGGTAATGGCGTAGACATAGGGATAGAAGAAAGAGTCACGCTGTCATCAAGGAACACGCACGATGCAAGCATATCAACACCAAATGCGGCTAAAACTGTTAAAAAGTCAAGAATTCCGTCGCGATGTAGCAAAAAAAAAAAATGGGATGGTACGAGGGTTGCCTTTTATATTTCGGGATTCGGGAACAAAAACAAATATTAATCATCGAAAATAGCTTTATTGTTTTTCAAAATATTCCCCATTAGGGTCTATTCACTTTTGCATGCGTTTGAACCAATTGTCGAAGCACTTTTGCCACTCTGATTGAGGTATCTCCAAAACATGCATTCTGAACGCATCAACCCTTCCTACAGGTGTCGAAAAACGTTGACCTCCCATTTAATTTTTTACTTACGGGAATAAAAAGAAGTCATTCGGTGCCAAGTCAGGACTAAATGGCGGATGACTCATCAAATCGAAGTTTTGAGTGCTAAAAAATGCAGTTGTTTGAGAGGATGTGTGAGAACTCGCATTGTCGTGGTGAAGAGTTATCCGTCTTCGGCGGTTGCTTTTCCTGATTTCTTGGAAAACAACTGGCAAACAAATGGTTGTGTGCCACTCAGATTTGACTGTTCTGCGTTGTTCTAGTGGTACGGTTGCGACATGTCCAGCTTTTCCGAGAAAACAGGCGACCATTTGCTTGGAAGTACTTCGTGCTTGAGCAACTTTTGTTGGATTCGGTTCAATTTGAAACACATACAGTCGACTGCTGTTTTCTTTCGGACTCATACGCGTAAATCCACTACTCATCACCTGTCACGATGTCATAGACGTGTTTCGAAGCACCGCGATCGTGCTTCGAAGTATTTCGTTTTTGGAGAATTTCTTTCGACCAATCGACACGAGCTTTTTCTTGAGCGATTGACAAATTGTGTGGGATCCAACGCGAACAAATTTTTTTGACAAACAAATGTTCATGCAATATTGAATGTATGCTTGTCCCACTAATGCCTAGGGTTGTCTCAATCTCAGGATAGGTCACATGACGATCTTGCAATATCAGTTGTCGCACGGCATCAATGGGTTCCGGAACAACAACTACTTTTGGACGACCTTCACGAAATCCGACTTGAAGTGAACCACGACCTCGGTTGAATTCACAATACCATCGATAAACACTGGTCCTTGATGGAGCTTCATCGCCAAAAATTGAATTAAGTTCATCGATGCACTGTTGTTGTGTTAATCCACGTCGAAAGTTGTAAAAAATAATCACACGAAAATGTTCACGATATAATTCCATTTTTGGGCTAGATGAATCTTTTGATTTACTGTAAACAACACAAATAGCGTTCGTATGTCAACAGGTTCTGAGTACGTATAACCTCAAAAATGTCAAACCTTACGATAGAGCTGGCAGTTGCCAGATTGTAACACTATTGTTGCCCAATTCCGAAATATAAATGGCAGCCTTCGTAACATCAAAACCAGAATCTAACAGATATTCTCCCCTGCTTGTCACTTTTCTTTAATGATTAATTAAGGATATCTCTTTAGTTACTTTAACTATTTGGACACCTCTAGCGTATTCGAGACGAGTTTAAATGATGACAAAGAAGACAAAATGGACAACAGCCCCATTTGATGAAGAACATCAATGGCTGACTAAATAAATTGTGTTCAAATAAAGACAGATCGCAAACTTTTCCATTCCGTCAAAGAGAAATATGTTCAACGTTCATTCCTTATTCTGTCCAAAATTCACAGTCAATTGTTTACAGTTTGCTTATGTTTGCTTCGTTCAAGCACACGGATGTAATTTGCACATTGCTAAAATTCAGCGTCATAAGATAAATATTTTTCACATCTGTTCTTGGATTCTTCTTGGCACTTCTTTAAGAAAAAATTGTTTTCTCATAGGAAATGATCAGGTCAATATCAATGATCAGTGAATCGTTTATGCCCCGATTCAATTTTAAAATAAAATGCATCACTTTTGTGCTCCTTTAAAATGAAACAGGAAAAACATGATAACTTCGGAATGACAAACAGAAGGAAAGGAAGTCTCACAGTCTGTACCAAAAAAAACAACTCTTAACTAATGAAAAATCTAACTTTCCACTCCTACGCCTTTTCCCCCACGATCTTACACAGCTTGTAATCCTGTATCAATGGCGGCACCTTACACATGCATAAGCTGTAGTACCGTTAGATGCACGGACGCCCTTTTGAATTGATGAAACAGGTTTGAAATGTCTATCATTTGAATTTAGAAATGATCTAATTCACACCACATAAGTCTCCCAAAGTAATCATGAAAGCGCACTCAAATATCAACTCTGTTTCCTCTTTTTAACTTTAACTTTTACTTACTCTCAGCATCTCTCATCTTTAATCCCATTCCAATGAAAGGAAGTCCCAAGGGGCCGGGCAATTTCCAAGCAACTTTATAGAACTCCCAACGACTCCAAATGAAATAAATCCACAACAGGACCACACAGCACAAGAAAACACTCAAATCGCACACCATCTCTGTTCTTTTGAATTAAAAAAGAAACCACTGCACTTGCTACTGAAGGAAGATGTTCCAAGCCCGAAGTCAAAAGGTAAACTGAAACAGTTTGTATCGGCGATTAATTGACGGAGGCTCAGCGGTGACGCCTAAGTAGGTGTGTAATTAATTGCAACCGCACGCTAAGTGAGTTAATTTAATCGTTTAGAGTCCGATCACGAAAAAAAACACAGTCGGAAAGGTCTTGCCAATCATAATTGATAAACGAACATACTTTCAGTCTTGGGCGCATTGGAGTGACCCAACTTCATTAACAACATGAAGCCTTTAAGACGTTGTGCGTTCACATAGTTGCGTACTTGTAGTTGACACGCCATGAGGTATGGGCACGTGGTGTTAACTGTTGAGTCAACATTTTCAAGATTTTGTCTATTTGGGGAAATTTAAATTTTTATTGAAATGAAGCGTGATAGTTGGCTTTTGTGAATTTGACCACCACTCCAAATTTAAGTAATTTTTCCATGAATCTTGCGTATGCGACCAGCATTTGTGAGAAAATAAATAAAAACGTGAAAGAACAATACAACGATAGGTTATGCTTTTAAAAGACTCATGACATAATTGACAAAGTCACGCGTTCGCGCGTATTTTTGCAGTAAACTGGACCACAAAATGGGATTTAAAGACTTGTGGAATAATCTTAAAAACTTGGGTGTAACAGAAAATAAGTTTAATTCAGTTCAGTTCAGTTCAGTTCAGTTTATTTGTAGTTTAATTCATAAGTGGTCGCCGTGGCGTAGTGGGTAGAGGGAGACACTCACACGCCGAAGGGTCTAGGTTCGACTCCCAGTTCAACACCAATTTTTCTAATATTTCACGGCACCACCTCTTTCGATCTGCTGCCAACACTCAAAGAGTAATAACTGTCTAAGAAAGCGTCTCAAATTTCGCCGTTCGGAGTCGGCAAAAAACTGTAGGTCCCTTCTACTCGTGAGAGAACAGTAGCGCGCACAACACGAGTAGCTGATGAGCAAGCTAGGCCCTGGTCCCCCTTTGGACTGTAGCGCCAACAATTATTATTATTAATTCATAAGTATTTATATTTTAGCAAAACGTATTCTAGGGATACAGAACAAGAGTTCTTTACAACTATGACGAAACAGATAATATAATAATATATAGGACATAATAGTAGAAATAACAAAGGTAAGGAAAAAAATTATAGTAAAAGCTATAGATTCTTATAACTAAATTGAAGCTACACCCAACTTTATGATAAGGCTAGTTAGTTCAGAAAGTTGCGGATAAGTTCGCTCCCAGAGAGAGGGAGTATATTTAAAAAAAAATTTAATTTATGAAGGACACATAAAATAGTTATTATACATTAGCTTTTTCATGAAGTCTTGCAGTTGAAAAATGCCACGGTGAAAGTGTATAGGTATTGGTATATCGGACATAAAGATATTGAACAGGATGGGACCAAGAATGGAACCTTGAAGTACTCCAAATTCAGTTATTTAAGGTTGTCAAATATCCGCATTTTTTGTTTTTCATTCAATGCTTCATAAAAAGTGTTACAGTGATCGAATTTAGTTCAATTATGCGCAGTTTTTTTCGATAAGCTGTTTCCATCTAGACGACAACTTCATAATTCCCCCCTAGTAGAAGCCCCCCTCCTTATTTGCGAAGAACTCGAACAGCCACTTTTTACAAGCCTCTTTTGAGTTCAACTTCATACCACCAATGACGTTCGCCATGGAGAGGAACAGGTGGTAATCACTTGGCGCTATGTCCGGACTATATGGTGGATGCGATAAAACCTCCCATCCGATCTCCCGTAGCTTCTGACAAGTCATCAACGAAGTGTGTGGTCTGGCGTTGTCCTGGTGGAACACTACACCCTTCCTTGTTGGTCACCATCCGCTTCAAAAATGGGTAATTCTACCATATACTGCGAACAACTGGACCGCTTGAAGCGGGCGATCGACCAGAAGCGTCCCGAATTGGCCTGTATCATCCCTAGCTGTTACAAATGTACTTGAGCAACCGTGTCCAAAAGGTAGTCACAGGAACTGGAGCTTATGACCCAAGGCTCTGTGCTCGGACCCCCTTTTATTCTCAATGTACTATAGTGACCTTCCACAGGTAGTACGAAACAGTAAAGTTTATGTGTACGCAGATAATGTCTTCATATATTTCTCGCGTCTAATTGGTCTAAGCAAGAGGTAATGATTGCAGAATGGTCAGTAATAAATAAATTGAATTGAATTGAATTGATTGACTTATTATTTATTGCTGTGGCCGCCGTGGCGTAGTGGGTAGAGTGCGACGCTCCCACGCTCAATGGTGTAGGTTCGATTCCCACCTCAACACCAATTTTTCAAATTTTTCACGGCACCACCTCTTTCGAGTTGTTGACAACACTCAAAGAGTAATAACTGTCTAAAAAAGCTTCTCAAAATTCACCGTTCGGAGTCGGCAAAGAACTGTAGGTCCCTTCTACTCGTAGAACAGTAGCGCGCACAACACGAGCAGTTGATGAAAAAGCTAAGTCCTGATCCCCCTTTGGACTGTAGCGCCAAGAATTATTTTTTGCTGTTGGATTCTTCGTAGGGAGATCTTTGGAGCACCTGACCAGATAGATAGTTATAATCAAGTTTTGAGCGAATGCACCTTATCTATTGTTGCCAGATGAAAAGGAAACAAAAACATTTCGCTGAATTTTTGGCGATCTGAAATATGTAATCGTTTCAACATAGTGTTGTGTATCAACACATACCGAGGATGGAAAGTTGATCGGTTTCAGTAAAGCAGGAGTCCTTCATGGATAATGGTTGAATATGTTGGTTTCGTTTGAGTGACAGTAGACAGCACTGGGTTCAAGAAGCACTAAATCACTCCACCAAAGGCGGATGAGGAAGTCTTTAGTCCTTGTCCTAGTCCTAGTCCTTGTGCGTGCGATTTTTGGTAATGTTTGCGTTGATGGAATCTGGGGGAGAAGATTTAACGAAGAACTCTATGGGCTGTACAGCGACATGCGCTTGACCAAGCGCCTACAGATACAACGCTTAAGATGGTAAGGCCATGTAGAGCGTATGGAGACCACTCCTTCGGCCCGAAAAGTCTTTGAATTCGAGCCATTAGGACAACGCAACAGAAGACGACGACCTAAACTAAGGTAGCGTACACAAGTGGACCAACCACCAACTAGGAGTGCGCAACTGGAAGCAGCTGGCGAAAGATCGTGCTGGCTGGAGAGGCAGGTTGGTTAATGTCTAGGTTCACCCTGGACTGTAGCGCCACAAGAAGAAAAAGAAAAAGAAGAAATTCCACTCCATTCCAATCAATTATGCTGTCAAGATCGGAATTTAATGAGCTTAATGAATGGTTTAGTGGTGTCCAATTTTTTTTTTTTTTTTTTTGTGATTCACTTAAAATTCACCAAAGTCACAACTAACACATGCACTTCACACCCATTGAACTGTTACAACAAATTAAAAGTAAGAGATACATATTCTTTTCCCGGAGTTCAAAAATACGAACAAAAAAATCAAAATTTGGGTTAAGGCAAAATAACTACGATGTGTCAAGACATTGTCAGGTGCAGATCTAAATCGATTCAAGACCTCGTGACTCAGTTCTTATGTCAACAGTCAACCGTTCAAATTCACTCAACATCAAGCCAACCCTCCATACAAAACAACGCTCAATTTTCAATTTTAAAGCCCAATCACATGTCAAGTTAATAAAGGGCGTGACAGTTTATAAAAACATGTCCGCTTTCCTATAATCACAAAATCGATAGACAAGTGAAAGTCGTTTGAACTGTAAAGCCTTCTAATTATACACACAGCAGTGATATGGTGAATATCAGACTTGAACCCATCCAATACAACTTGTATTGAACAGTTCGAAAGGTAGACTCATCGATCCCAAAAGCACGCATTTTCGACAAGAGAGCCTGATGCCAGACCCTGTCAAATGCTTTTGAAATAACAAGCGCAACGTTCTTGCCTTCTCCTCCATTATTCGAAGATTGGTTTCACTTTTGGGTGAGATATGCCATCAAGTCACCACTAGACCTGTTGCTGCGGAAGCCGTATTGCCGGTCATTAAGAAGCTTCTGGGTTTCAAGATATTTCACAAGCGCACGATTTATAAGCATTTCATTGACCTTGGAAAGTAAAAACGTAAGTTGTATGGGTCGGTACGAGATGGGTGATGACCGTTCACTATTTTGAGAGTCGAGTTGGACTAATGCTGTGTTTCACTTACTCGGAAAGAGCCCTAAAAAGTAGAATAAATGGAAAAGCTTACGCAGTTTTCCAGCGTAGAAGAACACCTCTTCAGAAAAAAAAGTTGTGGATATCATCCGGGCCAGCGGATTTGTGCAAGTTTGGATCTTTGAGTACTCTACTCTTTAAGTACTCGTACAACTGTACGATTGCGAAAATTGATTCATCCCATGAAGAAATGTATGCTTTGAAGTACAGGCATGCACACAGCCCAATGTGGAAGCTTTGAGTCGGCTGCAGAATGTCCAGCTAGCAGATTTGCGAGTTGACAGTTAACAAGTTATTGTAAAACAGCGTTAGATTGAAGACGAGACGGAATTCTCCACGTTTTTTACGAATGACCAAACGTTTTGCACTTTTTGCCTTAACTTTTCATCATAAGGCAATTTAACACGTCTTGTAAATGGACTGCAGCCGTTCTGGGCCCTCCAGGACTCCTTCCGGTTTTCCTCAGGAGGATTGGCTTTGAAAGTTCGGAAGCTTATTTCTCTTAGCCTGATGGAAGCATACAGGTTTCTCCTTCAGCGAAAATGGCAACATGTTAAAATAATTTGGCGTCTAAAGTATGGCCACAAGTAAAAAATAATTTGGCGTCAAAAATATGAACTCCGATTAAAGACTTCAAAGTTAACGCCTACATCGTCAAATTCATTTGAGTGTTATCTGAATTCCCATCTTCGCCAGCAGTGGACGCCCAATCTTGAATACCTTGCTCTTTGACATTTGTAACGTTAAATAAAAACGGAAGTCCATCAATGACGTCACGCATCACAATTTCTTTAACTCTTAGTCATGTTTTCGCATAAGACAAGCACAGACATTTACTCTATCAAAAACGAATAAAAGCGAACATTGCGATCTTTGATCTCTCCATCGACATCATAGACGTCAAAAGAGCTGGTGGGAGACCCTAAATATACTTAACCTCCAGTAGAATAATGCAAGAAGAGATAAAAAACTATAAGTCATGAAATCCCTGATCATTTGGAAAACCCGATGCCTCTGATGGGGTGCAAAATAAAGAAAAAATTGACTATCAGTGTGCATTGTGCTATACCGGAATAATCTATAATCTTTGCTTCAGCGATATGCGTCCTCCAAGCTTCCATCCAACAAACACACAACGTTATTCTGTTATCGCTTTCGGCTGAGGTTGTTCGGCTTAAAATTCGGGGAATCGATTAAAAAGCGTGCAAGTACATGCGTTTCTGTCACCGGCTAGTTTCAGTGAATTTTTAAACGTTAAATATATATTCGACTTGTTTCACTAAAAATGATAAAAGTAAACTTATCGATTGTTGTCATCGTTTTGCTTTGCCATGTGCCAGAACTTCTATTTCAACAAACGGGATTTTACAAAATAGGTAATTATTAATTTTAGGTATACTTCTCATCACACAAAAGAAACACATCCTTTATGAAGGACTTGAACCAATTAAATTAATTATCTCTTTAGCGTGAGCAGACATTTTGTGTATATCAATGAAGTGAACCTTAAAAAAAATATCTAAAGGGAGCCGTTCACTAGGTCATCATAAGAAAAACCTCTAATAATAATAATAGTAATAATAATTGTTGTCGCGACAGTCCACAGGGGGACCAGGGAAAAGCAGACCAAGAAAAACCGCTACTTCGGGTTATTTAAAGCTTTTATTGGCAATAGTTCTCTCTTCAAATTCCAAGGAATGGTGCGTGAGGGTAACTTCCTCACCATGTAAAAAAATATTGGTTCAGAGACAACAAAATGCCTCGGATAAGGACAGATTAACTAACGAGCCCATCAAACGTTTTGAGGACTACCATTGTAGGTTTTGCATGAGGAATGTGAGGGCCCCTAACAGGCCACTTGCAGCAGAGCAACTTGCGGAGGCCCTTGATTGCTGCAAAGCAGACATTACCGCCATCCAGGAAGTGCGATGGGATGGGCCCGGCAAGAAAACGATGGAAAACTGCGACATATACTACAGCCACTGCTAGAGATAGAGAAGGCAGCGCTTACTCGGATGCGGATTTGTTGTTCGAGGCAGACAAGTCTTGAGGGACGACCCTGTCAGCGAACGCCTCATGAAAATCCGTAATATAATGTAATAATAATAATTGTTGGCGCGACAGTCCACATTGGGCCCAGGGCCTAGCTTGCTCATCAACAACTCGTGTTGTGCGCGCTACTGTTCTCTCACGAGTAGAAGGGACCTACAGTTTTTTGCCGACTCCGCATGGCGAAATTTGAGAAGCTTTCTTAGACAGTTATTACTCTTTGAGTATTGTCAGCAGCTCGACAGAATTGGTGCCGTAAAAAATTAAAGGTGTTCAGAATCGAACCTGACCCTTTGGCGCACTCTCGCACTCTACCCACTACGCCAAGGCGGCTTAGTTAAAGCGGCCACGGATAAAAACCCGTATCAAGGCTTAATTCGAAAAGTTCAGCCTACTTTGCGCTCCCGACCCAACAGAGGAGAAGGATAACAACACCAACGATGACTTCTATGATCTCCAGGAAAGAACATACTATCGATGCCCCAGTTATGACACCAAGATCGTTCTAGGAGACTGCAGTGCTCAGCTGGGAAAAGAAAACATCTTCTCTGGAGTCATCCGTAAACACAGCCTGCACTACACATCCGGAAATAGACTCAGGCTGTCGGACTTCGCCTAGGAGCGGAATCTCTCTGTGGCTAGCACAGAGATTTATTAAAATCTTCCACTGAATGACAGACTGCACGACAACACATCCAGAAACGGACTCAGGGTGTTGGACTTCGCCTCAGGGCGGAATTTCTCGGCTAGAACGTGGTTCTCAGACCTAAAAATTCACAAAGCGACCTGGCGATTTCCTGATCAATCCATTGTCAACCAGGTTGTTCACGTTGCGGTCACCGTCAGACACTCCTCCAGTATCCTCGATGTCCGAACCTTCTGAGGTGCAAACATCGACTCAGATCATCACCTTGTTGTAGCCAAGGTAAGAACCCGAATATCGGGAAAGCAACGGAGTCGATACAAGCCAAAACGGTTTGACGTCGAAAAGCTACAATCGCAGCCGATTGCTGGGAACTTTGCCGACCGAGTCTCCCTGAAATTCGCTCAGAGTTCGACGCTGCCTGTACTAAGCCTAAAAGAAGACTGGAAACGTTGTCAAGAAGCCACCAAAGAAGCTGCCACTGATGTGCTGGGTTTCACGTCATCACCCAGAAGGAACCCGTGGTTTGACGACGAGTACAGACAAGCGCATGCAACTAAACAAGAAGCCTATAAGGCGACGCTGCATCGAACAACGAGGGCTGTTCGTGAGCTCTACGAACAGAGAAGAAGGGAAGAGCACCAGCTTCTCAGAAAGAAAAAGAAGGAGCATGAGAAGCGCGCAGTCGAGGAAATGGAAAGGTGTTATGGCAGGAATGAAGTTCGAAAGTTTTGCTGAAAGGTAAAACAGCTATACGGAGGATACAAAATTCGGACCGAAGCCTGCCGGGATCAAAATGGACAACTCGTGGTAGAGTCGTAGTCTCTGCTGAGAATCTGGAAGGATCATTTCTTCAGACTTCTTAACGGCGATGACGGTCCCAATTCCGCTGTTAGTCGCAGAATGTGTTACTCGATTTGGACGATGATAGCAAAAAAAATCGGTTCCCCAACTTAGCCGAGGTGAAGATAGCAATATCCAAGCTGGAGTCGAACAAAGCTGCTGGAGCTGACGGACTGTCCTTAGAACTATTCAAAGTAGCTGGTGATGACCTGATTGGGCACATGCGCAGTCTTATCTATAAGATATGGTCCGAGGAAAGCAGGCCCGATGAATGGAATCTCAGCATCGTTTGTCCGATTCACAAGAAAAGAGACCCCATTGACTGCGCCAAATATCGAGGGATCTGCCTCCTCAACAGCGCCTGCAAGATCCTCTCTGCCGTATTGTGTGAGCGTCTGAAACCGTTTTTCCACAACCTGATAGGTGGTTTCAGTGGTTTCAGACCAGGGAAGTCTACGATAGACCAGATCTTCACATTACGGCAAATCCTGGAAAAGACCCAAGAAGTCCAACTCGAGACTCACCACCTATTCGTCGATTTTAAGGCCGCATATGACAGTGTGCATAAAGACGAGCTATACAGTGCAATGTCTAGTTTTGGCATTCCTACTAAACTCGTCAGATTGTGTAGGATGACGATGGATGCTCCGTCAGGGTCGGTAACAAACTCACCGAGACCTTCAATGTCAAAAAAGGTTTTAGACAAGGCGACGCAATGTCGTGAAACTTCTTGCATATGATTCTTTTGAAGGTCGTACGTAGCTCACAAGTCAACACCAGAGGCACGATCTTCCAAAAGTCAATCCATCTGCTAGCTCACGCTGCTGTATTCCAGTACTTTCTGCACAAAACTCTGAAGTCTGTCATTTGTTCAGGGGTGGGGGTAAATCTCTCTCAGAAAAGTGGAAATTACAGGAACCCATCTAAACTTAATGTGTAAAGTATGTCCTTAAGAAATGTCAAATTCACATTTCGATACAGAAAACAAAAACAATAACAAAATTTAAGTTACATACACAGAGATGGGTCAATGCTGTCAATCTGTGCGAACGCCAATTAATTTGACAGAAAACTAACAACCTACCCACAAAAATTTCTTCTGTTAAAATCGGCAGGGTGGGGAAATATTTTACTCTCTCAAGAGAGCGCTCGTTTGACGAATAATCCATTTTTTCGGAATACGGTAACGGACATTGTGTTGTTTTGTGTCGTTTTTTCGAGTAATGGAACACACCTATTGACGTGATTTGACGAACACAGTTAGCTGTCAATAAGACGTTTGCTGGCAGTGTAGCAAAAGCAGCTAAAATGGGTCTGATGGTAAATGAGGGCAAAAGGAAGTACATGCTCTCATCAAGAAAGGATACTCTCTCGGACAAAGAGTCACACCACACACTAGGCACCAGAAACTTCGATTTAGTCATGGACTTCGTCTACCTCGGCTCCGTGGTAAGCAGGGACAACAACATCAGTACCGAAATCAAACGCAGAATCACTCTTGCCAATCGCTGTTTCTTTAGGCTCAATTGGCAATTGAGTAATAAAGCGCTCTCTCGAAGGATTAAGCTCGCTTTATATAACAGCTTGATCATCCCCGTCCTACTTTATGGCGCGGAATCTTGGACGTTAGCAAAGGCGGATGAGGAAGCCCTTAGTCTCGTCGAGAGAAAAGTTTTGCGTACTTTTGACTTACGTCTTTGGACTTAGCCATCTCTCGAAGGACTAAGCTTGCTTTATATGACAGTTTGATCATCCTAGTCCTACTTTATTCTTTAACTTGGACCTCACCAAAAGCGAGAAAAGTCGTGCGTGCGATTTTTGGTCCTGTTGGCATTTGGAGGAGAAGATTTATCAACGAAATCTACGGGCTGTTAGCCGACATGCACCTGGTCAAGCGTCTTCAGATACAACGCTTAAGATGACTAGGCCATGTAGAGCGTATGGACACCACTGCTCCGGCCAGAAAAGTCTTAGAACCAGAGCCATTGGGAGAACGCAACAAAGGACGGCCTAGGCTAAGATGGCGCACACAAGTCGAGAAGGACCTCAACCAACTTGGAGTGCGCAACTGGAGGCAGCTAGCGAAAGACCGTGCTGGCTGGAGAGACGTGTTGGTTGAGGCCCAGGTCCACCCCGGACTGTAGAGAAGAAGTATGTATGTTACATGAAAATTGAATCCCGGGTATTTTCATAGTATGCTTGGGATCGCTGTTCTATTGGAACTGCCAAATCTGAGACGAATTATCATCTAAATAAGAATGAATCTATACCTTGCTCCTATATCTTTAATCCATTCACGAATGTAGAAGGAAACTAAAAATAAATCACGTGGCAGCTTAAAAATGGCCTCCAGCTAAAATAGTGTTGCCAACTTAGAGTTACATATCTCTTAACAAACACCCGTTACTAAAAATCATTTCCCTTCACATCTAGGAACATTATGCAAGTGCCCTGATTATGTAGGTGGGAGATGTCAAAAGTTAATCGATTGCCCGACAGTTAATAGCCCATATACACATCGTGATTATTTGAAAAAGGTTTACGAGAGCTGTGGCTCAACTTACGTTGGCAATTCACCTTTGGTAAGAGCACACTAAAACCTGCATAATTAGACGATTGACCAAAGTGGACATTTCAAGGTGTGTTGCAGTCAAAATCAAAGACCGCAGGTAAACAAAAGCATGCTTCACGACGCAGAGGCATGCAGCAACTCTGCCGATGAGATTGGGATCTGCATTCGTAAGTGTAATCGCACGTGTCAAACTAATCCCGAATTCAAAAAATTCCTCGTACTTCAGCTAAATTTTCCTGTAAGGCGCTATACTTCGAAAATGTGAAAATACCTCCCAAAACTTTTGAAACTTGCTTTGATCAAGAAGTGTGCTGCATTTTGCCGACTGATGAAGACAAAAAGAATAATTCCGTTAGCTTTCTTACCAAGGAAGAGGGTTGTGGCCAGACCTTCGTCCCAAGGAGGATCAAGAGAATCGTCGGCGGAGAAACGGGCAAGATTGGCGAGTGGCCTTGGATAGCCCTACTTGGATACAACGAAGGGGGAGTGATCTATCCGCGGAGCGCTGGCACGTTAATTTCGAAACGGCACGTTCTCACCGCGGCGCATTGCATAAATTCATATCTGTAATAACTTCACCAACATGCGTAGAAAGAGTGAATAAATGTTTTCTCCTTGTTGACAGGGAATTAGTTCGACTGGGAGAATACGACCTGATCACAGAAGATGAAACTGTACATATAGACGTGAACTTGTTAGAGGTAGCGACCATAACCTCACAATTCGAATTTCTTTGAAAACTGACTTGTTTCTTGTATTCTAGGTATTTAAGCATCCAGAATATGATCCCTCTGACCATCTGCATGACATTGCGATTCTTCTTCTTGAAAGTGAAGTCACATTCACAAGTAAGCCGTTCAGATGTCACAGAAATTTTGCATACCATTCCATTTATTCCGTCTTTCAGATTTAATTTCACCAATCTGCTTGCCAACGGCTGCGGATGCTGAGAGTTTGTCTGAACCGCAGGCAAGGGTATTTGTTTCGGGCTGGGGTAAAACGATGGAGTCTGGCAGTCGCGCCACCATTTTTCAAAACATAGAAATTAAAATTTACAACAATTCAATTTGCAAGAATCTCTATCAAAGGCAAAATGCCTTAAAGTCTGATAAACAATTTAGTGAGGCAATAATCTGTGCTGGTGACATGGTAAATGGCAAGGATGCCTGCACGGGAGACTCTGGTGGTCCATTAATGCTGCCAGTGGTAAGCGAACGAAAAGCTTCTGTTTGTGTTTATTGCCTTACTGCGCCCTACTTGTTTCAGCAATTTGGGAATGGTAAACGTTTCGTTTTGATAGGATTGGTATCGTATAGCATTGGATGTGGAAGGAAGGATGTCCTCTCAGTGAACACAAATATTATGCACGTAATGCCATGGATTGAGAAGAAAATACAAGAAATTCGATATAAATAATAAAATTTAGTTCTCTTACAATTATAAATTTAAAAAAAATTTAAATATACATACATGCGCCGTTCACTAACGTTGTGTTTCACACTGATCTCTTAAATCGCCGAGCTTGTAAAGGGTGTCCCAACAGGAACGCAAGACTTAAATTTTGAATAAAACGCAGATATTTAAAAAAACTTTATTTTATCGTAAAGTAGACAGGATGAGGTAACACATCGGCTAGATGGCCGCCGCGGCTTTGCTGGCACATACGCGATCTTATAATGAAATTTTCAATGACCGTTTTGCATAAAGGCTGCGGTATTTCATTCATGCAGCGTCCAATTTCCTCTTTTAAGGCTTGAATCGTCGTCAGCTAATTTTCATAAACCATCGACTTCAAAAAAAAACCCAAAGAAAAAAGTCCAACGGCGCGTCTTGGGAATATACCTCTAGAGATATTTTCAGGATTAAACCTCGATTTACAGAGGACCATTGCATGACAGGTATTTTAATAGACACCTCTAAAAGCATAGCTGACAATGACAATAACCTCAATAAACGCATTTTGGACATTTCTATCCTTCTATTTAATGTTCTTAATGATAAACTTCGCTTTGAAAGTTGGGAAGAGGTATACGCTGAAAAAGATGTGAATAAGGCTTATAAGACATTTTTAAAAATATTAAATTAAAATATCGAGGAATCGAGCCACTTAATCAGATCCTCAAAATCCAAAGAGAAAAAACTTAAACCTTGGATTAATAAATATATTTTAAATAAAATTAGAGGAAAGAATAAGCTTGGAGGTAAATGTGAAAAACATCCACAGAATATCCTTAAGAAACCGCTTCAATAACCTATGTAAGAAATTGAAAGTAGAAGTGCAAGAATGTCCTGACAGATTTTATCGTAGGGAATTCGAAAGATGTAGAGGAATTTAAAAAAGGAATGGGAAGTAATTAATAGAATAACTCATTAACGTCCCAACTGCGATAGGGTAATCATTTTGAAAAACTACCCTAAAGAAATTACTGATAAAACCAAGATTGCTAACGAATTTAAAAGCTACTTCGCTTCGATTGCATCCTCTATTCCAAATAACACTATTCATACTTGCGACTGTGATTCGAACTCTAGATTTGAAGATGATAAAACCTGCTTCAATAGTTCTTATTTTGATGAAATTTCTTCCTTTGAGGTAATGAAAATAATAAAATCCCTTAGCAACTTGATAGTATATCAAATCATGTACTTAAAAATGTAGTGATTAATGTGGCAGATATTTTAGCTTATATCTTAAATTTTAGTGTAGAATCTGGCACGTTTCCTGATGATTTGAAATGTGCAATTGTTTATAAAAAAGGAGACCCTAAAGATAAAATCTATTCCTAAAGTTTTTGAAAAGGCAATTAAAAATAGAGTTTTAAACTTTTTGAATAGTAACAAAATTTTGTAAGTCGTGAGCAGTTTGGTTTAAGAAAAGACTTATCAACTGAAGATGCATTGCTAGATTTCTGCTACTCAACCTTAAAAAGGATTAGATGATAAAAGGTACTGTGCAAATCTCTTTGTTGATATTAAAAAAGCATTTGATACGGTTGATTACAACATTCTCTTACAAAAATTGTTCAAAGCTGGGCTTAGAGGTTTTATGTTTAATTGGTGTCAATCTTACCTCACTAATCGGTTGCAAAAAGTGAAAGTAGGTGCCGTAACTGCCAGAACATGCAAAATGTATATTGGAGTGCCCCAAGGATCCGTCCTCGGGCCTATTCTATTCCTTGTGTACATGAATTCTATTTGCAGTCTAAAAACCATCGGCAAATTCACTGCATTTGCAGATGATTTGGGCATTGCGTATGCATCCAATAGTCCTTTAAATTTAATTTTTGAAATTAATCATGATTTACATGCTTTACGTAGCTGGTTCACTAAGCATAGGATGCAAGTTAGCAATAAAACAAAATTGATGTTTCCTAGCTATTCAGAAAGATTATCACCGGATGTTGACATATTCTTTCATTCAAACAATTGTCCAAGATTCAGAACAATGAATAAGGCTTGTCAATGCCTGCACGGTAGTTTATTCAATGAAAGTATGTCCTGTGCTGGCGATTGCTTCAAAATTGAAGTTGTTGAACAATTTAAGTATCTTGGCGTCATTATAGATAATAATATGAACTAGGCGAACATATAAATACACTGAAAAAATATTTTCTATCAACCCTACGTATCTTTTACTATTTAAAAACCACGTGCTCGAAGCATATCTTAAAAATGATCTATTACGGGATTTTTCAATCGAAATTGCAGTATGGAATCTGCTGTTGGGGTGGGGCCTACCAGTACAAAATTAGTAAATTACTTATTCTCCAAAAACGTGTTATAAGAAAAGTGTGCAAAAACCGCTTACACCGTTCTATGGCCTTGTTTAAACAATTAAATGTTCTCCCTGTTTTATTTCAAGGTTCTGAAAGTCTTTTTTCTGAGATGTAGCTATCTTAATAGCAGAATATCAAATAGATATGGTCTAAGCACAAACCTAAGTTATGTCGTCAATACTCCTTTATTTCGCACCACATTTTATCGTAATTCCTATTTTATATTGTCATACAGATTATTCAACAAACTTCCTACCTCCATAAAGTCTGTGAGATCCCTAAGTATCTTTCTGAAAAATATGAAATCTTGGCTATTTCAATTTGATCATGCAGAGTAGAAAAGCTTGATATAAGACTGATATTTTGATCTTGTTCCTATTTATTTTTAAGTTTGCATTTACTATTTACATTTTTTTTTCTCTTCTTCTTCTCTTGCCTTAAAACTATAAACGTTTTTTTTTAAGCTTAATGGCGCTATCCTAATAATAATAATAATTGTTGGCGCTACAGTCCAAAGGGGGACCAGGGCCTAGCTTGCTCATCAACTACTCGTGTTGTGCGCGCTACTGTTCTCTCACGAGTAGAAGGGACCTACAGTCTTTTGCCGACTTGGAACGGCGAAGTTTGAGAAGCTTTCTTAGACAGTGTTGTCTTTGTCTTTAAGTGTTGTCAGCAGCTCGAAAGAGGTGGTGCCGTGAAAAATTCGAAAAATTGGTGTTGAGGTGGGAATCGAACCTACACCCTTGGGCGTGGGAGCGTCGCACTCTACCCACTACGCCACGGCGGCCACAGCAATAAATAATAAGTCAATCAATTCAATTCAATTCAATTTATTTATTATTGACCATTCCGCAATCATTATCTCTTGCTTAGACCAATTAGACGCGAGAAATATATGAAGACATTATCTGCGTACACATAAACTTTACTGTTTCGTACTACCTGTGGAAGGTCACTATAGTACATTGAGAATAAAAGGGGGTCCGAGCACAAAGCCTTGCGGTACATCTACATTGGGTCAGAAGCTCCAGTTCCTGTGACTACCTTTTGGACACGGTTGCTCAAGTACATTTGTAACAGCTAGGGACGATACAGGCCAATTCGGGACGCTTCTGGTCGATCGCCCGCTTCAGTTGTTCGCAGTATATGGTAGAATTACCCATTTTTGAAGCGGATGGTGACCAACAAGGAAGGGTGTAGTGTTCCACCAGGACAGCGCCAGACCACACACTTCGTTGATGACTCGTCAGAAGCTACGGGAGATCGGATGGGAGGTTTTATCGCATCCACCATATAGTCCGGACATAGCGCCAAGTGATTACCACCTGTTCCTCTCCATGGCGAACGTCATTGGTGGTATGAAGTTGAACTCAAAAGAGGCTTGTAAAAAGTGGCTGTTCGAGTTCTTCGCAAATAAGGAGGGGGGCTTCTACTAGGGGGGAATTATGAAGTTGTCGTCTAGATGGAAACAGCTTATCGAAAAAAACTGCGCATAATTGAACTAAATTCGATCACTGTAACACTTTTTATGAAGCATTGAATGAAAAACAAAAAAAGCGGATATTTGACAACCTTAAATAACTGAGTTTGGAGTACTTCAAGGTTCCATTCTTGGTCCCATCCTGTTCAATATCTTTATGTCCGATATATCAATACCTATACACTTTCACCGTTGCATTTTTCAACTGCAAGACTTCATGAAAAAGCTAATGTTAACACTATTTTATGTCTCCTTCATAAATTAAATTTTTTTTTTAAATATACTCTCTCTCTCTCTCTGGCAGCGAACTTATCCGCAACTTTCTGAACTAACTAGCCTTATCATAAAGTTGGGTGTAGCTTCAATTTAGTTATAAGAATCTATAGCTTTTACTATAATTTTTTTCCTTACCTTTGTTATTTCTACTATTATGTCCTATATATTATTATATTATCTGTTTCGTCATAGTTGTAAAGAACTCTTGTAAATACTTATGAATTAATAATAATAATTGTTGGCGCTACAGTCCAAAGGGGGACCAGGGCCTAGCTTGCTCATCAGCTACTCGTGTTGTGCGCGCTACTGTTCTCTCACGAGTAAAAGGGACCTACAGTTTTTTGCCGACTCCGAACGGCGAAATTTGAAAAGCTTTCTTAGACAGTTATTACTCTTTGAGTGTTGTCAACAGCTCGAGAGAGGTGGTGCCGTGAAATATTAGAAAAATTGATGTTGAACTGGGAGTCGAACCTAGACCCTTCGCCCTTCGTGAGCGTCGCACTCTACCCACTGCGCCTTTCATTCATTCATTCATTTATTTATTCATGTTCTCTAGTTGATTACAGTTGTTATTATACATTAATAGTACTTCATTCAATGATAATTTAGTTTGTAGAGAATAGGGGTAGCATTTTGTACAATTTTAACAATAATAGTGATAAATGCTACTTTCAAAAAATACAAAAACATTTTTAAGGGGTGAACTAAAGATTTACATTGAAAGAAAAGAGAACAGAAGAACAGCATCTAAGAGTAATCATCGAGAAAAAGTGAAAAACTATATAATTGGGTCTAGTAGATCTTCTATTTGATTGTGATCAAATTCAAAAAGCCATGTTTTAATTTTAATATTAAATAATTTAAATGAGTGTAATGACTTTAATTCAATAGGCAGTTTATTAAATAATCTAAATGGAACTATGCAACATGTATTTCTGAAAAACGTAGTACGAAAAGTTGGAACATTGACATTTAGGCTTTGATTGCTTCGTAGACTGTAGCGATCAGAATGTCTGGTATTCAAATAACCACATCTCACGAAGAAAATTTTCAACACTTTATAATAAAACAAATGTCTTAAAGGAAGAATTTTCAAGCTGTTAAACAATGGCATGGAATGATAAAATTTGTTTTTATTACATATTTTTCTTATTAAACATTTTTGGATTACCAGAATATTAGCCATTTTGAATTGAGGAGCACCACCCCAGCAGCAAATACCATACTGCAATTTAGAATGGAAAATACCATAGTAAATCATTTTTAACACCTTGGTGGAACATGTAAAAGATAATAAAAAATACGCAATGTTGAGTTAAAGTATTTCTTCATCGCCAGGATATGCTCATTCCAATTCAATTTATTATCAATAATTATTCCTAGGTACTTAAAATGAGTAACAACTTCAATCCTAAAACAATCAGGGTCACATAGTATTTGAGTAGAGGACGTTAAATTATCCTTATTACTGCAGATATTGAAGGTTTCACATTTCGAAGAATGAAAGACAATATCAATGTCAGGTAAAGCAGTGTGTGTTAGACTAAGAAACATCAGTTTTGTTTTATTGCTGACAAGCATTTTGTGCTCACGAAACCACCTTCGTAAGATGTCAACATCATGGTTAATGTCCGCGATCAGATCAAGTTTACTCTTTGTGATATAGGTTATTCCCAAATCATCAGCAAAGGCAGTAATGTTTCCTTTCATGTTTTGGTAAAATATAGAGTTAATATAAATTAAGAAAAGTGATTGATGGTTTAAGCCTTTTTAAACCAAGAACTGCAAGCGATTTGCGAAATAAACTAACCAGAAAGTATTCAAGAAAAAAGACGATGTTCTCGATTAGAACCGCTTCAACAGAATGAATGTGTGGTTTTTATTTCAAATGCAAGAAAGGGCATCGCGCGTGGGCAGCGGTGCATACAACAAAAAATATTCCTTAATCTCAATGTTGGTATGAAAAATTGCGCGATGACAAGATGTGATCGTATGATGAACAAAAAAAAAATGATGTAAATGAAAGAATAGATAATAAATAGAAATTGGCAGTAAATGGATTTCGGATGCGTAAGAACAGTAGTGAGGAAAATTATTGTTACATGTAACTTTGTGTTTGACATTTATAATAAATATTTATACAATTCTGAACATACACCCCGCGTTGAAGGCTCTGTGTTCAAAATGAATGTTGATCGGTGTTTATAGGTAGATGGCAAATCTTGGAGATAGTCCTTTTTGTTTCTCCGTTCTGCGTCTTGATTTTCACAACTCTGACGAGGCCGTCTGCTCCAGGGTATACTTCAGTCACTCTGCCCATCGACCCCTCCATGGGGGGTTGATTTTCATCCTTCAGTAGGACCAGACTTCCGAAAACTGCATTAGGTTGTTCTTGTCTCCATTTATGCCGTTGTTGAAGGACAGTCAAATATTCTCGTGACCATCTCCTCCAAAACCTCTGCATGATGTAGCGAACCATTTGCCACCTTGTTAGTCGGCTGACGTTGACATCTTTGTTGTCCGGCTCTAAGGCAGCAGTAAGAGGGCCACCAATCAAAAAGTGGCCTGGGGTGAGAACGTCAATATTTGATGGATCATCTGAAATGGGACTCAAAGGACGGGAATTAATGATAGCCTCAATTTGGCAGACCAAGGTATGTAACTCCTCAAATGACAACGTTGCATAACCAACAACACGTCGTAGATGATGCTTTGCGATTTTTATTGAGGACTCCCAAAGTCCTCCAAAATGAGGGGAACGAGGTGGTATGAATTTCCACTGGATACCATCGTTCAAACAAGTTCGATGGACTAAATCAATGTGTTTTTGCGAATCGAACAATGTCTTTAGCTCCTTTAATTCTGAGCTTGCACTAACAAAATTTGTGGCGTTATCTGAGAAAATAGTATGCGGCTTTCCACGTCAGGGCCAAGAACAGAGCCTTGGGGTACACCTATCTTTAAATCAATTTTGTTGCTGTAAGCTTCTGAAATTTTTACTATTTGAGTTCTGTTTCGTAAATAGGACTCGAGCCAATTAAAAACAAAACCTCTAAAACCAATTTTGTACAGTTTTCTTAGTAAAGTATTATGGTCCACCATATCAAAGGCTTTGGTTATATCGACAAAGAGGCTAGCGCAATGTCTATGATCATCCAAACCTTTGAAAATAGAGGCGCAAAAGTCGAATAGAGCATCTTCAGTAGATAGCCCCTGCCTAAAACCATACTGTTTTGAACTAAGGAAATTATTTTTTTCTAAAAATAAGAGAATTCGCCTTTTCATAATTTTTTTCAAATGCCTTGGAAATACTTGGTAGCAGAGATATCGGTCTATAATTCCGTATATCTTTAGGATTATTTTTCTTATGAAGCGGAATTACAATCGCACATTTCAATTTATCAGGAAAAACTCCTGATAGCACGCTTTTATTAAATATGTACGCTGGCACATCGACAATATTCAAACTGATATTTTTTAATATCTGGTTGGATAATCCATCCACATCACGAGATTGCGAATTATTCAAGGAACATACGGTTTTCCAGGTTTCAAAGGAGGATATAAGTTCAAAGCAAAAACTGTCTCCGGATGTACCGACATCTTGAATTATGTAAGAATTTTGGCAGCATTTACATGAACTAGTAATTGAAGGGACAGACTCCAAAGCAATTGTAGCAAAATAATTGTTAAATTCATTAGCTAATCTGTACGGATCAGATATCTCAGAAGAACCACTATCTAAACACATCCGTTTTTGGTCCTTTGAACGACAACTAAACATAGTGTTTATTAGCTGCCACTCCTTTCTTAAATTTCCCTTCCATATTGTAATGAACTTCTAAGATTTGTAATATGAGAATATGATACAAATAAAAAAAATATCACACGATCTAGGCGGCCAATTCTGGTCTCCAAAACGCGAAATAACACGACCGTGAAATGACTGATTCAGCAATTGAATTGTTTCTCTGGCTATGTAGCTCGTTGCCACAAGTATGTCCTACTTGGAGTTAATTAAAAGGCGAGGAGTCGATTTATGTATACAATATTTTATTTAGATAAGTTATCGTCGGCGATTTCTATGTAAGTATGATCCGTGTGACTTTCTAATTGCGAGTGTCTTTTGTGTGACCCAACCCATTCCTTTTATTGCTCCGTAGGCACATGCCCACGTTGCATCCCTCGGCGTTGGTGGGATGCGAAGGATATCCTCTTGTGCGTCGCGGGCACCGTTGGGTTCGTTGGGTTGTTTACCCAACGACGTACGGACCGCGATCGCAGATGTTATTTTGCGTGGAAGGATATCCTCGCGTGGGTTATGTGCCGTTGGGTTAGGTCACGTACTGCGATATGCTGCTGAGTGTGCCGTTGCGTGGTCCGTTCAGTATGCTCAGCTGCACTGGTTGGCCGGACCGTTGGTGTGGTTGTCCGCCACAAGTACTCCCCCTCCAGTGACTGCGTCACGGATTTAGTTGGAAGCGCACTTGTTTCCTTGATGCCCTAGAATACGTTCTAAGTGCTTCGCTTCTGGTATTGGTTGCAGTGGATGTTGATGATGATGTTGATGTGGATGGTTGTGGTAGGCTGGATGGGCTATTGCTGCGTGGATGCTGTCGATCTTCTTCAATTGTAGTGGATGATGGTGATGTGATGAGGTTGATGCGGGAATATGCGTCTGCTACAACGTTGTCTCCACCAGAAACAAACTGAATTCTTGTCGAGAATCGGGCGATTTCCTCTAGTTGCCGGGCTACGTGATCACAGGCGTGATCCGATTTCTGGTCGAATGCATATATCAACGGCTTGTGGTCTGTGAGGATAATGAGTTCGCGGCCTTCGATAAGGTGACGAAAATGCCTTACCGCTCTGTATATGGCTAAGAGCTCTCGGTCGTACACCTTGTATCGCGATTCTCTCGAAGTTAGTTTCTGGGAGAAGAAACCAAGAGGCTGGATCTTGTCGCCGATGCGCTGGTCTAGTGCGGCTCCAATTGCTGAATCTGATGCGTCACATCGGAGGATTAAGGGAACACCTGAACGTGGATGGGCTAGTTGCACTGCATCCCTCAGTTTGTTTTTGCATTGGTTGAATGCTTCCTCTGCTTCAGGTGTCCACTGGATTGGCTTTTTGTCTCCTTTCTTAGCTCCGATTGTCAGGTTTACCAGCGGAGTTTGTGTCGTGGACGCACCAGGCATACAGCTACGGTAGAAGTTCCAGGCTCCTAGAAACTTCCGCAGTTTGTCCATCGTTGCTGGCTTAGGATAATTGGTCAAGGCCTCAACCCGGTCCGTGGGAGGCTTTATCCCAGCTTTGTTGACGGTGTATCCTAAGTATCGCACTTCCGGGTGTCCGAAGCAACACTTGGATACGTTGATGGTTAGTCCAAACTGCTGAAGTCTCTCGAAGACGATGCGCAAGTGTTGGCGATGCATCTCTTCGTTTGACGACGCGATGATGATGTCGTCAATGTAGCAGAAGGAGAATTCAAGTCCTCTCAGCACTGTGTCCATAAATCGTTGCATCGTCTGCGCTGCGTTGCACAATCCAAATGTCATCACGTTGAATTCGAAGAGGCCGAATGGTGTGATGACGGCTGTCTTGGATCGGTCTTCTGGGGCGAGTGGTATCTGGTTATACGCTCTCTGCAAGTCCAGTGTGGTGAAGATGGTGCAGCCGGTGAGTTGATGGCTGAAGTCTCGAAGATGTGGTATGGGATACCTGTCGGGAACGGTGATTTTGTTGAGGCGACGGTAGTCACCGCACGGTCTCCATCCACCAGATTTCTTCTGCACCATTTGCAGGGGAGATGCCCACTCGCTGTTTGATGGCTTGCAAATTCCCAGTCGGACCATGTTGTCAAATTCATCCTTCGCTGCTTTGAGTTTATCGCCGGCTAACCGACGAGCTC
Organism: Eristalinus aeneus; assembly: GCA_955652365.1. Lineage (NCBI taxonomy): Eukaryota > Metazoa > Arthropoda > Insecta > Diptera > Syrphidae > Eristalinus > Eristalinus aeneus. The sequence continues at coordinate 27,517,176 of OY019130.1, read as the reverse complement.
TTTCCGCAACTGGATGTCCTCTGACAACAACGTGATGTTGGACGTGATGATCTGCAACGCATTTGTTGTCGTCGCGCGTGATGTCAACGAAGTCCCTCAGTATGTCGGCGAAGCGATTGGTTTCATCGATCGTTTTCAGCGATGGTTGGGAGCTGCTGATTACGCTGCCGCAAACGCTTAATTTGGTGATGTTATCACTAAGCGTTCGGCGTTTTAAGCGTATCGTCAAGTCGAAGTGATCGATGAAATCCGCTCCTATGATCGGCTGTTGAACATCGGCTATGATGAAAGTCCAACGAAACTCGCGTCGAAGTCCCAGATCGAGTACCATAGTTCTTGTACCATATGTTGGCATTGCAGTACCATTGGCAGCGTAAAGTTGACGCGATGTAGTTGTCGGGTTTTCGGCAAATTTTTTCGGTAGGACAGAAATATCGGCGCCGGTGTCAACTAGGTAAAATGCGCCGCTGATTCTGTCCTTTATTTGTAGGCGTTGACAGTTGTAGTTGCAGTGAGCGACCGCCTTTATGCCCAGCGGCGATCCTAGTTTTCCGAATGTTTCGGACAACCGGCACGACAATTACGCGCCTCATCGCCAAACTTCTGGTGGTAGTAGCACAACCCATTCTTGTTAGTCTGGGTGAGTCTGGACCTACTTTTCGATCTGGTTCGGAATGTTGATCTTCTTCGTGAGGTCGATCGCTGGCTTCGTGGACTCTCCATCTTCAATTGATGAATCTCCTGACGTAAAAATTGAATAGACTTCCTGATGTCGTCCAACGTTGAATCGGCTTGTCTATTGATGACTTGGATGTCCTGTGTGGGCTGCAAAGTGGTCGAAACAGAGCACAGCTGTGCGTTGGACATGTCGAAGATTTTGTCGGCGACTTCGACTAGCTTATTCAAGTCTTCTTGTCCTGTTGCCAGCAACACTGAGCGCATGTTTTCGGGCAGTCTATCGAAGAACAATGTTCTCATGATAGACGTATCACAGCGACCGCCAGCAAGATGCCTCATGTGCGCCAAGATGTCGGATGGTTTTCTGCCAGTGCGACTGCGACTGCGACTCTGGTGACGGAGCGAAATGGTGGATGAGTCGCTCTTTGAGTGTGACGAATTTGTTGGCTGATGGTGGATTATTTGCTAGGTCTTCTACGGCTCTTAAGGCGTCGCCTTCAAGACGAACTAGCAAATTGGCGTACCGTTCGTCGTCGTTGACCACACCTCCAAGTTTGAACGCCAATTCCACTTGAGTCAGCCACAGCTGAGGATACTCCGGGTTGAATTTCGGCAAGTTCGCACGTTGGAGACTAAGCTGCGACGGTTGACTGTTCGGTAGTAACGGAGCTGGATGTTGTACGGTTGCTCCAGAACCTGACGAAGATTGCGCTTTGAAGTCAAGCTTGAGCGACTCGATTGCTTCATTTGCCGCCTGAAGCTGATCGCGAAGTTGCTTTATCAACTCGGTGTTGACTTCGTCTGTGGCCATTGTTTCGCGATCACTTTCAACGTCAGATTCGAACACTAGCTTCCGTTTACTCCGTAACTCGTAGGACATTTACAAACACGATTTTGTCAATAACGAAACTTCAGATCGTTTCTGAAATCACGTCGGGGTCACCAATTTGTAGCTCGTTGCCACAAGTATGTCCTACTTGGAGTTAATTAAAAGGCGAGGAGTCGATTTATGTATACAATATTTTATTTAGATAAGTTATCGTCGGCGATTTCTATGTAAGTATGATCCGTGTGACTTTCTAATTGCGAGTGTCTTTTGTGTGACCCAACCCATTCCTTTTATTGCTCCGTAGGCACATGCCCACGTTGCATCCCTCGGCGTTGGTGGGATGCGAAGGATATCCTCTTGTGCGTCGCGGGCACCGTTGGGTTCGTTGGGTTGTTTACCCAACGACGTACGGACCGCGATCGCAGATGTTATTTTGCGTGGAAGGATATCCTCGCGTGGGTTATGTGCCGTTGGGTTAGGTCACGTACTGCGATATGCTGCTGAGTGTGCCGTTGCGTGGTCCGTTCAGTATGCTCAGCTGCACTGGTTGGCCGGACCGTTGGTGTGGTTGTCCGCCACAGCTATATGAGATGTGGCGCCATCTTGTTGAAACCACATCCCCTCCATATTCATTTCTTCAATTCTAGGCACGAAAAAAATGCATAGTGGATTCGAAAACACCAATTTGCTGAGCTCAGGGTCGAATTGAGGTGGATGGAATTTGAGCGATATCAACACGTACTGCTGCGATATTGTCGGTCGATCGACCTGGTCGAAGGCGCGTTGTTGTCTTTACATCAGTTGCAGACCCAGCTTCAGCTAATTTTTCCATTAATCGCCTTACAGTTGACTCTCTTGGAACATTATTGTAACTCTAAATTGATCGCAATTTGCGAATTGTAACCGCACAACTTTAACCACAATGCGAATGCGAAGTTCATTCGTGTAGCGCTCCATTTTTATTGAGCTTATACCTTCTACTAACAAATAATAATACTTGTTCAAATGTCAAACAATGACAATTCGAATGGCGCCAAATTTAAATCGTTCGTTCTTGTTGGGGCAGCCTTTACAAGAGTCCACGGTTGGACGGTCTTTATACCGGCAATCGGATGCTTTTCTTATTTTTAAGCTTGTAGCATTGAAAATTCCTTTTGTTGAGTATGTTGTTATCCACCGCATTCACAAAAATGCCTTGTCGTTTCAAGGTTAAGCTAACGTTTCATAAAATCTCTGAAGAAGCTTAAGCAACAAAGTATGTGCGGTTTACAACGGCAATACATCTCAGCAAGTGCGCACGAACAAATGGCTTGCGATGGCTAGTCCGAGAATATTCTATAAATAGCACTGCTAAGCCGTCGAATCGAAAGCAATAGAATTACATCCTCATTTAAGTTGACGTTCAAAAGTGGAGAGAAAGTGTGTGGAGGTGACATACACCCCCATACCATTACACCACCATCAGCGTGTTTCACAGTTTTAATTGTATTTTAAGGATTGAAGGATTCGCCTTGTTTTCTTCACATTCTAATGCGTCTATCTGAACAAAAAATGTTGAATTTCGACTCATCGAAGAATATTACGCTTTCCCAAAATTCATTTGATTTATTTTTATACACGTTGAAAAGTCTAGTCTTGTCTTTTTATTTTTTTTTTTTTTTCATTTACGAGGTGTGCACTGCTTAGATCCAGATCTCTGGAGCGATCTTGCAACTGTACACGACGAAACTGTTTTATGTGATCTTATCTCTATATCGGCAGCAATCTTTTGAACTTTTGAATAAATCTTTTTTTATAATACTTGCGATTTTTCGTTCATCTCTTTCAGTAAGCTTCCGCAGACGATCAGACCTGACTTGCTGTATTTGACCCTCTTCTGCTGTTAATTCTTTTATGGTCATCGCATTTTTTTCATACAGTAATATATCCTTCTCGGGGCATGGGCCTGTGCACGCGAGGTAACGTCGTTGATTTCGCTCAACATGGTGGCTAGGCTATTCTTGTTAGTGCACATGTCAAGTTGACATACAGCCTCCAAGCGGCGCCCCCTGGATAGCCATCGCACCACCCGTTGTATGGTGAACCAATGTATGCAGCGAGCCCCTCTGCGAGGCTCGAGGGTTTAAATAATGGGCCTGGCCTACCAGTCTGTGGGTTGTGCGTGAGGGTAACTTCCTCACCACGTAAAACATCATTAGTTCAGAGACGAAAACATGCCTCGGATAATGAAGGATCACCCGTTGACGACCCCAGCAAACGTTTAAAGGACATTGATTTTCGGTTTTGCACGTGGAATGTGAGGTCCCTTAACAGGCCACGTGCAGCCGAGCAACTTGCGGAGGCCCTTGACGGCTACAACGCTGACATAACCGCCATCCAGGAAGTGCGATGGGATGGGCCTGGCATAAAAGCGATGAAGAACTGCGATATCTACTACAGCAATTGCTATAGAGAGAGAAGGCAGCACTTATTCGGATGCGGATTTGTTGTTCGAGGCCGACTTAGGCAAAAAGTCTTGAGCTATAACCCCGTCAGCGAGCGCCTCATGATGATTCGCATCAAGGCTAAATTCGATAGCATCAGCCTAATTTGCACTCACGCTCCGACAGAGGAGAAGAATGACAACATCAAGGATGACTTCTATGATCTCCTAGAAAGAACATACGATCGATGCCCCAGCTACGACACCAAGATCGTTCTAGGAGACTTCAACGCTCAGCTGGGAAAGGAGGACATCTTTGCTGGAGTCATCGGTAAACACAGCCTGCACGACAACACATCCGGAAACGGACTCAGGCTGTTGGACTTCGCCTTGGGGCGGAACCTTTCTGTGGCTAGCACGCGGTTCCCACACCTGGACTTTCACAAAGGAACCTGGCGATCTCCTGATCAATCAACCGTCAACCAGATTGATCACGTTGCGATCGACGTCAGACACTCCTCCAGTATTCTCGATGTCCGAACCTTCCCAGGTGAAAACATTGACTTGGATCATCACCTTGTTGTAGCCAAGGTAAGAACCCGGATATCGAGAGAGCAATGGAGTCGAGAAAGGCCAAAACGGTTTGACGTCGAAAAGCTACAATCGCAGCTGATTGCTGGGAACTTTGCCGACCGAGTCTCCCTGAAACTCGCTCAGAGTTCGACGCTTCCTGCACTAAGCATAGAAGAAGAATGGAAACGTTGTCAAGAAGCCATCAAAGATGCTGCCACTGATGTGCTGGGTTTCACGTCACCACCCAGAAGGAACCCATGGTTTGACGACGAGTGCAGGCAAGCGCACGCAGCTAAACAAGACGCCTATAAGGCTACGCTGCATCGAACAACGCGAGCTGTTCGTGAACTCTACGAACAGAGAAGAAGGGAAGAGCACCGGCTTCTCAGAAGGAAGAAGAAGGAGCATGAGAAGCGCGCGGTCGAGGAAATGGAAAGGTGCTTTGGCAGGAATGAAGTCCGAAAGTTTTACCACAAGATAAAACAGTTATCCGGAGGATACAAGGTTCGGACCAAGGCCTGCCGGGACCAAAATGGACAACTAGTAGTAGAGTCGCAGTCTGTGCTGAGAATCTGGAAGGATCATTTCTGCAGACTCCTAAACGGCGATGACGACCCAAATCCCGCTGTTAGGCAGAATGTTCCACTCAATTTGGACGATGATAGACAAGCATTCCGTCCCCCCGACTTAGACGAGGTGAAGATAGCAATATACAAGCTGGAGTCGAACAAAGCTGCTGGAGCGGACGGACTGTCCGCAGAACTATTTAAAGCAGCTGGAGATGACCTGGTTGGGCGCATGCACCAGCTCAAGATATGGTCGGAGGAAAGCATGCCCGATGAGTGGAATCTCAGCGTCGTTTGCACGGTTCACAAGAAAGGAGACCCCTTTGACTGCGCCAACTACCAAGGGAATAGTCTCCTGAACATTGCATATAAGATCCTCTCTGCCGTATTGTGTGAGCGTCTGAAGCCGTTTGTCCATGACCTGATAGGTCCCTATCAGTGTGGTTTCAGGCCAGGGAAGTCCTCAATAGACCAGATCTTCACATTACGGCAGATCCTGGAAAAGACCCAAGAAATGCAAATTGATACTCACCACCTATTCGTCGATTTCAAGGCAGTGTGCATAGAGACGAGCTATACAGTGCCATGTCTAGTTTTGGCATTCCTTCCAAACTCGTCAGATTGTGTAGGATGACGATGGAGAACTCTCGCTGCTCCGTCAAGGTCGGTACCGAACTCACCGAGACCTTCAATGTCCAAAAAGGTTTTAGACAAGGCGACGCATTGTCCTGTGACTTCTTTAACATCATCCTCCAGAAGATCGTGCGTAACTCACAAGCCAACACCAGAGGCACGATCTTCCAGAAGTCTGTTCAGTTGCTAGCATACGCTGATGACATTGACGTGATTGGGCGAACACAGCGAGCCGTCAATGAGGCGTTTGCTGGCATTGAAGCGGAAGCGGCTAAAATGGGTCTGGCGGTAAATGAGGGCAAAACTAAGTACATGCTGTCATCAAGGAAGGACACACAACATCGACGTCTCGGACGGAGCGTCACACTAGGCAACAGAAACTTCGAGGAAGTCAAGGACTTCGTCTACCTCGGCTCCGCGGTAAACAGGGACAACAACAGCTTACCGAAATCAAACGCAGGATCCCTCTTGCCAATAGCTGTTTCTTTGGGCTCAAGAGGCAATTGAGTAATAAAGCCATCTCTCGAAGCACTAAGCTCGCTTTATATAACAGCTTGATCATTCCCGTCCTACTTAAGGTACGATTTTTGCGTACGATTTTTGGGCATCTGGAGGAGAAGATTTAAAGACGAACTGTATGGGCTGTACAGCGACATGCGCCAGGTCAAGCGTCTACGGATACAACGCTTAAGATGGCTAGGCCATGTAGAGCCTATGGACACCACTGCTCCGGCCCGAAAAGTCTTTGAGTCCGTGCCATTGGGACAACGCAACAGAGGACGACCTAGACTGAAGTGGCGCACACAAGTGGAGAAGGACGTCAACCAACTTGGAGTGCGCAACTGGAGACAGCTGGCGAAAGATCGTGCTGGCTGGAGAGGTATGTTGGTTGAGGCCCAGGTCCACCCCGGACTGTAGCGCCACAACAAGAAGAAGAAGAATATATCTTTCGCCTTAACTTGACCGACTGATCGCGTTATACTGATTGACACACACACATGTCATACATCAAGCTACATGCAAAAAAAAACAAAGCCAACAGAACCGTTACAAATTAAAACAGTTAAAACTAGTAAAGTGCAGAAGTACCTAGAGTCTTGCACTCATTTTTCATAGATTTCAAGGTTTTATTAGTGTTTGCTTGACAACGGAATTTGTTTTTAAATTGTTTCAATTGGTAAAACAAAGAATTAGGTTTTCTCATAATAAATAACTTGACGCATGAAAATTAAATCCCTAAGTTTTCTTCTCTTTTGACATTTTTGCATTTTGAGTACCATGACTTATGCTCGACATTGTATGTTCGCCCTTCTACGTTACTTCCCTGAATGCGGTTGTAACCGCCTCGATTGTCTTCTCGATTGAACAGGTTTTCAATGGCATGTCCGTTTGTTCTGAAAATAGACTGTTCAATTTGAGCTGCAGACGTTTTTTATCCTTTTTCTTCCATGACAACAGGTTAATTCCAGATAATTTTCTTGTAAATTTGCACTTTGAATTGTCTGTGATGAGTTTTAAACTTTCAAGTGCAAGCATTTTGAAGGCTGACAAAAATGTATTTTCAATGGAAACGCAAACAAATGGCTTGTGTTCATTTTTTCTAATTTATTTCTAATCTTCTCTCGCTCTACAAGTCCCTCTCCTTGATCTCGCAGACAGGATAGTGTCGCAGTTTCAGAGAAATTGTCCCCTTTATAACCAAATCCTCGATTTTCGCGTCTGTTTCGATTCGGAAATTGCGGAAGATCTTCGCAACTAGCACTTTCAACAGAAACATGGCGTATCTGTTGCCAATGCACATCCGAAGGCCCTTCGTGAACGGAATGTACGCAAACGGATGCCGCGAACCGATGTTGTCCGGAAGAAAATGATTCGGGTAGAATTCCTTTGCCCTTGGCCCCCAGAACTCGGTGCTTCTCTGCATGTTGAATATGTCAATTCCAACTTGGGTGTGTTTCGGTATCTTGACGCCGTTCTTCAGCGTCATGTCCTCGGAAACGGTTCGAATAACCACTGGCACGGGGGAGAACAGTCGCATTCCTTCGTTGATGACCATGTCCACGTACGTGAGCTGCTCAATGTCTTCATGCGTGACATCGAAATCCTTATTCGGGAACACAGAGTACAGCTCTTCGAAGAGTCTGTCCTGATATTCTGGGTACATAGCTAAGCACAGCGTCACAAAGTACAAAGCAGTTGAAGTCGTCTCAAAGGTCTGCGAAGTAAATGACGAGAATTTTGATTTGGAGATAAATGCATATTCAATGCTTACCGCGGCAACGATGACGTTCGTCTCGGCTCGTATGTCATCCCAAGTGAGCTCGCCCCGCTCGACCAGGCTCCGCACTTGTTCCACGAAGATGCTTTTCGATTTCCTGCTGAAATTGTCATCATCCGCTCTGAGAACGCTGTCGCCGTGAATTGAGTCCTTTCGCTGCAACAGCTGTGTGATAGAAACGTGAATGGGTGGATAATTTCTGGCGATAAATAAGACAGACAGCACACTGTGTGTCATTCGTTTTGAATTACATTCTCAATGAAGTCGCAAAGTATTTTCATAGTCTTACGCTCCACTGCATGCAGTCGGGAGTGTTTGTAGATGAAGTCGGGATACAGCCAGGGGGAGAGCATCCGCTGGACCCCGAGTTCCATTGCCCTGCGGAATTCAAAGTCGAGCTGTTGAAAATTGATTATTTCAAGTGATTGATTGTCTGGTCTTACGTTTTGTACGATTCAAAGGGCTCAGTGCAGCCGGCTTGTTGAAAGTCCATTTTCTTTCCCATCGTCGTCTCTGTGCAAGCAGAATGGCTCTTTAAATTCTGGCAGTGACACAAAAGAGAGGAATTCACTTACGGCAAGCAGCTGCCAGAACACACTTTTTCACCACACCGTCGATATCCTGTTCCTTCGCGGAGAAAGACTTCAGTTTCTGCAGTAGAATGTCACCCTCTGAATTGAAAATTGGGAAGAAGCTGTTGATAATCTGTCTGCTGAACGCTGGATTGATAAGCCTGCGATGCTTACTCCATCGTGGGTCTACAAACCGAACTCGGATAATCCTTCAAAGCGCTTGAACAAACAAAAATCTATTCCACTCACTGCTTGACGTGATCAGCCCATCACCGATTGCCGATGCAATGAATCTGTAAAAATCTCCCTTGTTCGTACAGTGCGGGGAATTTAAGACCGCTTCCACTGTGTCCGGATCACCGGCATACAGGAAACACTTCAAGCCCATCCATGAAATGAACGGACTTTTGTACTTGTTTGCCATTTCGCCCATGCAGGGGATGAAACCTGAAAACATATTTTCCGTAATGATTATATTAACTTAATTAACGATTGGCTCTCGAAAAATAAATGGTGGAAAGGTAGACTTGGATGTAACGGTGTGACTCTACGCAAAAAGTTTTTGCATAAATACAAAGCACAGGGCACATTTTTTTTAGAGGAGGGGGGTTTAAGTAAATGGCTGAAGATTCGGATCATGTTTCGTCAAAGTTGCGGCACCAGGTCAGCTTTAGGCGAATACACGCCTTGTGTATTGTAGCCAAAAGGGGTGAAAATTTCTTGCATCTTTGTAAGAAACTCAGACATTTCGCTGTGCTTATAGCGACCTTAAATACAAACATAAACGATCCTCTTGAACTGACATACGGAGATAGAGTAGTATATATCTACAAAGCAAGATTTTAACAAAGCAAGAGTCATTCATAAATATGAGCTTGTTATTGTGTGACAGTAGACACCACTGACTTTTGAAACTAAATTCTATTTTTTAAGCCGTAATCGCTTATGCTGTCAAAATCGGAATTTAGTGTGCCTTGCAGACGCTTCCATTCCATGATTACGCCCGAAAGGTGAAGATCGTGAATCAAGGAATAAATAAAACATTTGGGCATCCTTTATTAACGTCTGGACTAAAAGAACGACACAGGTGATGATTTATGAAAATGAGAAAGTGAATCGGAGATAACCTTGAGGAACATCATTATAAATATGGTGAGTATCAGACTTGCATCCAAAACAACTTTAATTGACGTGTTTTAAATCCCTTCAAGAAGAGATTCATCAAAATCGAAAGCTCGCATTTTCGAACGTGATGAACGTGATGACAAAAGAACCAGATTCTGTCAAGCGATTTTGAAATATCGCGCAGCAATCTTGCTTTCTCCAAGCATTGTGCAGAGATTGGTTCGTTTTCTCAGTGAGATATGCTATCAGACATGTTGCTGCGGAAGCTGGGATTCAAGATATTTCAATAACTGACAGTTAATCATTTTAAAGAAGAGACGTGAGTGTTACGAGGTTTATAGGTAGCAGGTGTGTTAAATAGTCCAAAATTCAATCTGCAAAAAATAGAGACGGCAACACCAAAATCAAAATCTAGCATAAATTTACTGCCTCTATCGCTGTTCTTTCGTTGGAAATAAATGAGCTACTCTCAAAAATTGGACGCTGCTGCGTGGTGGTGCGACACCATCATTCTGAATGTCCCAGGTTTGCTTTCTGAACAGATCAGATTATCACGGCACCACCTCATGTGAATTCTGTTCAGTGAGAGTTTGTCTATGAAAAAGTTTCTCGAATTGTCGTTCTACTCAGAGAACAAAAGCACGTACAACACGACAAGTGGCTTTTGGGCCTCTAAACTCTTAAACCTCTTAAAGACGTGTAGAAGATCTTTTTAAAAACAGTAGATTAGAAATATTTACTAATTAAATGTTTTTTCTCCATTTTAAAACTCACATTTCACGAAAATGACGTAAAGTGAATTTTTTCTTTCACTTTTACCCTCTTAAAAAAAATATTCATTAAGCCTTCAAATGTCCAAGTGTTCACAAATCAGACCATCAAACAATGCAAGGCCCAAGAAAACTTACTTACTTAAGCCTGGTCTATAAAATGATGGTCGAAGTTAGGAGTCTGGCAATGTAGTTAAAATATTCCGTTAAAAAAAAATATATAATATCTAAGTAACAAGGTGTATACTTAAAGGAATTATGAAAAATTGCATTTAGCCAAAAAGTTGACTCCAATTTTGAGTCAATAGCACAAACATTTGATTGCTTCAAATCATTGGGTTATTAAAATATCTCGATTACTAAAGTCTCGATTCTTAAAATCATTCGATTATGCCTATCAATATTTTACACTATATAAGTCTCCAAAAGTAATTATGAAAGCTCACAGAAATATCAAATCTGTTTCCTTTTTTTAACTTTTACTTTTACTTACTCTCAGCATCTCTCATCTTTAATCCGATTCCAATGAAAGGAAGTCCCAAAGGGCCGGGCAATTTCCAAGCAACTTTATAGAACTCCCAACGACTCCAAATAAAATAAATCCACAACAGGACAACACAGCACAAGAAAACAGTCAAATCGAACACCATCTCTGTTATTTTAAATTAAAAACGAAAGCCCGGCACTTGTTACTGGTGGTTACAAACTAAGATGTCCTCAGCCCGAAGTCAAAAGGTAAACTGAAACCGTTTATATCGGCGATTAATTGACAGAGGCTCAGCGTTGCCGCTTAAGTAGGTGTGGAGTTAATTGCAACCGCTAAGTGAGTTAGTTTAACCGTTTAAAGTTCGATCATGAAAAAACACAGTCGGAAAGGTCTTGCTAATTATAATTGATAACCCAACGTAGTCTTGTACGCTTTGGAGTGACACAACTTCATTAACAACATTAAGCCTATAAGATGTGCGTACACATAGTTGCGGTCTTGTAGTTAACATGCCATGAGGTATGGCCACGTGGTGTTAACGGTATGGCCACGTGAGTCAACATTTTCAGGATTTCGATTTATTTGGGGAACAACTTTTATTGAAATGAACCATCACAAATAGCTCTTTCGTGTCATGCGTGAATTTGACCACAACTCTAAATTTAATTAATTTTTCCATGAACCTCGCGTATAAGACCTGCATTTGTGTGAAAGGAAAAAACAATACAACGGAAGGTAATGCTTTTAAAAGACTCATATCATAATTGACAAAGTCACGCGTTCGCGCGTATTATCGTAGCAAACTAGGCCACAGAAGGAAGAAGAATGAAAAGAATTTAAGAATAATCTTAAAAATTTGGGTGGAACAGAAAAAAAAGATCTAAGAAATTTATGTTATGGCCGAAAAAGGTAAGCCGCTGGCGACCTTGCTACACACTTTAAGTTACTTTTTTCTAGTGCTTCGGAAATTTTCAAAATATTCAATGCATACAGTTTGTTAAGAAAGTGTTTACATCTTTCTACTTTCTCACTTCAATATAAGACACTTCTATAAACTTTGTTTCACAATTTTTTTTTTCATTCCATACTTCATGTTTTAAAAAATACATAACAAAAACCAAACTTCATATAATATAGCAATAAGAACAACAAAAAAAACAAAAGGCAAAAAGCAACAAAAATTGAACTGTCAAGAAAGCCTTTACACATATGGTAATAATAAACTTACAGAGCTCTTAACACACGTTTATGGCTTTTATATAACTGTCCCAATGTACTCGAACCCCCACCACAGTCACCGGACTTAAATGTTACAGAGCACCTGTGAAGCTATTTAGAGAATGAATTGAAGAACTACTCCATTTCAAGCAAGAGTGATTTGGAACATGACTTAAAAACAGAATGGAAGAAAATACCAGAGTCAAACTGCCAAAAATTGGTAAAATCGATGACAAATAGGCTGAATGCAGTAAAAAAAGAACAAGGGCCTAGCTTCTAAGTATTAAACAATTTTTTCCTCTATTTATTACTTTTTTTTCAATACTTGCTAAATTGTATAAAGAATTTTTCCATTTCTTTTTTGATGTGACTTTTACACAAGTTTTTGTTTTAAATTGTGTTAAAAATAGTAATTGATGAATCTATTTGTTTTTTTGTTTGTTCTTACTTCAGCGTTCGTAGTACAAGCTTTCAAAAATACCATTAACACTATTTGATTGAGTTATTATTTTTCCGTATTTTGTGGTTTATATGAGAAAGAGGTGAGTGTCTGATTTCTTTTTCGATCAACTGTTTTTGTTTCAAAAACGTATAAAATTTGCAAAAATTCGCATGTTAGTATTTGGTGTGACCACCTTTAGCGTCAAAAACCGCCTTTAGTCGCTTTGCATAATCAATTAAATAGATACACCAACCCGATCTTTGAAGAATTACCACAAACATGTTATACATTGCAACCTAACTGATAATATTTGCGTTAAACAAAAGAATGCAATTTGGCAATTCAAATCGAACGGATCAATCAAAATTGTACTTTAAAGAACAGGCGTTTCCATGTAGAGTTGGGCATAAAATAACATAATGACTAATGACTAAAGAAATATGACTAAACTTTAGTCATGAATAAATTAGTTGCCGGATTTATTTACAACTACGATTTGGTCATGTATTTTTGTTATTCAAACATGATCGATGGTTAGTCATGACTAATGTTTAGTCATGACTAATGTTTAGTCATGACTAATATTTAGTCATGACTAATATTTAGTCATGACTAATGTTTAGTCATGGCTAATATTTAGTCATGACTAATGTTTAGGCATGACTAATGATTAGTCATGACTAGCTCTGTGTCATGCTTAATAAACAATCGCGTGCTTGTCTGAACTTAGGCATATTTTTGTTTTTCCGGTAACCAGACTTTTTTTACTGACAAGATGAATTTTTGAATACCTTGTTTACGGATTTTATGACTGATGTAATAGATATTGTGGAATAAAAATAATAGCGCCTGCCTGACCATAGGAAAAAGTAATTAGCATACGAGGGTCTTTCAATATATTCTCGGTATCGATATGAAGGAAACTGCGAAATCAATTTAAATTGTTTTCATTTTTCAATATAATCTCATTTGTTTGTAACATTTTGAGATTTTGTTACATCTTGAAAAAATGCTCAACCTCAACCTTCACTGCACAATACCATTTACTGCTGACTTTGAGTTCTTCATCATCGGAAAATCTTTTTCCACGAAGACAAATCCGGAAACAGGAAATAATCATTAGAGGCAAGGTCTGGGCGGGTGTGTATTCAATTTTTTCGCCTTGGAAAGCCCCGTCTGAACAGGAGCGTTATCATGAAGAAGCAACACACCCTCTGCGAGTTTACCCCGTCTTTTCTTTTTAATTTCCTCCCGCAAATTATGTAGTGAAAGCGTAGGATGTGGCGTTGATGGTTTCACCTTTTTTTGTACTCAATGAGCAAGATACGCTTTGAGTCCCAAAAATCTGTGGCAATGAGCTTCCCGGCAGACGGGGTGACTTTGAAGTTCTTCGTGGGTTCTGTTCCTTTTTTATGCCACTGCACTGGATTCTTGTTGTGGTCGCCCTGGCGTAGTGGGTAGAGTGCGACGCTCACACGCGGAAGGGTCTAGGTTCGACTCCCAGTTCAACACCAATTTTTCTAATATTTCACGGCACCACCTCTTTCGAGCTGCTGACAACACTCAAAGAGTAATAACTGTCTAAGAAAGCTTCTCAAATTTCGCCGTTCAGAGTCGGCAAATAACTGTAGGTCCCTTCTACTCGTGAGAGAACAGTAGCGCGCACAACATGAGTAGTTGATGAGCAAGCTAGGCCCTGGTCCCCCTTTGGACTGTAGCGCCAACAATTATTATAATGGACTCTTGTTTGCTTTCAGAGGCATAGTGGTGAACCCATGTTTTGTCACCAGTAACAATTCGATCCATAACACTGTCCGCGTTCTCACTGCAAATCTCCAAAAGTTCTCTACAGTATGCGATTCTCACCTTTTTCTGAGTGACTTTGAACTTCTTCGGGGAGTCTGTTTTTTTATGCCACTGCATGGACTCTTGTTCGCTTTCAGAGGTATAGTGGTGAACCCATGAATCGTCCCCAGTAACAATTCGATCCATAACACCGTCCACGTTCTCACTACACATCACCAATGCTCTCTACAGCATGCGATTCTCACTATTTTCTGAGGCGCTGTAAGAATTCGTGGCACCCACCCTGCACTGACCTTTGAAAGGTTAAGATGTTCAGGAAGAATGGTGTGAATGGTACCAGTTGGAAGCTTGGTGATCTCTGCCATCATTTTCACCTTTATTCGGGCATCCTCAAGAGCAAGTTTTTCGCCTTCTTTGATGCTTTCTTTCGTCAAAGCAGTAGCCGGCGCGCCGGAGCCGGGATCGTCTTCAATGCTCTCTCTACCTCTCTTGAACTCACTTCACCACTTTTGCACAGTCGATAATGAAGGTGCGGAACCCTGGTAAACAGCCACCATCTCTTTATGAAGTTTTTTTTGACATTTTTCTTGCTTAGTGAGAAATTTAATTACAGCGCCATGCTTAATTTTCATTGTGGTTCTGTTTAACTAGAGATAAAACGCGAATTAATAATCACATTTACATGAATGCACTAAAATAATAGTATTATTTGATAAATAAATCAATTTATATATATAACCACAGCTTTACCCCGCTACCGATACCGAGAATATATTAAACGCCCCTATTAGCGGGTGCTTTCGAGGATGCGACTTTTGATGGCATGTGCGATGCGGACAGGGAACACGGCGCAGAGGAATCATTGGTGTTGTGGATAAAAGCAATGCAAATGAGGGGGAAATGATGAGTGGAGGCGGAGTGTAACCAGTTTGTAATATCAGGAGTTTAAAGGGGCTGCCCGTCACCTCTCCTATGGTGCATGCTGGTCGATTCTTTGCTTTCCGCTTTGAATAGATCTAATACCTACGCTCAGGCTTATTATGATGATGCAGGAGTACTGGTCACCGGACCATGCCTTGTGGCCTTTAATACAAGTGGGCAGGCAGCTCTTGAAACGATCGATAACTGGTGTACTAGGAATGGGCTTTCAGTCAACCCTCTTAAAACTGAGGTTGTTCTCTTCTGACTGGTCTGACTCAACTGGTTCTTAAAGGTGTCACTATTCCACTTTCCTATGAAGCCCAATATCTAGGTGTTATCCTTCTTCTTCTTCTTGGCGCTACAGTCCGGGGTGGACCTGGGCCTCAACCAACATGCCTCTCCAGCCAGCACAATCTTTCGCCAGCTGTCTCCAGTTCCGCACTCCAAGTTGGTTGACGTCCTTCTCCACTTGTGTGCGCCACTTTACTCTTGGTCGTAATCTGTTGCGTTGTCCCAATGGCACGGATTCAAAGACTTTTCGGGCCGGAGCTGTGGTGTCCATAGGCTCTACATGGCCTAGCCATCTTAAGCGTTGTATCCGTAGACGCTTAACCAGGCGCATGTCGCTGTGTAGCCTATAGAGTTCGTCATTAAATCTTCTCCTCCAAATGCCATCGATGCAAACAGGACCAAAAATCGCACGCAGAACTTTTCTCTCGAAGAGACTAAGGGCTTCCTCATCCGCCTTTGCTAACGTCCAAGATTCCGCGCCACATAGTAGGACGGGAATGATCAAGCTGTTATATAAAGCGAGCTTAGTGCTTCGCGAGAGGCCTTCATTACTCAATTGCCTCTTGAGCCCAAAGAAACAGCGATTGGCAAGAGTGATTCTGCGTTTGATTTCGGTACTGATGTTGTTGTCTCTGTTTACCGCGGAGCCGAGGTAGCCGGAGTCCTTGACTACCTCGAAGTTTGTGCTGCCTAGTGTGACGCTCCGGCCGAGACGTCGATGTTGTGTGTCCTTCCTTGTACTTCGTTTTGCCCTCAATTACCGCCAGACCCATTTTAGCCGCTTCCGCTTCAATACCAGCAAGCGCTTCATTGACGGCTCGCTGTGTTCGACCAATCACGTCAATGTAATCAGCGTGAGCTAGCAATTGAACTGACTTCTGGAAGATCGTGCCTCTGATGGTGACTTGTGAGTTTCGCACGATCTTCTCGAGGATGATGTTAAAGAAGTCACATGACAGTGCGTCGCTTTGTCGAAAATCTTTTTTGACATTGAAGGTTTCGGTGAGTTCGTTACCGAGCTTGACGGAGCAGCGAGAGTTCTCCATTGTCATCCTACACAATCTGACGAGTTTGGAAGGAATGCCAAAACTAAACATGGCACTGTATAGCTCGTCTCTATGCCCACTGTCATATGCAGCCTTGAAATCGACGAACAGGTGGTGAGTGTCAATTTGCATTTCTTGGGTCTTTTCCAGGATCTGCCGTAATGTGAAGATCTGGTCTATTGTGGACTTCCCTGGCCTGAAACCACACTGATAGGGACCTATCAGGTCATAGACAAACGGCTTCAGACGCTCACACAATACGGCAGAGAGGATCTTATATGCGATGTTCAGGAGACTTATCCCTCGTTAGTTGGCGCAGTCAAAGGGGTCTCCTTTCTTGTGGACCGGACAAACGATGCTGAGATTCCACTCATCGGGAATGCTTTCCTCCGAACATATCTTACAGATGAGCTGGTGCATGCGCCCAACCAGGTCATCTCCATCTGCTTTAAATAGTTATTATATAGGTGTTTTCCTGGATATTGAAACAATACATTGAAACAAAAACATCCAAGGACCCATCCGTCTTCTAGCAGTGTAAGAAAGTTTTTTGGGTCTATCACTTTAAAGATCCGTTTGGGTCTACACGGCAATGATAAGACCACTTCTCTCATATTCACGGACGGCCCAAGACAACGGAGGATTTTGGAGTTGGGCCCTTCGTGAAAGACGAATATATCAGACTTCACGCCTCCTTAGGTAATTTCGCGTCGGTCTTTCAGCCGGTAGCCTTTGCGATTCTAATGACCACCAACAATATTGTGAAGAATAGGTGGAAGGGGGAAAGTATCTGTGTCTGCAGCGACAACCTAGCTGTGCTCAAGGTCTAACTCAACCCTTTGGCCACTCCCAAGATAGTTCAAGAATGCAAGTCTTCCCTTATTTTGGTCGGCAGACTGAATTCGCTAAAACTTTTCTGGCTCCCGGGTCATCACGAGATCCTGGGAAACGAGACTGCCGATGAACTAGCTAGGCTAGCTGAACCTAGAGGCATTCGTAGGGCCCGAACCCACCTTGGGAATACTCGGTTGGGTCTCCCACAACCACAGATGGCGTAACTCTCCACGATGCAGGATGATCAAGAGTATGCTTCCGAATATTAACAAGAAATCCGCGGCTTTTCTGCTTTTTCTAGACAGAAACGAGGGCAGACGACTTGTCGACGTACTAACGGGACACTTTAACTTCGCTAAGCAACTAAGTTGGTTTGGGCTTAGTGATGTCATTCTTTGCGAAGCCTGTGGAGAAGGTGAAGACACTTCAGAGCACTTTATCTGTCAGTGTCGTATAAAATGGCGCTGTGGTGAAAACCAAAAGCCCATGTTCTATATCACAGAAGCGCCTCTTGGTTTTTCGATTAAATGAAGGTTCCTGCCTGGTAGTACAATGGACCGATATTTGAGTCTGATCGCTCCAGTGCAGTATATCCCAACCTCCAACAAAAAAAAAAAAAATACTCTCTCAAAGAGAGATTTTTATACAAACCACTCGACATCGAATCTCTTTACACAAATGAGTTGGAACAGACGTACTTAAAAAAAATGTTTAGTCCACATAATCAAACTATTTACAGCCTTTGCGGAGATGTGCTTTCCATTTGCAACAATATTGCTCATTCAGCTTACCTTTCAACAGCACCATTGCAGGATGAAATAAAATAAAACACAGAAAGTTATGTTTGAAAAAATTGTTTGAGTCTCCGACGACTCATTCTTTTATATATATTTTTCACCTTACGTTTACGCTTTTTGTTTCGCATTTTCTATGTTTTATTGTTTTGTTTTCTTTTTTCTGTATTTTTTTTTTCATCTTTTTCATTTTTTCACTTTTTTTTCGAGAATTGTATCGTTCTTTTTTTGTATGAAAAACTTTTATTTTTTTACTCTTTATTTCATTATTATTTGTTTCTATTGTTTTTTTTAGTTCAATTTTTTTTTTTTGAATATGTATATTAGGATATAAGACAAATTATTAAAAGAAAATAATAATAGTAGTTACAATTTGTTTTTTTGTCTTTCCACACAAACAGAAAAACCTATTCAATTAATAACATTATTTTTTTTGTGAGTTTCATGAAGGTTTGTTTTTTTAAATATTGTAAAATAAAAGTAACAGATTCATTTTATAAGTGTTAAAATTTAAAAAAAAAGAACAAAATTAAATAATGTAGTCGGTTTTCTCGTTAGGTGAGGTTTCCTCAGAGTTTCATACGACGTTTCAAATTCTTTTCAGTTTTACGTGTTTTTTTTTAGTTTTTAGAAAAAGAATTGCATTACTTTTTTTAAGATTCTATGTATACCTGCTAACATATACATTTGAATTGGGTTTCTGTTTTCTTCTTCACTAAATAATATTATCTAAAAAATGTTTAATTTACAGTTACTTTATGTATATATATAATAAACTTATATATCTTGTAGTTAAGGTGTTTTGTTTAGCACGCTTTCCCCATTATAACATGCTCCCCTTCATCTCGTTTCGTTACCGTTGTATGTTTTTATTTATTTATTTTTTTTTATAAAAGCGCTCAGCATTTACATTATTAGGTTGTTTTGTTATTGTTTGTTGTTTGTTGTTATAAAACGTATTTTGTTTGTGTAAAATATTGTTTGTGTTTTATCTTGACAGTTGGTTTGAAAGATTTAATGTCTATTCAACTGTGTTCTATTAAAACAATGTATATTAAGATATATTTAAATCCTACAGATGGGTAGTCGCTGCGCTATCAACGTCTCCATGAGCGGTCCTCCGATTCGTCGTCTTCTTCTTCGTCCTCAAGGCGCAATTCGGGTAGAGTATCAGTTGTGTCCATATCGCTGCTACCATTGTTGTTTGTGTTGTTTTTATCAAGTAGCTTTATATCTGCTGCATTACTGTCGGAAATGGATTTATTTTGCTGCTGTGATGCTGTCGATTGGGTTACCACTGGTGCCCAAGCAATCTAAACAAAGGTTTGTAATCAACATGTACTTGTTATTTGAGGGAATAGGTAGCTACCTGCAAACGTTTCTCCTTGAAGACCTTTCCGCGTAGAACGGCTTGTTCGGCATTGGAACGCGTGGCATAGGTTGCTATTAGCTGAGGAATAGTCTTTTCGATATCGTACTTGACAACCTCTCCAAAAGCCTATATGCGTAAAATATTGGGTAAAAAAAGAGTGTTATTATTCAAGTTTGCATTCACACAATGATTAACATCCATGTTATGGGCTGCAATCAACAACAACAGATATGCGTACAATAGTCTTATGTCATTCTGAATAGACCAAATGTCGATTGAATGAAATCTTTTCGGCTCCAATTCATCTTCCAGACGCAATGCTTATGACATACAAACTTCTTATTTAGTTTGAGTTGATATTTAAAGAACGCTACTGAATGATGAAACTGACTGGTGTCTACTTTTTTATGCTCGAGATGTTTCTTATATTACAAACTGGTTTAGGTATTTTGCAAACTGACTTGCAATCGATATTTTCCTCAGAAATTTTGCAAACTGACTTGCACTTGGTATTTTTCTCAGGAAAGATCACACTCGTGACGGTATACAACATTGTGTCAAACATATAATAATAGAATATGGCGCGACTCTTTGATTGTTTTCGGCAACTCTAAAGAGGTGGTGCCATAAAAATTCGAGTTGTGCCACAAATCTATAAAATAAATGTTCTATAGATCTGCAATATAAAATGTCGCCCCTAGACGCCACAACGGATAATACTTGGAAACATAAGACAAATAGATTCCGTTGCAACTTAATAGACAAAGCAGTGCAGAACAAAACAACCTTCTTGATGGGCATCACTTTTAGAGCAGTGTCGTCAGAACTGCTAATTCCAATCCTTCCGCAGTACAAGCTGCAACTTTTCTTAAGTTGATCAAGATGTGGGAGGTAGTGAAGGTTTGTTAGCGTGACTATAGAGATGCTTAGAAAAGGCCTCTAAGCATACGAACAACTGATGTTTTGTAGTTATTCATTCTTCACTTTGGAGGTTATAGTATACAAAAATTGCATGTTATACAGAACAAATAGAATCGTTTGGAGGAGAAGATTCAACGACAAACTCTATGGACTGTAAAGCGACATTCGCCTTGTAAAATGTTTTCGATTACAACTCTTAAGATGTCTAGGCCATGTAGATCGTACGGACACCATTGTTTTGCCCCGAAAAGTCTTCAAATCTGAGCCATTGGGACAACGCGATAGGAGACGGCCTAGGCTAAGGTGGCGCGTACAAGTAGAGAAGAACCTCAAACAACTTGGCGTGTGCAACTAGTGGCAGATGACGAGAGATCGTGCTGCCTGAAGAGGCATGTTGGTTGAGGCCCACAAGAAGAAGAATAAGAAGTAGAAAATAATAATATGCAGCAATGGAATACATTTTCTTGTGCTGCTGTTGCGACGTAGCACCCGGATTAGACAGATCGCGTTTGCTTCGTTTTTTCCGATTTCGGGGAAAGATTTGCCGCAGAATAAGAACGCATTGATGCAATTCTAAATGGATCAGATTCTAGTTTCTTCTGCAACTATTTTCGGCCTATGTGCCAGTTTTCCCTCAAAATGTTTGTTGTTGTACTTAGTAGTGTTCCATTTTTTGTTTTTGAAAAACGCAATACGGTCTTTGAATAAGTAAGGAGCCACATTTTCATCTTGGTTCGATTTGCGGATGACACAGTTGCAGATATCTTCTTCAACGTTAGTTACACTAACTTTGTGCTGCGCAATAAAATAACTTATCTCACGCACAAATCACGGGTCAAATGCTTCTTACATAACTTCAAGCAGACTGCAGTCTAATGTGGGACTGGGCCTCAACCAACATACCTCCCCGGCAAGTATAATCTTTCGCCAGCTCCCTCCAGTTGCGCACTTTACCTTGGTTGAGCACACATTTGTGTGTGCCACCATGTTTCGTTGGGACATCGCACAGATTCGAAGACTTTTTCGGTCGGAGCAGTGGTGTACATATGCTCTGCATGGTCTAGCCATCCTACGCAGCGTATCCGAAGACGCTTGACCAGCCGCATGCCAAGTTCGGGAAAATAAGCATTCGTTGTTGAATCTTCTCCTCCAGATGCCATCAACGCAAATGGGATCAAAAATCACCCGCAGAACTTTTCTCTCGAAAAGACTAAGGGCTTCCTCATTCGCGTTTAGTAACGTCCAGATCTTCGCGCCAAACAGACAAAGTAACTTTATTTCATCGAATGACACCCCACTGCAGTCAAAGACAACAAACTTAAGGAGCAAACATTGTTGCAGTCGCCTAAATTGTCTTTGTGTTATTTAACCTTGTTCCAACTATACAGAAGATCTGTAGACGCTCGATCCATAATCAAGGTAGTTAACTTTACTTATCTATCGAAACACATCGTAACCTTACAACTAAGGCTTAATAAAAGATTAAAATTGCTACAATCAAAGCTTTATTACCTTGTTTACGATGCAGCTGTATGCTAACACTTCTGATGGATAAAGTTACAACTTGAGGGGATATGAATGTACAATGACTTCCTAAAGGAGGCACTCTCCAATGCCGGAAAACTGCGCACAAATGATGCAAGCTAACTCCCCTTATACAAACTAAATTGATCACTTTCTGCTTGCCACATGCGGATTGAAGGTAATTCATTATAACAATGCACCACAGACATGGACTGTCTGATTGTTAAACAGAAAAGGAATTTTTTACGACAGCCCATTCAGCTAAATCCGTTGTGGTTGAACGAGCAACAAAGTAAGCATCTGACAGCACATGAAAATTGACTGAACTCTTATATACATATACAGACCCCACGAAGACAAAATTGTCATCCTTAAAACCAACTCTGTTTCCTACTTGGGAACGCAGACATTTCAATAATGTTTCAAAAGACTTACCCTAAAGTGAGCCAACACCTGGTCGGAATCCTCGCTTTCGAAGCCCGTTACCACAATGGACTTGGGTCGTCTGTCGACACTGGTTGAACCAGCAGCTGGTAGCGTTGGACGAATATGCTTGTTGAGCCTAGCTCCACTTGATGGAAAATGCGGCTTCAAACTGGTGCCGATGCCGAGACTACGTTGCAAATCTTCCAGTCGCTTTTGAATGGCAGTGGTGTCGTTGCCTTCCTGCTGCTGGGCGAAAAGTTCCAATTCAATGTCGAGTAGTTCCTTCTTTTGTTGCTCCTTGGTCTTCTTGATAGACGGCTGCTGATTTTGAATCTGAGCGGCGATTTGTTCCTGCTCTGTGGCAATCTCTTTCCTCAATTTATCGATAGTTGCTTGGAGGACTTTGATGGTTTCGACAGTCTTTACGCGCTGTGGATCGTTGGGCTCACAGCGCTCCACAAGTTCCACTGCAGATTTCATCTGGGTAAGGTAACCTTGAAGTAACTCGTGCTTTCGCTTCCGCAGGCCATTCGCGAGCTGCACCACCGCTTTGGCTTGTTCCTCTTGCTTTTTGCGAATGATGGCTGTTGTGGCCTGCGTCACCCGCGGGGTGTTGTTTTTGACGCGTAGCGATGTTGGCGGAACATGGGCAGCTGGCACTGTTGTCGGTGTGGTGGAGGCGGTCGTAGCTGCGGGTGTTGGTGTAGCTGGAGTTGTCGGCGTCGATACAGGAGTCTTGGCTGCGTCAGCAGCTGGAGTAGGCACAGCGGGAATATTACTAAGATGATACTGCGAGCTCTTGCGTCCAGCCCCATTGACGGGGGCAGCTGCGCCAACGTCGTCCTTCATTAAGTTTGTTCCTTGTGGGTTACCACCGCCGGAAATGCCATCCGACTGGCTGTGCCAGAACACCTTTATGAAACGATTGTTGAGAACGGCTTCTGTGCTCCGGTATGCGACGTTTGCTTCGGCGTGAGTTGAGAACGTGACAATGGCAGCCTCGGGATCGCCGTCGTACGAAATCTGAATGTTGATTATTTTCCCGAACTTGGCAAAGTGGTTGTTGAGATGAGCAATTGTGTTCATTCCGCGTGGAACTTTTCGCAGTTCCAGCGAGCAGTTGTTCTGTATGTTGGTGATGCGTGGTCCTAAACGACTAGATAGTGGCAATTTACGCTTGGCTGGGCCTTCGGCTATTGCGACACTGTCCTCGAGCTCGAATCGGCGTTTTGACTGTGCAGCGGATATATCCCCGCCTGAACCGTTGGCGTCTACAACTGGCACTGGTATTAGTTCTCTCTGCAGTGGAGTGGCAGCAGCGTTTGGAGGGAAGGGGAAGATCGGTGTTGTGGGACGGAATCCAGCGCCACCGGCAGCGCGGGGATAAACGCCGGGCAATGCTCCGTTGCCACCCTTATGCGGGAAACTTCCGCGTGGTCCAGAGCTGAATGGTTTGCCGCCACCAGACACATTCCCACCTGCGGCTACATTTCCCACCGATGGTGCTACTGCAGAGGATGAGCCACGCGACCACAGGTCTGGAGCGTCTGGGTTGTATTCACGAAGTGACATGCTGATCAAAGCCGAATTGTTTATTCCCTCAAAAACGACAGGGTTCACACCGTGATCCCAGGGGCAAGTTTCTCCACGGACACAATATCCCTTCTCGTCGAAATCGCGGCAACGCTGGCGCTTCGAATTCTCGTTATTGTAAACTGGGGACCGGTTGTTGACTCCACCCACTGGCGATCCCTTCCGCCTCTCTACAGATGGTGATCGGCTGCGAGATGCTGAATGACTCTTAGTTCTGTTCTTGGTGACGAACCCTACTCTCGGCGATCTTTCATCATTCATGTGCGGCCCGCGGCGCCGATCGATGCCGCGCCTGTCCCTTCTGTCGCTGTGGATTGGTGGTGACTTGTTCCTGAACTGTCGTGTGTTCTTTTCCCGCTCACTCTGTCTGCGATCCCTGGACCTCGACCTTCGCGAGAGGCGATCATTCGATCGTGATCGTGATCGTGATCGTGATCTGGATCTAATTATTTGATGATCTGACGCTCTGCGACGACGGGATTCACGTGGCTGGTTCTCTTTGTCTGACGTTGCTTTGAAGGGGCTCACACTCTTGGCAGGACCCATTGTTGGCGGTGGAGGAGCTATCGGTGCCGGTGTTGATAATATGGCAGTTGCAATCGGTTCAATTGAACTCTGTGTTGCGGCACCGGTAGAAGGAGTATTGCTCTCCTCGATTTTATTATATAATTCTTTGGTTTTAGTCTGCAATAAGAGTGTGCTTGGTATGAGTATCGTGTCATCAGGGAGACTATCATTACTCACATCATCTAGTGGTGGTGTAAGTTCTCTGTCCGTGCTTACTTTAGCTACGACAGGGGTGCTCTCGGTAGCATTATCAATTGGTGGTGTCGGCACAACGGGGGCTAAATATTCCTCCGATGCAATGGCATTGAATAGACGTTCGACAAATGGTTTGGTCTCTTCGGCTAAAAACACGTCTAACTGTTCAATCATGACTTTCTTTAAGTCCTTTACAGGTTTCTCTTTCTTCAGTAAAGCCAAAACATATCTCGCTAATGCGGATGAGTCAGCATCACAACTGCGTAAGAAATTAGAAAAATACAAAATGGTAAACGGTTTGATAAAGAACACTTCAACAGATAATCAGAAAAAAAAGCACGCCATGGATACAAGAGAAGGGGTGTTCGCCTTGTAGTCAATAACAACAACCTGATAGCTGAAATTCACTGATCTTCCATATTATTGGCTTCAAAATAGGTTGAATGACGACAGAACTTAAAACACGCATCATGAACGTAGATAAACAGATATGCATGGTGACCTTGTCTGATAGAGGCCAGGAGAGATAAGGGTTCCCTCCTAAGAATGTGAAGATTATACGGTGACATGTTTCAAAGAGTCAAACACGTGGTTTCACAAACATGGGAAACACAGTCTCGTTGGGAAAAAATTCCGACTCCTAGGCAAGTGAAGAACAAATTGAAGAAATAGAGGATTGATTTCCAACTGGGCTTATCTGCTAAAGTAATGAAAGTAACCAAGTTCTAGGTCCAACTTCAGCTTGATCAAGCATTAGACTTATCAGTTGCCAACTACGAGTATGAACTGATCATTTCGAAAGGGTTAAATGTACATGTTGTGGGATATCTATCCGCAAGGGTATGTACTAATTATCCTTATTAGGACAGTAACAGAGATCAAGTTTGATACGCTAAATTAATAAGTACAATATCGTGATCCCCTGTGGATTACGCTACAATCCACCGGGGATCACGATATTCCTCGTGTTGTGAGTGCTATTGTACCTTGACGAGAAGAAGCGATAAAACAATTCAACTTTAAAGTCAAAACCAACATCGATGTTAACCAACTTTCAAACGAAAAACACGCCGCCAAAACTTTACAGCCCGAATTCCGTCTATTAAAAAGGGAATAGGGACAAAATCCTTGCTCGAGTTGGGCGTGCTATTGTTCTCTCACGAGACATACGGAATTACAGTTTTTCTTAATTCCTAATGGTTATGTTTGAGAAGCTTTTTCATTGATAAGCAGTACTCTTAGAGTTTTGTCAGTAACTCGAAAGGGAAGGTGCCGCATAAAATGTGTGGTGTTTCGTCTACGAATCGAACCAAGGACCTTCGTTGTGTGAGGGTAGCACTTTGCTTAAGCGTGCCACTTTCCAATACTTTCTTTTCAATAAAATCTTTAGCTTGAATTTAGTTCGAAACCTTGCTGACGCTTGGATCGATGTGTGTCTCTCTGTCGACAGCTCCAATTGTTTATGAGGAATTTAACCATTTTCATTGTTCGGAGTCGGCAACAAAGGATGTGTTCGTCCCTATTCGTTAGAATTGAAAAATATCATGTGCAGCACAAATAATTGCTCTAAAAGCTGGAAACAGGTAGAAACTGAGATATTATGGGCAGTTTTGTTATGCAATTTAAATTTGAGTACACTATACCGTGCCCGCCGTGGCGTAATGGATAGAGTGCGACGCTCACACGCCGAAGGGTCTAGGTTCGATTCCCAGCTCAACACCAATTTTCGAGTATTTCACGGCACCACCTCTTTCGAGCTGCTGACAACACTCAAAGAGTAATAACTGTCTAAGAAAGCTTCTCAAATTTCGCCGTGCGGTGTCGGCAAAAAACTGTAGGTCCTTCTACTCGTGAGAGAACAGTAGCGCGCGCACAACACGAGTAGTTGATAAGCAAGCTAGGCCCTGGTCGGCCTCTGGACTGTAGCGCCAACAATTATTATTATTACACTATACCGTGTAAGGATACACCTCCGAACAAACGCCAATTGAAATGCACTGAGATCCAATCAACTTATCTCCGAAAACTTTCTATGATTCATAAACTCTGTTGATCAAATCTTGATCTTGATGAAGCACCAAACCACATGAAGTAATTTTTAGAAAGAGCAGACTGGTCGTAGAAGCTCTGCAACTTGCTTGGGTGTCCTATGACGCCTTACAGATCGACGACGAATCAAGTAAAAGAATATTGTACTACACTTTTGGTGATTGATGGACCAAGCGACATCTGTTAAAGATGTGTTCTCTGTATGGACTAATAACGATTTTTCGGTGTCACGCACCATGAGTGTCGACGGTTTTAATTATTTGTTACAATATATCTGGGTTGCGTCATTGTAACACAAACCCCTAACAATGTAATATGCATGTATGAAAATTAATTTAGGTCAAAGACTAAGCTCAGTGCATTATTTTTTTATTGAACGCTGTCGAAAAGAAGTGCCCACATAAGAAGTCGGAAAACATCTC
Organism: Eristalinus aeneus; assembly: GCA_955652365.1. Taxonomy (NCBI): domain Eukaryota; kingdom Metazoa; phylum Arthropoda; class Insecta; order Diptera; family Syrphidae; genus Eristalinus; species Eristalinus aeneus. Next base: position 27,489,822 of record OY019130.1, on the reverse strand, counting down.
TCGGTCTAGATATTGCAATGAAACTTTGCCTTTCTTTTAAAAGAAATGTCCATATGGGGTCTTTGGTTTGACAGATTAAAGAAAATGATTTTTTTTATATAAAGAGACATCATTTAGAAGAACCAGGGCTAGGTCCAACCCTAGCGTGTTTTGTCGGCTTGAATTTGTGAAGGAACGCATTGGTTATGCTAAGAAGTATCATAAAAATACAAAAATTAAAAACGATGTGATTATTTTCGTAAGAGTACTAAATCGTACGGGTCACGCAAGGCACCTATTTTCTTTAAAAAAATACGAAAAAATGTGAGCGAGATAATATAACAAGAGTTCACCAACTATGAAGCATGATTACTGCACGTAAGACGTTGGACTGTCCGATCACATTCTTAATTCTTACTTTTTAATGTTGTTTCAACCTACTTTTAAAGTTGTTTGTAAGGATGGATGATTTTTTTTCAAGAAAACCCGACACTTAACAAATTTCCTTTTTTTATGAAGACACTTTCCATTTGTATCGAAGCCATTGCAACATTTTTGCAGCTAGACAGTGTTTTTAGAATCCCCGTGGAAGCATAACTCATGCTAAGAAAGACAGACTGTCGATGCTCCTAAAATCTGTGCTGAATTAAAACATTTTGCTCTAATTCAGCACAGATTTTGCCATATTTTTCCGATCCGACCAAAACTTATGGCTTGCTGATAAATATTTGGAAATTTTGTCCAATCCTGTCCTATTCATATAAGTCAATCAGCTGAATCCATGAAGGAAGTAAACTTCTATTCTGCGATAAACGATGCCTTTAGAACTTTTAAAAATTGAGTTTGAATTCGAAATTGGAGAGACCCATATATTCGATAACCTTAATGTCTAAAGAAGGAGGAAAAGTAAAAGGACGTACTAATTACCCAATGAAACAGACAACGTGTACTATCTGAGTATACAATTCTTGAGATTAGGGAACCTTGGGCAATTCGATAGGCGCGTGAGAGATCATTGCATGCCAACAGTTTTATTCAAAGTTGGGGAGTGTTAAGGAAATTCTTCTCTGTCGTTACAGAAAACATAAGTCGTAGCCATTTCACCAGTCGTGCAGTGAGAGCACTTGTAGGCACAAGTTTGCTTTCTCAGCTGGCTGTACTTGGATCGTAAACAAGGAGATATGATGCAGCTGCCAGTCTTTAATTGCTAATGACGAAAATATCTCTTCGACAAACGTTTTGGTATACTGCTTTGTCAAATGCGAGTGAAACAAAATGCGATACAGATTTTTGTTTCCACGTATTGTACGCGCTTTAGATATTACACATGTTCGTATGTGCGTTCAAAGTTTTATATTGCATAAAGGATTTAAAAATAGAAAAAATACACGTTGCGAATCTCTGAAAAACTGAAGGTGTCCATTTAAGTCCACTAGTTCATACAACGAGGCTCACCTCATCGAGAAAAATTAAAAGAGCTCTCCAGTTAATAGTCAATAGTTCAAAATGATCAATTGTTTGATTCCTCAACAGTTTAATTGTCAATTTCACCACAAATTTCAGCACAATTTTTTTTTTCTCATGTAGTCAATAGCTTGAAGTCTGTTTTGCTGGCATGAAGCCAAATCATCAATTACTCTGAATTGCTACGAATGTCAACGGATTTGCCCGAAAAATTCCGAAAAAGCGTTCCATTAGCTGATTTTTTTTGTAGAAGAGAGCTCCTAAGATAGGATAGCTCCTAAGATAGGAAAATATTTCCCCTCCCTCCGAATTGCTGCCGAAGACAAATCTATGAGCATTCGATGGCTTTCAAACTGAAAACAGAAAAACTTCTGACATTTCATATATCTTATAGGTGTTTACGAATTTCTACGAAAAGTCGTTTCGCAAGTTTCGGTAGGGTTATTCTCTGCAAGAGAGATTTTTGCTCAAAGTACTCAATTACGAATTTCTGTGCACAAATGAATTGGAACAGACATATTATTTCACCAACACCTGTCAAAACGTCGCAATTAGTAAAATTGAAGGTTTTCTTTTATTAAGCAACAGAGGGAGCACAATATCTGATTAGGAAGGTGATAAGGGCCTAACTTCCTCAACAACTACTTGTATTGTGCGTCTTTTCTGAAGAGCAGAAGGGACATTCTTGTGTCGGTTCCGAAAGACGAAAATTGAAAAGCAGTTTTCTGTGAAATTTGTCAGCAACTCGCTGCAAAAAATGCGAAGAGTTTTACACAGAAATCGGGGCACCAGAAGTCCTCGCCGTATGAGTATCGCACTTTTTCCTTTCCTCCACAGCGGTCATGCATATCCGCATCGTTCTTATAGAAATGATACGTAATATACGCCGAACAGGAGTCCAGCTATTTAAGTCAATCCTCCTTTGATTTCGAAAACACTGTAACTTCTGTAGTTGAGCCTGACTTATATTCGGTCTTTTCACATTTCAAAAAACTTCCAAAAAATCTCTGTTTTCCCTATGTTCACCTAAATCTATTTTGCATTCAAAAAGAAAATATTTAGTTTTCCACAAAATAGCATACATCTCACAGTAATGGATTCCCGCAATATTTTGGAACTAACGATTCTTTTAATAACAAACAGGTTAAGGTCGTTGAAGACATTTAGCGAGTGGCTTAAAAAAGCATGCCCACATCTTCCTTGAATCAGAGTTTGTCTTCCATTAGAATGTTGTCTTCACTTAAATGTTTATAAATTTCACCAGAGCTTGGTTGAAAGAATTTTGCCAATTTTTGTTTGGTTACAAACAGTTTAAGGCCGTTGAAGACATTTAGCGCGTGACTTAAAACAGCATGCCCACATCTTCCTTGTATCGTGGTTTGTCATCCATTAGAATGTTATCTTCCATTAGATGTTTATAAATTTCATCAGGGCTTGGTTTGCCATTTCATTTCCCCGCAGTCTAAAATGTTACAGCTGTCAAAAATAATATCTGCTACGTTCCCCCCTCTTTCAATTTTCACTTTTTCCACACTTTTTCAACAGCTTTCTGTTCAAATTTCACAGTGAGAAAACCTGTGGGTGTTTGTACGAAGGAAGTCCCAAGATTTGAATGGTATACCAAAGACCATACAACAAAAATGCAGGATAGTTGGAGAACTCAGAGAGCTTAATTATGTTTGTTTTAAATTCGTCTGCACTGAAATCTCTAGGAGAGTAGAACACAACCATTTTACATAATTAGACATACCTCAGTATTAATTTGATTTTTTTTTGCATATTTTAAAGCAACGCAAAACGTTGCCCATTCGAATGAGGTTATGTGTTGGTCTCTCAAAGAGTTCCCAACAATTTTTCAATAAATTAGATACATAAAGTAAATTGAATACTTACAGCGGTTCCAGTATTATCACAAGCCAATTTTTAAGCGCGTCAGGATTGTTTATAAGCATTTTTTTGAAATTGCTTTATATGTTATCACAAATGATTAGTTAACTCCCCCAACCAAAATTAATATCAACTAATTTTGTACGACGAACGTAGTGTTTTTGTTTTGGTTTTTGAGATCACCAGATCTCAAGGTAGAATTTACGACCCTTACTCCTTCCTCTTCTACGTATAGTTACTTTTTTTCTTCCGCTTTATATAAATTTGTACTAAATTCAAGTATTTCTTGTTTGTTATGCTTCAGATTTGATTTGTTATACGTTCTATCCTTAGGAGAATGATTCGATTTCTGAAAATAGAAGAAAAAATGGAAAGGCTTCTATGAATACAGCTGGTAAATACAATCGGTCCGTGTGGTTAATTATGTTGTTTGTTTATTTTTATATTTGGGAAGTGCATGAAAGACAACGAAGAGCTGAGATGTAGTTTGTGTTCGATGGTGGGAGGTAGTTTCTTATGTTTTCTTAAAACTAAAACGGACAATTGGTTGGTTTCATGCGAAAAGAATCACGTTCCAGATAACATAACCTAATTTTTTTTTTTGTTTTTCCTCTTAGCTAAGGGTGCACGGCATGTGTGCGTAATCATCTACTCAAAGCATAAACTAATTTGTTTCATTGTTAAAATCGTCAAAGTTTGAAAGAAAAAATTGCAATGTAAGAAAGGACTGGCGCTAGAACTATGAAAACTGTGGAATGAACGCGCCTCCAGAGCAAAAAAATAGTTTTTTTCTGTAAACAATCCCACCCACAACTGAAATAACAGTTGATCATCAATAAAAAAAAACTTTCTGTTGTTTCATTTTTCAAGCGAGTGTCATTGTTTATTCAGAAAATATTACTACAAGATGAATGAAATAATCGCTTCGTGTTTATCAACAACCGGTATACAAACCGAATTGTACACGTTTCATGCAAAAGTTCACATGAAACACACGCGTTTCACCTGGCGTCTCACTTCGTATGAACTATGTTTTCATTTGTTACTCCTTGGCAATACCACCAATGGACATCTGTAGCATTTGCAGCCCCCCCTTTCATGAGTCGTTGCAGCAATTTGTATATCGAATGACCTCGCACATAATGAGCGTACACTTGTGCTGCATTTTTATTGTTTTTAGAAAGTTTCCGTTCAACAAACCAACCGACCACGATCATAGGGGGGAAACCAACCTCTATGCAGCACAGAGACTTAACTTTTTTTTTTTTTTTATTTGCATTTCGCAACACTTTGAAAGCACATACAGCTTAGGAAAAACTACAGCAGAAGGCAGGCAGCACAAAAAAATTCTTCACTAAGTTTTTCCACGCGCACACACACACGCTCAACCAGCCCTCACCACTTGCATATAGAAATGAAAACAATATCTCGAATTTTCCTTATTTTCTGCAGTTCCTATGGGGAAAATGTCAATTTCACAAACCTCTCAAATGATTTTCTACAACAATCTCTTTGGAATTCAACTAATTAACACAAAAAATAAGAATATTCCTCATTGGTAGTGTGTCGAAGGGATTTTAAGAAGAAGAAATTAAAGATGGAGACGGCAACCGTAACCACTGGCAAAAATAGAGAGACAGGCCACGAAAAACAGACGGGTTTGCTCGGTCTCGTTCGCTCCATGAGGTTTGCACTGCTCATTCGTACACTCACACCACCACCACACATCACACATACTACCCGATCTACATGAGCTCTCGACATTTTTCCTGCATTTACTCGTTTCTTGAATTTTTTCTCCTCTCGAGGGGGGTTTCATTTCATATTTTTTTCGTAAGGGATTTTCTTCGATTAAACTCACTTTTGGGATTATCTATGATTAGTAATATGAAAATTATGTTCTTATCACTGTTTTTTTCCAACGGAAAGGTTCTTCACAGCACTTTTTTACAATATTTAAGCAAATTAATTTGCTTAGTATTCATGAACGACCTTTTGCTCAGCGAAAAATCTATCACAAAAGTGACGTATGAATGAATGAAAGTAGTGGTCGAAAATGGACGTGCGTTTTTCTCAGTTGCATGTGCTTGAATGTAGAGGGCGACAGCCGATGGTGATTTTCCTAGTCGACAACAGGTGTCACACTGAATTTTGTTTGCATACTTCGTAGAAAAACTCCACTTAAACATTTTCAACTGTGGAAGAATTTAGAAATTTGGCAAAAGATCAGAATTGTTTCGTAAGGGAAAGGATTGACATTTTTTAAGGGCAGTTTTATTTATAAATATAAAAGAAAGGGAGTTATATTTCAGTATGCTTATATCAACAACGAATATATCCTAGTTTAGGATTTTTTTTTCAGTTCTTATAGGCTAGGATTAAGCTTTAGTTCCAAATTTTCAACGTATTCGTCACTGGTTGTCTTATTCAACTACTTTACGAGTTTTGTACGACTAAATAAGCTGTTCCCGGTATGAGAGGACGACAATTCAACAAGAATCCTCATCAAAGTGGATTGGCGGAGCAGACAGGCCTATTTTAATTCACATCTTTACCTTTTCTCCACTTTGTACTCGCTTTCTAACATTAGCCTCATTCCGGGAAGAATATTGTTCTCTGAAACCTAGTTGTACGAAACTCGTGCATTAGATACTTGATGCACAATATTAAAAATTCTTCTTGTGCCTATTTTTACCGCATGGCGAAATGTAAGGAACAAGAGAAAATTCGAAGAACTGAGTGGTAAAGGCTTGCAAGTATAAAAACTGCCTTTTGAGCGTGTAGTTTGAATTATTAGGTCTGTTCCAATTGATTTGTGTACAAAAATTCGTAGTTGCGTAGTTTGGGTAAAAATCTCTCTTGCAGAGAGTAGCTCTACTGAAAATTGTGAAACGACTTTTCGTAAAAATTCGTAAACAGCTATCAGATATATGAAATGTCAGAAGTTTTTTTGTTTTCAGTTTGACAGCCATTTGCTGCCCACAGAGTTTTCGTCGGCAGCAACTCTAAGGGAGGAGATATGGTTTGCTCTCTCATGAGCTCTTTCTTCTACGAAAGAAACAGGTAATAGAACGCTTTTTCGTAGTTTTTCGGGCAAATTCGTAGATATTCGTAGCAATTCAGAGCAATTGGAACTACTTCTTTTTGTGTGATTCCATAATTTTGACTCAATCACCGGCCAGGCATGAAATACTTTCCTAAAGGTCATAACACAATTTATCAGCCGGATTAAATTTTATCACGGTATTTTTTTTTCCAGTTTTAACAAATCACCCAAAGTCCCGGTGCATAAATTAAATATTTTTTTTTTGCTTATTAGCAGCGCCCCCTATATGTCCTGGGTCTAATTGAGTGATGTGTTAATAATAATTGTTGGCGCGACAGTCCAAAGGGGGACCAAGGCCTAGCTTGCTCATCAACTTACTCGTTTTGTGCGCGCTACTGTTCTCTCACGAGTAGAAGGGACCTACAGTTTTTTGCCGACACCGAACGGCGAAATTTGAGAAGCCTTCTTAGACAGTTATTACTCTTTGAGAGTTGTCAGCAGCTCGAAAGAGGTGGTGCCGTCAAAAATTCGAGGTGTTTAGCCGGGAATCGAACCTAGACCCCTCGGCGTGTGAGCGCCGCACTCTACCCACTATGCCACGGCAGCCACAGAGTGATGTGTTAGGACTTGGAAATAGAAGAAAACAAAACAATTTTCTTTTTGAATGGATATGAAACGTACTTTATTCAGATGTTGATTTTTTTTATTGTTAACACGGTTTGTTTGCCAGTTACCTGGACTTCCGATTTCCAATGACTTTTAAGCATTTGGTCATATACCACCAATAGTGCGACAAATGTAATATTCCAAGTAGATAACCCTTTCGAACTTAACAGACTAGACTGGCGACTTCACTAACCCCACAGAAAATAGTTACACGGCATTAAGTTGCACGATCGTGAAAGCCAATTTTTGGTTTCGTTACATCAAAGTATGTGATTTTTAAACGTCTCCCTTAATCAGTCAATTATGGCACTGTGTGACCGCCTTGTTAAAACCACAAATCCATCAAATCGAATTTGTTTAATAGATACACGATAAAGTCAAGTATTATGGTTCCATAGCATTTCTAAAAAAGTGCGGAGTAATTATTTCACCCATGAAGCACATCACTCAGTCAATTTGAGGACGTAACGGTGTTTAACGATCGCAACTGACTGCTGGGAACTTTGAAGACCGAGTCTCCCTGAAACTCGCTCAGAGTTCGACGCTACCTGCACTAACCATAGAAGACTGGAAACGTTGTCAAGAAGCCATCAAATAAGCTGCCACTGATGTACTGGGTTTCACATCACCACCCAGAAGGAACCCATGCTTTGACGACGAGTGGAGGCAAGCGCATGAGTAGGTAGTTTATGCGGCTTCTGGCTCACTTTTTCCATACAAAAAGAAATAGTGTTTTTTTATGTGTTTTAACGTATGTTTCTTTTAGTGGTAGGTTAGTTTTTTGATGATAAGAGTGTCGTGTGTGTGGGCGTCGTTTGCCGTTTGTTGTTGGTGGCGCGTGGTGTTGGTTGTTGGTGGCGTGCGTTAGTTGTTAGAGGCGGTCATCAGCGATGGTGTTGGTCCAGATTTGTATTCAGTGGACGTTTGGTACAGACGTGCTTATCAGTAATAAGAAAGGAAGTGGAGCTAACAGTCGGCGGTTGTTGGTGGCAGGGCGTTTGTAGTTAGAGGCGTTTATCGGCGATGGTGTTGGTCATCATTTGTATTCAGTGGACGTTTGGTAGAGGTGCGCTTATCAACAATAACAGGAAGCAGAATTTTTTGGGGAACATGTTTTTGTGGTTACATGTACGATTCAGATAATTTTGAGTGTGTTACATTGGATTCAATTTAATGTTTAGCGTGGGAATATTTTTTGTGTGGTGACGTGTGAAATATAGTTTTTCATTTTTTCGGTATCATTAAAAAAAATGGGTGTGTGTGTGGTGTTCAAAGAGTGCCGTGATTTCATATAAATAGAGAGACCCGACTTCTATCCAATCATAATAAAAGTTGAACTCCAAGAAGATTCAAACTAAATAAAAGAAGACATGATGTAAGTAGAAATATTTTCTAGTTGTTTTTTATTATTTAAAAATTTCTTTTTATAATAATTATTAATTAAACGTTAATTTTTTAAATAGGGTAAAGACGAACTCAATTGTTGCTGAAATGGAAAAATTCGTGGATAGCTTCGAGGAGCTTTCCTGGGACCACTCCGACATAGTAAAGCTAAACAGGGAGCTCATAGCAAAGCTGAAGACAACTTCAGCAACCCCGCACACCACGAGGACGCTCCTGAATGCGATATTTACTATGGAGTGCATTGCAATAGAACTTAATTTACATTTTAAATCAGAAGATTATATAAAAGATTTAAGATATTTAATTTAATTAATTAATTTTGTAATAAAAATTCAATACATAATAATAAAAAATTAAAAAAAAATACACATTTTGGTTTTTTATTTATAAATCTTCTTCTTCTACACACAACATTTTTTCCAGATATTTATTAAAAAAAAAACAATATTTAACAATAAAAATTAGAGAAAAAAATATACATTTTGTTTTTTTATTTTAAAGGATTGTTGTTTCCACTCTGTTTTTTTCATTGATGGTACTGTTGAAGGGATTCTTCACAGAAAAAATACTTCCAGTTTTTGCTCCACGTTTCCTTCATATTCGGGTTCGAATTTTTATTTTCAGAAATTTGTCTTACAACATTTTTTCAGATATTTAATAATAAAAAAATGTAAAAAAAAGAATACTAATTTTTTTGTTTTTTATTTATAATTATTTACAGGTTATAAATCCTCTTTCTGCACAAAAATTTTTTTTTTTACAGATATTTGTTAAAAAGTAACAATATTTAACAATAAAAATTATAGAAAAAAATAAACATTGCTGCTACTGTTGAAGGGATTCTTCACAGTAAAATACTTCCATTTTTTGCTCCACGTTTCCTTCATGTTCGGGTTCGAATTTTTATCCATCGTTTTTTATTGAAGATTAAGATAGAACTGAATCCAATCATCAGAAAAATTTGATGGAGGAATTGAACGGTGGACACACACACGCAGACAGGCGGAGTAGAGAGCAGATGCATGTTTAATCATGATTCCTTTGGGTTTAGCATATTGGGGGTTATTTTTTTTCTTAGGAAATCGTCATTTTATAGGTTTGCATATAGTTTTGGATGTTAATTAGCTCCACATTTGAACGATATGTTGTATCTTGTGCTGTGAAGAACTCAATTTCACCATTACTCATAATTCGCTTGGTTTCATATTCACGATATTCATAGCATTTTATATTCAGCGTGCGATTTTTATAATTGCTATCATACGTACAACGACTAGTTAGATATACATTATCATATTCTAATCGAAAGTGACGGTAGAGTTTATTATCACTTTCGATGATGCCAGCTATATCCGTTTCTTTACGAATCAAGTTTTGTCTAAATGCTTCGATGGTCTCTTCAACGGTAAAATATTTATCAACGGGTTTGCTTGTTGTTGTTGTTGTTGTTGTTGATGATGTTGTTCTTAACTCAGTTGCTGTATCCGCTTGAGGTACATCCAAAGATGTGCTTATCTTCATCAGTTGGAATGACAAATCAATTTTGAGAGTATCATTATTTGGTAAAATAACACTAAACTCTAGATTGCCTTTATTGTTGCCAAGAGTCGACATGTTTATTGGTATAGGACTGGCTTTTAAACAGCCCACCACCAAACTGCAAAGCAAAAAAATGTACTTTTCCATTGTGAGCAGAAGTAGGAGGAGGAGGAGGAAGAAGTCCTACTTAGATGAAAGGTTGAAATAAAACTGAATAGAATTTAGTTGCAACAATGCTTTTTATTCATTCTTTCATAGAGTGACATATTTTTTTTAACCGAATTACTCTTTTCTCCAACATGTAACATGCGCATGTGTCCGGTACATCTTGACAGTTTTCTGATAGCCAAATACAAGTGTGTAGTGTTCTCCATTTTTTGGTGTACATTTGTATTGGTTTAGTCTGCTATTACATTCTAGAATTTCTTCTACATGTTCATCCAATATGTTCTCCTTGTAATCAATTAGGAATTGTTTAATACTCTTCAAGAGCTTCAAGCAATTAATGTTTGTCATTCTGTTCAATTTCACTTAATTTATCTAAAAGTTCTATATCTGCAGCATCAATATCTATTGTTTTATTAAAATCATTAAATATACAAAGTTCATTGAATCGGTTTGAGTTTCCACGCCTAATACCCTCATACGAGACTACTAATAACGTGATTGAGCCACCTTTTACTACTATTTTAGCGTGATCATTTACGTTAAATTCAAAAAGTATTGAAGACCAAAAATGAGGTAATGATTCTCGGATTCACAAAAATTGTCAACGATGATAGAAATAGTTAATATTGGGGAAGCAACTATTCAAAAATATTTCCACGATGACTGACAAACACAGTATTTATCTTTTGGTTTTATTGTTTTCATCCAAAACATGTTATTCTCCTTTTTTATATAAATATTGTTTTGTACACACACACACGTTTACAACAACAGATTTGTACAATCACAATTTTGTTTGTACATAGTCAAATAATCAAGACAACAAAATGTAACACACTGATCAACCTTCAAGAATTGCTCCCTTATTTATACTTATATCCATATATCTGTAAATGAACATTTTATTCCCATCTCTTTTGTGTGGTGGTGGTGGTGGTGTTGTTATAATTAAAAAGAACAAATTTAATAACAAAAAATAACTTGTTTATTTATTTCGTAAAGTGTATGTACATCATTTAAAATTTGAATTATGTAGAAATTTCAAACACAAATGCCCACAGTTATACTCATTAAAATTTTGTTGTTGAGTATAATTACATTGAATGTTTCCCCCCAAATATTTGATAACCTCTCGAGGGGGTTGCAAATTTCCAAAGCTATCAAAGTACTCCTTGTAATCGTTATTCTTAATGTAAGCCACCCAGTGTGCTCCGGAACCGTGAGAAGAATCCACATTGATAATACCACATTCAGTTTGGCGGGGCTTGGTTGATAGGGAATCCAACATAAAGACACCTCGGAAATGCGGTAAGAACTTGGTATATTTCATCAAATCTCTATCGGTGAGGGGTAGTCTGGGTAGATTCCTTAAAAGTTTTTTGATTCCGGCTTGTAAGATAAACCATAACCCTTCTTATATGGTTTAAGATATAGTCCTCTACCCATGGCAATGGCTTCCATAGTTTTATTATGACGATTCGCCTCTTCCAATTGTTCTTTAGCAGCTTTAGTTTCAGTTACTGCTCTTGCAATAGCACTTCCACCTGTTGCTAAGCCTCCGATTGCTCCGAGAGCTGTTAAAATTGGTATTAGAGGAAGAAAACCTCCAATATACCTAAGTATAGGTATTATGCGAGGAACTTGAACATTTGTTTTATCACTATTGTTTCTCCTAAAGAAATCACCAACTATCTTGCGAGAAATTTTTATAGCGTTTTGAATGTCTTTTGGATTCTTTTCCTTGAGGATCTTTTTGGTTTTTTAATAGCATCATTGAAGATGTTTTTTCCACATGTTGATTTATTTTTTTTTCTTATATTTTCTTTTTGATACAGCCTTGAATATTTTATTTCCCATACCGAATTTCACTTTTGTCTTCATGGCATTCGTCACAAGCCATGCGTTTGCCCGCTCAGTCAAACTACTATCTTTTGATTTAATTCTTGCCCAGCCTTTTTCACTTAATACTCGATCTGCTTCGTGACGTTTATTTATATCCTTTGAATGAGAGTAAGCAATATCGTGTTGTTTACATGCAGCATCCAATGGATTAATTCCCTCATCACCTCTAACTAGGCGTTTCTCAAGTTTTGTACCTGGTCCGCAAAATTGATAGCCTGGCAGATGAAGCTCTACTGGAAGAGAATTAATTATACCATCTATCAGTCCTCCTCCTCCAACAAAGTCTCTATTATGAATGATTGAATTTCCGTAAAGTACAACCATTTCAACCAAACTTTGCAAACTGAACGTGAAGTAATAAAAAAGCATGACTTTTATATATTTAACGTCAGTTTTCAAAATGCGTTTCATGAAACAGCATACGAATCTGATTGTGCGAAATATTGATTTTGATACGAATACTTCATTGGAGAAAAGACATAGGTCTCTTCTACCGAATACAATCAGAGCCCTGATTTTTGGTCCATCGAATTGTGGAAAAACAAATGTTATGTTGAGTTTAATAGAGAGTCCCAATGGTGTGAAATTTAAATATATATATATTTACTCAAAGTCACTATATCAACCCAAATATAAATATTTACAACAATTAGTGAAACCCATAAAAGGTATGGGATATTTCACTTTCTCTGACAAGGAAAATGTTCTACCACCAGCTGAAGCCAAACCTAATTCAATCATCATTTTCGATGATGTTGCATGTGAGAAGCAAAATAATATGAGATCATATTTTTGTATGGGACGCCATAAAAATATTGATGCATTTTATTTATGTCAAACATATACACGGATTCCGAAACATTTAATAAGAGATAATGCGAATATGATTGTGATGTTTAGCAAGATGAATTAATGAATATAAGGCATATATACAACGATCATGTGGGAGCGGATATGAATTTTAGTGATTTTTTAAATATGTGTAGAGAATGATGGAAAGATAAATATGGATTTCTGATTATAAACAAAGATGATCCTATAGAATGTGGACGTTATAGAAAAGGATTTGATATTTTCATTCGATTATAAATGTTTACTCTTCATACTTTTCCATTTAGTATATAATCTGTTTTCAAGCTGTAATGTTATAACTGATCTGATAACTGATCTGATAATTGGAATTACTACATTTACAAGGATTTAATCAATTCATTATGCATAAAAATGTACAATTGTTAAAGGATGTTATAAATGCTAGAAAGGTGTTGAAGAAAAAATTTAGTAGTATCAAAGATCATGGAAATATAGCAGAAAGCCTCTTGGAGAACACTTTTAAACCAATTACTAAACCTCTAAAGGAATTAGTACAAAGTACTCAGAAAAAAAATGATGGTGATACTATTGTAAAATCTGAAACCGAATATCCTAAACTGATTAAGAGTGAAATGAAAAATGATGATTATGATTATGATGGAAACATAAAGTGGAGACCTGAATTTTTACAAGAATCTTCATCAAATATTAAAACAAGTACTCCTTTAAAAAAAACATTTGATACAAGTGATGATGAAGATACTTTCTTTACACAAGTGGATGATGATGATGATAATGAAGATGATAACAAAAAAATAGTAACCAAACAAATTTATCACAATTAGAGCAAAGTAAACATCTTGATATATTATACGGTCCTCATAGAGATTCGAATGATGAATGGAAACTGGGTAATACATCATTTAAATTGGAAAAAAATAAAATTTTAATTGATGATAATAGTTGGTCTGTTACACCTGGACTCTTTGAATTATTATTTCACAAGGAACCTAAACTCTATAATACTAATGACTTGCAAAACTATAAGAGTATTTTATTACAAACAAATGCGCAGAAGCGTAACTACAAACAGAATACACAAATCAAAGGAACAAGAGCTTACAAATATATACGTATTTTAAAACCCTTATTCAAGGACAAAAATGCGTCAAGTGTTCAAAAAGGATCTGGCTTAATGATGTCAGTACATAGTCAAAAACCTAATTATATATATTGGGATGATCCAAATGAGTTGGTAGACAGATTACGTCTTTTAATTTCATCACAATCAGCTGGTCATACAGGACACCAAAATGAAATAGTCTCCATCATTGAAGAACTAAGAGAAGGTAATATAATTACGTAGATTTCAACTTTGCGTGATCATTATCAAAATGAGTGTTGACAAGTTTGGTAGTACATCATATTATAACGAGAAGCGTTTGAGAAAAAGCTTAGGTTTTGCTTTGGATCATGATAAGAATATTAATAACCTATTGATGATAATGATGCGGTTACAAAGTTATTTGTTACAGATATTATGAAGCAGATAACGTTGAAAGCTCAAAGAGAAAACATATTGCTGTAGAATAACATTGAAAAACAATTCCATGAAACTCTTCAAAGTGAAAAGGAACAGATTGATAAAACAATAGAAAAACAAATGAATTATACTGAAGATGGGTTAAAAGGAATACAAGACTACATATTTAATCAGGAAATCGGGTACCCGAAATTATTGGAAATCGGGTATTGGGTATCGAAATTGGAAATCGGGTATCGGGTACCCGAAATTGAAAATCGGGTACCCGAAATTGGAAATCGGGTACCCGAAATTGGAATTCGGGTATCGGGTAACCGAAATTGGAAATCGGGTACCCGAAATTGGGAATCGGGTATTTGGGTACCCGAAATTTCAAGTCGGGTACCCAGGTCGGAAATCGATTTTTAATTTCGGGTACCCGATACCCGATTTTCAATTTCGGGTACCCGATTTCCAATTTTGGGTACCCGATTTTCAATTTCGGTTACCCGATTTCCAATTTCGGGTACCCGATTTCCAATTTCGGGTACCCGATTTCCAATTTCGGGTACCCGATTTCCAATTTCGGTTACCCGATTTCCAATTTCGGGTACCCGATTTCCAATTTCGGGTATTGGGTACCCGTTTCCAATTTCGGGTACCCGATTTTCAATTTCGGGTACCCGATACCCGATTTTTAATTTCGGGTACCCGATTTCCAATTTCGTGTACCCGATATCCAATTTCGGGTACCCGATTTCCAATTTCGGGTATTTGGGTACCTGTTTCCAATTTCGGGTACCCGATTCCAATTTCGGGTACCTGATTTTCAATTTCGGGTACCCGATACCTGATTTCCAATTTCGGGTACCCGATTTCCAATTTCTGGTATTTGGGTACCCGATTCCAATTTCGGGTACCCGATTTTCAATTTCGGGTACCCGATTTCCAATTTCGGGTACTTGGGTATCTGATTCCAATTTCGGGTACCCGATTTCCAATTTCGGGTACCCGATTACCAATTTCGGGTACCCGATACCTGATTTCCAATTTCGGGTACCCGATTTCCAATTTCTGGTATTTGGGTACCCGATTCCAATTTCGGGTACCCGATTTTCAATTTCGGGTACCCGATTTCCAATTTCGGGTACCGAAATACCCGATTTCCAATTTCGGGTACCGAAATACCCGATTTCCAATTTCGATACCCAATACCCGATTTCCAATAATTTCGGGTACCCGATTTCCTGATTAAATATGTAGTCTTGTATTCCTTTTAACCTATCTTCAGTATAATTCATTTGTTTTTCTATTGTTTTATCAATCTGTTCCTTTTCACTTTGAAGAGTTTCATGGAATTGTTTTTCAATGTTATTCTACAGCAATATGTTTTCTCTTTGAGCTTTCAACGTTATCTGCTTCATAATATCTGTAACAAATAACTTTGTAACCGCATCATTATCATCAATAGGTTATTAATATTCTTATCATGATCCAAAGCAAAACCTAAGCTTTTTCTCAAACGCTTCTCGTTATAATATGATGTACTACCAAACTTGTCAACACTCATTTTGATAATGATCACGCAAAGTTGAAATCTACGTAATTATATTACCTTCTCTTAGTTCTTCAATGATGGAGACTATTTCATTTTGGTGTCCTGTATGACCAGCTGATTGTGATGAAATTAAAAGACGTAATCTGTCTACCAACTCATTTGGATCATCCCAATATATATAATTAGGTTTTTGACTATGTACTGACATCATTAAGCCAGATCCTTTTTGAACACTTGACGCATTTTTGTCCTTGAATAAGGGTTTTAAAATACGTATATATTTGTAAGCTCTTGTTCCTTTGATTTGTGTATTCTGTTTGTAGTTACGCTTCTGCGCATTTGTTTGTAATAAAATACTCTTATAGTTTTGCAAGTCATTAGTATTATAGAGTTTAGGTTCCTTGTGAAATAATAATTCAAAGAGTCCAGGTGTAACAGACCAACTATTATCATCAATTAAAATTTTATTTTTTTCCAATTTAAATGATGTATTACCCAGTTTCCATTCATCATTCGAATCTCTATGAGGACCGTATAATATATCAAGATGTTTACTTTGCTCTAATTGTGATAAATTTGTTTGGTTACTATTTTTTTGTTATCATCTTCATTATCAT
This sequence comes from Eristalinus aeneus, assembly GCA_955652365.1. Taxonomy (NCBI): domain Eukaryota; kingdom Metazoa; phylum Arthropoda; class Insecta; order Diptera; family Syrphidae; genus Eristalinus; species Eristalinus aeneus. The sequence continues at coordinate 27,473,257 of OY019130.1, read as the reverse complement.
CATCATCATCCACTTGTGTAAAGAAAGTATCTTCATCATCACTTGTATCAAATGTTTTTTTTAAAGGAGTACTTGTTTTAATATTTGATGAAGATTCTTGTAAAAATTCAGGTCTCCACTTTATGTTTCCATCATAATCATAATCATCATTTTTCATTTCACTCTTAATCAGTTTAGGATATTCGGTTTCAGATTTTACAATAGTATCACCATCATTTTTTTTCTGAGTACTTTGTACTAATTCCTTTAGAGGTTTAGTAATTGGTTTAAAAGTGTTCTCCAAGAGGCTTTCTGCTATATTTCCATGATCTTTGATACTACTAAATTTTTTCTTCAACACCTTTCTAGCATTTATAACATCCTTTAACAATTGTACATTTTTATGCATAATGAATTGATTAAATCCTTGTAAATGTAGTAATTCCAATTATCAGATCAGTTATCAGATCAGTTATAACATTACAGCTTGAAAACAGATTATATACTAAATGGAAAAGTATGAAGAGTAAACATTTATAATCGAATGAAAATATCAAATCCTTTTCTATAACGTCCACATTCTATAGGATCATCTTTGTTTATAATCAGAAATCCATATTTATCTTTCCATCATTCTCTACACATATTTAAAAAATCACTAAAATTCATATCCGCTCCCACATGATCGTTGTATATATGCCTTATATTCATTAATTCATCTTGCTAAACATCACAATCATATTCGCATTATCTCTTATTAAATGTTTCGGAATCCGTGTATATGTTTGACATAAATAAAATGCATCAATATTTTTATGGCGTCCCATACAAAAATATGATCTCATATTATTTTGCTTCTCACATGCAACATCATCGAAAATGATGATTGAATTAGGTTTGGCTTCAGCTGGTGGTAGAACATTTTCCTTGTCAGAGAAAGTGAAATATCCCATACCTTTTATGGGTTTCACTAATTGTTGTAAATATTTATATTTGGGTTGATATAGTGACTTTGAGTAAATATATATATATTTAAATTTCACACCATTGGGACTCTCTATTAAACTCAACATAACATTTGTTTTTCCACAATTCGATGGACCAAAAATCAGGGCTCTGATTGTATTCGGTAGAAGAGACCTATGTCTTTTCTCCAATGAAGTATTCGTATCAAAATCAATATTTCGCACAATCAGATTCGTATGCTGTTTCATGAAACGCATTTTGAAAACTGACGTTAAATATATAAAAGTCATGCTTTTTTATTACTTCACGTTCAGTTTGCAAAGTTTGGTTGAAATGGTTGTACTTTACGGAAATTCAATCATTCATAATAGAGACTTTGTTGGAGGAGGAGGACTGATAGATGGTATAATTAATTCTCTTCCAGTAGAGCTTCATCTGCCAGGCTATCAATTTTGCGGACCAGGTACAAAACTTGAGAAACGCCTAGTTAGAGGTGATGAGGGAATTAATCCATTGGATGCTGCATGTAAACAACACGATATTGCTTACTCTCATTCAAAGGATATAAATAAACGTCACGAAGCAGATCGAATATTAAGTGAAAAAGCCTGGGCAAGAGTTAAATCAAAAGATAGTAGTTTGACTGAGCGGGCAAACGCATGGTTTGTGACGAATGCCATGAAGACATTCGGTATGGGAAATAAAATATTCAAGGCTGTATCAAAAAGAAAATATGAGAAAAAAAAAATAAATCAACATGTGGAAAAAACATCTTCAATGATGCTATTAAAAAACCAAAAAGATCCTCAAGGAAAAGAATCCAAAAGACATTCAAAACGCTATAAAAATTTCTCGCAAGATAGTTGGTGATTTCTTTAGGAGAAACAATAGTGATAAAACAAATGTTCAAGTTCCTCGCATAATACCTATACTTAGGTATATTGGAGGTTTTCTTCCTCTAATACCAATTTTAACAGCTCTCGGAGCAATCGGAGGCTTAGCAACAGGTGGAAGTGCTATTGCAAGAGCAGTAACTGAAACTAAAGCTGCTAAAGAACAATTGGAAGAGGCGAATCGTCATAATAAAACTATGGAAGCCATTGCCATGGGTAGAGGACTATATCTTAAACCATATAAGAAGGGTTATGGTTTATCTTACAAGCCGGAATCAAAAAACTTTTAAGGAATCTACCCAGACTACCCCTCACCGATAGAGATTTGATGAAATATACCAAGTTCTTACCGCATTTCCGAGGTGTCTTTATGTTGGATTCCCTATCAACCAAGCCCCGCCAAACTGAATGTGGTATTATCAATGTGGATTCTTCTCACGGTTCCGGAGCACACTGGGTGGCTTACATTAAGAATAACGATTACAAGGAGTACTTTGATAGCTTTGGAAATTTGCAACCCCCTCGAGAGGTTATCAAATATTTGGGGGGAAACATTCAATGTAATTATACTCAACAACAAAATTTTAATGAGTATAACTGTGGGCATTTGTGTTTGAAATTTCTACATAATTCAAATTTTAAATGATGTACATACACTTTACGAAATAAATAAACAAGTTATTTTTTGTTATTAAATTTGTTCTTTTTAATTATAACAACACCACCACCACCACCACACAAAAGAGATGGGAATAAAATGTTCATTTACAGATATATGGATATAAGTATAAATAAGGGAGCAATTCTTGAAGGTTGATCAGTGTGTTACATTTTGTTGTCTTGATTATTTGACTATGTACAAACAAAATTGTGATTGTACAAATCTGTTGTTGTAAACGTGTGTGTGTATACAAAAAAATATTTACATAAAAAAGGAGAATAACATGTTTTGGATGAAAACAATAAAACCAAAAGATAAATACTGTGTTTGTCAGTCATCGTGGAAATATTTTTGAATAGTTGCTTCCCCAATATTAACTATTTCTATCATCGTTGACAATTTTTGTGAATCCGAGAATCATTACCTCATTTTTGGTCTTCAATACTTTTTGAATTTAACGTAAATGATCACGCTAAAATAGTAGTAAAAGGTGGCTCAATCACGTTATTAGTAGTCTCGTATGAGGGTATTAGGCGTGGAAACTCAAACCGATTCAATGAACTTTGTATATTTAATGATTTTAATAAAACAATAGATATTGATGCTGCAGATATAGAACTTTTAGATAAATTAAGTGAAATTGAACAGAATGACAAACATTAATTGCTTGAAGAGTATTCAACAATTCCTAACTGATTACAAGGAGAACATATTGGATGAAAACACTAGTGAGTGAGAATATGGAGAGTGACGAGCAACCCGAGCTCAGTAAATCGGGTAGATCGGGTGACTTCAAGACACCGGTGGCTGGGACGTCAGGCCACCTTACAAGTGACGGTAGTGTCCGCATGGCTAGCCCCACCAGCCACGCTACTGAGATGAAGAAGAGGAGGAAGAGGCTGCAGCCGCAGTCTATTCAAACAAAGCGTCGGACGACAACAATGACGTCAGAAGATGAGATGGTCGCACTGAACAGAGGCGGATCGGTGTCGGCCAAAAAAACACCGCCAAAGACAAACAACCAAAACAAGCAAGTAATCGACATTGAGGCCCTCCAATACGAATCGGAGGGGAATGAATGCCGATTCTCATACAGGGGAAGCGGCAACTCTTTCAAAGTGCTCGCCACATCGGACGCCGACGATGAGGAGGAGGCAATCAAGGAGGAGGAGACAAAACTAAAGAGACTGGATGAGGAAAGGGCCCAACTTGACGCCCACATCAAGTTCCTCTACGAGCAGTCTACCGCGAGGAAAGTGGCCGAGAAAGCAGCCAAATACAAGGAAGAGGAAAGGGAACTCTTAAAGCTGCAACAAAAGGGGCAGCAAAAGAGACAGGAGAAGGAAAACCTGCATAAACCTGAAGAATCGCTGCCCTCCACATCAAAGGCAGCGCAACGGTTGCAGACAGCTCAACTGGAGATTAAACTGCAGCAGCAAAAGCAGACGCAACAACAACAGAAACAACAGAAGGCGGAACAACAACAACTACAGCAGAGGAAGCTACAGCAGAAAAAGCAAAAGACACAACAGCAGCCGAATCAACAGCAGCGGAATCAACAGCAGCAGAATCAACAGCAGCAGAAAAAAAAGGAACCACAGCAACAGCAGCAAAACTCCAAGACACGCTGCCCACCCATCAATGTCTTCGGTATGGGGACTGACGAACTAGAAACACTATGTAAGTTGGCCCTAGAAAATAAGACATATTATATTAAGTACAAATCACCCCAAATACACACTGTCCATTGCCTATCAATAGACGGGTTTAAATTCTTAAAAGAGAAGCTAGCGGCATCGAACGCTGACTTTTACACGTACACCCCGAGAGGAGAGAGGCCACAGACCTTGCTCCTCAAAGGTATAAATCCCTCTACTGACCCGAAGGTCCTCCTCAACAAGCTGCGCCTAGTTGAAGGCGACGAGGTCCAATTCGTAGGGGTTAAGCCTTTTAACACTGCGGCGGCGAAAGCGAAGAAAAAGGCACTTCCCTTCTTCCTAGTTCAGGTATCCCACGGCACTAAAATTGAAACCTACGAAAAATCCGTTTCGTAGGTGGTCTGTGTGTAAAGTGGGAAAAATTAAACAAGACTGACCACGTACTTCACTGTGCGAAATGCAGAAGGCTGGGGCACGTCGCAGAGAATTGCAATATGGAGTTTCGCTGCGCACGATGCACCTTCAGCCACAACAAAGGGGAATGCCCTTTAGGGAAGGATGAAGTCGAGGATAAAGCCCTCCTAAAATGTTTACTCTGCGGAGGAAATGGACATCCTGCAACTTATTTAGGATGTCCACGAATCAAAGAGCCCCGCCAAAGAGTAAAGGATGTAAGGAACAAAAAAAAAGTAGAAGCCAGGCCAGTAGGCCGCGCTGTAGCTACTTCTGTTACGCCCGGAATCTCCTACGCCCAAATGGTGTCAGGCAGACAACCGGCACAACAGACAGTGCCAAAGGGTGCTAAGCAACCCGAGGCAGAGGCCTCCATAAGGGATGTACTGTCTTCCATCCAGTCGATGCAAGCGCAGATGGTTGCCTTGCAGAAGCAGATGGTCGAATTACAGACCAGTTTCCTTACGCAGACGGCTAGAGTAGATTTCCTCTTCTCTCAGCTGCCTGCAAATAAACGCGCTCAGATATAATGGGCTCACGCGAGGTAAGAACCCTTAAGATCCTTGCAGTGAATGTAAATTCTCTGATAAGGATCGAACGAAAACTATCGCTCTCTAATTTGTTGCAAGTCCACAATCCTGATGTGCTGATGGCTAGCGAAACTAAGCTAAACCAGACGCGCAATCTCAGGTACAAAAATTACCATATAATTAGAAGGGACCGACCCCAATCCACTAGAGGTGGCGGAGTCGCCCTTTTGATTAAAAACAACATTTATCATTAGGTCATATATAGCAACGATGTACGTAGATTTAGTGTGCTAGAAGCAGCGGTCGCACCCATCTCTCTTCAAGGTGGAAAGAAGTTATTTGTGATCGCTGCTTACGCATCAGAACCTCGAAATCCTAACTTTCTCTCTTAGCTCGAGGCTCTTTTCACCAGCCTCTGCTTAAACTCGGAGGAAAACTTTTTTATAGTAGCTGGGGATTTGAACGCCAAGCACGGTGAATGGGGTAACGCTGTTCCAAATGAGCGAGGAAACGCTCTCTTTGAGTGGATGGAACAAAACAATATTGAGTTTAGGTTAGATTTGCTGACAACCGATAGACCATCATTTCCCAGAAGCGGGTCCTATCTGGATATGATGCTAATCGACAGGCGACTAACAATACTTAACGTGGAACGACATACGAGGAACTGTTTAACTATGGTCGAGTATGACAGTGATCACTGTGGTCTCGCCGCGGTAATACAGCTCCCGAACAAGCTGGAGGAACTAGAGGAATATGTTCAAACGCACACTTATAACTACAATAACCGCGCTGGTCACGTTTCTCTAGAACCTTAGCCAGAGAAATAAGTTCGAATGTGATCAATCCCCCTACTAACAGAAACCTTACGAACGAAGAGGTTGATGGGTACCTCACACAAATGGATGAAGTCATTAAACGAACAATGGACAAAACTATTCCGAAGTAGCACATATCGATGATGGCGACATTTATCGGAATGCTACCATCGATGCACTTCACGTGCAAAAAAGTAGACTCCTGTCAAGGCTTAAACTCTTGTACAGGAGATTTACAGATCCACAGAATGCGGATATTCGCTGTCTAAAGTCAGAGATCAAAGTACTCCAACAGTTAATAAAACATAATTACAGATTAGCTGTAAGCTTGCATTGGGACAATAAGATTCGGGCTGTAAGATCCAACAACCCGAGCATGTTCCCCCAAGTAAATAAAATCTTTCGGAGAAAAGACCATAATGACATTCAGAGCGTTCGACTTGACAGAACAACAGACAACGTGAACCTACTTACTTCAGTTGGCATCGATCCGGATAGGGCTGTGCTTGACAACGACTATTTCGTAGTTGAGGATCCCCAAGAGAAGGTGAAAGCAATTGGTGCAATTGGAGAGTGTATACGGTCAACGAGACTCGATGTCCGAATCATGATCTAGAGAACCGAGCCTTGCTTAACCATGTCTCTCTTCGGAATGAAATAAGTCAATGGCGATCCGAGAACCCTGGTTTCACCAGGTTCAGTGACAATTTTCTGGCTAATACTGTCGTCGCCGATGATGGAAACAATTCCATACTTATTTCAGAAGATGAACTCCAAGGTATCCTCAACTCACTGAAAAAGAAGAAGTCAGTGGGAATCGATGGGATACCAAATATTGTTCTGCGACATTTACCCTCTGAGGCGGTGGACGTATACACAACTTTGTTCAACAATGCGCTGAGTAATGCATATTACCCGGTGCATTGGAAAACAGCTGTGGTACAGCCTATTCCGAAACGGGGCAAAGATACCTCCATCCCCACGAATCTCCGGTCTATAAGCCTTCTTCCTTGCATAAGCAAGGTGTTTGAAAAGATAGTCATTAAAGCTCTGAAAGAATGGGTTGAGGAAAAACAAATAATACCGGATAACCAATTTGGCTTCAGGGCGGGGCACGACACCATTCATGCCGCGTCTAAACTGGTTTCCGACATTCAATGGAATAGAAACAAAACACAGTGCACAGGAGCCTGCCTGATTGACATGGAAAAGGCGTTCGACACCGTATGGCTAGAAGGTCTCTTCCTAGAGTAAGTCAGGCTCAACATTAATAAAACATTGCTATATATGATCTATGATATGGTGACAGGCAGAAAGTTTGTTGTGAAAAATGGCAACGAAATTTCAGCAACTGTCTTCCATATAAAAAATGCGTTGCAACAAGGGGCGGTGGGTTCGCCGATCTTGTTCACTATATTCACCAGCGATCTTATAGGTTCTATGCCTAACATAATAGCGTTTGCCGATGATCTAATAGCGTACAGATCAAATCCGAAGGTAGAAGCAATAAACGGTTTGTTGCAGAGTGACTTCGATACGATTCAACGATTTTGCGACGACTGGAAGTTGAAAATCAACTACCAGAAGTGTGAAACTATCCTTTTCAGAACCCCACTGTCCAGAGCCTCAAGGGATACGAAATTGAACTGGCGCAAGTTCGGCATAGTTGATCCCCTGGGGCGGCCATTGTCCGTGAAAAATGTAGTAAGATATCTAGGCATCTGGCTGGACCAGTATCTATATGGTGATATCCATGTAGATACAGCTCTGACCAGGGCTAAGAATGTCTTCGCTATGGCAAGAGGACTGTTTTATGGCAGTCAACTTGACACCAGAGTGAAGGTTATCTGCAACATGGCCCTCATCCGGCCAATCATGGTATATGGTTGTCCTGTGTGGTTCAACGTGAGCCTTTCCAAGATGGAAAAGATGAGGGTGTTCGAGAGGCGGTGCCTTCGGGCCTGTCTTCGTTTATATCGAACACCAGAATCTCAGTACAAGAAATTCTACCCCAATGAGGTTCTGTACAACGAGGCAAACCTTATAAGGATAGATAATTTTATTATTAAGTTGATTCGGAGTCACACTGCTCGTGCCATGGCTTCTGCCAACAGTTTGATCCTTGGGGCTTACTACCCAAATCAAATGTACCATGTACGTATTAACGGCATCCCGCCTGAAGCTTTCCTTTATTTGGATTCGAAAGACCTGACACAAGATAGGGAAGGCTGCCCTATCATCATCCACGTCGCACGCCGAACAGTAGAAAGGCAACTCCAATACGAGCCGGACGTCGCTCGCAGCAACGAGGATCTCCTACGGTTCAGTAGAGCGATTTCTGCCCGCGATAGAGCGGTTTCAGCCAAAGAACGGCATTTTTACTGGTGGTTGCACCAAAACCAGCTTTTGATGCCGCTAGCTTCGTAAGGTGGAATGGGATATTTGAGTCTTGAGGCCAACTTACATAGGTTAAGATAGTTTGTAGGCATTTTACAAAAATTAAAAATAATAAAAAAAAAATTAAAATAAACCAAAAAAAAAAAAATAAAAAAATAAAAAAAAGGTGCACCATGACGTATACGATATATATGCAAAGCATATAAATAACACATACGTCATGGTGTACGCGTCCGTAGCTTATTACGGGCACAGTTAAGTTTAATGTAAATAGTTAAGTTGAATTAGGCTTAGACGTAAGTTACTTGTAGTTAGTTTTAATTTTAGCATAGGTTTTACTCTTATTATTAAGTTAAGTTAAGTTAAGTTTAAGAATGTTATTCCCAAGTTTTTTCTTAAGTTTCTTGGGGAAATTTAACAATAAATTAGGATAATAAAAACAAAATGAATCAATTAAAGAAGCCGAAGAATTAAGATCAATAGATTAGATAAGTAAGCTAGTTTAAGTATTTTTGTCTAGTATTAAAAAAACCATTATAAATAAATAAAAAAAAAAAATGCATAAAAAAAAAACTGTTAGCTCCACTTCCTCTCTTATTACTGATGAGCACGTCTCTACCAAACGTCCACTGAATACAAGTCTGGACCAACACCATCGCTGATAAGCGCCTCTAACAACTAACACACGCCAACAACAACCAACACCACACGCCACCAACAACAAACGACAAACGACGCCCACACACACGACACTCTTATCATCAAAAAACTAACCTACCACTAAAAAACACACGCGCTAAAACACATAAAAAAAAACACTATTTCTTTTTGTATGGAAAAAGTGAGCCAGAAGCCTCATAAACTACCTACTCGCATGCAGCCAAACAACGCTAACTAAAAGACAACGCTGCATCGAACAACGAGGGCTGTTGGTGAGCTCTACGAACAGAGAAGAAGGGAAGAGCACCGGCTTCTCAGAAGGAAAAACAAGGAGCATGAGTAGCTCGCGGTCGAGGAAATGGAAAGGTGTTATGGCAGGAATGAAGTCCGAAAGTTTTGCTGAAAGGTAAAACAGCTAAACGGAGGATACAAAATTCGGACCGAAGTCTGCCTTGAGCAAAATGGACAACTCGTGGTAGAGTCGCAGTCTGTGCTGAGAATCTAGAAGGATCATTTTTGCAGACTCCTTAACGGCGATTCAAATTCCGCTGTTTGGCAGAATGTTCTACTCGATTTGGACGATGATAGACAAGAATTCCGTTCCCCGACATAGTCGAGGTGAAGATAGCAATATCCAAGCTGAAATCGAATAAAGCTGCTGGTGCACAAAGACTGCCCGCAGAACTATTTAAAGCAGCTGGAGATGACCTGGTTGACCGCATACACGAGCTCATCTGTCTGTTATGGTTGAAGGAAGGCGAACCTGTTGAGTGGAATCTCAGTGTCGATTGCCCGGTCCACAAGAAAGGAGACCCCATTGACTGCGCCAAATATCGAGGGATCTGCCTCCTCAACAGCGCCTACAAGATCCTCTCTGCCGTATTGTGTGAGCGCCTGAAACCGTTTGTCCACAATCTGAAATGTCCGTATCAGTGTGGTTTCAGACCAGGGAAGTCCACCATATACCAGATTTTCATTTTACGGCAGATGAAATTGAAAAGACCCAAGAAGTACAATTCGACACTCACCACCTTTTCGTTGATTTTAAGACCGCATATGACAGTGTGCATAGAGATAAGCTACACAGTGCCATGTCGAGTTTTGGCATTGCTACCAAACTCGTCAAGCTGTGAAAGATGACGATGGAGAACTCTCGCTGCTCCTTCAAGGTTGGTAACGAACTCACCGAGACCATCAATATCAAAAAAGATTTTCGACAAAGCGACGCACTGTCATGTGACTTCTTTAACATCATCCTCGAGAAGATCGTGCGAAACTCACAAGTCACCACCAGAGGCACGATCTTCCAGAAGTCAGTTTAATTGCTAGCTTACGTTGATGATATTGACGTTATGGGACGAACACAGCGAGCCGTCAATGAGGCGTTTGCTGGCATTGAAGCGGAAACGACTAAAATGGGTCTGTCGGTAAATGAGGGCAAAACTAAGTACATGCTATCATCAAGAAAGGACACATAACATCGACATCTCGGACAGAGCGTCACACAAGGCAGTAGAAACTTCGAAGTAGTCAAGGACTTCGTCTACCTCGACTCGGCAGTAAACAGGGACAACAGCATCTGTACCGAAATCAAACGCAGAATCACTCTTGCAAATCGCTCTTTCTTTGGGTTCAAGACGCAATTGAGTAAAAAAGCCCTCTCTCGAAGGACTAAACTAGCTTTATATAACAGCCTGATCGTCCCAGTCCTACTTTATGGCGCGGAAACCTGGACGTTACCAAAGGCGGATGAGGAAGCCCTTAGGCTTTTCGAGAGAAAAGTTTTGCGTGCGATTTTTGGTCCTGTTTGCGTTGATGGCATTAGGAGGAGAAGATTTAACAACGAACTCTGTGGGCTTTACAGCGACATGCGCCTGGTCAAGCGTCTTTGGATATAACGCTTAAGATGGCTATGCCATGTAGAGCGTATGGACACCACTGCTTCAGCCCGAAAAGTCTTTGAATCAGACCCATTGTGACAACGCAACAGAGGACGGCCTAGGCTAAGGTGGCGCACACAAGTGAAGAAGGACCTAAACCAACTAGGAGTGTGCAACTGGAGGCAGCTGGCGAAAAATCGTGTTGGCTGGAGAGGCATGTTGATTGAGGCCAAGGTCCACCCCGGACTGTAGCGCCACAAGAAGAAGAAGAATTAAACAAATTGTTAATAGTGTTTAGAGTGCGTTCTACTTGATACTGGAAGAGGAAATAGAGCAAATGTATTCAGAATCATGCTGCAGTTGGCTAGTGCAACACTCACGTGCCGAAGGTCACAGGTTTCGTTAAAGAACTGAAAACTGCATATACTTAAGAGCTCCATCTTTCTGGAGTTGTTGACGCCACTTCTCAAATTTTGCCATTAAAAATCACTTGTAAGACAGCAATAGCACGAAAAATACAAGGAGTTGTTGTAGAAGGTAGTCCCTGGCCCCCTTGAGGACTGTTGCGGCATCCAATTATTCTTATTCCGACTTATGCAAAAAGGAGAAAAATGAAACACATTTTCTTTTTAATTTTGTACTTATTCTAAATTTATATTTGTTTTGTTTGTTATTATTTATAACTCAGTTTTTGTGTCACATATACAAGTATTAATACAATCAAAGTTAAAAATAAGGATTACTATTACATATATATATATATACTCTAAATATAGTCAATTACACAATTTCTTAACAAAAGAAAGATTCAAATTTCTTCTGCTTCTTCTGCTAACGCATGCCAAATTGTCACTGTCAACGTCACATCTAAATAATTGTCAAACTTTCTTTCACTAATAGATTTCAATGTAAACTCTATATAATTTCTAATGTTGTAACTTGTCTGTAAATGTTTAACTTCTTTTCGCTTAAATACATACTTCAGAGAAATTAAGGATGAGAACTAAATTCAATCTAGCTATTTAATTCTTTTTGTTTTTCTCATTTTCATCTATGTATATTGTTTTTATTTTGTTTAAATAAATCTTTTTCATTTGTCACTTTGTTTCAAAACAAATATAGTACATATATTCCGTTATATTTTTCTTTATAAATAAAACACAAATAATGCAAGGTTACTTGTTGGTTAAGAGTGTAATTAAAGCGTTGTTGTAGAACATACTTGATTCCTTGTCTCGAAAAGAATACAAAAAAAAAAAAAAACTACAAATCACACCTCAAACGAATAGGGAATTGAAAAAGAAACGGACAACGGTGTAGAATGCCCGTTCACAATAGAAAAATAAAAAAACAAAATTAATTTACGATTTTTGAGGTTAATTTGGCATATAAGCAGAGTTAAATTAAATTTCCTCTTTATCTGTGTGTGTGTGTGTAGTGTTTGTGTTGGTTAAAATTAAAATATATATGTTAATTATTTACACAATAATATCCGAGAACTAAAACATACGGACAAAAATAACGCGTCACATAGTCCTAGTTCACAATCATACTTTACGGGCACATTAAATAAACGAGTTAGAATATTGGAGTTTTGGTTTTGCTTCGGAAAGAAATAGTTACAAAAGATTTGTAAGAAATAAAATATCTTCAATGGGTTAGTAAAAAAAAAAAATAGAAAGAAAAACAATTAAAAATAAAATACACTTAAAAATACTCGTACGTAAGAAAAGTCATTATTTTCCTTTCATTCAGCGCATTCGTGATTTTTTGTTTTCGATTTATTTCATCTCGATTCGGGCACGGAGTTTCGCTCGCGCGTTTAAGTACTCAGGATTGACGTGACTTTCGATTTCTTGCTCTTGAATTGACGGGTTTATTTGTTTTTCGAGCTTTTGAGCCCGTTCCATGATGACACGATTGAGTTCGCCTTTGAGTCCCGATTCGAGTTTGACGGCTTCTTGCTGCTGCTGCTGGAGGAAGATTTGTCGTTCTCTTTTCTTTTCGAGAACCCTTTGCAGTTCGGATTTTTGATTGAGGACACTTTTACCACTGAAAATATAGAAAGTGTTTAGGAATTACATCATGAAGGCAAAAAATGTGTTTGCTGGGGAGGAGGCTAGTGGATTGTTTGACTTTAGGGCAGCGAGCGGATTCACATTTTATTTGTCAGTTTTTATTTGCAAACGTCACTTACAGTGTCGGACAAAACAATAGCACCGAATTACACCTCGTAATATTTTGCCCAAAAAAACTGTCTTAAAGCAAATCAATTTAAATGAATTTTATTTATGTTACTTAGGTAAACAACAGATCTTAAAATATCAAAAAACAAACTATGCAACTTCAACACTTAAAAAATAAAATAAAAAATAAAGAAATTCAACAAAATCAAACGCGACAAAACTAAAGCACTTACTTCAATTTTCTTCTAAACATCTTTTTTTATCAATATTTTGTAGCAAACCCATTATTTTGAATAACTGTTTCACATTTCCGGGGCATTGACTCAATTAAGTTATTTATGATATCTGCGGGGATATTCATCCACGCAATTTCAGCTCGACCAAAAAGCGAATCCTTGCCGTTACACCTTTCCCGATGAATGTTTTGGTTAATAATCTTCCATAAGCTCTCTATGCTCTATGGGGTTAGGATCTGGGGACTGCGCTAGCCACTTCAAAGCATTGATCTTGTTATCGAAAAACCATTTATGCCCAATTTCCGCGGTGTGCTTCGGATCGTTACCATGTTGGAATATCCATCTCAAGGGCATCCCTTCTTCAGCATATGGAAACATTACGTTTGGAAGAATATCCTTGTACATGAAACGATCCATTATTCCATCAATTTTATGAATTGGCCCGATTCCCTGGCTGGAAAAGCATCCCTAGACCATGGTACTACCTCCCCCATGTTTTACTGTCCCTCTTATAAATCGCGGATTCAGTCTTTCGTCTTTTGGTCTGCAAACATGCTTCATTCCATCTGAATCCTTCAGGTTGAACTTGGATTCATTAGAGAACAAAACAGTTTACCATTTGGCAACGGTCCAGCTGATGTGTTCCTTAGCAAATGCAAGCCTCGCCTTTTGATTTTTCGGGGAAATGAATGGCTTTTTTACAGCACGGTAGGAAAGGAGACCGGCTTCTATCATCCTTCGCTGGATGGATCTGGTGGAGATAGCCAAGTCTAATTCCTTTCCAATTGCCATTGCAGACATGAACGGGTTCTTTTTAATAGCCCGCACTATTCCATGATCATCTTGATGCTGGTTTTTCTGGGCCTTCCACCACGATGTTTAGTTCTTAGGCTACCAGAAATATGAAACCGGCTTATAATACGAGAAACGACGGAATGGTGTATTCTATATTTTTTAGCTATGCAATTAACTGCTTGGCGTGGTCGCCGTTGCGTAGTGGGTAGAGTGTGACGCTCACACGCCGAAGGGTCTAGGTTCGATTCCCAGCTCAACACCAACTTTTCGAATTTTTCACGGCACCACCTCTTTCGAGCTGCTGACAACACTCAAAGAGTAATAACTGTCTAAGAAAGCTTCTCAAACTTCGCCGTTCGGAGTCGGTAAAAAACTGTAGGTCCCTTCTACTCGTAAGAGAACAGTAGCGCGCATAACACGAGTAGTTGAGGAGCAAGCTAGGATCTGGTCCCCCTATGGACTGTAGTGCCAACAATTATTATAATTAACAGCTTCACCCGCATGGAAATCAGCAATAATTTTTTCTTTACATTCGGTGGAATACTTATTACGCGCCATTCTAAAAAACGTTTTTGCTCTCAAAAATCCGTTTGCTTAGCATGACTAATAAATTGCAAATGAACGTAGTTTGTAGCATAGCACGATCGCAGGAAATGTAACAGTTAATTTACTCTAATATATAAATAAATAAATCAAAAAAAAAAAAATCAGGGGAATAATCGAATGTAGCTCGCGCAATATGTTCGTGATTTTGTTGAATTTCTTTATTTTTGATTTTATTTTTTAAGTGTTGAAGTTGCATAGTTTGTTTTATAATATATTAATATCTGTTATTTACCTAAGTAACATAAATAAAATTCATTTAAATTGATTTACTTTTAGACAGTTTTTTTGGGCAAAATATTGCGATTTGTAATTCGGTGCTATTGTTTTGTCCGACACTGTAGATGACATCAGGAAGGAATGAAGACAAATCATTATGATCTCTTGTGTTAATGTGCGGACCTAAGCTTTCACCTACAGGTTGCAAATAGTTATTAAGAGAATGGAAGTTAATATGAGAATGGAATTAAACCGCGAGTTTTAAAACCATTGTCGATAGAGGAGATGCTATTTTAATGAGAAACTCATAATCATTTGTGACTGCAGTCAGTCACCTTTTTTTCATTATATCTGCCAGAAAATTAAAGGCAGTGAAGAGGTATCTTTCAAGTTAAATTAAATTAAATAAAAACAAAAACAGATTACAAATGTTGTTTTAAAAAGGAACAATTTTGTTGCGGGCATTTTAGAATGTTCGTTGCGCCTGGAAAACAAAGAAGTAAAATGTTCATGCGTCCATTTCTCAATTCCTCATATCTTCGACACTTTTCGGATCTCCTAAACTCTTAAATCATTTCTCAAGTAGGTTTTACGATCATTGTCTGCATTGAATTGTAAGGTTAAGGTTAAGGTTAGCCGTCCTATAAGCAAGTAAGGCCGATTTTGAACAGTTTCCTAGCATATCACATATCCATCGATAGATCTTTTGCAATGAACTTGAGCTGAATGTTTAAAGTAACCGTAGTATGTATGTAACCGTAAAATGACGAAACGTTGATTCAGCAGCCTTCAATTTCTACACAAAGTGCTTAAAAATCTACAGTTCCTACACAAGGAACTGGAATAAGAAACGTGCGATCGTTTTTGATGATCATGGTTTTGACAGGAATTTAGTGCTTTCATATGTGTTTATAATGTTGGGGCTAAATTTTATTTTCGGCGTTCTGCACGAATGCGCCACAGCTTAATTTATTGCGAAATGTGATGTCTGAAGATATTTGTTTTTGTTTGAATCTTGGTTGGCTATGGACTCTTTTACGGATTTTATTTTGTTAGACATTATGTTCCTGAAGGCTGACTTTGATTTCTTGTTTCGACCCACAAATATGGACATCGCCGAGATACACATACTCACACGAATGGTTATGGTTTCGTTTTATATACTTTTTGTTTGAGGAACAGAAATTTGCGAAGAAAAAAGCAATAAAAATTTATTTAACTGGAGTGTATCCTATATTCAGATTCATCCTTGTTGATAGGAAGTTTACCTTTAAATATTTCGGGATTAGAAAACAAAAACAAATATTAATCGCCGAAAATAGCTTTATTATTTTTCAAACTATTCCCCAATAAGATCTATACACTTTTGTATACGTTTGAACCAGTTGTCGAAGCACTTTTGCCACTCTGATTGAGTTATCTCCAAAACATGTCTTCTGATCGCATCAACCGCTTCTTCAAGTGTCGAAAAATGTTGAACTCTCATTTTATTTTTTACGTACGGGAATAAAAAGAAGTTATTCGGTGCCAAGTCAGGACTATACGGCGGATGACTCATCAAATCGATGTTTTGTGTGCTCAAAAATGCAGTTGTTTGAGCCGATTTGTGAGAGTTCGCATTGTCGTAGTGAAGAGTGATCCGTCTTCAGCGGTTGGTTTTTCTGATTTTTCTGACAACTGGCAAACAAATGGTTGTATACCACTCAGAACTGACTGTTATGCGTTGTTCTAGTGGTACGATTGCGACATATCCAGATTTTCCGAAAAAATAGGCGACCATTTGCTTGAAAGTGCCACGTGCGCGAGCAATTTTTGTTGGATTTCGCTCAATTTGAAACACCCATACAGTCGACTGCTGTTTACTTTCAGGCTCATACGCGTAAATCCACGATTCATCACCTGTCACGAAGTCATAGACGTGTTTCGAAGCACAGCGATCGTATTTTTGGAACATTTCCTTCGACCCATCGACACGAGCCTTTTGTTGAGCGATTGACAAATTGTGTGGAACCCAACGCGAACAAATTTGTTTGACGGTCAAATGTTCATGCAATATTGAATGCATGCTGGTCCCAGTAATGCCTAAGGTTGTCTCAAAATCACGATAGGTCACATGACGATCTTGCAATATCATTTGGCGCACAGCATCAATGGTTTCCGGAACAACAACTGATTTTGGACGACCTTCACGAATTTTGTCTTGGTTGAACCTCGGTTGAATTCACAATACCATCGATAAACACTGGTCCTTGTTAATATCTATGCCTATCTTCATATACGAAGATTGCATTTTATATTTCGGGATTGGGCAACCCTAGTGTTGCAATTTGGCAACTGCCAGCACTTTCGCAAAGTTTGAAATTTTTTAGGTTATACGTACTCAGAACGTTTTGACATACGAGAGCTATTTGTGTTGCTTACAGAAACTTAAATTATTCATCTCGCCCAAAAACTGGCATTAGATCGTGAAAATTTTCGTACGATTATATTTTACAACTTTCGACGTGGATTAACTCAACAATAGTGCATCGATAAACTTAGGTAAATTTTTGGCGATGAAGCTCCATCAAGGACCAGTGTTTATCGATGGTATGGTGAATTCAACCGAGGTCATAGTTCACTCCAAGACGAATTTCGTGAAGGTCGTCCAAAGTCAGTTGTTGTTCCGGAAACCACTGTGCGCCAAATGATATTGCAAGATCGTCATGTGACCTATCGTGATTTTGAGACAACCTTAGGCATTACTGGGACCAGCATACATTCAATATTGCATGAACATTTGACCGTCACAAAAATTTGTTCGCATTGGATCCCACACAATTTGTCCATCGCTCAAAAAAAGGCTAATTTCGATTGGTCGAAACAAATGCTCCAAAAATACGATCGCTGTGCTTCGAAACACGTCTATGACTTCGTGACAGGTGATGAATCGTGGATTTACGCATATGAGTCCGAAAGTACACAGCAGTTGACTCTATGGGTGTTTCAAATTGAGCCAAATACAACTAAAGTTGCTCGCGCACGAAGCACTTCCAAGCACATAGTCGCCTGTTTTTTCAGAAAAACTGCGCATGTCGCAACTGTACCACTAGAACAACGTAAAACAGTCAATTCTGAGTAGTACACAACCATTTGTTTGCCGGTTGTCTTCCAAGAAATTAGGATGCCAACCACCGAAGACGGATCACTCTTCACCACGACAATGCGAGCTCTCACACATCGGCTCAAACAACTGCATTTGGAGCACTCAAAGCATCGATTTAGTGAGTCATCCGCCGTATAGTCTTGACTTGGCATCGAATGACTTCTTTTTATTCCCGTATGTAAAAAATAAAATGAGAGATCAACGTTTTTCGACACCTGAAGAAGCGGTTGATGCGTTCAGAATGCATGTTTTGGAGATACCTCATTCAGAGTGAAAAAAGTGCTTCGACAATTGGTTCAAACGCATGCAAAAGTGTATAGATCTTAATGGGGAATATTTTGAAAAACAATAAAGCTATTTTCGATGATTAATATTTGTTTTTATTCTCTAATCCCGAAATATAAAATGCAACCCTCGTACCATGACCAAATTACACGAATTGAGCTTGAATTGCTTCCGCACCCACCGTATTCTCCAGATCTAGCCCACAGCGACTTTTACTTCTTTTCAGACCCCTAAGAGATGCTTGCCGGAAAAAACTGGAAACATTCCAGCATGACTGGAATGAGGATGTGATCGCCGAAACTGTAGCCTATTTTGAGGCCAAAGATAAATTGTTCTATAAAAAGGTGCCGAAATGTTAGAGTGGCGTTGGACTGATTGTATCACTCTTGAAGGAAGCTATGTTGATTAATAAAGCCAAACTTGTCTAGCAAATGTGTTTTTAGTGATTTGTCCCGAGACTTTTTGAGTGATGTGTTATTATGAACGTGAATCAAAAGTTAGTTTCCCGTTTCGCATTCTGACTAGGACTTAAAACTCGACATTGCTGTTAGAAAAGTGCCCAAAAAAGCCCTATTTTAAAAGTCGTCGCCAGACAGAGTCAAAATGCTTATTCCATATTGAAAGTTCGTCTAGAACCACTGGTGAATTTCCTGCTTGATGTGGTTCATAGGTTTAGAAGTGATCTCTGTATACTGCATAATCGGAATGAATTTCATAGAAATAGAAAATGATGCAAAAATTATATTATGACAGACGTTAAGTTTTTAGAAAAAGGGGCGCCTTTATGTTTGACTCTTTCACTTAATACAACAGATCGAGTTCACTTTGTGCTCGATAAGTCGGGCTCTTACTTTGGCGTACACATTTTCCTATATTGGGTGCGCAACTAAATATTTGCGGGATTCACTCATAGATGGCTTTAGTTGATTGTTTGGATTTACTGACGTAATCGAAATGTCAAACACATTTTGTTATTCGATAGTTGGTACTTCAACTGTCAAATAGTAAGCATTTATTTTTTGATCGGTTGTGTTGTTTTTGTTTGGCGTCTGTTGAAAAATAGAAAATCAAATCAGTTTATTGGATAATGAAATACCAAGTAGAAGCGTTTTGAAGTGGTTTGTTAATTCACAAAATAAATGTTTAACTCTAGAAAGGTTAAACGATCGAAAACCGCAGAATTTAATTCATTTCCCTAAGAAAATGTAGCAACACGAAGCAAGCAAATTAATCTCTAGTACTTGAATGTTCTTTCGAACTGACCCCAATGTGAAGTACTCAGCTTTCTAACCGAGAAGAGTCATCCCAAATGTGGATTACACAGTTGAATTCCATCCGTTCCACTGTTTCGTCACGAGCACATGTCTAAGATCTCCCAAGCATGTTTGCACAATTAAATTTATGACTTTGTTGTCACTCTTAGTACAACTTTGAAACAGTTCCCCTCTCTGTCGGAAATAATTTGTTTCCCTAAATTTGAGTTTCATTTTATTTCGCAAGATAGCCTTTCTCCACCACCACTTTGAAGAATTTTAAAATATGTAATTTTCGAAATGGGGAAAAGGGGTTAAAAAACTTGGTAGCTACCCAAATTCTTGGAAGTGTCCTTCTTTGCAAAATCAGGCATACAACGGTAGGCAAAGGAGAGTTTCCATTGGCATTCCATTGGCAAACAACGGTAGGCAAAGGACAGTTTCCATTGACATTCCATTGGCAAACAACGGTAGGCAAAGGATAGTTTCCATTGGCATTCCATTGGCAAACAACGGTAGGCAAAGGATAGTTTCCATTGGCATTCCATTGGCAAACAACTGTAGGCAAAGGACAGTTTCCATTGGCATTCCATTGGCAAACAACGGTAGCCAAAGGACAGTTTCCATTGGCATTCCATTGGCAAACAACGGTAGGCAAAGGACAGTTTCCATTGGCATTCCATTGGCAAACAACGGTAGGCAAAGGAGAGTTTCCATTGGCATTCCATTGGCAAACAACGGTAGGCAAAGGACAGTTTCCATTGGCATTCCATTGACAAAAAACGGTAGGCAAAGGACAGTTTCCATTGGCATTCCATTGGCAAACAATGGTAGGCAAAGGACAGTTTCCATTGGCAAACAACGGTAGCCAAAGGACAGTTTCCATTGGCATTCCATTGGCAAACAACGGTAGGCAAAGGACAGTTTCCATTGGCATTCCATTGACAAACAACGGTAGGCAAAGGACAGTTTCCATTGGCATTCCATTGGCATTCTATTGGCAAACAACGGTAGGCAAAGGAGAGTTTCCATTGGCATTCCATTGGCAAACAACGGTAGGCAAAGGACAGTTTCCATTGGCATTCCATTGGCAAACAACGGTAGCCAAAGGACAGTTTCCATTGGCATTAGATTGGCAAACAACGGTAGGCAAAGGACAGTTTCCATTGGCATTCCATTGGCAAACAACGGTAGGCAAAGGACAGTTTCCATTGGCATTCCATTGGCAAACAATGGTAGGCAAAGGACAGTTTCCATTGGCATTCCATTGGCAAACAACGGTAGGCAAAGGAGAGTTTTCATTGGCATTCCATTTGCAAACAACGGTAGGCAAAGGAGAGTTTCCATTGGCATTCCATTGGCAAACAACGGTAGGCAAAGGACAGTTTCCATTGGCATTCCATTGGCAAACAACGGTAGGCAAAGGAGAGTTTCCATTGGCATTCCATTGGCAAACAACGGTAGGCAAAGGAGAGTTTCCATTGGCATTCCATTGGCAAACAACGGTAGGCAAAGGAGAGTTTCCATTGGCAGTCCATTGGCAAACAACGGTAGGCAAAGGACAGTTTCCATTGGCATTCCATTGGCAAACAATGGTAGGCAAAGGACAGTTTCCATTGGCATTCCGTTGGCAAACAACGGTAGGCAAAGGACAGTTTCCATTGGCATTCCATTGGCAAACAATGGTAGGCAAAGGACAGTTTCCATTGGCATTCCATTGGCAAACAACGGTGGGCAAAGGACAGTTTCCATTGGCATTCCATTGGCAAACAACGGTAGGCGAAGGATAGTTTCCATTGGCATTCCATTGGCAAACAACGGTAGGCAAAGGACAGTTTCCATTGGCATTCCATTGGCAAACAATGGTAGGCAAAGGACAGTTTCCATTGGCATTCCATTGGCAAACAATGGTAGGCAAAGGACAGTTTCCATTGGCATTCCATTGGCAAACAACGGTAGGCAAAGGACAGTTTCCATTGGCATTCCATTGGCAAACAACGGTGGGCGAAGGATAGTTTCCATTGGCAAACAACGGTAGGCAAAGGATAGTTTCCATTCGCATCGCTTCATTTCGAAAGTGTCGATTCATCCTGACAGGCATTTGCACTGACTCAGGCCACAAATCTCTCAAACAAATCTCACTCTATGCGATGTGTGTTTTCCTCCCAAGCAAAAACAACAAATGAACCAATTTTCGCATACTTACATTTTATTGTTGAACATGAGTTCCCTGTGAAGATTCTTTCTATCCGACGACTCCAGGCAAGGGTTCACGATCTTCTTCGGCAGTATCAGACCCTCGGAGTCGGTCTGAACACCGGGTGGCGGGGTTGACATCATCATACTGTTGCGCGGTGATTCGTCAGAGGTCGTGTGTGAATGGATGTGAGACTCCTCGGCCGCACTCTCTGAATTCTGATCTAAAATTAGACAAAAAAAAAGTTCAAATCAATCAACCAATCAATAAATTCATTACTGCATTGCTAAGCAAATTGCTACGCAGAAACAAAGAGATGTGACACATCAGCGGAGACACAGTTTCCCTTTCATCCATCCCACAGCGCACTTGTCGGCTTCCCTTCGATGGGCCAACCACTTGATCCACATTTCGCCCCTACTGCAGCGACACACCGGCAGAGTGTGAGTGTGTTTTATAATCTTAATCTTGGGAGAGTGGAAAATTTAAGGTCAAATTGGATTTTCATCGTTATTAGTCTGCTTCCATTCTCGCGTGTGTTCTCAAATGAAAGTTTTCCGCCGCGTCTGCTGTGTGCGTGAGTCTTTTCTGAGAAAGTTAAACGAAGCACAGCATTGTGGTAGATCTTAAAACGTAAATACTGGGCAATTCAGCGCGTGTAATCTGATTACCGTCAGGATGGGGTCAATACATTTGACGGTATCAGCGCCGCCACAAAAGACGCTTGCCATTCGTGATTGTCAAACGAAATCGATGTTAATTCCTCACAAGCAAACACATCTACTGGGTTGATGAACTTGAACAGAGTTGTGTTTTTTTCCTTTCGCGGAACACAAAGCGTGATGTGCTTAGTGGCCAACCAGTTTGGGCGGAGGCAAACGAACACAATCGCAATGCCAATTGCACAGGATGAGCCTTACTGGCGGCTTACTGGCGAGTGTACGTAATTGAAGGCGAGCAACCTCAATCTGTAGTTGCGTATTGATTCATTTGGGCTTGGCCAAATTCGAAGTGTTGTCGAGATTCGAATTAAGTCTGTGTGTGGGGCAAGTGCGATGATTATGGCCCGGGCAGGTGGTTTTATGAAAATTTTAATGTTTTTTAGTTTCGGGATACTTTCACACAAAGCATTGTTCTGGACACAATGGATTGAGTGAGCAAAAGTGGGCAGCCACCACTGGATGCTGGTTTGTTCTTTATTTGGGGCAGATGTCTATCGAGTAATAGGCAACAGAGTCATGTCGATACCGAAAAAAAGCTGCTGAACAATGAACGTTTTTCAACTCACCGAGCACTGCTTCTGGCTTCGCAAAGGGGGCAAAGCGGTGTGTTGACTATCAATGTAAGTTCATTAGAGCATAGATTGGAATTTCACAGGAAATTTGTGGCGGGGGGAAATTGGTGGTAAATGGTTTAATCCTTTGTTGCACTTTTCAAAATTATTTTTAAAGCTAAAAAATTAGATGTGGACCACAAAGGTTTGTTCTTTTTAATCGCTTTCTGTAAATGAACGGCAGTTTAGTTTTGCTTTTGATTTGAATTTGTGAAAGATGTTTGGTGGTACTGCAAAAAGGCCTTTTCCACATACTTGAGAAGATCGTTGAAAATCACAAGTTAGCATGTTGAGCCTGATCCTTCAAAGGTTCGTTCCGCTGGTGGCTTACATTGATTTGATTGGATGAACAAAGCGTCAAAAAACCAAATGGGCGGCAAAAACATGATCAATGACTTTTTCTATCTCTACCTAGAATCAAGAAATTTGTGTACTTCATTCGGTCATTTTTTGAGGGTCTCCGAAAGAATTTAGTAATTAAGAACTCCGACGCTCGTTTACAAAACAGAATGGCTATTAACACGAGCAAAGAGTCCCAAACCAAAAAGTATGGTCCCACGTAAACTTTTGGACAAGTGCTCACACGACACAATCAGATAAGTGCTTCCAGGTATATGGACGCCATTGTACTACCAGGCTGCCGTGGCGTAGTAGGTTGAGTGCGACGCTCACACGCCGAAGGGTCTAGGTTCGATTCCCGGCTGAACACCTCGAATTTTTCACGGCACCACCTCTTTCGAGCTGCCGAAAACACTCAAAGAGTAATAACTGCCTAAGAAAGCTTTTCAAATTTCGCCGTAAGGAGTCGGCAAAAAAACTGTAGGTCCCTTCTACTCGTGAGTGAACAGTTGAGCGCACAACACAGTAGTTGATGAGCAAGCTCGGCCCTGGTCCCCCTGTGGACTGTAGAGCCAACACTTATTATTATTATTGTACTACCATGCAGTAACCTTCATTTAATATTATTTCTTGGTTTTCGGAAGAAAAACCAAGATGCGCTTTTGTGATATAGAACTTAGGTTTTCAGTTCCCACGACATCAGCACCAAACAGCCGCCACCGGATATGAGCAATGGCGGGACACTGACAGAGAAAGTGCTCTGAAGTGTCTTCACCTTCTCCACAGGCTTCGCAAATGGTGACATCATTAAGCCCAAGCCGACTTAGGTGCATAAAGAAGGTAAAGTGTCCCGTTAGTACGCTGACAAGTCGTCTGCACTCGCTTCTGTTTAGAGATAGCAGAAAAAACGCGGATTTCTTGCTAACGGTTGGGAGCATACTCTTGGTCGCTCTGCATCCTGGAGAGTCACGCCATCTGTGATTATGCTGTAGGGAGACCTAACCAAAGACGGAGACCCTGACCAAGGACGCGGGAAGTCCCAGGGTGGGTTCGGGCCCTACGAATGCCTCTAGGTTCAGCTAGCCTAGCTAGTTCATCGGCAGTCTCGTTTCCCAGGAAACCCAGACAAGTTTTAGCGAATTCAGCCTGCAGACCAAATTAAGGGAAGACTTGCATTCTTCAACTATCTTGGAAGTGGCTAATGGGTTGAGTTAGGCCTTGAGCACAGCTTGGCTGTCGCTGCAGGCGCAGATACTTCCTCCCTTCCACCTATTCTTCACAATATAGTCGGTGACCATTAGGATCGCGAAAGCTTTCGCCTGGAAGACCGACGCGAAATTACCAAAGGAAGCGCGAAGTCTAATGTTGTCGTTTTCCACGAAGGCCCCAGTTCAAGAACCCTCCGTCGTCTTGAAGCCGTCCGTGAAAATCCTTCTACATTCCTTTCCCGGTTCAGTTTCTGGCCAGAGTTAGTTCAGAACACGGGAAAAGTCGACTTTGTATAAGCGTCGCAACTGTATTATTGACGACCTCGCATCAGACGGCCATGTCCATGAGAAGATGCGGTGTGCGAAGTCATCAAAGCTCCATCATGAAGACCTGGAGGCTGTTGCCTCAAAGTGTCTTTTCCAGAGAAGTTTTCTGTCCAGGAAAACTCCTAAATATTTGGCTTCATTGGAAAGTGGAATATTGACGCCTTTATGTACCAGTTGAGTCAGACCAGTCAGATTCCTCATTCTCGTGAAGAGAACAACCTCAGTTGTAAGAGGGTTGATTGAAAGCGCATTCCTAGTACACCAGTAATCGATCATGTCAAGAGCCGCCAGCCCACTTGCATTAACGGCCGCAAGGCATGGACCGGTAGCCAGTATGGCTACATCATCTGCATAAGCCTGGGCATAGGTGATGGAAAGCGGAAAGCAAAGAATCGACCAACATGCACCATAGCATCATCTTAGTCACGTATATATTGAAAGCCAGTCGTCCCTCGAGGACCTGCTGAGAAAGTCGGTGTCTCGTTGGTGAACGTAAAAGCTTCGAAGTTGAGGTTGCCCTAGGCTACAGTCTAAAGCCTTCTGAATTCTTACTCTTGGAGATCCCTTCAGTGAAGAAAATGAGGTCTGACTATGGTCCGTCTGACTGAAGCCCGTTTGGGGTCTGACTGAGGTTTGACCGAGGTCCGTTTGACGTCTTACTGAGGTTTGACAGAGGTTTGACTGATGATTGACTGCGGTCTGACAGAGACCCGTCTGAGATTTGACTCAGATCTGACTGAGGCTCATCTAAGTTCTGCCTGAGCCCCGTCTGAGGTTTGACTGAAATTTAACTGAAATTTGACTGAGGTTTGACTGAGGTCTGACTGAGGTCTGACTGAGGTCCGCCTGAGGTCTAATTGAGCCCCGTCTGAGATCTGACTGAGGTTTGACTGAGGTCTGACTGAGACCCGTCTGAGGTTTGACTGAAATTTGACTGAGGTTTGACTGAGGTCTGACTGAGGTCCGCCTGAGGTCTAATTGAGCCCCGTCTGAGATCTGACTGAGGTTTGACTGAGGTCTGACTGAGACCCGTCTGAGGTTTGACTGAAATTTGACTGAAATTTGACTGAGGTTTGACTGAGGTCCGCCTGAGGTCTAATTGAGCCCCGTCTGAGATCTGACTGAGGTCCGCCTGAGGTCTAATTGAGCCCCGTCTGAGATCTGACTGAGGTTTGGCTGAGGTCTGACTGAGACCCGTCTGTGGTTTGACTTAGATCTGACTGAGGCCCGTTTGAGGTCTAACTGAGCCCCATCTGACGTTTCTAACTGAGGTTTGATTAAGGTCTGGCTGAGGCCCACCTGAGGTCTGACTAAGGTTTGGCTGAGGTGTGACTGAGACCGGTCAGAGGTTTGACTCAGATTTGATTGAGGCGGGCTGAGGTCTGACTGGGTCCCGCCTGAAGTTTGACTGAGGTCTGACTGGAACCCGTCTGAGGTTTGACTCAGATCTGACTGAGGTCTGACAGAGTCCCGTCTGAGGTTTGACTGAGGTCTGACTGGAACCCGTCTGAGGTTTGACTTAGATCTGACTGAGGCCCGTCTGTGGCTTGACTGAGTTCTGACTGGAACCTGTCTAAGGTCTGACTGAACCCCGTCTGAGGTCTAACTTAGGTTTGACCGAAGTCTGACTAAGGTCCGTTTGAGGTTTGGCTGAGGTCTCACTGAGTTTGACTGAGAGCCGTCTGAGGTCTGACTAAGCCTTGACCGAAGTCTGACTAAAGTCCGTTTTAAATTTGACTGAGGTTTGACCAGGCTCTGACTGAGGATTGACAGAGGTTTGACTGATGTTTGGCTGATGTCTGACTGAGGTTTCACTGATGTCTGACTGAAGTTTGCTTGAGGTCTGACTGAAATCTGACTGAGTGGGCAACTGAAGTAGAGACATGCTGCAAAACCTGGTTTAACAAAAAGCCTAAAACCAAACCCAAAACGTTATGTTGGAAACGAAACGCTTAGAGCCAACGTTCAGTCCGAGTCTTTAGTCTTGTGAAGCCGAAATTAACTTTTTCAAATTCATACCCAGAACACCTTACTTGCTTCTTATTCTCGACCAAATACATTGACTGTTTTATAGGAGCCTATAGCCTAAACGACATATGTTTGAATCACAGTGCCAAAGCAAATTTGTGCGTCCTAACTTAAGTTAAAGCCGCCAGTATTCTTTTCCATGTTCGATTAATGCTCCTAGTTCATTTTTTTTCATTTTTTTCTTCCGATGCCATAGTTGAAGAAACTCCTTATTTTTTTTTTTCAGGCGCACATAAGATGCTGCCACCGACAGACAGTCATTGGGCTTCACCTGGCCACTTTCTGAGATTAACTCAGCTTCAAGTCTTATCGTCAATTTCATGATCGTTGCTGTATTCACGAAACCATCATCATAGTTTTCGAGATACCAAGTTGGCTTCGTTCAACGCTATCCCTCCTCCGCTCTAAGGCGCCATCCCACCTCTGCTGTAAGGAGACGATTTCCCTCCTCTGCTCTAAGGCGCAGGAATCCCGATGTTGCTTATGGTGGATGGGGAAGGCTTGCTCTGTGCGGGAATTTTGGTACGGTATCTGAAAAAGGAGTATCTACGACGGACGCTGACGGTTTTATTGCGGCAAGCGCACTGTCAAGCGAGTGTGAACATAACGCTTAGAGTTGTTAGCCGAAGAGTTGTTAGCCCGAAGAGACTCAAAATCCGACCTATTGGAACAACGAAACAGAGGAACGTCTGGCCTGGCATTCCGCAGAGATAAAGAAGCAAGCAACTAATTTAGTCTAACTGAAGAGTCGTGATTGTTAAATCCCAGCACAACATCGCAAGAAGAAGAGGAGTGCACGCAAATGAAAAACGTCTGCGTGTGTTTTCGGTTTACGTCTCGTTCTTATGTCTGCAAAGTGCATAAGCTTCAAAACTTCAGTTTGCATCTACCTGCGTAACTGCTGCATAAAGAAAAAATTTAAAACTTGAAACATTCTTTGTCTACAGTGAAACTACCCCAACCGATTCTTCCGCCAAATAAAGAATTGCCCTGTTTGCTCCGTTTCAAAGCATGCTTCTGTAATGTTTTGCTGCCTCTAGTGCACAATCAATGAACGCCTTTTTGATTGCGTGCCGAACACCGAACATGTAAGTTCCCATTGACCTGGATTTGGTTTTAGCCTCGCATCAATGCGTCATGTTGCAATTCTTTGAACGACCTAAAGGCGGGGTTTGTGCTTCACTTAAAAAGAATGAGAATCACACAATTTGAGTGATCGGACAGTTCATCTTATCGACTAACCTTCATCTGCAATGGCAACCATCGAAGAGTTGTGTCCTCTTTTCAAAATGACAAAATTAATCCATTAATATGATTTTTTTTACAGATTTTAAGATCTAAGGCACCTATATAATTTAAAAATGGCATAGTTGTTGTGCGTGTCTAACATATTTCAGATGAAGAGATAACATGTTGTGGCCATTCGATTTTAGAGCACTGCCGCAAACACGTCAAGAATAAATGGGACACAGTGAGAGATGTCGCCGTGGCGTAGTGCGTAGAGTGCGACGAACACACGCCGAAGGGTGTAGGTTCGATTCCTAGCCCAACACCAATTTTTTCACGGCACCACCTCCTTCGAGCTGCTGACAACACTCAATTAGTAATTACTGTCTAAGAAAGCTACTCAAACTTCGCCGTTCGCAGTCGGCAAAATGCTGTAGGTCCCTTCTACTCGTGAGAGAACAGTAGCGCACACAGCACGAGTAGTTGATGAGCACGCTAGGCCCTGGTCCCCCTGTGGACTGTAGCGCCAACAATTATTATAATTATTATTATTGAAACAATAATAAAATGAAACAAGAATTACATTTTCTATGAAAGCTTATTCAGTGGTCCCATTGTTTTGTCCTTAACTGTTTATTCCAAATTTCATCAAGATCTGTCAACGGGTTTAAAAGTTGCAGATTTACAGTTGTGTTCATAAAAATAGCAGTAGTTATACGACTTAGATAATTAACAATATATTTCTACAAAGATCCTTTTTCCAAATGTATATCCGGTTTTACTGTATTTTCCCGTAACTAAGATTCCATACCAGCAATAAAAAATAAAAACTAAAGGCTTACTTTTTCCTTTTTTCACTCATTCATTGAAATCTGTTGATTGAAGCCTGTTCATAAAAATAGCAGTGTTTTTTGTTTTTACCATAAATTGTCTCAGAAATTGTTGTTTAGAGTTTAAAAAATATTTGTGTATTCTTGTTCCGTAAGTGAATGTTTTTGTATATGTTGTCCTTTATTAACATACTTTAAAGTTAGAAATATGGGTCGCTCAAAACATTGTACCAAAGATATGGGGAATTTCATCAAAAAATTGCGTTCGGAGGAAAAAACATATGCTTCAATCCAGGAAATTATAGCATGTTCAGCGAAAATGCAATGCGCGAAACTGGAAAGCTAAGCCCGAAACACGCGGTCAAAAAAGTGAGACGGCTAAGTGAACTGACTGAAAAATTATCAACATGGCAAAGGAGAACCCTTCAATAAGCTCCAGACAGATAAGGGATGAAATCCAACTTCCGGTGAGTGCTGTGACGGTTAAAAGATGTCTTCTAGAGGCTAAACTACCAGCGAAGCCCGCGAAAAGTACCGCTTTTGACAAAAAAGCATCTGCAAAAAAGGTTGGCATTCGCAAAGTTTCACAAAGATTGGCCTAAGGAGAAATGGAGGAATATTCTGTGGACCGACGAAAGCAAAATAGTCTTATTTGGGTCCAAGGGTCGTCGGGCATATGTAAGAAGACCAAAGAATGAAGAAAATAATTCCCGTTATACAGTTAAGACTGCTAAACACGGAGGAGCAAAACTAATGAGCCTGAGGAGCCTGTTTCTCATACAATGGGGATGGGCCTATATATCCTATCAAGGGTGTAATGGACGGTGCTGAGTACGTTAACATTTTAGAAAAGGTTATGCTGCCATATGCCGAGGAGGAAATGCCACTAGTTTCGGCATATCAACAAGACAATGACCCAAAACATACGTCGAAACGGGCAATATCTTGGTTTGGTGAAAAAAGAATAACCGTTATGGAATGTCCAGCACAATCCCCTGACCTACACCCCATTGAGAACTTGTGGGGCGATGTTAAAAATTCTGTCCATGAGGCACTGAGGAGCACTGCTATTTTATGAACACAACTGTATACAAGGGCACCACTGTGCGGCGTTTAAGGAGATTCAAACCGAATCACTGATAGATATCAAAAAGTTCATAAAAAAAACTCTGGCACAAGTGGCACATGTTTGGGGAGGACTCCTTCAAGGGGGACAGATATATGTACATTTTCAGAGAAAAATGAAAATTAATTGTTCCTTTTTTTTGAACAAACCTTGTTAATGATTGAATACTTGTATCATCATCCTGCAAACAACATTCAGGACGACTTGGTCTTGCTAGCTGAAAGCACTGCTCCTTTAGAGATTTCGAGACCATTCAAACTTAAATTCAGACCCTCTTTGAGTCACAGATGTGATGAGGAGTGGAAAAAATAATATTATCACTCACCACCACTGTTTTCTTCAGATCTTACTCCTAAACTTCTTTAATTTTGTATAAACCACAAAAAGTTTGAAATACACAAGGACGTCAAACCTGAGAACATAAAGGATGCCTTAAATTGTTTTTGATGAGAATGTGATTACTTGTACAAGTACTAGCAGTAGAAATATTCAAAAGAAAACTACACCAAGAACCACCTGACCAAGTTTTACATTCCACAAACAGAAGCCGCTGATTGAATGCCAAAGTTACTTGCTGGATCAAAAGATTTTATTTGTAGATGTCCCTGAAAACGTCTCTAGCAGAGTGCAAGCGTAGTTTCAAAAGTTAAACCATTCAAATTAAATTATATTTTATGCTTGTGCATCAACAAAGAAAATTACACCACTTCCACCACAAAATCCAGAACTTTACTTATCCATCTTCCAATTGCGAAGTGTCCCCTCAAGCGTTTGAATAGATCAGGGGTTTGCATTCCTTTGAGTTGTGCATCATAAAAATCTACTGAAGCAAATCTTAATTAAATCTGAGCAGTAAGTGATTCAAGCATTCACAAAATCTGTTTTGCACTTGAAAACTCCTGCACCACAGATGCAGTGCAGTTTCTCATTAAAAGGCTCACTCACTTTCGAAACATTTCATCTTCTCGGATATGATTGGGGATAAATGCGATTTACTCATCTCTTCTTTTTTTTTCAATTTCAATTTAAACGCAAAAGTGAAGTAACGTTCACAATACACTCCTCACGCGCGACAGGGAAAAAGGGAAATCTGTCCGCAGACTAAATTGATTGCACTTGCAATCAACTGAAATCAATTGCACTAACTGAATTAAGGGCAGTGTTTATTTATTTTCCACAAGCGAATTCATTCAGAAACCTTTTTCTCTTGTGCATATATAGAAACACAGACACTCTCGTTAATATTCTACACAATGTACCTTATTTGCATAGGGTGGGATTTTTGTAGCTTCAGTCGTAAAGCTCCTTTTCATAACAACAACCACCTGCCAACTGAATTCACACATGCATACGGGGGTGGTTTTGGGCAGAGAGAGAATGCGCTTTACATGGAAATGCATTTCGCAGCATTAACTTCTCTGCTGGACAGCAGGAAGCATTGAATTTGCTGAAAAATTGATTTCAACAATCCCGCTGCGAGCGGGAAAAGGGTCAATGTGTTCGATGGTTCGATGTGTGGCTTCACAGTTGGCACGTCTGCACACATTTGCTCCGAAAGGAGAGTAATTGAATTGTCTAGGACAGATTTTGTGACTCTCCCTGACGTAACCAAAGTGAGTGCAAGGCCATTGGCGCGTGTTAAAAAAAATCTTTAAAGCTCTGCCGAAGGTTTGGGCATCGTTAAATTTAATCGACGTGTGTGGCGTTAGTTACATCTTTCTGAAAACTTTACTTGGTCATGCTTACATGAATGTGCTCTCAAAGAGTGGTGTATTGATGATTGAAATGTCAGTAATTCGATCCCCAAGCAATATCAAACGAACTAATCTCCATTAGGTTTGATTTGAATCAATCTCCTCATTTCTCCAAAACAACCAAAGGCTTGGAGCACACTTTTTTGATTCATTTTCATGCGCAACGTCTAATGGCAAAAGTCACGGCTGTTCATAAAGTTGAGAGATAATGTGTAGGCGGGCAGTATTCTAATTCACTTAAGATTCATTAATGCCAGCAATTTGGCGTGTCAGCACTTTCTCCCACACACCATCCCCACAGACAATGTTCCAACGTGATCCTTCCTCAACAGAAAGTAAATAAATTCCGAATCTATATACTTTCCCTTTAAAATTTCGAATACAAACAGCAGCAAAGACAAATTTCATGAGCGCCCAAAGTAAATACGTGCCTCCACACAAATTAAAGCACGGCAAGGATGTCATTCGCCACGCCATTCAACATGTGTGCTCCCAAGGAGTATGTACACACTCCCATAAGTGAAAGTGAAAAAACACACAAAATGAACATTCTGTGTTATGCACTCAATTCCCCAAGTTTCGATAAAATTCTATTCTTCGTTCAATGGCCTACTGGCACACAAAAGGCACAAAGCCACACTTGATGAAACAGAGCCACAAAATAGACAAACACTGTTGTTCGATGCGGATGTAATAACATTACAGGTGATATACCACTCCACTTAAAATCATCCCCAACGAGTCTTCCGATGGCGCATATTGGAGAGCTTTTTCGGGACGCTTTTTGCTGCACTATTCTGCTTCCACGCTTTCTCCTTCCTCTGCAGCCGACTGCATTTAATGGCGGAAGTGAGAGGAGGAAAGTAAAAGTGAGCATGTCCCACAGTCATGTGCATCGATTTGAGTGGTGTCCCTCTTTCCAACAAAAAAGAAATCATAAACCGTCCAACTCTCGGTTTTATCACGGTTTATTGAAGGGGAAATGTGCTTTTTGCATAAGAATTTAAATTTTCTAATTTCTGTTGTGGACAACTGGAGAATAGTGCGCCAATTGCGAAATTTGGCACAACAAACATAAAGGATCGTTAAAGGATTCTCAATTTATTCACACATATCGACAACATTGTGGCCGCCGTGGCTTAGTGGGTAGAGTGCGACGCTCACACGCCGAAGGGTGTAATTTCGAATCCGAGCTCAACGCCAATTTTTCGAATTTTTCACCGCACTTTCGAGCTGCTGACAACACTCAAAGAGTAATAACTGTCTAAGAAAGCTTCTCAAATTTCGCCGTTCGGAGTCGGCAAAGAACTGTAGGTCCCTTCTACTCGTGAGAGAACAGTAGCGCGCACAGCACGAGTAAGTTGACGATCAAGCTAGGCCCTGGTCCCCCTGTGGACTGTTGCGCCAACAATTATTTATTTATCGACAACATGAAAAATACCGTTCATTACAAAAATGTGTCCAATTACCCCAAACGAGATGTACCTCCCTTCAGTGCCCTTTAACATTTCATATAAGTTTCCTTAACTGAAGGCTTTTTACTGTAGGTTCTGTAAGGTTCTTAAAAAAGGAAAGCTGAAGTAGACAAATTGTATCGAGATGCCTTTCCCTTTGTACTCGTATTCAAGACTTAAAGGAAATTTCGACGCCATTCACTTTGTGGTTTCAAGTTGGCAGCGCTGTAATTTGACACTTGAAAAACTCAACTCTTATTTAAAGTGTCAACAAATGAGTTGATTGTTTGTCGTTTGTATAAACGGATCGCTAAGCAGTCGAAGGGAGTGTTGGAAGCAAACACAGCCACTTTTCGTGCACTGTGCGACTTGTGTCGCAGTCATAATCGACCGATTTCGCCATGCAATAGTAGACTGTAAGGAAATTTTAAAAGTTTAGAAGCGAGGTTAAGGAAATCGCACAGCTTGTCAAGCCCTAGGCCTCATGTGTACTTGCGGCTCAAACTTTTAAGAGGGATCAAGTCTGTTTATAATTAAGAGCGAGATGACAGTACTCCACTGACAAAGGACAAAGGAAGTTCTCCCGTAACTCTTATTGCATGTGTAAGAGGTCATGAGAGCTATTGGTACACAGAAGGTATCCAATCAAATACTTGCCCGAATTTTGTCAAAACATCTTCTCCAGAAGCCATCAATGCAAACACGAACCAAAGTCGAAACCTCCTTCTTGGACAGCGAACCCTCGGATTCATTGCTGTTAAGTCAAATTCATTGTGACAACACTACAAAGAGAGTGGTCGCCGTGGCGTAGTGGGTAGAGTGCGACACTCAGACGCCGAAGGTGCGGGTTCACACTTTGATTTTTTCACGGTACCACCTCTTTCGAGCTACTGACAACCCTCAAAGAGTAATAGATGTATAAGAAAGCTTCTCAAACTTCGAAGTTCGGCGTCGGCAAAAAACTGAAGGTTCCTTCTACTCGTGAGATAACAGTAGCGCGCACAACACAAGTAGTTCACGAGCAAGCAAGGCAATGGTCCCCTGTGGACTGTCGCACCATCCAGTTATTATTTTTATTATTAACATTACAAAGAATGTTCCTCACTAAGGTAGAGCGCAAAAGTTGGAAAGCTCAGGAGCCAACTGAGAGCAGACCACCACAACTGGGTGTGCACTGGGTATGGAGCGACAAGCAAAATAGGGTTATAAAGATCTATTAAGCTTGTTTCGCCATCATGGAAGTTCTCCGCTCAAAACACTTAGCAGCTCAACATGATATTGTTGAGGTGCACATTTTTGTAACCGTACTCCTCCCACACAGTTAGAGAACAAATTCCGAAAAGAATATGGTAGTATGGCTCTACGAGAAAGCCAACTGGAGCGGACTTAACAACTTCTTCAGGAATTTTAACTGGTCACTATGCTTCCTCGATAGTGACGTGGATGCCGCTGCTGATGCGATCACAAACATTATTTCGCTGGGCATGAGGTCCTTCATTCCTCACAGAGTGAAGAGCACCAAGCCTAAGGCAAACGCGTGGTACGACTCGAACTGCAAAGAGGCTATCAGGATGAGAGAGTTTTGTTTCTGGGATTATAAAGCCAATCCTCTGAGGAAGCCCGGAAAAAGTTCAAACTGATCCGAAATGACTGTAATGTCACGTGACGTGTAAAATTCTTCTTTGACCAAAAGTTGAGGCAACAGGTTCTACAATGCCCCAAGGGTAGAAGAAGCTTTTGGTTTTTCGTAAAAAACATAAGGAATTCAGCCTCGTCTTCGATCCCAACGCTTATTTGCAATGACATTCCAGCTGTCAGCTCTTTGAACAAAGCAAATCTCCTTGCTGTACACTTTGCAGCCAGCTCAACGCTGCCAGATAGCACTTTGTCCCCGACTTGAGAGCGTAAATTTCTCCATGGGGCAAATCCATTTTCGCACTCGTACAGTAGCAAGAGTACTTAAAGATCTAAACATACACAAATCCGCTGGCCTGGATGGTATACCCCCTGTTCTTCTGAAGAGGTGTTCTTCTACGCTGGCAAAACTGCGTAAGCTTTTCCATCTGTCCTACTCTTCAGGGCTCTTTCCGAATAAGTGGAAAACTGCAATTGTCCAGCCCGTCCCTAAAAAGGGTGAATCTTTGTCACCCACCTCCTACCGACACTTAGCATTAACGTCCGTTCTCTCCAAGGTCAAGTCACTTTTCGGCGACTTAAGCCAGCAAAATCAGGCAGTTTTGGTCGAGCAAAAGACGGTGTTTGTGGAACTTAACTAACTCCACACTTATTTAAAACCAAAATTGCTCAAGTCATGGTCGGGGCACTGTTCAAAATGGGCGACATGTCTCTTAATTACCTCAAAAGTATCAACTGCGATGTATACAATTTTTCACAATTTTGAGGCAGCTTAAAACTTTATAAAGAATTAAAATTTTAATTTAAATCCTTAGACATTGTATGTTGATTTCAGTGCTTCCTTTGAAACCTTTAATTGAACGACATTCGACGATATAGGAAGCTGCCACGTCTTTATGAATTTTTCAAAAGCTTTCTCTTACATTTCCTTACTTCCAAGCAGAACTAATGACCGGTTGCCAAGTCAATTTTTTTGTCTTCGAAGAGTCCGTGATGAAACCTTACTTCCAAAGGCGCATTTGATTGTCACTTAGAGCCAGACAATCATTAGAGCCC
Organism: Eristalinus aeneus; assembly: GCA_955652365.1. NCBI lineage: Eukaryota > Metazoa > Arthropoda > Insecta > Diptera > Syrphidae > Eristalinus > Eristalinus aeneus. Next base: position 27,437,126 of record OY019130.1, on the reverse strand, counting down.
TACTATCGGTATTTCGGGATTGGGTAACCTTTGTGTTGCAATCTGGTAACTGCCAGCTCTATCGTAAAGTTTGACATTTTTGAGGTTGTACGTACTCAGAACGTTTTGACATACAAGCGCTTTTTGTGTTCTTTACAGTAACTTTTCACCTTGACCAAAAAATGGAGTTAAATCGTGTACATTTTCGTGAGATTATTTTTTACAACTTTCGACGTGGATTAACTCAACAACAGTGCTTCGATGAACTTCATTCAATTTTTGGCGATGAGGCTCCATCAAGGACCAGTGTTTATCGATGTTATAGTGACTTCAACCGAGGTCGTAGTTCATTCCAAGACGAATTTCGTGAAGGTCGTCCAAAATCAGTTGATGTTCCGGAAACCATTGATGCTATGCGCCAATTGATATTTCAAGATCGTCATGTGACCTATCGTGAGATTGAGACAACCTTAGGCATTAGTGGGACCAGCATACATTCAATATTGCATGAACATTTGACCGCCAAAAAAATTTGTTCGCGTTGGATCCCACACAATTTGTCAATCGGTCACAAAAATGCTCGTGTCGATTGATCGAAAGAAATGCTCCAAAACTAAGATCGCGGTGCTTCGAAACACGTATATGTCATCGTGACAAGTAATGATTCGTGGGTTTACGCGTATGAGCAGCAGTTGACTGTATGGATGTTTTAAATTGAGACAAATCCAACAAAAGTTTCTTGCGCACGAAGCAGTTCCAAGCAAATGGTCGCCTGTTTTTTTTTGGAAAACTGGACATGTCGCAACCGTACCACTATAACAACGCAGAGCAGTCAATTCTGAGTGGTACACAACCATTTGTTTGCCAGTTGTCTTTTAAGAAATCAGGAAAACCTACCACCGAAGACGGATCACTCTTCACCACAAACACATCGGCTCAAACAACTGCATTTTTTAGCACTCAAAACATCGATTTGATGAGTCATCCGCCGTATAGTCCTGACATAGCACCGAATGACTTCTTTTTATTCCCGTACGTAAAAAAAAATGAGAGGTCAACGATTTTCGACACCTGAATAAGCGATCAATGCGTTCAGAATGCATGTTTTGGAGGTACCTCAATCAGATTGGCAAAAGTGCTTCGACAATTGGTGCAAACGCATGCAAAAGTGTACAGATCTTAATGGGGAATATTTTGAAAAGCAATAAAGCTATTTTCGATAATTAACATTTGCTTTTGTTCTCTAATCCCGAAATATAAAAGGCAAGTCTTTTATAATCAGACTAGCGTTATTCCAGACCGATTGAGGATTGAGATATTTTTTAAGAATTAGGTTAGATTTGTCCAGTCCGTATGAACCAATTGTGCCATGATTTTTGACTTGGATCGACAAGCCTAGAATGAATGCGTTTGACGCCCAAACAACTTTCGTGGGGCTTTGTGTTCTACACAAAATTTGTCCGTTTTTAAATGTCTTCTTGCTCGCAAGGCAGAATAATGGAACTTTTCAAACTGAAACTTTTTCCTTAAATATTGGAAAAGACATGTTTGTGTCAAACCTTTGTCAAACTTAACCACAGAGAAGTGGTGTAGAAATACGAAAGATCTCATGCCAAAAATCGATTCAGTTGTACGCATTTTTGACAATGTTTGACGATTTGGCATTGCCTACGAAAAAAAAATCCTCCGCTATACGTGAGAGAGCAATAACACAAACAACACGAATATTTTTTTAATATACTGGTTCCTTGTGGACTGTCCAAATTAATTCAGTCCGTTTTCATGAGATGGCGCCACATACATATTATAACTGATCTTGGAAGCGATCACCAATTTTATTCGAAGGGTGTGACATTTGTCGGCAATAATTCATGTCCAATAGCGTTTAAGACAAGCAAATGATTTTTTGGCACTTCGAAAATGTTTGAATTTATTTCTTATAAGAAGCATTACCGGGAAGTTTTGATTTTCATTCTAAATCAAAATAAAAGTGCAGCTGAAGCCTACTGAATATCTGTAGAAGCTTTTGGTGAACCCGTGTCAATCGATATAGCATGCAAAGAGTGGTTTCGACGCTTCAGAAGTAGTGACAATGAGCGTCTTAGCCAGTTCAAAGAAGATTGAAGATTTTAAATGGAAGGTTTCACTGGAAAAAGATGCGAGGTGCGTTCAAGGTGAACTCGCAGCTAACAATTTTCGTTCTGTTAAAAAACTTTGCATTTCTTGTGATGACATCGGAACTGTTTTCTTTTGAAAAAAAAAGAAAAGACAAAGGTAGGGATTTGTGCAAATGATTGTGACTGGGAATGAAAAGTGAATAATAATAATAAATGTTGGCGCTACAGTCCAGAGGGGGATCAGGGCCTAGCTTGCTCATCAACTACTCGTATTGCGCGCGCTACTGTTCTCTCACGAGTAGAAGGACCACAGTTTTTTTTTTGACCACTCCGACCGGCGAAGTTTAAGAAGCTTTCTTAGACATTTATTCTTTGAGTGTTGTCAGCAGCTCGAAAGAGGTGGTGCCGTGAAAAATTCGAAAAATTGGTGTTGAACTGAGAATCGATCCTTGACCCTTCGGCGTGTGAGCGTCGCACTCTACTCCCTACACCAAGGCGGCTGGCAAGATATGTCAGCAGCCCGAAAGAGCTGCTCAGTTTTCAGCCGGGAATCGAACCTAGACCCTTCGGAGTGTGAGCATCGCACTCTTCTCACTATGCCACGGTGGCCACTGCCACCAAAATGGAAAGTGGATATTCTACAACAAGAAGAAAAATAGCAGGCAAAGCCTGGAGAACCCACTGCATCATTGTATACATCAACGCCAAAGAAAAAAAAAAACAAAAATCACAGTTCAAAGGTATTGATCTGCGTATGGTGAGATTTAATGGACGTGGTGTACTATGAGCTACTGAAACCAGACGAAACCATTGATGGCAAACGTTATCGACTTCAACTAACACCACTGAGTCGGGCATCGCTTGATAAATGGCCAGAAATGACTGAAAGGCATGGCAAGGTGAGTTTGCTTTGCGCGACCATGCGTGGCAGTAGCCGTCAAGGGCTACCTGAAAACTTTGAAATGGGAGGTCTCACCCAAACTGCCGCCTTTTCCAAACCTTGGTCCTTCCGGGCACTGTTTTTTTTTTTGGACAGATGAAGCACGATTTCGTCTTTACCGGTTCAGGACTTTTGAAGAAATCGAAGAATGATTCAATGATTGGATCGATGCCATGGTGAACTCATTTTCTAGCAATGGTATTCGCAAGTGACCAGAGAGATCGGAAAAATCGATTCCGATGGACATTTAATTTGAGATTTGTATTTTTGACGTTTTTCTTTGAAAAATAAACATTTTTTGAACACAAAACAAATTTTTTGAATACAACCAAAAACCGAAATAATTTGTACTATCAAAACAATTGAGTTTTAAAGTATTCCGACACTTTCCTTTGTACAGTAACACTCCGAAGGTTTGCCTAGTGATCACATTTGCAATCTCCTTCAAACAAGCCGTTCGTTCATAACATCCCACAGCAGACTTCAGTCACAAGAATGTTTTGAAAAAAAACAACATATTTTCCACTAAAAAAGACTCAAAGTTTATAATTGCCAAGAGCATTACATAAAACAACCCGGAGCTGGAATGGTAAGAGCAAGTGTCGTGTGATAATAATAAAACAGAGAAGACATAACAAAAACTTTATGTTAAATTAATCTTGTTCGCACTTCATAAATCAGGTCTATAAGCGAGACCACCACGTAACCACGCTCAATGCAAGCCGAGATTAAGTTTTTCCGCGTGCGCACACACCGCTGCGCGACTGCACTCAAAGGCGCATTCGTATAATAATTCCATTTTAAGTCACTTACATACATGGGTTACTTCACATCCTCATGGCGCGGTACGAATCGCTGCTTGTTCATAATTCTCTTGTTTATTTTCGTTTTCAATTGCTACTTACACCTCAATAGCATTGCCACACAATTACAATTCGTGGCCTAATTGAAGCAATCTCTGCTAAACAAATGCACTGAGCTGGCACAACCGTGTGCGTTTACAAAAATGGACATGAACATCGGTTTGCTAATCGCCACAGTTTTAATTATCTGCCGCCTTCAGACTTGCTCTAACCAATCTGGTAATCGAAACGATAATTGGATGAGTTTGGCCGGTTGTTTGTTTCTTTTGCGTTTGTTTTGTTTTTTTTACGGGATGTGAATGGCGCTTCGTTGTGTGTTTTTCTACTTCTGACCTAATTGCTTGCTTTGTGCATTTTTGGATTGACAACTGGGCGTTTTATTTGGTCTTGTTTCTTCTGCGATGTAAACACATGTCTTGTAGCTGACGAATGGGATGCACTTGTTGATTCTGGCTTTTCAAAGGAACGTTGGCATTCAACGCCGATTGTCGTGTACAGAGCAACATTTCACTTCGTCTTCAAACTTGTTCTCCACTCTACACATTTTAAATGTATCACCACTCTCCGGATACTTAATTAACAAAACCGTAGAAAAGCACTTGTTAAATTCATTAATCACATCAGGTTCCCAGTGAGATTGTTTAAACATTGCACAATGAAGAAGAGCACTTGGTGGAAGGTTGCCCCCCTTTTAATTTAGTTCAGTGTCGATCACACGTTGCTGTGAAGTGAATTCCAAAACAAACAAGCACATACGTCACGACATTACCCGCCATAAACTAGCTGATAACGCTTGTAACTCGCACACTTCAATTGACATTCGTTTGCCGTTCGCTGAACTCTTTACAATGCAATACGAAAAAATGGGAAAGAAAACGAGACTGTCCTGATTAATGTGTGAAATGAGTTCCACGCTCTACACTAATCTGGAGCATATGCAGTCAGGAAATCGTACTGCATGCTGATAAGATAGTTTGACAACAAAACTTTGTCGCGGCGGGCGGCGTTGGTATTGGAGTGAATAGTTTTTGAACGATTCTGTTGAACGATGCACTGGTAGGGGTATCTGAAGGGAGATAAATTTAATCCGCTTTTGGGGTAGGTTTTGAGCAAGTTCGAAATGAAAATTACAGTTAAGGCTTAAGTGTTATTCGTGAACGTAACGCAATAGTTTTCATTTGTCTTGTTTCTTTCCCCAATAGATGAAGTTGGTACTCATATCTCCAAACAATAACCCGAGTCTGTCAAGCGAAAGATTAACTGTCAATCGTTTTTATTGTTTTATGTACCCAAAAATGTCGATTGATAGTTCTAAAAGTTATACTGTCATGAAATGCGGTAAAAAATCCCTGAGCAATAATTTTTTTAATGAAAAACGCTGGAGAAGCAAATTGAAAATGGGTGCAATTAGCGGCGTGAATTTTGTGAGCAATTGTCGGACCCACAACTGCTCGACTCTATTCAATAAATTTTGTTTCTGCAAATGCACAACGCCCTACAGTGGTAACCTTGTATGGGAAATGACGAAGAAAATTTGGTACTTTTGGACAGAGTAATCTTAAGTGAGAAATAGAAAAACCACTTATTTTGTTCAATTAATAATAATAATTGTTGGCGCTACAGTCCAAAGATGGACCAGGTCCTAGCTTGTTCATCAACTGCTCGTGTTGTGCGCGCTACTGTTCTCTCACGAGTAGAAGGGACTTACAGTTTTTTGCCGACTCCGAACGGCGAAATTTGAGAAGCTTTCTTAGACAGTTATTACTCTTTGAGTGTTGTCAGCAGCTCGAAAGAGGTGGTGCCGTGAAAAATTAGAAAAATTGGTGTTGAGCTGGGAATCGAACCCACACCCTTCGGCGTGTGAGCGTCGCACTGTACCCACTACGCCACGGCGGCCACGTTCGTTCAATTGCTTAAAAAAAAAAACATTTAGGAACAATTTACGGCTTAAAACAAAGCTGGAATTCATACCTACAGTTGTATTCATAAAAATAGCAATAGTTATACGACTTAGATAATTAGCAACATATTTCTAAAAAGATCCTTTTTTCAAATGTTTATCCGGTTTTACTGTGTTTTCTGGTAACTAAGATACCATACCAGAAATAAAAAATAAAAACTAAAGGATTACTTTCTCCTTTTGAAGCCTGTTCATAAAAATAGCAGTGTTTTTTGGTTTTACCATAAAGTGTTTCAGAAATTGTTGTTTAGAGTTTAAAAAATATTTGTGTATTCTTCTTCAGTAAGTGAATGTATTGTATATGTTGTCTTTTATTAACTTACTTTAAAGTTAGAAATATGGGTCGCTCAAAACATTGTACCGAAGATATGCGGACTTTGATCAAAAAATTGAGTTCGGAGGGAAAGACATATGCTTCAATCCAGGTAATCATAGAATGTACAGCGAAAAGGGTCAGCAATGCGCTAAACTGGAAAGCTAGGCCCGAAACACGCGGTCATAAAAGTGAGACGGCTAAGCGAACTGACCGAAAAATTATCAACATGGCAAAGGTGAACCCTTCAATAAGCTCCAGACAGATAAGGGATGAACTCCGACGACCGGCGAGTGCTGTGGCGGTTCGAAGACGTCTTCTAGAGGCTAAACCACCAAGCCCGCGAAAAGTGCCGCTTTTGACAAAAAAACATGTGCAAAAAAGATTGGCATTCGCAAAGTTTCACAAAGATTGGCCTAAGGAGAAAGGGAATAATATTCTTTGGAGGGATCAAAACAAAGTAGTCTTATTTGGGTCCAAAAGTCGTCGAGAATATGTAAGAAGACCAAAGAATGAAGAAAATAATCCCCGTTATAGAGTTAAAACTGTTAAACACGGAGGAGCAAAACTAATGATTTGGGCCTGTTTCTCATACAATGGGTTTGGGCCTATATATCCTATCAAGGGTATAATGGACGGTGCTGAGTACATTAAAATTTTAGAAAAGGTTATGCTGCCATATGCCGTGGAGGAAATGCCACTAGTTTGGATATATCAACAAGATAATAAACCAAAACATACGTCAAAACGGGCAAAATCTTGGTTTGATGATAAAAAATTAACCATTATGGAGTGGCCAGCAAAATCCCCTGACCTAAACCCCATTGGGGCGATGTTAGAAATTCTGCCTATGCGGCCAAACCAAAAAACGCCAAGGAATTGTGGGAGGTAGTGCGGGACTCATGGGAAGCTATACCACTTGAGAGATGTCGGCGTCTGGTGGACTCAATGCCACGAAGGTGCAGCGCAGTGATAAAAAACAAAGACTTTGCTACTAATGGTAAGCTGTAAATAATAATGATTTCATATTGTTTCATTGATTTCTGTTGTTTAGGCACAGCGTAATTCTAAACGCTGCTGGTTTTATGAATAACTGCGAAATATTACTCCGACCCAAAAAATAGTTAAAAGTTATAACAACGTTTATTTTGTGTTATTCCTGTTAAGACTAAAATACTTTACTTTTTATACTTTGTTTGAAAAAATTATAAAACAATTTGAATTAATAGAAAATTATTTGTCTTTTTTGAGGAGCACTGCTATTTTTATGAACACAACTGTAAGTTAAAAATTGAAAAACCATTTTCTTTGTTCAATTGCTTTAAAAAAAAAAACATTTAATAAAAATGTACCACAGTGAATTTAGCTTCAAAACAAAGCTGGAATTCATACCTAAATAGGAAAATTACATTCAATACAATTTACTAACACACATCCGTTGTAAAAAAAAATTGTAAATCTGAATGAATAGTGTTATATAATAGGGTTCGCGCTTCTCTACATAGTGGTTCATGTCCATGATATTTACGCAATAGAAGCATTATAAGGGAAATCGTAGGAAGATTAAAAGAAAAGACCGAGATAGCTCTACTTAAACGACTCATTATCCCAAAGGGCAATAAAGTGCATCTATACTTTTGCACCATCCATAGAGAATACTTCAGAAAAAGCCTTCAGAAAAATTAATTTCTCGTTGAAGCCCCTTGGAGCACTTTTGCTATATGCCAACAGACATGGAAGTACTGCCCGCAAAAGGGAACTGTTTTGCATGAACATTTGTCCATGCGAAAGGTGCTTTCGAAATGGGTGCCGCATTTTGTTATAATAATAATAATAATAATAATAATAATAATTGTTGGCGCTACAGTCTAAAGGGGGACCAGGGCCTAGCTTGCTCATCAACTACTCGTGTTGTGCGCGCTACTGTTCTCTCACGAGTAGAAGGGACCTACAGTTTTTTGCCGACTCCGAACGGCGAAATTTGAGAAGCTTTCTTAGACAGCTATTACTCTTTGAGTGTTGTCAGCAGCTCGAAAGAGGTGGTGCCGTGAAATATTAGAAAAATTGGTGTTGAACTGGGAGTCGAACCTAAACCCTTCGGCGTGTGAGCGTCGCACTCAACCCACTACGCCACGGCGACCACATTTTGTTACAATGGACCAAAAGCAACAACGTATCGATGATTCTGAGAGCTGTTTGGAGCTACTTCGCCAGAATAAACAGGACTCTTTGCATCGGCATGTCACAATGGATGAAACATTGATTCACCGCCACTACACTCCAGAGTCAAATCGGCAGTCAGTGGAGTGGACAGCAGACGATGAACCACGCCCAAAGCGTCCAAAAACACAATGGTCGGCTGGCAAGTTTATACCACTTGTATTTTGGAATGCGATCGGAATTTTATTCATCGACTATCTTGGGAAAGGCAAAAGGATCAACAGTGAATTGTACATGCGATTATCGGTTCATTTAGAGAGAGATATTGAAAAAAACCGAAAAAAAAACAACAGTCTCAAGTCGTTGGCTGCCATGGTAAAATTGGGCGAATCGGGCTTTGAAATGCTTGCTAACCGTATACTCCAGATCTGGCCCTCAGTGACTTCTACCTTTTGTCAGACTTCAAAAAGACGCTTGCCGGAGAAAAATATGGCTCGTATGAGGCGGTGATCGCCGAAACTGAATCCTATTTTGAGGCCAAAGATCTATCGATCTATCGAAATGTTAGAGCATCGTTGGACTGATTGTATCACTCTTGAAGGAAACTATGTTGACGAATAAAGCCAAATTTTGTCTAGAAAATTTTATTGGTTAGCGTTGGGACTGCCGCCATGGCGTAGTGGGTGGCGTGTGACACTCAGACACCGAAGGTCCGGCTGAACACCTCGAATTTTTCACGGCACCATTTCTTTCCAATTACTGACAACACTCAAAGAGTAATTAATGTCGAAGAAAAAGCTTCAACAAAATTCGCCGTTCGGAGTCGGCAAAAAACTGTAGGTCCCTTCTATTCGTGAGAGAACAGCGCGCACAGCACGAGTAGTTGGTGAGCAAACTATGTCCTGGAACCCTGTGGACTGTCGCGCCGTCCAATTATTATTATTAAGCCGGGACTTATTATTGTTGAGTTACCAGAAAAATGGAAAAAAACCGTCGCTTGCGATGGACAATACTTTGAGTGATAAAAACATGTTTTTGAACACATAAATACAGATTTTAAAGTAGAGTTGTGTAGTTTCGGACCTACATAGTTCCTCGACCTAGTTCCACCGTCGGAACGGATAGTTCCACATATTGCATCTAAACATGTCCGATAGTTCCGATATGTTCCGTAGCTCAAACATTACAGATACATCGTGAATGTGTGAATTGAAACATTACGCAACTCAAATAATATATTTCAGACACATGTATCAGTCGCGAATTTTGTTGTTTCTTGTGAATTTCTTTGACTTCTTTGTATGATGTAAACCATCAACCTTACGTCAAACACTGTATATTGCGGTGCGAAAAGAAGAGACAGAAAAGATAATACCTTGAACATATTCCTTCTTTTCCTTACAATATTGTTCCGGAGACTAATACGTGTTCGAGCCTGAATGTGCTGATGGAACGATTAGTGCATAGTTCCATGGACATGCAACCAGTGTTGAGTAGTTGCGGAACTATATAGGTCCGGGAACTGCATTGGTACTGGAACTATATCGGTCCGGAACTATATCAGTCATGGAACTATATCGGTCATGGAACTGTATCTACTGCGGTGCCCACTTTGTTGACATTACATGAAACATTTCAAATTTGTTTTGATTTGATTGTTTCATTGCTAGACAATTGCATAAACGTTCTTTAAAATTTAAAACATTGTTTCAATTGTAACAGGTAGAGGAAAATTGGTAAACACGAATATAACTTTTATGTAGTAGTAGAAGTACTTTATGGATTATTAATTATAGAACATTAACAAAGTGTTTACTTTCTTATGAGGTACGTAGGCTGCCTTTTATATTTTGGGACTGGGCAACCCTAGTGCTGCAATTTGGCAACTGCCAGCTCTATCATAAAGTTTGACATTTTTGAGGTTATACGTACTCAGAAAGTTTTACATGCGAGCGCTATTTGTGTTGTTTACAGTAATTTAAAAGATCCATCTGGCCCAAAAAATGGAATTAAATCATGAACATTTTCGTGCGATTATTTTTTACAACTTTCGGCGTGGATTAACTCAACAACAGTGCATCGATGAACTTGATTCAACTTTTGGCGATGAAGCTCCATCAAGAACCAATGTTTTTCGATGGTATGGTGAATTCAACCGAGGTCGTGGTTCACTCCAAGTCGAACTTCGTGAAGGCTGTCCAAAATCAGTTGTTGTTCCGGAAACCATTGATGCTGTGTGCCAACTGATATTGCAAGATCGTCATGTGACCTATCGTGAGATTAAGACAACCTTAGGCATTACTGCGACGAGCATACATTCAATATTGCATGAACATTTGACCGTCAAAAAAATTTGTTCGCGTTGGATTCCACACAATTCGTCAATCGCTCAAAAAAAGGCTTGTGTCGATTGGTCATTCGACCAATGCTCAAAAAATACGATCGCGGTACTTCGAAACACGTCTATGACTTTCTGACAGGTAAAGAATCGTGGCTTTATGCGTATGAGCCCGAAAGTAAACAGCAGTCGACTATATGGCTGTTTTAAATTGAGCAAAATCCTACAAAAGTAGCTCGCGCACGAAGCACGCCTATTTTTTTGGAAAAACTGGACATGTCGCAACCGTATTACTAGAACAACACAGAACAGTCAATTCTGAGTGGTACACAACCATTCGTTTGTCAGTTGTCTTCCAGGAAATCAGGAAAACCAACCGCCGAATACGGATCACTCTTCACCACAACAATGCGAAATCTCACACATCGGCTCAAACAACTGCATTTTTGAGCACTCAAAACATCGATTTGATGATATATGATATAGTCCTGACTTGGCACCGAATGACTTCTTTTTATTCCCGTACGTAAAAAATAAAATGAGAGGTCAACTTCGACACCTGAAGAAGCGGTTGATGCGTTCAGAATGCATGTTTTGGAGATACCTCAATCAGAGTGACAAAAGTGATTCGAGAATTGGTTCAAACGCATGCAAAAGTGTAGAGATCTTAATGGGGAATATTTTGAAAAACAATAAAGCTATTTTCGATGATCAACATTTGTTTTTGTTCTCTAATCCCGAAATACTTTTATATTTCACAAGTGATTTTTCGGTTTTCCATCAGTCTTTCATTCAATTCATGTGGCACCCATTTTCCACACTTTTGGATCTTTCCCATAGCTTTTAAACGGTCAGAAATTGTTTGTTGTGCAACATTTAACATTGCTGCCATTTGCCTTTGACTCAAAGTGTCATCTCCATCCAATATCGTTTGCAACTCGGAGTCTTCAAACATTTTCGGTGGTCTTCCACGTTCTTCGTTTCTCACATCAAAATCATTATTTCTGAACCGTTAAAACCATTTTTTGCATGTTGCTTTGCGACTCTGCAGCACTTTTCTTCAAATGAAAACAAAAAATTAATGCTTTCCACAATGCATCACTTTCTGTTCAATGACTTGATGTATACTAATTTTTTTTTTTTCACAGATGTCATAGCAAACAAACAAAAAAAATAAAGGACTCGTTCACAACAAATGTTCCCTATCGAGACATTTGTATCTTGACGCTCACTTCATACCAGTATACCTGGTAAAAGAGGACCTTATAGCACTCCGTATTTACACTCTTTTTCACTACTGAATGTGTCAGATATTTTGACTTGGTTCGTTCTACCAGTAAGATAACTTTTGAGCCAATTGCCAGGAATCCTCTCAACCCCATCACGCTTTCCATAAGTTTTTCGAGGGGCAATGTATCAAATGCTTTGCTAAAGTCTATAAATAGTACAACTACGTGATGGTCGAGAATCGAACCTAGACCCTTCGGCGTGTGAGCGTCGCACTCAATACGCCACGGCGGCCACTTATTTACAATTCCAGAAGGAAATTTATATTGAAGTGTAAAAGCCAGCTTCTGTGATCCGTGTTTTTCAGCATCTTTCTGGTCGTCAGAAGCCATCCATCTACGCGACACAATCTAACTAACGTTTACATTAGGCGTGATATAATTCAAAGCCCATGACCCAAATGTGACGTGGGACATTTCCATTAACGATCTAATATCTAGTCTATTCCACGACTGTCTTCCACTACGGAGAATGCCACACCCACACACTCCATAACTATGACCCCTTTTTCGGTGAATTCACAGCAATAAAACTGGCTGCATTGAAAGCAATGCGACCACCAAACCTGTAATACCCTCGTATTACCTGTACCCGAAAGATTTTTGTTAACCAGGCAGTGTCGAAGAACTGAATCTAAATAGGTCCTCGGAAGTAAATAGGTCCTCGGAACTAGTTCCTTCCCACAAAGGAAGCGTTCCATGTTCGTTCCTGCAAAGGAACTGTTTTGCGCAACTCAAGAGAAATTGGTAATTATGACACTGTCCATTCAAATCTATCATGCACGCTTTCTATTGCAAAAATAAACGAAACGATCTTTATAAATGAGTTTAGTTTTTATTAATAAAATTTTGCAACAACTGCAAGAAAGTAATTCCTTCTAGTGCACTACAGGGTTGCAATTTAAGGAAAAGATAGACTATTAAATTTTTAACTTACCAGATTCAGTCTTTCTGTACGCTTCCTGTTTCTCTAAAGCAATTTTTAAGGCCTTTGCGAGTATATCCTCAGTCTTTTCCTGAAATCAAAAAAAACAAAAAACAGTTGAATAAGCAACGTTTAAACCAGTTTCACGAGATAAGTGATATTTCGCACTTCTCTTGTAATCTTTATATTGTACTAAAATTCTAGTTCTACTAGCGGTTGCAGAAAAATAGTTCACTTAATTGGCGCATTGATAATTCAGCACAATGTGCTTTAACTACCACTTATCAAGTGGCACACTCTGTGTGCATTTGTTGAGAGTTTCAAATGAATTCGCGAAGCAATGAACGGGTGGCTTGGCACTCTTATCTGCTATAACTGCCTTTATGGAAAGTGTTTACTGGTGACCTTGCCAAAGTTATAAAAGAAGAAGTATATGAATATCAAAGACTTCGTTTCCTTATTTTAAGGTAGTCATTGAGAATTGGTTAACAGTCAAGATAATTTTGCTATTTGTTTAATTGGTAGATATTCATTAATTTTGCTTTGCAAAACAACCGCTTCTGTTACAACACAAAACAGTCTTCGCAAGGGAACCCTAATCAGCTCACATGCCGTCTTAAAGCTTCGAATGTTCCTATAAGTACTTTGAGGAAATTTGTTCATAGTTCAAACCGATCTGTCGACCTACAAGAAAAGAGACTTTTTAACTGCACCAAGTAAGAAGGGGTAAATCACGTCCAATCAAACAGGTTTTCTTACGTTTTGTATGAGCGCATTCTTCAAAACAGTGATAGGTTTAATTCCGGATGGATTATGGAAAACATCTAGGAAGCTCTGAAAAGAGCATAGAAGCTAGCTTTCCATAGTCTAGATCAATCCATAAGAAGGAGAACTAGATCACCTACAGAGCGATAAGGCTCTAGAACATCGCCTACAATATCCCTTGATAGTACCATGGACAAGTTTTCGAGTCTGAACGCTACAGCACAGTGTAGCCAACACAAAAAAAAAAAAAATTAAGGGACAAAAAAGATCCCCTCTGCCTGATTGTACCAGGTATACCGGTATGAAGCGTCAAGATACAAATGTCTCGATAGGGAACATTTGTTGTGAACGAGCCCTTATTTTTTTTGTTTTTTTCCTATGACATCTGAGAAAAATATTTAGTATACATCAAGTCATTGAACAGACGACATCATATTTTTTCATCGTGTTGAAAATGTCGTATTTTGTACCAGAAACTGATGATTGGCGGAAAGCATTAATTTTTTGTTTTCATTTGAAGAAAAGTGCTGCAGAGTCGCATCGAATGCTTGTCGAAGCATATGGTGATCATGCTCTATCAAACGGCGAAGTTTATTACACTGAGAGCTGTCAGCAGGACAAAGAGGTGGTGCTGTGAAAAAATTCAGTGAACCTTCGGCTTCTAGATGATGTTATTTATGAATCACATGATTCACACCCGTATCACTATTTATAGTGACAAAGGAAACACTGATGGAGGAAAGACCATCTGTGGCGGGATGGCGGCTAACAGACCCAGGCTTAGAGGGAACCTGACTGGTAGTGACAGCTTAACCAGAGGCTATATTCTGGTGCCACGGGAGGTCAGGGGCCCCTGGAACTTCGGTTCCAGCCTGACCATTGCGGTAGGCCCCCTTGTGGGAGTTTCGTGGTGGCTGTGTTTTACCATCTAACATCGCGGGTAGAGTCGAGGATAGTGTACTGTGCTGACTTGTCTAGCCCATTGTTTAAGCAAAACTAGGCAAGTCGGTTAGGGGACTATCCCTTCTCAGTGTGGAGTTGCATTCTCAACCGGGCGCTGCGACCCAAAGAGCGGAAGAGGTTTTAGGAAGGCTTCGCATCAAACCAAGGTGGGGTGATTGCACCTCAAGCATGATCCCAGTTTGGTACTTGGGTAACTAAGGCGTTTAGTCTTGCGTTACTTACGACTCTTGGGAAAAAGGTTCCCCGTGATATAAGCCGTTAAGGCAGGTGATCACGTAAAACCAAATCCCACATCTATCAAAAGCAAATTTTGATGTGAAAAATGAAGAACGTGGAAGACCACCAAAAAAGTTTGAAGACGCCGAATTGCAAACGATATTGGATGGAGATGACACTTTGAGTTAAAAGCAAATGACAGCAATGTTAAAGGTTGCACAGTAAACATTTCTGACCGTTTAAAAGCTATGGGAAGGATCCAAAAGTGTGGAAAATGGGTGGCACATGAATTGAATGAAAAACAGATGGAAAGCAGAAAAAACACTTGTGAAATTTTGCTTCAAAGACACGAAAGAAAATCGGTTTTGCATCAGATTGTTACTGGCGATGACAAATGGATTTATTTTAAGAATCCTAAACGGAAAAAATCATGGTTGTCCAGTTAATCTGGGACAACCATCAACATCGACTGCAAAACCAGTTCGATTCGGCAAGAAGACAATGCTAAGTGTTTGGTGGGACCAGAAAGGTGTGCTGTACCAAGAGCTCCTAAAACCTGGTGAAACCGTTAATACTGATCGCTACCGACAAGAAATGATAAATTTGAAACATGCATTGATCGAGAAAGGACCAGAATGGGCCAGAAGACACGGCAAAGTACTTTTGCTCCAATACAATGCACCTGCACGCAAAGCAAAACCCGTTCAGGATACAATCAAAACAACTTGCCTGGGAGCAGCTACGCCACCCGCCGTATTCACCAGACTTGGCTCCTTCCGACTACCATTTGTTTTCATCGAGGGGACACGCATTGGCTGAGCAGCACTTTGATTTCTACGAGGAGGTCGAAAATTGGGTGTCTGATTGGTTTGCTTTAAAAGACGAACAATTTTATTGGTGTGGTATTCATAAATTGCCAGAAAGGTGGTCAAAATGTGTAGAAAACAATGACCAATACTTTGAATAAAATGTTTTTACTTTCCCATTAATAATTAATGTGTTTTATTTTCATTTCATACCGGTATACCTGGTATGCACGCCCGTAACACTTTGTCTGCATCCAGATAAGCCCACATTAGAGCATTTTTTCAGGAGAAAGTCTTCCATTGAGCGAATCCTCACACTCCAACAGAACCTAGAAAAATCCCAAAAGATGGAAATGCGCTTCCGGCACCTATTCATCGACTTCAAGATCGCACATGACAACGTGCAGAGAGGCAAGTTATTTAACGGCGCATATAGATTTGACAGGATGGCACCGCTCCACCAGAGTTGGTAACGAAGTCATTGAGACCTTTCTTGTGGAAAATGAGTTTAGACAAGGCAACGCGCTGCCACTTAACTTCTTTCTTTAAAAAGTCATGCAGAAATCACTCGTCAATACAACAAGATCGATCATCCATTAATTGTCGAATTAACGCCAACGTATGTAGGCAACATTGACAAGATTGGTTGAACATGTCCACCCGCCAATGAAGCGTTTGTCGGTATTGAAGCGGAAGCGGTCAAAATGGAATAAGCGGTTAAAGGGACAAAACTGAGCATATAATAATAATAATTGTTGGCGCGACAGTCAACAGGGGGACCAGGGCCTAGCTTGGTCATCAACTACTCGTGTTGTGCGCGCTACTGTTCTCAAACGAGTAGAAGGGACTTACAGTTTTTTGCCGACTCCGAAGTTTGAGAAGTTTTCTTATACAGTTATTACGCTTTGAATATCGTTAGTAGCTCGAAAGAGGTGGTGCCGTGAAAAATTCGAGGTGTTCAGCCAGGAATCGAACCTTGACCCTTCGGGGTGTGACCGTCGCACTCTACTCACAATGCCACGGCGGCCGGCAAGACATGTCAGCTTCTCGAAAGAGCTGCTCAGTGCTCAGCCGGGAATCGAACCTAGACCCTTCGGTGTGTGAACGTCGCACTGTACCCACTATGACACCGCGGTCACAAAACTAAGCAGATCCTGCCAGTAAAAAAGAACGTATAACACTGATGATGCGACCATAAGCAGCTTTAACCTCGGGACAATAAATAAATCCATTGGTCCCAGTTGAGAGTACAAATAACATTGCTACCCAGATGACACGCGAATTAGTTTAGTTGTAATGACTGCTTTTTTGGATCGAAAGGCCAAAGGGCCAAGCTGACAAGATACCTGGACAATCTCGAGAGCAAATGAAGGAGCCTTTGGTGTTCTTAGGAGAAGAGTTCAATTTATGACCTTGTTTGCGTTGATGGAGACGAACATTCAATGGCGAACTTTACACCGATTAGTCTGTCGCCGACGGATTCAACGCCTAAGACTGTCACAGTGCGTGCACGGCATTTCTCTATTTCGAAGAGTTCTCATGTCTGAACCAGTGGGATAAGGCAATAAAGGACGCCCACCCGCCCAGTTGGCGCTCAAACAATTTAGAGGTTTGTTGGTTCAACCGGGGGCAATTGGCTAAATATTTGGCCAGTTGGAACGGTTTTCCAGTTGAAGAAGTTGGAACGGTTTTTCAGTTGTAGCCCTGGTCAGCTATTGAATTCTGCGTCACATTCAGAAGAAGTTAGATCAGGTTCGATCAGCTTTGGTTTGTACTGTGAACTACGAATCTGCACAAGACTTTCTTGTAGGCTTTCTGGAAAGTTTGTCAAGATTTAAAGCCGAATTGAAGACGGTGCAGGTTGTTTCAATACAAATGAAGAATGCTTTCGTTCTTTGCATGAATGAAGGTTTGATGTGAAAAATGCATTCAAAGGATTCATTGAAGATAAGACAAAGGCATGTTGCCTGGCGTGAATAATGCTCTCAAGGGAATCATTGAAATTAAGACAAAGGAATGTTGCCTGCTTATGCTTTAAACCATGGTTCGTTGCGACATCTCTTGCCCTTGCGTATTTTTTTTAAATCGTTTGAATTTAAGTCTATGTCTTTGGCGAGAGTCGCTTACAGCCCTGCGTAGCATTGATTCTTTAAGTAGGTCGACCTCTTGAGACCATGCCGTAAATGGAAAGAGACAGTCCCTTCATGTGTTGAAGTAGTTTTGAATGACTCAAAAACTGGATAGGCAAGATTGTCTACTCAGAGCTTCCCTGAGGCTAAATACCCACCATTCAGCGATTCGTTCGGCGATTTCTGAATCGTTGTACAACAGCTATCCCGATATCCATTCAAGAGTTTCTTTCTCTTGAACATAGGAACGTTCTCTCTACTCACAGTCATACGAAAGGAGCTTTATTGCCGAATTGGGGCCACTGTGGCAAACTGGGTAGAGTGTGACACTCACACGCTAAAGGTTCAGGTTCTTTTACCGTGGGGAACACCTCGCATTTTTCACGGCATCATCTCTTTCGAGCTGCTTCGGAGCCGTCAAAAGACTGCAGGTTCTTTCTACAAGTGGGAAAACACTAACGCGCTCACCACTGGTAGTTGCCACACAAGCTAGGCCCTAATCTCCCTGTGGTTAATCCCGGGACATATAGGGGGCGCTGGGAAACGAACCTATGGTAGACCCTTCGGCGTGTGAGCGTCGCACTCTAACCACTACGCCACGGTAGCCACCCAACTCAACACAAATTGTTCGAACTTTTTATGTCACCACCTCTATCGAGCTGCTGACAACACTCAAAGAGTAATAACTGTCTAAGAAATCTTACCAAATTTCGCCGTTCGGAGTCGGCAAAAAACTGTAGGTCCCTTCTACTCGTGAGAGAACAGTAGGGCGCACAACACGAGCAGTTGATGAGCAGGTTAGGCCCTGGTCCCCCTTTGGACTGAAGCGCAAACAATTATTATATAGAGGGCGCCACTAACGAAAAAAATTAATTTTAAATTAATAATTTTTCTAAGTGGCGCCCTCTATATGTCCCGGAACTTGTTGAGCGATCTGTTATGCACATATATTATATATACTGCCGATTAATGCTTTCAAACTAAAAAACTGAGACATGAAAACCAAGATTTTTTCTTTGTATTCATTTTCTTTACGTTAATAATAAATAGTTTGATTTTTCCGCGAAGCCACAGAGCCTATTCTGCAGAAGATTGTGTTTCATAATTTAGAGAAAATTTATAAGCAAGCTTATTTTGGAATTTCAGTAATTTGTTTATAACTAAGAAAAGTTGACATTTACTGAAAGCATTGTGATTTGTGAATAAAGTGTTGTTTAGGAGGAATTTAGGAAAACAATTTTTATAACTTTTTTTCTAATACTCAGGTTTTGGATGACTCTAAGTTCTTGAAGAATACCGTTCAAGATTTGAGATACACTGCATTTCAGCTGTGGTCTTCCATAATTGTTACTAAAACGAGGCTCATGAAGCATGCCTTGAGCCCGTCTTCTGGTGTTGAATTCATGTTGAATTAGCGTTACAAATCGGTTTTCTATGATGACAAAACCGATTTGTAACGCCAATTCAACATGAATTCAACTCCAGTATGAATACTTCAATATGAGGGTCGTCTTGTAGATATATTCTACTGAAATTACTTTGAAACGCCGCAGCTTCTGAAGTTTGTGCTGGGCACGAGCTTCGATCTTCTTTAGGGCTGACTTCTGGAGTTTTTGGAGCTTTTGGATATGTGTCACTGATGCGTTGCTCCACGCAAGTATACCATACCTCAGTTTTGATTCAACAATGGCAAAGTATACATGTTTTAGGACATCCTTAGTGGCATGGTACTGTAGATGATTTAGTGCGTCTTTGGCTTCATCTATGTTCATATCCCACAGGATATGAGTGGTAACTCCCAAATATCTATAATTTTCTACCGTTTCGATAGGAATACACGTGGACTTAGAACATTGTTTATTTCTGAAGTATATTCGTGACTGTGTAGTCTTAAATTGAGGACTTAGAATATGCTCGTTTTTGCTGCATTGATTGAAAGGCCGTGGTAATGACACCACTTCACCGCGTTGTCGAATTCCTGCTGCATAGTTTCAAGTGCTATTTGCAAAGATCTGTGACGCACCACTATTGCCGTGTCATCTGACACCAGTTCACCGCGTTGTCGAATTCCTCCTGCATAGTTTCAAGTGCTATTTGCAAAGATCTCTGACGCACCACTATTGTCATCTGCATATGCGAATGGAATGACCTGCTTGAAAACTCGTAGTAGCTCATTGGTTCAAAGTATGAACATGATCGGACCCAGTTTTGAACCTTGTGGAACTCCGTATTGCACGTCCTCATTTTGGCTGTAGGTTTTGTCAATTTTCACGCAGAATTGACGGTGGTGTAGGTACTCACGCAACCAGTCTGCCATTGGCCCTTTTACACCAATGTGTTCCAGAACTTCAATTAGTTTCCCGTATTTCAGGGTATCGAAAGCTCTGCTGAAGTCGACAAATACAAGCGGAATTATCGGTTGTGTAGGTACTCACGCAACTAGTCTGCCATTGGCCCTCTTATACTAATGTGTTCCCGAACTTCAATCAGTTTCCCGTGATTCAGTTTATCGAATGCTTTGCTGAAGTCGACAAACAACACCAGGATATGATGACTTTTATTGAGGCTTTCGTTAACACAATTCGCGAATTCCCCTAACACTTACCAGTACTTTTATTCTTCTGGAAACCGTACTGGCTTTGGTTTATCCGAGAATTTTTCTTAATCAATTCTTGCAACCTCTTTGTTATAACCTCTTCCATACATTTTTCATTTACCGGCAATATTGATATTGGGCGATAATTTTTTAGTTTGCTTTTCGTACCTCCCTTATAAATCGGTCTGATCACTGCGATTTTTAGGATATCGGGAATTTTTCGCCTGCGCGATGCCTAAATTAATCAGTTTACAGAGTATTGGTGTGAATATGTCTGCATGTCTTTTTAGATCAATTACTCGGTTTGCGATTGCTATTGCGAAACTTATCACCGCCCAGGGAACTGGCAGGAGATCCCATAATCGATTTTTGAACAGATTCGTTATAGCATCATCTCTTTCAGTTTGTTGACATAATTCAATTTGTCTGTTTTCCTGTAAGCTGCCACTTTGCATAAGGCAACAATAGCACGCAAAACGCGTGTGCTTGCTGAAGGAGCTGGGTTCCCCATCCTCGTGGACTGTAGAACTATCCAATTACTATGATTTTCCTGAGGCTGGATACATTATTTCAGGTAAACGCTTCTTTGTCCCAGATTTTGAACAAGTATACGCCTTCGCACCTCCGCCTAAAGGCTCATCGCCTAAGGCCCTTCTTAACGTTGCGTACAACCACCTCCTTGTAATACACTGAAATTAATTTCATAAGACACACAAAACGTACGTTTATCGTGGCAGAACTTTAAAAGAGAAAATCATTCCAAACCAATCAGTGGAGATTTTCCGCCGGCATCCTTTAGTACTCGTGTTTCCCTTGTTCAAAGATACGAGTATTTGACCTAATTCTGAGGACTGCACATATTCACTTCCATTGTGCACTTCCAATGCCAGCTATTTATTGACGTCTATTTGCTTCGTTAAAGTTTGATTGCTCAGTCCAATTACTCTCCGTAAGGTGACCTCAATTTGGACAAATCAATATGGCGTGTATGTATTCAGGAAATCTAATATTTGTAGATGGCAAATGTGTTGTAGAAGAATGAGGATGGATTGATGTCATGAGCTGTTACAACGATACAGTTAGGGCAGAAGGAAGGACGGCTAGAATTCCAAAAGCCCGAAATCTTGAAAGATCTGCACAACGAGGAGACCAGGATTCCGATTCGCAGCAACGACTGCAAATATAACGTCTAACTTATAAAGTGAATTTGAAGCCCGAAATCTTGAAAGGTCTGCACAACGAGAAGACCAGGATTCCGACTCGCACTAACGACTGGGAATATAATGTTTAACTTCGCATAAAGTGAATTTGGAACCTGTTTCAAATTTAAGGGGGATCAAGATAACGAGCAGTGGTCGCCGTGGCGTAGTGGGTAGAGTGCGACGCTCACACGCCGAAGGGTCTAGGTTCGACTCCCAGCTCAGAACCAATTTTTAGAATTTTTCACGGCACCACCTCTTTCGAGCTGCTGACAACACTTAAAGAGTAATAACTGTCTAAGAAAGCTTCTCAAATCTCGCCGTTCGGAGTCGGCAAAAAACTGTAGGTCCCTCGTGAGAGAACAGTAGCGCGCACAACACGAGTAGTTGATGAGCAAGCTAGGCCCTGGTCCCCCTTTGGACTGTAGCGCCAACAATTATTATTATTATTATTATTATAAGATAACGAGCTGAACGGTTCCCCAATTGGTGGTGTATAGTAGTTTTTTCCACAAACAAGTAACTTGATTCAAAACCCAAAAAAGGCTTGAAAAACCAATTTCCCGAAAAGGATTTACAGGATTTACGAAATTTCGAAATTGTAACTTTTCGAGCCTTTGGTGACTTTGAGGTGTTTTGACTTTGTTATCTTGTCAACCATTGATTTTTGTTGAAGTTTTATTGGAACTTGGAAAAGGATGCTTGGATGATGAGACATCTAGCGGAAGGTGCTATTTGGACAGACATACACTGAGCGAAATTAATATAGGGGCATAACGTGCAACTAAGAAAATATCATAGTTGAAAAATAAACCTTACCTTATTTTTATTGCACGACTAATAGTGTACGAAAACAACTACAAAGTAATGCTTTGGTACTATAAGCACTTTAAAAATTATTTCTAAGAACTACTGCGAACTTAATTTAGAGGCAGTGTCATTTTAGTCGTAATATCCGTGTTTATTTCACTTTCTTTTGAAAATAAATTAACGTTAATAATGAGTGGTTCCTCCTTCAGTGGTGATAACTTCAAAAATTCAGTTTGGCATTGAATCTATCAAATTATGGATGTATCGGTCATACAAGTTCTTCCAAGCATCTTGTATGGCATCTTTTAGCTCTTTAATATTTTTGCACTGCCTTCCATTCGCGTAAACCTTTCTTGCCATTATTGCCCATAAATTTTGAATGGGATTTAGATCGGGGGATCTCGATGGCCACTCCAAAACGGATATTTTTATAATAATAATAATAATAATTGTTGGCGCTACAGTCCAAAGGGGGACCAGGGCCTAGCTTGCTCATCAACTACTCGTGTTGTGCGCGCGCTACTGTTCTCTCACGAGTAGAAGCGACCTACAGTTTTTTGCCGCCTGCGAACGGCGAAATTTGAGAAGCTTTCTTAGACAGTTATTACTCTTTGAGTGTTGTCAGCAGCTCGAAAGACGTGGTTCCGTGAAAAATTCGAAAAATTGGTGTTGAGCTGGAAATCGAACCGACACCCTTCGGCGTGTGAGCGTCGCATTCTACCCACTACGCCACGGCGACCACACATATATTTTTGCTTTCCGAAAATAGTCTTCGACCACTCTGGCATTGTGAACTGCAGCATTGTCTTGCTGAAAGATAAACTCTGGTCCCCCAATTTCATCCGCAAATTGGTCTAATGCATATTCTAACATATCCAAATATGTAAGAGCGTTCATTTTGGGAGGCACATAAAGGATAGGCATCCTTCCATTAAAGCCAAAAGCACCCCAGATCATGACGCTGCCTCCTATAAAATTGCGGCTCATTCTGACGTCCGGTTTATCGAGCAAATCAAGCCAATAGCTGTGAAAACCATCGGGTCCATCCAAATGAAACTTTTTCTCGTCACTAAAAATAACTTTTCTCCATTCAGTCATCCATGAAATATGGTCTTTTGCAAATTTTAGTCTGTTTTCTCTGTGCAAAGAAGTAAGGGGTGGTTCTTTTTGTTTTCGTCGGAAAACCAATGTTGGTGTGGCTTGTAAAATTTGCTGAACTCTTCGTACTCCATTGGTAGGTATAATTTTCCCTCAATCTGGGAAGCAAACAATTTGTCTTTCCGGGCTTCTATGACAATACAATGTTTTTGTCGGTTTGTTACTTCTTTTGGAGCTCCTTTTGCCTTCTTCTGCCCATATCGCTCACCCAAATTAACGAAACTGTCAACAACCTTTGCAGATCGTGATATTTTGATGGTTGGAGCAGCCACTTTCTTTGAGTATACTTATTTTTGTCTTTTCTTCCACAGTCAACTTCTTTCCACGCCCCATCCTTTCTAAGTTAAAATGAAAGCAGCAAGAAAGTGTATTCTGAAAAGGATGCAACCCTAAGATAAAGCTCGTCTAAAAATATTATACAAAATCTTTCGATTTTATCAAAAAATACCAGCTGCCTCTATATTTATTTCGCAGCAAAAATTTAAAAAATCATAGAACTTCACAAAGTGTCACGTGTGTGTCCAACACACCAATTGATATGAGAGTGATGTTGTTGTGTACCAACTCAGTGAAACATATGCAGATGAGAAAAAATACCGTTGTCATCAGTTCTCTGGAATACCGCGAAACATTGTGTCATTTGCTGCTGTCATTTGTACAGGTGCTGCATTGCCTCTATATTAATTTCACTCAGTGTATTGACACAAACCGAAAAAGGTTATATAAGTTACAGTTCTACAATGCATCCAAGGTCTAAAATGGATTTGTAGGATCTGATTGGGTTCCTGATATGGGCGCGATTTCGGAAGTGTTTGGAAGGTCAAAATCCAACTTTTAAAGTGATATAAGTTTAAACCGTTCAAAACCACATTTAAACTTTTCAAAACCACATTTCCTTTTAAAAATGTTTATAAATTTCACAATCATAATAAATACTTGTTTGTTGGCACTACCTTAATGTCGAAAAACCGTATTAAATAATTCAAAAAATATTTTTTAATGCTTTAAAATGCAAAACCCTAAATATTTTGAAACAAGGAAAAGATGACTTATACCACTTTCAAAATCAAGGAGTCAAATATGAGTTGGGGACTTTGCTAGAGCTGAACTTCGACTCCATGTAAACATTAAATACAAACAATGACAATGTTGATGACTGAGCTGACGGACAGAAGACAAAGATTTTGATTTCTCGAGTTAAAAGTCAGGTCTTTTGACAGTTCGTGCAGTCGTTGAATTGAATTTGCGGACGTTTTGGACTGATGGAATAGAACTTGCGAATGGCGAAACTACGTCTGCTACTGAGACTGTTTAGGGAGGTGAAGCGGCGCTTTGTCGGATGTGAAAAGCTTGTTGACAGCAAATTCGGACAATACAACTACCTCAGGGCAGTTTGTACAAAGGCTGACCGACAAGACGCCAACGGGACAAAAAAAGACAATCTCAAGGATAAATCTTAATTTCTCCTTAACATTAAGTAAAATCGGATATAAAGAGTTTCCCAACAAGAATTTTAAATAAAACGCAGACATTTAAAAAAATTGTAAATTCTTTATTATATCGTAAAGTAGACAGGATGAGGTTATGTGTGGAATAACACATCGGCCAGAGGGCCGCCGCGGCTTTGCTGGCCCATACGCGGTCTTTTAATGAAATTTTCAATGACCGTTTTGCATAAATGCTGCGGTATTTCATTACTGCAGCGTCCAATTTCCTCGTTTAAGCCCGAGTCGTCGTCGGCTTATTCGCATAAACCATCGACTTCAAAAAACCCCAAAGAAAAAGTCCAATGGTGTCAAATCGCACGATCTAGGCGGCCAATTCTGGTCTCCAAAACGGGAAATAACACGACCGGGAAATGACTGATGCATCAATTGAATTGTTTCTCTGGCTGTATGAGATGTGGCGCCATCTTGTTGAAACCACATCCCCTCCACATTCATTTCTTCTATTCTGGGCACGAAAAAATTGGTTATCATTTTACGATACCGAACACCATTGACTGTTGGCGCTTGACCTGACTCATTTTCATAAAAAAGGGGCCCAATGATTCCTCCAGCCCTAAACCCACATCACACACTGACACGTTGAGGATGCATTTGCTTCTCGTGAATCACTCTAGGATTTTCCTCGCCCCAAATGCGACAATTCTGTCTATTGAAGGAGCCATCAAGATGGAAATGGGCCTCGTCACTAAAGATCACTTCATCGGCAAAATCAGCATTTTCATGTTGTCTCTCCAATACCCAATTAACGAACTCCCTTCGCTGTGCATGGTCAACTGGCTTCAGTTCCTGAGTCAATTGAACTTTGTATGCATGAAGATGCAAATCTTTCGTCAAAATTCACTGCATAGTGGATTTGGAAACACCAATTTGCTTAGCTCGGTGTCGAATTGAGGTGGATGGAGTTTGAGCGACATCACCACGTACTGCTGCGATATTTTCGGTCGATCGACCTGGTCGAAGGCGCGTTTTTGTCTTCACATCAGTTACAGACCCAGTTTCAGCAAATTTGTCGATTAATCGCTTTACTTTTTTTGGAGCATTATTGTTTTTGCGACGAATGAGGAGATACAAACTCAGTCGCTAGAAAGCTGAAGGGCATACCAAAAAGTGAATATCTGAACTGCTTCGACAATTGGAAAAACGCTGGCCCAAGTGTATAAATCTGAAGAGAATGACTTTACCCTTAGTCATTCCAGAGAAAAGTTTTGTGTGCGATTTTTGGTCCTGTTTGCGCTGATGGCATCTGGAGATGAGGATTTAAAGTGGAACTCTATGGGCTGTACAGCAACATGCGCCTATTTAAGTGACTTGGGATACAACGGTAAAGATGAGTAGGCCATGTAGAGCGTATGGACACCACTGCTCCGGCCCGCAAAGTCTTCGAATCAGAGCCATAGTGACAACACAATAGAGGACGGCCTGGGCTAAGGGGCGCTTACAAGTGGAGAAGGACCTCAGCCAACTTGGAGTGCGCAATTAGAGGCAGTTAGCGAAAGATCGTGCTGGCTAGAGAGGCATGTTGGTTGAGGCCCAGGTCCATCCGGACTGTAGCGCCACAAGAAGAAGAAGAATAAGAAGAAGAAGAAGAAGAAGAAGAAGAAGAAGAAAAAGAAGAAGAAGAAGAAGAAGAAGAATAAGAAGAAGAAGAATAAGAGGAAGAAGAAGAAGAATAAGAAGAAGAAGGATAACTTTGATAGGAACAAAATAGAAATTGAGAAATAAATTAATATTTTTTGAGGAAAATAAAAATTCCCCTTGCTTTTGGAACAGAGCCCCAGGGCTCTGCTTTGTCTCCGACACTCTTCCTCATTTTTATAAATGATCTCTTGTCTGCTAATTCTAATCCTATTCATTACTTCGCTGATGACAGTACCCTCAGCTTCTCTGTCTATTCGTTCCTTGGCTCACGTCCCTCCACTTCGGCCATAGACTGGGAGCGGCAGCGTGTTAAGCACATCAAATTCCGACCTTGATAGCATAATCGATTGGGGAAATAAGAATAGAGTGGAATTTAATGATTTCAAGGCCCAATACTGTCGTTAAAGCGATCAAAAATAATCAGTCGTTATCCATGAACGGCACTTGCATTGTCGAAACCGAAAGACTTTCCATCCTCGGTATGTGTATCAACCCAACAATTAGTTGGAACGATCACATATTTGAGGTCGCCAAAATTGCTGCGAAATGTCTAGGCTTCCTTAAACGATGCAAGAAGTACTTCACCCCCTCTGATCTGGCTACAATATAAAAGGCCTACATACGCCCAAGACTTGAGTATAACGCTCCTATTTGGTCAGGTGCTTCTAAGACCTCCCTGAACCTGCTGGATAGAATTCAAAAGTGAGCGAGAAAACTTATAGATGACAGTAATATTGCGAAGTCGATTGACTCGTTAGAACACCGACGTAATGTCGCGTCGTTGTCACTCTTTTATCGCTATTTTAACAAGAAATGCTCAGATGGATTAGCCAGTTGCATTCCTCCCCTTCAAGAATTCACCCGCAATACACGCCTCGCTAGGAATGCCCACCAATTCACCCTCAAGCCCTCTTTCGGACGTACAGTCAAATTCAGAGACTCGTTCGTTAGCCGCACTAGACGAATCTGGAATGCTGTTCCCAGCTCGATTTTTTCTCATCATTACAATCCACAGGCATTTAAAACCAATGTGAATCGGTACCTCCTTTCGCTCTCTTCCTCTGTACCTTCGGCCGTGCAGTAACTTCATTCCAGTCATTTAAGGGTGTAAGCAATCCCTTTAGTGCGCCCCAATTATATAACAATAAATCATTTTCCGAAGTCATTGCTCTTGCAACATGCCTTGCATGGAATCAGCTTAATAATAAAATTATCAATCCTACTCACGTTGGATTGCGTTGTACAAGATTTCATTGGAATAGAACTTCTGGTATTCAGATTCTGGGGTTATTTGAAATTTTAAGGTAAGCCCGAGGATATTCCCTCTCGAAGACCCTCATCCTTTCCATCTGGAAAGAACCCATGTTGAACCACACCGGACAGCCATACACCATGATTGGCCGAATTAGTGCCATGTAGCAGATAGTCATCATCCTGGTATCAAGCTGGCTGCTGTAAAACAACCTGCTTGCCATAGCGAAGGCTTTTCTGTGCCTCATACCATTACGTGCCCGAAGGCTTCTCTGGGCCTCCTGCCATTACGTGCCCGAAGGCTTCTCTGGGCCTCCTGCCATTACGTGCCCGAAGCCTTCTCTGGGCCTCCTGCCATTACGTGCCCGAAGGCTTCTCTGGGCCTCCTGCCATTACGTGCCCGAAGGCTTCTCTGGGCCTCCTGCCATTACGTGCCCGAAGGCTTCTCTGGGCCTCCTGCCATTACGTGCCCGAAGGCTTCTCTGGGCCTCATTACGTGCCCTCCTCCATGCTTAACGGTTAGTTTAATATTGCAGCTCCTGAGCTTCTCATTTGGCTTCCTCCATACCATAACACTTCCAGCAAACGCCTCATTGACGGCTCGCTGTGTTTGTCCGATCACAGCAATGTCATCAGACTTCTGAAGGATCGTGCCTTTGATCGTTGACTTGTGAGTTACGCACGATCGTCTCAAGAATGATACAAAAGAAGTTACATGATAGTTCGTTGCCTTGCCTAAAACCTTTGTTGATATTGAAGGACTCGGGGAGTTCGTAACCGACCTCGACGGAGCAACGAGAGTTCCATCGTCATCCTACACAATCTGACGAGTTTGGTAAAAATGCTAAAACTAGACATGGCACTGTGTAGCTTGTCTCTATGCACACTGTCGTATGCGGCCTTAAAATGAACGAATAGGTGGTGACTGTCGATTTGTACTTGTTGGGTCCTTTCCAGGATCTGTCGTAAAGTGAAGATCTGGTCTATCGTGGACTTTCCTGACTTCTCCTGTTTCTCAAAAGAATCTCTGAACTGTAAATGTTTGATTCACAGACGGACTAAATTTGCTGAAGTCTTCAATTGTCTTCAAAAGTGTTTCAAAAGCCCATGCGCGTGCGCCTGAAAGTGAACCAAAAGAATCACCTATTCATCCCACAACCCGTCGTCCCTCATCAAATTACACCTGCTTCAGTGAGGAAAGGGCACAACAATTGATGCAACCATACGCATATAATTGCAGCGCTGCTCCAAATCATCTGGAAAACGTATCGTTAACCGAACATTAAGACCAAGACTCCCTTTCAGTCTTGTCGATGGATCTTGTTACCGATCAGCGACGCGACCGCAGTGTAGTTGACAAATCGTCTGGGGCTAGTAGACGCCAGCCATATCCCACAATCGCATGGATCGCGATCGCAAAGAAACCGCAGCGGCAGCAAACAGCGCACAATTGCGGCACGGATGGTAATTTATGAGACTCTGCCTTCTCCCTCTCCCCCTTTCCCATTCACTCTCTCGCTCTCTGGCGCAGCGTAATCTGTCACAGTGTATCTAATTCTATTGAATTAAGTTCATAGACTTCAATGCCCGATTGCAATATTAAATAAGCGGCAATTTTTCACTTTATCCCCATCATTACGTGTCCCGCTATTTGTTTTCGAATGAAAGTGAAAACAATGAGCGGTCGGCTCACCGGCTACGTTTTTATTTTCCGGGGTCACCTAATTGGAAGATTATGTGACTGCTACGCAACGCGGAGCAATCGCGGCTAATAGACGAGCTTAGCGATGCAAATTTAGTCGATTGCCAAGGTGAATGAATCTGCGAGAAAGCCGCGGGGGCTTGCCTGTTAAAATCTAATTTTGGGGACCAAATGTCTTTGTTGGGGTCGAAATTTGGGGCTAGACAATTGAATCGAAATTTTGTAAGTTGCTCAAAACGAATTTAAAATAAGTGGATGGTTGCAGTGGCGTTGGGGTATTTTCGTCAACTTAAATATTAATAAACTCCAGTGCAGACATAGCAGCGTTTTTTGCGTCTGTAGACTTATGGCGAAGCCATTGCCCTTGGATAAAAGAGCTGCACGGCGGGGAGGAGGTTGTGATTATTTCTGTAAAGTGGTTCGTTAGTGATGACGGTATTAACGGATAAACGATCAAGAACGGATCGTTAGTGATGACGGTATTATCGGATAAACGATCAAGCACGTAAGGAGTTTTCTCAACAGCGACGCTCGAATTCAATAGAAATGGTAAACGACGTTATATTTTTATTTCTTTTTAGTTTTCAACATTTATACTCGCATTAAGTTGGCAAATAACGATGGAGCTGTGCAGACTTGAACATTGTTTGCAAGTGGTTTGAATTTAATATCAATGTTCGCGTTTAACCACCGGAAATTTAAGAGCTCTTCTCCTTCGACGCAGTCATTTGCCTTCAACATCAACCATTCAACGCATAAAAAAATGTTGATTCCACATTTCCGTTTCATGTCGTTACAAAGCCAGTTGGACAAAAAAGTAATAATAATTGTTGGCGCTACAGTCCAAAGGGGGACTAGGGCCTAGCTTGCTCGTGTTGTGCGCGCTACTGTTCTCTCACGAGTAGAAGGGACCTACAGTTTTTTGCCGACTCCGAACGGCGAAATTTGAAAAGCTTTCTTAGACAGTTATTACTGTACTTATTATTGAGTGTTGTCAGCAGCTCGAAAGAGGTGGTGTCGTGAAAAATTCGAAAAATTGGTGTTCAGCTGGGAGTCGAACCTAGAACCTTCGGCGTGTGAGCGTCGCATTCTACCCACTACGCCACGTACTTTGGACAAAAAAGGGCTCGCAGTAAAAAATATGTGACCGCTTCCGTGGTTAAGGACCCACATCAATTACGTAAATGAGCTTCTAAACATTTAGGGCCTATTCTATGTCATGACTGTGATGAATATTGTGAGGAAATTTTGGTCTATACCCGTATAAGATAAAGTTCACATCAGTCCTTAAGCCGAAGGAAATTTTAGTCGTCACCAATCCCGTCCATTCAACTTAAGAGCGCCTTTAGTGATGGGGCTCATTTCTGACTGAAAAGAATTGTCAACAGACAAATATATGCTTGATGAGTGGAGTTAGCAATCAACACGTGTTTTACGAGGCCCCATAACAGCCCCAACAACAACCTGGCCGCCGTGGCGTAATGGCTACAGTGCGACGCTCACACGCCGAAGGGTCTAGGCTCGATTACCGGCTGAATACATAGAATTTTTCACGGCCCCACCTCTTAAGAGCTGCTGGCAACACTCAAAGAGTAATAGCTGTCTAAGAAAGCTTCTCAAACTTCGCCGTTCAGAGTCGGAAAAAAATTGTAGGTCCCTTCTACTTGTGAGAGAGCAGTAGCGCGCACAACACGAGTAGGCAAGCTAGGCCTGGTCCCCCTGTGGACTGTCGCGCCAAAAATTATTATTATAAAAATCCGGAAAAATTATTCGTTTGGAGTGAGTTATAAGGCGATTGTGCCATTGGACCCTATTTTTTTGTGATGCTAATGGCGGCATAGCCGCCCTGGCGTAGTGGTTAGAGTGCGACGCTTACACGCCGAACATACAGGTTCGATTCTTAGCTGAACACCCCGAATTCTTCACGGCACCACCTCTTTCGAGCTTCTCAAACTTCGCCGCTTGGAATTGGGAATAAACTGTAGGTCCCTTCTTCTCGTGAGGGATTATTATTTTTATTAATGGCGACATTAAGGTGAATCGAAATGGGTATAGGACCTTAATAAGTGATTATTTTTGGCCTTAATGGCAATGTATGAACTTCTCCAAAATGTGGTTTCGCCAGGATGGTTGCACAAGTTACAAGCCACACGGTAGATGCTGCAACAGATTTACTCAAGAGGAAGTTTAATGAGTGGATGGAGAAGCTCTTAGTTTTTTTTTCAAGAAACAAGTTGTGAGTGCGATTTTTCATCCTGGTTGTTGGGAGAGATTTAACGAAGAACTTTATGGGCTGTGTGGAAAAATGCATCTGGTCAACTATCTTCGAATTCAATACTTAAGATGGCAAGGCCATGAGGAGCGTATGGACACGACTGCTCTGGCTCAAAACAGTTTTCTAATGCGAACAACAAAGGACGGCCTAGGCTGAGGTGGTGCACACAAGTGGAATAGGAACTCAACCAACTTGGACAGGATCACGGGAAGTAAAATTTTTGACGAACTAGCTAGGCAAGGTTCAAAAGAGGCATTCATAGGGCCCGAGCCCGCCTTGGGACTACCTGCATCTTTCGTCAGGACCGCCGTCGATGGTTGGATCCTTCTACAGCACAACCAGAGATTGCGTGACTTTTCTGCAGGATGACCATGAGTATGCTCCCGAACGTTAGCAAGAAATCCGTGTTTTTTCTGTTATATATATATATTTTTTAAACTCTAAACAACAATTTCTGAGACACTTTATGGTAAAATCAAATAACACTGCTATTTTTGTTAACGGGCTTCAATCAACAGATTTCAATGAATGAGTGAAAGAAGGAGAAAATAAGCCTTTAGTTTTTATTTTTTATTTCTGGTACGGTATCTTAGTTACCGGAGAATACAATTAAACCGGATATACCTTTGGAAAAAGGATATTCGTAGAAATATGTTGCTAATTATCTAAGTCTTCTATTAACTACTGCTATTTTTATGAACACAACTAATAGTTGAAATTTGACTTCTGAAAAAATGTTGACTTCTGCGAGGCATTCATTTGGATACAACACACATGGTCAAGTTTTTGGTTATTCTGTTTCCAAATTTCTTTATTTTTGAAGCAGAGTGAGCATTAGAAGAACCATTATTTTCTTTATTATTATTTTTTTTTTTTTGAGACTAGTTACCACGTTGTTGACAGCTCAAATGCGAAGAAGGCTGTTGCTCAGAAGCAGACGGAGACATTATTTGGTGACGACATGTTTAGAGTGATTGTGTATTTTTTAGAAATCGGTGCATAAAGTGTGGGAGCATTTCAAATGGGTGTCAAGGAAATAGCCAGGACCTATGACAGACTTTTGTACTTTTTTTTTATAATGCATTTTTATTTATCATAATTCAGTTTCTTACATGCTAGATCAAAACACTAAAAACTAGCTTACCAAATTAATCTACTGACCTTAATTCTAACTTACTGACTCTTCATGAGTACTCTAAGCTAATCTAGGATTTTTGTTTTTACCTTTCGGCTTCCTGTATTATTTTAAAACAAAGTACTTAAACCTAAATATATACATCTATTGACTTTCTCCAAGAAAATTGAAAAATTTGGATTTCGATATTTTTAGTTTTATTCTTAACCTAACTTATTGAACTATTTATCCTAGCTATACCTAAAAATTTATTTAAACTAAAACTTACGTCTATATACAATTATTAACCTAAAACTTAACTGAACTTAAGTACTAAGAGTCATCTTAACTATGTCCGTATAACTATACGGAGGCGTGCATCAGGGCGTATGTGTTAATTATATGCTTAACATATATATCCAATACGCCGTGATGCACCTTTTTTTAATTTTGAATTTTTTTTTTTAATCCTTTTTTTGAATTTTTTTTTACTGTCTATGACATGCCTTAAAACTACCTTAACCTACATGAGTTGGCCCTACTAACCAACTACCTCGTCATATGCCTAAGATGTTAGCGACACAGAAGGCTGGTTCTGGTGCAGCCACCAATAAAAGTTGTTCCTTTGCAGCGCTGCTCTGTCGCGGGCCGAAATCGCTCTACTGAACCGTAGGAGTTCCTCGTGGCTGCGAGCGACGTCCGGCTCGTATTGAAGTCGCCTTTCCACTGTTCGGCGTACGACATGGAAGATGATAGGGCAGCCTTCCCTATCTTGAATCAGGCCTTTAGTGTCCAAGTAGAGGAAAGCTTCAGGTGGAATGAAGCCGTTAAGACGCACTCGTTCATGGTACATTTCATTTGGGTAGTAAGCCCCAAAGATCAGACTGTTGGTTGAAGCCATGGCTCGAGCAGTGTGACTACGAATCAACTTAATAATAAAATTATCTATCCTTATAGGGTTTGCCTCATTGTACAGAACCTCATTGGCGTAGAATTTTTTGTACTGAGATTCTGGTGTTCGATATAAACGAAGACAGGCCCGAAGGCACCGCCTCTCGAACACCCTCATCTTTTCCATCTTGGAAAGGCACTCTGGTGTCAAGTTGACTGCCATAAAACAGTCCTCTTGCCATAGCGAAGACATTCTTAGCCCTGGTCAGAGCTGTATCTACATGGATATCACCATATAGATACTGGTCCAGCCAGATGCCTAGATATCTTACTACATTTTTCACGGACAATGGCCGCCCCAGGGGATCAACTATGCCGAACTTGCGACAGTTCATTTTCGTGTCCCTTGAGGCTCTGGACAGCGGGGTTCTGAAAAGGATAGTTTCACACATCTGGTAGTTGATCTTCAACTTTCAGTCGTCGCAAAATCGTTGAAGTGCATCGAAGTCACTCTGCAACAAACCGTTTATTTCTTCTACCTTCGAACCTGATCTGTACGCGATAAGATCATCGGCAAACGCTATTATGTTAGGCATAGAACCTATAAGATCGCTAGTGAATTTTGTGAACAAGATCGGTGAACCCACCGCCCCCTGTTGCAACCCATTTTTTATGTGGAACACAGTGGTGGAAACTTCGTTGCCATTTTTCACAACGAACTTCCTGCCTGTTATCATGTCGTAGATCACATATAGCAATGTTTTATGAATGCCAAGCCTGACCAACTTGAGGAAGAGTCCTTCTAACCTAGACTTTTGTACTCAGTGTTTCGAAATGGACGCCTTGAATTGACGATATTTTTGTTGTTCATTCAAAACAGAGTTGCGCATAATGGGTCTTTTTCCGTAATGAAGAGGCACAAATGTTTAAGGAACTATTGGGAATACAACTTAATTGCGGTTGAATTCAAGTAGACTTCAACTTTCTTGCTTTTGAATATATCCAGCTGCTTTTATTCGTTTTGAAATGACTGCTTGAGTGACACCCAAAGATTCTGCGAACAACAATTGAGAAATGCTTCCAGTTCTTCATCTTTAAACATTTTTGGCAGGACGTTCATCGTGTTTCAAACCAAAATCACGCCAAAACCAATTTTGGCTAGTTCGCTCGGCTAGCGAATGTTCATCATAAACTTCCATCAAAATACGATGACTTTTGGCAGCAGTTTTCTTCATATTTAAGTAATGAAGAAGAACGGCCAGCAAAACCAATTTTTCAGGAACAAAATTCGACATATCCATATTTTTATGCAACATGTTGCTTTTGAATAAACTATGTTCATCACCTCACAGATCATGTTCTTCGTTATCTTCCAAAATTTCCATGCAAAGCTTCATAATCTTCAGACAAATATCTGTCCCAAATCTTTTCGCAATAGACACCAGCGACATCCGCAATGATTGCAAATCACGCATTATCTCTGTTTTAACGACTTAAGTGCGTAAGTCATACATCAATATGAAGCATAGCACGTTTGTAAGAGACCGCCATACATTTATCAAAAACCAAACAGACATTTTCAAAGGTCGTCATGGCAGAGAAGCTAAACGCGCTGAGCATAAAAGGCCTGTACACAAGATAAGGCAACCAAGCGCTGGTTAAACAATCTCCGCATGATGTTCTCATCGAAAACACACCCATACCGATGCTCCATGTTCTCGATTCTGGAATTATGATGTGAAATTGAAATCCCACGAAACTTTCGTTTTCCCCAAAAACGAAAGCTAGCCATTGGAAATTCTTAAACCGCTTACAAAGTAATCCGGAAATGATGACCGGAGAACGATGACTTATGGGATATGCATGTATATTTAGGTTCGTTCTTTGCATTCTCCTCGTCAGATTACAAAGTACCGAACAATGGACGTATCACAGAGAGGGAACCCATCAATATACTCAATCTCATTTGAATAGACCCATTTCGTTAGACCATGTCCCAAAAGTTAACATTGACATTAATTCAACGAAATGCACTTGCCTTCTTCTTCACCCAGTTTTGATATTTGACTTCGCAGCAATGCAATAGCTCTCGCTAGTAATTTCAGTCATTAATCCATCAGCATAAAACCAGACATTATTTTTTTTTATTTTCAATCAATTAGCGTGATTCCCTGAACCACGATCATTGCGGTTGCTTCGACTTTAACCCAAAAAAATGTGCCTTAGCACAAACACAATACATGCCATGAATGCATGCATGCAACCAGAATTGGCCGCCTAGATCGTGCTATTTGACACCATTGGACTTTTGCTTTGGGGTTTTTTGAAGTCGATGGTTTATGCGAATGAGCCGACGACGACTCAGGCCTTAAAAGAGGAAATTGGACGCTGCAGTAATCAAATACCGCAGCATTTATGCAAAACGGTCATTGATAATTTCATTAAAAGATCGCGTATGTCCAAGCAAAGCCGCGGCGGCCCTCTGGCCGATGTGTTATTCCACACATAACCTCATCCTGTCTACTTTACGATATAATAAAGAATTCACAATTTTTTAAATATCTACGTTTTTATTAAAATGATTGTTGGGACACTCTTTATATCCATTTTAAAATTGTTGCTGTATTTTTTAACGTGTCCACCTGCGACGTCCGTCGACGAAAAAAGCATCCCAAGTTGCGCGCCAGTGACTCTTGATGTTATGAAACATTCTAGGCGAAGTGTTTGTTTAAGGTGGACCAAATTTTTTTCAACCATCGTCTTCAAAATTCACTATATAGACAAATCTAACGCATTTACGTCCAGAGAATTTTCACTCCATTGCGCCCTAGAAATTAAGTGTGAAACATGTTTTTTCACCAAACTTGGTTGACGCTCAGGTTGCACTATTTTACACACTGTACATGTCTTATACGTGGTCGCTGTGGCGTAGTGGGTAGAGTGCGACGCTCACACGCCGAAGGGTCTAGGTTCGATTCCCGGCTGAGCACCTAGAATTTTTCACAGCACCACCTCTTTCGAGCTGCTGACAACACTCAAAGAGTAATAACTGTCTAAGAAAGCTTCTCAAACTTCGCAGTTCGGAGTCGGCAAAAAAACCTTCTACTCGTGAGAAAACAGTAGCGCTCACAACAAGCTAATGAGCAAGCTAGGCCCTGGTACCCTGCGGACTGTCGCGGCGTAAAATTTGTATTATTGTCCTTGTAGCTCCATGAGTAGCGCCACTGACAGTGCGCTTGATTTGGAGACATGCGGCATTCGGAGTTGTGTGAAATGTCACAACTTGAGGAGCTTCTTCGTAGGCAGTTGTTACTCTCTGGGTGTTGTGAGCAGCTCAATAGAGTTGGTACAGTGGCAAAGTGACAAAATCGAGGTGTTCTAACGGAAAACGAACCTAGACCTTCGCCGCGTGAGCATCGCACTCTATCCAATACACCCGACGGCGGCCACATGTCACAACTTTAATGTGCCGAATTCCTGATAATGGAGCCAAAAGGGTTGCTTGTAAAATGGCGCTGCAAAGAACAGTGGACGTTGCTAGCGAGCTCTACAAGCTGAAGCGAAGAAATCGACTTCCCTGAAGCATTAGAAGTCTTCAGCGGGAAAGATTTTTTGATATTCCACAAAACAGACCTTCAAAAATCGAATTAAAGGTTAAAAATCGTCAAAAAGGTAAAAGTTTGAATCGTAATCGACGCTTAAAATGGGAAACTACTTCTAAGGACCATCTTCTTGCATTCGTCTTTTGTGTGAGGCTTCTAAAGTTTACAAATTTGCATGGCATTTAGGTACGAGGGCTGCTTTTAATATTTTGGGATTGCGCAACCCAAGTGTTGCAATCTGGCAACTGCCAGCTCTATCGTGAAGTTTGACATAACGTACTGCGGACGTTTTGGCATACGAGACCTTTTTGTGTTGTTTACAGTAACTTAGAAGATTCATCTCGCCCAAAAAATTTAATTAAATCGTGAACGTTTTCGTGCGATTATTTTTTACAACTTTCGACATGGATTAACTCAACAACAGTGCTTCGATGAACTTCATTCAATTTTTAGCGATGAAGCTCCATCAAGGACCAGTGTTTCTCGTTGGTATGGTGAACTCAAACGAGGTCGTAGTTCACTCCAAGACGAATTTCGTGAAGGTCGTCCAAAATCAGTTGTTGTTGAGGAATCCATTGATGATGTGCTCCAATTGATATTTTAAGATCGTCATGTGACCTAGCGTGAGATTGAGACAACCTTAGGCATTAGTGGGACCAGCATACATTCAATATTGCATGAACATTTGACCGTCAAAAAAATTTGTTCGCTTTGGATGCCACACAATTTGTGAATTGCTCAGAAAAAGGCTTGTGTCGATTGGTCGAAAGAAGTGATCCAAAAATACAATCGCGGTGCTTCGAAACACGTCTATGTCATCGTGACAAGTAATGAATCGTGGATTTACGCGTATGAGCCCGAAAGTAAACAGCAGTCGACTGTATGGGTGTTTCAAATTGAACCGAATCCAAAAAAAAGTTGCTCTCGCACGAAGCACTTCCAAGCAAATGGTCGCCTGTTGTTTCGGAAAACTTGGACATAGCGCAACCGTACCACTAGAACAACGCAGAACAGTCAATTCTGAGTGGTACACAACCATTTGTTTGCCAGTTGTCTTCCAAGAAATCAGGAAAACCAACCGCCGAAGACGGATCACCCTTCACTACGACAATGCGAGCTCTCACACATCGGCTCAAACAACTGTTTTTTTGAGCACTCAAAACATCGATTTGATGAGTCATTCGCCGTATAGTCCTGACCAAGCACCGAATGACTTCTTTTTATTCCCGTACGCAAAATCTTAAATGAGAGGTCGACGTTTTTCGAAAACTGAAGAAGCGGTTGATGCGTTCAGAATGCATTGAGATACCTCAATCAGAGTGACAAAAGTGCTTCAACAATTGCTTCAAACGCATGCAAAAGTGTATAGATCTTAATGGGGAATATTTTGAAAAACAATAAAGCTATTTTCGGTGATTAATATTTGTTTTTGTTCTCTAATCCCGAAATATAAAAGGCAATCCTCGTATTCACCCTAGATAACAACCTCTTTACACACCGAGGCCGAATGGGGCTCAGGCGTGGAAAGAACAGCTGAGCTGAACGCAACTCAATCGTGGCAATACATCAGTGCCAATTGCGGAATTAGAAGCCAGGCTTGGCACATGTGATCCCATCAAATGTCGAGCTTGGGAGAAAGACAAGAAATTGCAAAGAAGTAGATACAATGTAATTAAAATTGTCTGAGAAGTATAGTCAGTTTGAACTAGTGCTTTCAACAATTAGCATCTACTGTGTTTCATTCATACAATAGCTCGCGCTTTGTGGGACGATGCAGAGTCTTGTTGAAATGTCAACCATTTTCGACCCAGATGTTTGTTTGTCCAACGCTTTCATGCTGCCTCTTAGACAGTTGCGCAATACATTGACGCATTTATTTTGACGCCACGGTCTAAGAGTACGGACAGAGAGCGGCCTTTGGGGGTTATGGCTGCACAAACCATCACTATCGGTGCTGCCTGCTGCTTGGTAATCGTCCGAAGGTCTACATTTTTGAAAGACCTCTCTGGCGTGTAAATTCGGTTATTTTGTTTGTTGCCATATCGCTTAAAAACAAATTTCGACTCATCGAAAAAACCAAATTCGACCACTTGCCACCCTAGCAACTTCATTCGACTCATTTTCTCTTGCAGTGTAAGATCGTGTGCTTTTTGGAACTGTAATGGCCCAAAATCGTTCATCGGTTCCAACGATTTGTACAGCTCACGAAACATTTTTCAACCACTTCGACGAGGTTTTTGCTCGCTTTGAACCTGCACTTTTCGAACGATTTCTACTGATGTTTCTGTTTTGTGGTGATTTCCATGACGTTTTGCAACACTGCCTGTATAATAGAAATGATCAACTATTTCGAGACGCAAATTATTTATTTTTGTTGAGGTGCTGGATGGCTTTAACGGTCTTCCACCCAAATGTGGTATAAAGGTATGGCAACGAGTTCCAGAGCGCATACAATTTTTCGAAACAACTGAGATGGAAATTATTCAAAAGGCTTATAAACAGTAAAGTTATCTGTCATGTGCCACAATTTGGCTCTTTGTAATGGACGGTTTGGAGGTGGCAACGGTTTAAAATTGGTTGTAGTTCGAGTCTAACAGAGTGTTTTTTATTTTTGTTCATTCCGTTGCTTAAAAGGAAATTCATAGATGGTCTGCCCTGGCTACTTAAGCACCGCCCTTGCCCAGTCTGTCCTTAAATTGCGTTTTCATCTATTGGAAAAAAAACTCCTTCCTCCTACCTTTGTGGAAGTTTCAAGGTTCTGTCAGTTTGAAGACGTTACGTCTTTAGAGGTGAAATTTTTGATTTGTATGTCTTTCAGTCGAATAACTCAACAACTTAAATTTTGTAAAACTTGGCATTTGAGTTAATCTCAAGTCTCTACAGTTCCTTTCTGTAGGTTTCCTTAGGAGCGTAGAAAAGGCCAGAAGGTCAGAAAATTTCATAAATTCACGTCTACATCAACTGAACTGAAGCTACAGTTTAAAGCAAGGACCGTGAATGGTGTACGATAAAGAAACTTATTAAAATCAACTCTTCACCAACTTACAAATCAACTCAGGAAAACGCACCAGGCTGTTAAACAACCGACCAAATTCAAATTTCGACGCATCTTCTCTAACGATATTTCCAAAACAAATACAAACCGATAATAAACATATTCATGGCCGCCCCATTGAATAAATCAGCGCCTGCCATCAAGATAAGCAGATCTTCGGTGAATCTGATCATCACAAGCTTACTCAATCACATTTGCAAGCTTCAACTTCAACTTCAACTCCAACTTCAACTTCCACGCCTCACAAAAGCCACAGATTCCACAAAATATTAACCTCTGAAGCGTGAGCACATTGCACAACCAACAAGCATGCGTGGCGAAGCAAATAATGCGTAAGCCATGACTTTACAACGCTCACAGTGACAAATGCCACAATTAGCAAAATGGTAACGCAACGAAAATTCGTCCGCTTCCAATGTACACAGAACTATAGCGCGCTCTTCACAAGCAAATGACGACTGGCGCGCATTAAGGTTACCAGCAAAACTAGTGCTCGCAATAATAGTGCGTTGTATGTCTTCTTTTATTAATGTTTCATTTACTTCTGAATGAAGACACTTTTCAGGGCAGGTTGGGAATTAGGAGAACGATGTCAAGTTTACCAGATACAATGTAAATGCATTTCTCATGTTCTCGTTTCTTTTTTCTGTTTTATGGTATTTTAGCAGGTTCGTCATTCTAATTATGTGAGCATGTGCGCGTTTAATTAAAGGCAGCGTATACTTATCGCTCACAAAACCGTACCCGTTTCCATCTCTGCAGCAGAGCACTTGTGACAACGCTGAGACAAGTTGTAGGCAGAGGCACACTACGCTTTATGGTGGAATGCAAATGTGTACTTTGGAGTTTGCAATTTGAGCGCGAAGCAGTTCAGCGCCAGACAGGTAGAGAGATGAAGTGCATGAGTTGGAATCCTTGACAACGTGTGCCGCAAAAGCATCGGAATGCGTTGTCATGAAGGTGCTAAGAAAATAATCCATGAAGTGCCGTCCCCCTTCTTGGGGGGGAGAACTTGTCTTTTGTGCTGGACGCGGTGGAAGGTGTTTGGGGAAAGTGTTAAGTTGTGCAATCTGCTGGGAAATTGCACGCCTAAGTCTGTGTAATTGCATTTCGATTTGGTTGCAAGGGCTGTTGCCTTTCCACTGTGCGCCAGGCTTTGTTTGGACGGGAAATGAAGCCATCTTTGGATGGAAATGTTTACTGCATGTGAAGGGTTAGGGGCGCTTAACTTTTTTTTAATGAATCCAAAGCGATTAATATTTCCAAAAAAAGAAGGAAATGTGTGCTCAAGAACTTTAGCAACAAATATGAATGAAATGTAATTTCTCTCGCCGCCAAGGGTATGGACGCAGAAGTCGGGTCTTTAAACCCAATTTTCACGTAAATTGGCCCAAATTGCAGCTATGTTACGTTCAACATTCGTTTTGAGTAATCTGTCACTACCGACTTTTTGGTATAGACCAATGACTTCACCTAGTGCCAAAGCAAATAGTCTAAAGGCTTTGAATCAAACGAATGAGGCGGTCATGTTATGGGTTCTTTCTTGAATTAATTTCTTGTTAAACTTCTTTTTCTTCTTCTTTGTGTGCCTCAACAATCAGAGGTCAGCACGACTAATATGCTTCTCCAGGCAGTACAGCATCTCGAAAACGAAAAAAAAGTTGCCACTTTAACTTGGTTGAGGATCTTCTTAATTTGTGTATGTCTAGACCGTCCTTTGTTGCCATATCTTAATGGCTCAGATTTGGAAACTTTGCCGGAGCAATGGTGTCCATACGCTCTATATGGCCTGGTAATCTTAAGCTCCGACCCGAAATGTCTTTAATTCTGAGCCATTGGGATAGCGCAACAGAGGACGGCCAGGCTAAAGTGGCACACACAAGTGGCACACTAACTTGGAGTGCGTAACTGGAGGCAGCTAGCGTAAGATCCTACGCGCTGTTGGTTGAGGCTCAGGTCCCCCCCCCCGGACGGTAGCGCCACAAGAAGAAGAAGAAGAAGAAGATTCGAAACAAACATTCGTACAAGAACCTGAAGGAATGTTCGAGTTTTAAGACACGCAAGAAGGTTTCTAGGTTAATATAGACAAAGAACATTTGAAACATGCGTTTAATTGACCATTCTTCACATTGTAATGGTCTTCCGAACAAGTCTTAGGGTTCAACTGAGGAAACAAAGGTTGTTTAATGGCGATCTCTGTAGATTCCGTAGAGAAGCAGAAAAAATCCCGGATCATAGTTTGGGAGCCTGTGTGTCAGTTGCCTACATGCAACAGAAATGCCTCAGTGACTACTTTATAACAGATGAAGAAATAAAATTCCTGTCACCGTCTCAGGCTCTTAAAAGCATCCGATCTTGAGAGAATTCTGATTTCTACTGCCCGTGTACAGTAAGTGGCAAAAACCTTCAACT
This sequence comes from Eristalinus aeneus, assembly GCA_955652365.1. Lineage (NCBI taxonomy): Eukaryota > Metazoa > Arthropoda > Insecta > Diptera > Syrphidae > Eristalinus > Eristalinus aeneus. The sequence continues at coordinate 27,394,155 of OY019130.1, read as the reverse complement.
ACCTGCAAAGGATTATATGAGGGTCTTCTAAAAAAAAATTAAAAATTAATTTTAATTTTTCTAAAAAAAAAAACTATTAATATAAGGTTGCCAAATATCCCCGTCCCGCTTTTTTGCTCTTTATAAAAAGTGTTACAGTGATCTGATTTAGTTCAAATATGCGCCGTTTTGTTCGATAATCTGTTTCCATCTAGATGGCAACTTCATAACACCCCCCTTGTGGGAACCATCCTCCTTTTTTGCGAAGAACTCGAACAGCAACTTTTCGTAAGCCTCTTTAGAGTTCAACTTCACACCACCAAGAGCGTTCGTCATGGAGAGGAACAGGTGGTAATCACTTGGCGCCATGTCCGGGCTATATGTTGGATGCGATAAAACCTCCCATCCGAGCTCCCGTAGCTTCTGACGAGTCATCAACGAAGTTTGTGGCCTGGCGGTGCCCTGGTGGAACACTACATCCTTCCTGTTGGCCATTTCTGGACGCTTCTGGTCGATTGCCTGCTTCAAGCGGTTCAGTTGTTCGCAGTGGATAGTAGAATTAAGCGTTTGGCCATATGGGACCAGCTGATAGTAAATGATTCCCATCCAATCCCACCAAACACACAGCAAACCCTTCTTGGCTGTCAATTTCGGCTTGGCCACTGTTTGGGACGATTCATCGGCCTTCAACCACGATCGTATTCGCTTGATATTGTCGAACGTGATCCATTTTTCGTCGCCAGTCACCATCCGCTTTAAAAATTGGTCGAGTTCGTTCCGTTTCAGCAACATTTTGCAGGCGTTGATTCGGTCCAGAAGGTTTTTTTGCGTCAAAAGAAGCATTAAGCTTCTTATTCTACCCAGCTTTCTGCAGATGGTTTAAAATGGTTTGGTGACTAACTCCCATCTCCTGGGCGATGTCACGAGATGCCACATGCCGGTCTAACTCGATGATTTCCATGAATCGATCGGTATTCGTCGTCATAGGTCTTCCGCCGGCTAACTTATACATGGTGTCGTTTTCACCTGCTCTTAATACTCGAAACCATTCCTCCGCGGTTCGAAGTGGTAGAGTACCATCCCCCAAAACACCATTAATCTCACGGAATGTGTCTCTAGCGGGATTGCCTTTAACAAAGGAAAACTTTAAAATAGCGCGAATATCGGCATTAGTGAACTCCATGTTTAAACGTCTATACCAGTTGAACGCCATATCCAAACTAATCATGCATAGCGTAGTTTGTAGGTTATGTCAAGACCTTTAAAATGATGTATAGTATTGCCAGATGCGAGCTCTGTAGCGCTTTGTATATAGCCGGAAAATTCAAAAGACAGAAAGGCGGGGTATTTGACAACCTTCATCAATTTCAATTTTGCCCCCATCTGATGCAATACACTTGTGTTCGAGTTCTTTCCAATCCTCGAAGAAGTTCTTATGTACACTTTTTAGAATGCCCTCTCAGCGCCGTCCTTTGAGAACACTAAGAAGCAGGGGCCGGATCTGGGGAATACCAAGGCTGAGTCATGATTCCGGTGTTGGCTTGCACAACAAATTACAAACAAGCGAGGACGAGTGAAGAAATCGTGGGACAGAAGCCATGACTTGTCTTTCCACAGCTTCGGACGATTTCTTCCCTTTGCTTCTTGCAAGCGGCGCATAACTTCAAGATAATATTTCTTATTGATCTTACGACCATATTGTAGGAACTGATGATACACTGTGACACAGTTGAACTCCCCGTGCATTTTTTGACCTTGGTTCTCGTGGCCTTGGTCCATTGGGACCATTGGTCTTCGGTTTCGATGTCATAACCATATACCCATGATTCGCCACTAGTTATGCCCTTACAACATATCTGGATCGATCGATATCTGGATCTGGATCGTTGATGTCATTCAGCGAGCGATTCTAATTTTTTTTTTTGTCAAAATTTAGCAATTTTGGAACGAACTTCGCTGCCACATGCTTCATGACCAAGATTTTCGAAGAAATTGCATGGCATGAGGCAACCGATATGCCGACACCTTCATCAACATCTCTAATATTGATTCCACGATTCTTCATAACAATGTACTTCACTTTTTCAACGTTTTCATCGGTTGTTGATGTGTTGGGGCGTTCAGGACGAGCGTTGTCATTCACATTTTCTCGACCTTCTTTGAAAAGCTTGTACTATTTGTAAACATTTTTTACTCAGAGTTCACTCGTCGTATGCTACTGTCTGTTTTTGAGCACTGAATTCCATTTTCACACAAAATACAAATTCTTTGATCCATTTTTTTCGACAACAGGAAATCGCCGGACACACAAAACACGTCTAACTTTTATGCCCCTCACATACAAAATAAATATGCTTGTAAAGCTGAGACTGTGAACATATGTTCGAGGCGAGTGTTCCAACATAACAAAATAAAAAGATCGATAATGCAGTGTAAGTAGCTCGTTAAATTTGACCTTCAACTTGGTTTTTTAAGCAGATCTCATATATTGGAGGAGAGCTCGAAATGTATTGATCTGATGGTCACCGTTTATTAATCCCTTGTCAACAACTCGTGAAGCAAGTGCGCATTGCTGGGTGCCCAGGAAGCACTTGCTAACGTCCAGCCAGAAATTAGCGTCACTACTCAGGAGGATTTTTGTACAAAAGTCATCACTTACACGCTGTTCTAACCAGGTATATCGGTATGAAGTGAGCGCCAAGATATAAATGTCTCTATAGGGAACATTTGTTGTGAACGAGCCCTTATTTTTTTTTAGTTTGTTTGCTATGACATCTGTGAAAAATATTTAGTATACATCAAGTCATTGAGCAGACAACGTCATATTTTTTCAGCGTGTTAAAAATGTCGAATTTTGTACCGGAAAGTGATGATTTGCGGAAAGCATTAATTTTTTGTTTTCATTTGAAGAAAAGTGCTGCAGAGTCGCATCGAATGTTTGTCGAGGCATATGGTGAGAGCATGTTTTCTCAGAAGCAACATGCAAAAGATGGTTTCAACGGTTCAGAAACAATGATTTTGATGTGAGAAATGAAGAACGTGGAAGACCACCAAACAATTTTGAAGACGCCGAATTCCGAACGATATTGGATGGAGATGACACTTTGAGTCAAAAGCAAATGGCAGCAATGTCAAATGTTGCACAACAAACAATTTCTGACGGTATAAAAGCTATGGGAAAGATCCAAGTGTGGAAAAATCATGGTGCCACATGAATTGAATGAAACACAGATGGAAAACCGAAAAAACACTTGCTTCATGTGAAATTTTGCTTCAAAGACACGAAAGAAAATCGGTTTTGCATCAGATTGTTAATGGCGATGCAAAATGGATTCATTTTTGTAATCCTAAAAGGAAAAAAATCATGGGTTAATCTGGGACAACCGTCAACATCGACTGCAAAACCAGATCGATTCAGCAAGAAGACAAAGCCATGTGTTTGGTGGGACCAGAGAAGTGTGCTATACCACGAGCTCCTAAAACCTGGTACTAATCGCTTCCGACAACAAATGATCAATTTGAACCATGCATTGATCGAGAAACGACCAGAATGGGCCAGAAGACACGGCAAGGTAATTTTGCTCCATGACAATGCACCTGCACACAAAACAAAACCGGTTCAGGATACAATCAAAGCACTTGGCTGGGAGCAGCTACTCCAACCGCCGTATTCACCAGACTTGGCTCCTTCCGACTGCCATTTGTTTTCATCGATGGGACACGCATTGGCTGAGCAGCACTTTGATTCCTACGAGGAGGTCGAAAATTGGGTGTCTGATTGATTTTCTTTAAAAGACGAACAATTTTATTGGCGTGGTATTCACAAATTGCCAGAAAGGTGGTCAAAATGTGTAGAAAACAATGGCCAATACTTTGAATAAAATGCTTTTACTTTCCCATTAATAATTAGTGTTTTATTTTCAAAAAAACCTTATGCGCTCTGACGCTGTTCTTCTGCCCAATGAATGAAATGGCAAGGACTTTTACGGATGTAGGCCACAATCTATTTGCTAAATTCTCTACAATTTCGCCACAGAGATGCCAAAGTTTTGAGGGGGTCGTATAAGAAATTTAATTCGGTCTTCTTGAACGGAAGCACTAGCGGCAGAGATATTTTCTTCACTGCGCGCACTTTTATGTCTCACTGGCTTTGTCTTCCACGCCAACATTTGCCTACTACATCACCAACTCAACGTCTAGTCAACAAATTTAATTCCACATCATTTGTTGACTAGACGTTGAGTTGGTGATGTAGTAGGCAAATGTTGGCGTGGAAGAAGTGCTCTTAATGCTGATAAAGTTAAAATGACTAGGCACGATGATTGGTAAATTTGGATCATTTGCAAACCACGTTGAAGCCTGTACGGACTTTTGTTAATTTTCTTAAAACCAATGTCGCACCGAAAGTTGACGATAAAATTGTTCTTCGACTATTCCAGAGAAACTGAATATGTTAAGGCTAGTGCATATTTCTTTATTTGCATACGTGTGTGCCTATTAAATGTCGAAAAAGAACTTCAACAAATATGGCGCCGTTTGAGAATCCGACAGTTTGAGAATCCCTGTTAAAATACCATCTGGAATATTTTTTATTCTTTCTGTATACATTTCTCTTACACATCCGATAGCCTATCAAAGGCAATGTAACCATTCACAACTTTTACCAATGCTGTTCCCATCAACACCATCGAATGCAAATTCGTGGTGAAAAGACACCAGAATACCAGAAATAATTGTATTTCCCCGTAAACACACAATTACCCCGCCTAAGCAGACTCCAAAAAAAGTACATCTCAAGATCAGTTGCTACGTTCATTGGCTGATGGCAGACCACGCAAGCGAGCGTATAATAGGCAATGCATAAGCACAACACGTTCCCACGTAACAGCCATGAAGTAACGTGAGAGGGACATTTTCCCATTTCTCGTACATAGACACCAACTACTTCTTGACCACTCAACAACCTGAATGAAATGTCCAACAAATGGATTAGATTTGTGAACTGAAGTTGTAGTTGGATTCAAGTTCCGTTCAAACTTGTTTGCCTGCCATTCAGTTAGTTGTACATAATTTTTCAATTAGGAACTGGAGTTTGATGGCGCTGAAATGAAATCTGAACACACTTGAGGAATTTTAAGTTCAAAGATGTCGTTTTGATTTTTCCTCATTTTTCCCCTACGTCACACTTCCTGCGAATTTTTGTTGCAAGAGGTGCACTCTTCCTTTCGAATATACGGAAAAGTCGAAAATAGGGCGAAAGGTCAAACAGGGAGCCCACGTAAACATTGGCATTTTCTTTTACACAACAGCTGCAATGAACTGCGAACTTTGGCAATTTGGTGAGCCAATTCCATGACGCACACACGTATGCAAATGAGGGAATATGCAGCAGCTTTAATTTATTCAGATTCTGTTGGATAGTCGGAGAACAAATTTATTGTAATCATTCGGTACGTTAGGGGCTTACAGAAAATTAACAAAAGCGGAGAGAGAGAGAGAAAGGGCAAAGGCAGTTAGCAATGCCTTCTTTCTCAGTAAAAAATATTAACTTCTGCTTAACACTTGGTCGACAAAATATTTGAATATCGACAGAAAAGAATGATGTGTTGAGTTTTCGAAAATGGGGTTAGTCGTACTTTAAATCTGGCAATACTTAAGTTTGTGTGAAAGGAGACATCGGCTGAAGTCTGTAAGAAGATTTTATTGTTGACCAAATCCAAAAATTGTGAACAGCTGAGTTTTCAGAAAAGTTGCTAGTCGATGAGTTGGAAATGTGATGCCTCTGATAATATTCATTCAATGTGACAATACTGTAAATGTGTGTGAAAAGTGACATTAGCGGCTAAGTTCTGCTATAAGACTTTACTGTTGTCCAATTCGAAGAATTGAGAAATGTTGAGCTTTCGCTAGTCGATGATGATGTGAAATGTTGAGCTATCGCTAGTCGATGACAATAAAACCTTTTCTTAAAAAGAGATTTTATCTGGCAGTACTGTAGCTAGTGTGCAAGGTGGGATTAACGCATTAATTGTAATGGAAGACTTTGTTGTTGTTCGAAATTAGGGAAATGTTGAAAATTCAGAAAAGAAGCTAGTCCATGACTTTAAAAAGCAATATCCTGGATAACATTTATTGAATCTGGCAACACTAAAGCTTGTTTGAAAGGTGAAATCAGCGGCTTAGTTCTGTTAGAAGAATTTATTGTTGTTTGATTTTTTTGCAAAAAGTTAGAAATTTTGTTCACAACCTTATTTTTTAAAAAGTTTTATCCCTGAACATCTTTGTAGCTTGTAGATCCTTTCTATTCGCGAAAGAACAGTAGCGCGCACAACAAGAGTAGCTGATGATGATGAGCTAGGTCCTGGTTCCCTGCGGACTGTCGCGGCATACAATTATATCTTTGTAGCTCTCCGAAAGCTGTCTCAATGCGATGTCTCCAATATCAAGTGTCACTGACAATGCTGACGAGATATTATTTGAAATGTCACAACTTGAGGAGTTTCTTCGTAGGCAGTTATTACAATTTGGGTGTTGTCAGCAGCTCGAAAGAGGTGGTACCGTGACAAAATTGAGGTGTTCTGCCGGAAAACGAACCTAGACCTTCGCCGTGTGAGCATCGCACTCTACCCAATACACCGGGGCGGCCACATGTCACAACTTTAATGTGCCGAATCCTGATAATGGAGCCAAACGAGTTGCTTGCAAAATGGCGCTGCAAAGAACAGTGGACGTTGCTAGCCAGCTCTACAAGCTGAAGCGAAGAAATCGACTTCCCTAAAGCATTAGAAGTCTTCAGCGGGAAAGATTTTTTAATATTCCACAAAACGGACCTTCAAAAAACGAATCAAAGGTCAAAAACCGCCAAAAAGGTAAAAGTTTGAATCGTTTCCAATGCTTAAGATGGGAAACTACTTCCAAGGATCATCTTTTTAAATTCGTCGTTTGGTTGAGGCTTCTAAAGTTTAAAAATTTGCATGCCATTTAGGTACGAGGGTTGCTTTTTATATTTCGGGATTGCGCAACCCAAGTGTTGCAATCTGGCAACTGCCAGCTCTATCGTGAAGTTTGACATATACGTACTGCGAACGTTTTGGCATACGAGCCCTTTTTGTGTTGTTTACAGTAACTTAAAAGATTCATGTCGCCCAAAAAATTCAATTAAATCGTGAACGTTTTCGTGCGATTATTTTTTACAACTTTCGACGTGGATTAACTCAACAACAGTGCATCGATGGTCCTAATTCAATTTTTGGCGAAGAAGCTCCATCAAGCACTAGTGTTTATCGATGGTATAATGAATTCAGCGAAGGTCGTAGTTCACTGCAAGAGGTGAAGGTCATCCAAAATCAGTTGTTGTTCCGGAAACCACTGATGCTGTGCGCCAACTGATATTGCCAGATCGTCATGCGACCTATCGTGAGTTTGATACAACCTCAGGCATTAGTGGGGCCAGCATACATTCAATATTACATAAATATTTGATCTTCAAAAAGATTTGTTCCCGTTGGATCACACACAATTTGTCAATCGCTTAAAAAACGGCTCTCGTCGATTGGTCGAAAGAAATGCTCCAAAAGTACGATCGCGGTGTTTCGAAACACGTCTATGACATCGTGACAAGTGATGAATCGTGGCTTTATGCGTATGATTCCGATAGTAAACAGCAGTCGACTGTTTGGGTGTTTTAAATTGAGCCAAATCCAACAAAAGTTGCTCGCGCACGAAGCACTTCCAAGCAAATGCACACCTTTTTGTCGGAAAAATTAGACATGTCGCAACCGAGCAACGCAGAACCGTCAACTCTGAGTGGTACACAACCATTTGTTTGCCAGTTGTCTTCCAAGAAACCAGGAAAACCTACCACCGAAGACGGATCACTCTTCACCACGACAATGCGAGCTCTCACACATCGGCTCAAACAACTGCATTTTTGAGCACTCAAAACATCGATTTGATGAGTCATCCGCCGTATAGTCCTGACTTGGCACCGAATGACTTCTTTTACGTAAAAAATAAAATGAGAGGTCAACGTTTTTCGACACCTGAAGAAGCGGTTGATGCGTTCAGAATGCATGTTTTGGAGATACCTCAATCAGAGTGGCAAAAGTGCTTCGACAATTGGTTCACACTCATGCAAAAGTGTATAGATCCTAATGGGGAATATTTTGAAAAACAATAAAGAGGTGGTGCCGTGAAAAATTCAAGTGTTCAGCTGGGAATTGAACTTAGACCCTTCGACATGTGAGCCTCGCACTCTACTCACTACGCTACATCGGCCACCTTATAAAACATACACAGACCAAAAATAATTTTGTCCAAGTTTTTGGGAAAATGGACATGCGTGCATCGTCAAAGAAAGAGCAGACGCATTAGAACTCGGTAATAACCCAATTTAGCTTGTGGTTCCAGGACAGGTGTTTTAGAATTTTCAGAGGTCAGAGGTTTGCTACACCCAGCAACTGGGAGCACCAACGGTGTTCAAGTGCCCATTTGACAATGATTCTGGACTTCAGAACTAGCAATGTTCGGCTCTCCAGAAAAAAATATAACCGTCATTAGGAGATTTGAAAAAAAAAAACTATTTGTAGATCTTGAACCTCTTTGGCAGAAGTGGAATGAATGCTTATAGTTCTTCTTTTTGTGGCGCCACAGTCCGGACTTGAACTGGGCATCAACCATCATTTCTCTCCAGGCTACAGGGTCTCTCATCAGCAGCCTTCAGTTGCGCACTCCGAGTTACTTGAGGTCCTTCTCCACTTGTTCGCATCATCTTGGCCTAGACCGCCCTCTGTTGCCCTTGTCTTAATGGCTCAGATTTGAAGATATTTCGGGCTGGATCAGTTGCCGTTGTCTTAATGGCTCTGATTTGAAGATATTTCGAGCTGGATCAATGGCTGATAATGGCTCAGATTTGAAGATATTTCGAGCTGGATCAATGGCTGATAATGGCTCAGATTTGAAGATATTTTATTCCGAAGCAGTGGTGTCTATACGCTCTTCATGGCCTAGCCATCTGAAATGTTGTAATTGAAGACGCTTGACCAGACGAATGTCGCTGTACAGCCCATAGAGTCGATCGTTAAATCTTCTCCTTTAGATGCCACCAACGCAAACAGAACTAAAAATCGCACCCAATTTTTTTTCTCTCTCCTTTTGGTTAAGGGACTCAACTAATCGCAACTTATGAACACAACTCAAAAGGGTCAGTCTTATGCAAGGTTGGAAGATCGGATCTAACATAGTTTCGACCTATCAGGGGCGTTGTTCGTCTTCTGAAAGTGCGGCTGTGGCTGATATCTGTCCACTAAGCCATTCTGTTTGATCAATTATTTTTTGTTGTGGCTGTCACTGGTCGTCTGGTTACAGGAATTCTGAAACCTCCCAAAACTTTAAATGTGCAAGGAAGGAATCTGTTCTTACAAGTAACAAATGACTGTCCCTTAGGATAAAATCGTGTTTGAATAGACTTAAGACTGAGTCAGAGTTTGTGGACCCATTGATGTTGTGCCTCAAGGGCACCCAATTTCATCTTTTGCTTTAAAAAAAATGTAATTTTATGTGCCTCCAGAAAAGGCTTTAATTGTTCAAACTGTTTACACTTTAAAAAGCAGGCATTCAACTATTTACCCAGGGAATCCACAGATGATGATGAAGATGATGATGATGATGGAGGTGATGACAATGGAAACTACAAAGATGAACTCTTTGTTAAGGACGCACTCACTTTGTCAATCCACATGGCGATTCAAAAACACAAACAAAGCAATCCTTACGAAGCAAAATCGGAACTAAATTTCAAATCACACTTTTCACCAAAACACAGCGAATAAGTTCCGTTCCGTGGAAATCGTTTCGAAAACCGATGCACCCTTCTGCATCATTTGCACGAGTGCATGTGCATGTGCATGACACCGACACGCGATTGTGTAACACCTCGAATGCAAAATTTCATAAATATCCGAAAAAGGTGGACTCTGGTATTATTTACAATCACAGAAGCGAGGGGACCAGGTAACGGAGTGTTTAGAACGGAGCCCGAGACGTAAATAGCACGCGACTGGCAGGGAGAAAAGTCCTTTTCCTTCTAAGGCCAGTGCGAAGTAAAGGGAACGACGACAAAGGAGGTAAACACAGTAAGACGGAGAAAAAGCTTTCACCAGATATCACATGATGCTATGCTTTTGTTGCTGGCGACCACTTCTACGCTTCAGAGCCCCGTTTTCCGTTTGTTTGTAAATATTGGAAAATATCAAGGGCCAAAAGCGCCAGAGAAAGTCACACCGAGAGAGAGAGAAAGAGAGACCAAGCGAGAGACTGCGCCAAGATGTAGAGATGGTTTCCAGTCGACAACCTTGAAAAACATGACATATCAGTCCCCTCGTCCCCATTGCTCTTTGTTTACATCCGAGCTCCAGATAAAGGCATATTTACATCCAGATAAATTTGAACCTAAGTAAGCTTTGCCAACACAAATCGAAGGAGACCTGCCCGAGAGCGCATGTCAGGAGACACAAAGTATCTGCCGTGGCCATGAAAACAGGACCAGATTCGTTTTCTCCTCAACCATCGAACCCTCCCCCCACGGGTCCCGCTCATTGTTGCATCGAAACGACAGTGACTGCATGCAGCACGGTCCTTGGTGGTGCGGTGGACGATGGATGATGATGAATCGATTTTTGTGTTTGGCGTCTGTATCATCTGCGACGCAAATACTCCTCTCCCACATGCGATGCTCCCTCAACGACGTCATTCCGGTATGATGGCTTCGCCAAACGACAGCACACACATACACACATGGTCGCCGCTGGTCTTTTCGTCTCCCGAAGAGATACGTGATACTGTAGCTTTTGTAATTATTGGTCTGATGGCGGTGGTAAATTTTATAGCCCGAGGTGAAGGTCGTTGGCAGCCAGACTTACTTTGAAGCTGCGTTGTGTGTGTGTCTGTGAATTTTTTGTTTTGAGTATCAAATGATGCCTTTTCACGTTTATTTGCGCTAGGTCTTGGTTGGATTTAATATCGCAGACCTTCTACTTCAGCGTAGGGACTCAAATGTCCCTTTCCTTGCGGTGGCGGGGGAGTGAATGTAGCGTTTACACGTTTATTTTTGGATTCCATTCAATTTGAAGGTATATTTAGACATTTTTTTTGAGGAGGCGTGATATTCTTTTTTATGAAAAGAAAAGGATACGTTAGGGATACGTTAACTACGGGAGCAGTGTGGTTATGAGCAAAACGTATATTTTGACGGGAGAGGCATTTGATTTGGTTTTTGGAAAGCAAAAACATTCACATGGTGACGTAATAGATGATGCGCACCAAAAATTGGGGCTTCTCTCTCTCCCCAGCTATACATGTTATTCAGTTTCAACATGAATAAATATAGTTAACCATTGTTACCATGGAATCCAGAGGCAATAATAGACCCGTTTACAGAAAGACTTAGGTAAGCACATGATCCATTGCGTGCACGAGAGTTTTACACGCGTTAAGAGTCCTGTGATACAGTACCTGCAGGAAATTAGACAAAGAACGGATGGTCATATACACTGAAGAGGAAAAGTGTAACAATGTTACAGAATTCAAATAAAACACGCATAGTGCTCACAGGTTGTTGAACAAATATCTATTATTTAATTTTCTTTAACAAAGAGCAAGGATTTCTCTACCTAGTCGAGTAGGTGATAAAGATATCAGTTTAAAAGATGCGTTGTTACAGTTTTGCACCCGTGCAACGGGTATACAGCTCTGTGCTTTGGATGCAAATTACTTTTCTCCATGCTCATGTAAAGACAAGATATTTGTTGTAGGACATCTGTTGGGTATCAGTAATAAAATGCAAAAAACAAGATAAGCGAAGATGCATTTTAACACAAGAAAATTCCCGTTATACGAAGTGAAACCGAAATTTTCGTGTGCAAAGTAATAGCACCATGTCATTCTAAAAAGTGTTTTCGAAGTGTTTGGTGGTGTTTAGTTTTTTTTTTGTGCGTCAAAATATTGAAGTCAAAATATTTAATATAATAATATTTATTAAGTATTTTGAAACTAGTATTTTTAAAATACAAAGTTATATAGGCTCCCTTAAGACCTGCGTCTGTTAGTCGCCATCCGGCCACAAGATGATCTTTTCTCCAGCATTAATTTCGTTGTCACCATAAATAGTGATATGGATGTTATTTTTGAATTATGTGATTCATAAAATCCAGTCACATCATGTCCAATGACAATGGACTTGGCGGTAAACGAGGTGTATGGATTTTAATTCAAGAAAGGACGCACATCAACTTCTCGCACAAAGTATCAAAACAGACAGCAAATTCTTCATGATGGTCGAGAAAATCCTCATCTTCCTGTGGCGCTACAGTCCGCGGTGGATCTAGGGATCAACCAACATGCCTCTCCAGCCAGCACGATCTTTCGCCAGCTGTCTGCAATTGCGCATACCAAGCTGGTTGAGGTCCTTCTACACTTGTGTTCGGCACCTTTGCCTAGGGCGTCCTCTGTGTTGTCCCAATGGCTCAGATTTGGAAACTTTGCCGGAGCAATGGTGTCCATACGCTCTACATTGCCTAGCCATCTTAAGCGTTGTATCCGAATAAGCTTAACCAGGCGCATGTCGCTGTGCAGTCCATTGAATTCGTCGTTAAATCTTCTCCTCCAGATGTCATCAACGCAAACAGGACCAAAAATCGCTTCCTCATTCGCTTTCAGAAACGTCGAAATTTCCGCGCAATAGAGTAGGACTGGGATGTACAAGCTGTTATATAAAGCGAGCTTAGTCCGTCGAGAGGGGGCTTTATTACTCAAATGCCTGTTGAGCCCAAAGAAACAGCGACTGGTAAGAGTGATTCTGCGTTTGATTTCGGTACTGATGTTGTTGTCCCTGTTTACCGCAGAGCCGAGGTAGACAAAGGCCTTGACTACCTCGAAGTTTCTTCTGCCGAGTGTTACACTCCGGCCGAGACGTCGATGTTGTGTGTTCTTCCTTGATGACAGCATGTACTTCATTTTGCCCTCATTTACCGCCAGACCCATTTTAACCGCTTCCGCTTCAATGCCGGCATACGCCTCATTGACAACTACTTGTGTTCGTCCGATCAAGTCAATGTCATCAGCGCAAGCTAGCAATTGAATATACTTGTGGAAGATCGTGCCTCTGGTGTTGACTTGTGAGTTTTACACGATGTTCTCGAGGATGATGTTAAAGAAGTCACATGACAGTGCGTCGCCTTGTTTAAAACCTTGTTCGCCTTGTTTTTTGACATTGAAGGACTCCGGGAGTTCGACTTTGACGGACCAGCGAGAGTTCCATCGTCATTCTAGACAATCTGACGAGTTTCCTAGGAATGCCAAAACTAGACATGGCACTGTATAGCTCGTCCCTATGCACACTGTCATATGCAGAATTAAAATCGACGAATAGGTGATTGTCGATCCCTGCTTCTTTGGTCTTTTCCAGTATCAGCGTAAAGTGAAGATCTGGTCCATTGCTGACTTCCCTGGGCTGTGGTTTCACTGATATGGACCTATCAGGCCATGGGCAAACATTTTAGACGCTCCCACAATACGGCCGAGCAGATCTTGTAGACGATGTTTAGGAGACTAAACCCTCGGTAGTTGGAGCAGTCAAAGGGGCCTCCTTTCTTGTGAACCGAACAACCGACGCTGAGGTTCCACTCATCGACCGACCATATCTTAGAGATGAGCTGGTACATGCGCCCAACCAGGTCATCTCCAGTTCTGTGGGCAGTCCGTCCGCACCAGCAGCTTTTGCTATCTTCACCTCGTCTAAGTCGGGGGACGGAATTCTTGTCTATCATCGTTCAAATTGAGTAGAGCATTCTGCCTAACAGCGGAATTTGGGCCGCCATCGGCATTTAGGAGTCCACAGAAATGATCGTTCCAGATTCTCAGTACAAACTGCGACTCTACCAAAAGTTGTCCATTTTGGTCCGGGCAGTCTTCGTTCCGCACCTTGTATCCTCCGGATACCCGGTGTACCTTTCGGTAAAACTTTCGGACTTCATTCCTGCCATAACACCTTTCCATTTCCTCGACCGTGCGCTTCCCATGTTCCTTCTTTTTTCTTCTGAGAGGGTGGAGCTCTTCCCTTCTTCTCTGTTCGTAGAGCTTACGAACAGCTTTCGTTGTTCGATGCAGCGTCGCCTTATCGGCAACTTGTTTGGCTGCATGTCCTTGCCTGCACTCGTCGTCAAACCATGAGTTCCTTTTGGGTGGTGACGTGAAACCCAGAACATCAGTGACAGCTTCTCGGATGACTTCTTGACACCGTTCCTAATCTTCGTCTATGGTTAGTGCAGGCAACGTCGAACTCTGAGCGAGTTTCAGGGAGACTCGGACGGCAAAGTTCTCAGCGATCATTTGCAATCGTGGCTTTCCGACGTCAAACCATATGGCTTGTCTCGACTCCGCTGATTTCTCTATATCCGGGTTCTTAGCTTGGCTACAACAAAGTAATGATCCGAGTTGATGTTTGCACGTCGGAAAGTTCGGATATCGAGAATATTGGAGGAGTGTCTGACATTAATCGCAACGTGATCAATCTGATTGACGGTCAATTGATCAGGGCATCGCCAGGTTCCTTTGTGAATGTTCAGGTCTAGGAACCGCCAGGTTCCTTTGTGAATATTCCGGTGAAGGAACCGTGTGTTAGCTAGAGAGAGGTTGCGCCCCGAGGCGAAGTCCAATAACTTCATATGCCAGTTCAAAAAAGGATCGTGAGAGGTAGAAATTCACTTTATATTGTGGACAGAGAAACAGAGAAAAAAAAATTATCAGAGTGTCTGTAAAAAATTAGAGTATTCGATGTCCAGAAGATTTGAGGCCGGTAAAGGGTGACCGCCGTGGCGTAGTGGGTAGAGTGCGACGCTCACACGCCGAAGGGTGTAGATTCGATTCCGAGTTCAACACCAATTTTTCGAAATGTTCACAGCACTACCTCTTTCGAGCTGCTGACAACACTCAAAGAGTAATAACTGTCTAAGAAAGCTTCTAAAATTTCGCCGTTCGGAGTCGGCAAAAAACTGTAGGTCGTTTCTACCCGTGAGAGAACAGTAGCATGCACAACACGAGTAGTTGATGAGCAAGCTAGGGCCTTGCCCCCCTCGGCAGAAAACTGTAGGTACCTTCTACTTGTGAGAGAACAGTAGCGCGCACAACACGAGCAGGTGATGAGCAAGCTAGGCCCTGGCCCCCGTTTGGACTGTAGCGCCAACAATTATTATTTATTATTAAAGGGCAAAAGCGGAATAAAAGTCAGGGCACATTTTTGTTATGTGTCTTTATAATGCAAAATGTTTTTGGTGTTAAAAACTGAAGTGACACATCACTCATTGAGTCCCCGAACTGACATATAGAGGACGCCACTAACAAAAAAAAAATCACTCAATAAGTCCCGGGATGACATATAGGGGTGTGTTAGGTTACCAGTTATAGTGCCCCAAGTGACGCTTCTTTTCCGAACAGAATTTCGTTAGTTGGTTAAGTACTGCTTTACCGTCTCTCAGCTCTTGCTTGAGGTCTGTTTTGAGGCTTAAGATAAATCGTTCTTTAAAAAAGGGATCAAAATGTTAGATTGTCATGAAAATTTGACAGGCATCATTTGAAAATTTGTACTTCCGAAAAATTATATGTTTTTTTTTGTTAGTGGCGCCCCCTACATGTCAGCCCCCGGCTTTTTGAGTGATGTGTTACAATGTTGTTAATTATTTCTTTTATTTTAATTAGAATTTAGACAAAAAATAAACGTACTCGAGACCCAAAACAACAGAGTTGTAAGCTTTGTTTTTATGCTCTAACCGTATTAAAGTAGATAGGGGTTTTGCTCTGAATTTGTACGATTCTGTGCTGCCTTTCCGAATCAACCACGCTATAGAGATGGTTGAGAAAGAATAGAGCCATAAGCCAAGATGTAAACAAATTTTCTAGACGATTTTAATAGTCTGCAAGATAGAGAAAGAATTTTCTATGCATGACATACCAAGTAGACCACTATTGGATGCTCCTTTTATGTAGGACCTTCTTAAGTATTTAGTGGTGGCCGTGGCGTAGTGGGTAGAGTGTGACGCTCATACGCCGAAGGGTCTAGGTTCGACTCCCAGCTCAACACCAATTATTCGAATTTTTCACGGCACCACCTCTTTCGAGCTGCTGACAACACTCAAAGAGTAATTACTGTCTAAGAAAGTTTCTCAAACTTCGCCGTTCGGAGTCGGCAAAAAACTGTAGGTCCCTTCTACTCGTGAGAGAACAGTAGCGCGCACAACACGAGTAATTGATGAGCAAGCTAGGCCCTGGTCCCCCTTTGGACTGTAGCGCCAACAATTATTATTATTCTTAAGTAGTTATGACATTCGTTTCTGGGAAGTGAACTGTCAAACAGTAAATTCAAATGATTGGATTTATGAGTCAGCTGATTCAAAATCACATTCGTAACACACTTTTTTCTTGTTTAAGAGACACTATTGGACCCAAAAACCATTTGGTGCGATGGCGGCTACTAGAAGAAGGTGTTAATCGGACCTGATTGGAGTTGACAGCTTGACTAGAGTCCATATTCTTGCGCAACAGCAGGTCAGGAGACCCTGGAACTTCGTTATTCAGTTGGAGTATCGTGGGGACTGTGTTTTAAGGCCCTAAGTCGTGGGTATAGGCTAGTTTAGTGCATTATACTTCGGGGTTTGAAGGAGTTTTATTCACTCTACTGAGTCAGACCAACTTTGCGTTTCTGCAGATTTTGAATGAGTCGCCAGTTAGGGTACCTTCCCGACTCTTTCTGCCTCTGTAGATTTTGAATTAGTCGCCAGTTAGGGTACCTTCCCGACTCTGTCCAATTCTGCAGATTTTGAATTAGTCGCCAGTTAGGGTACGTTCCCGACTCTTTCCGCTTCTGCAGATTTTGAATTAGTCGCCAGTTAGGGTACCTTCCCGACTCTGTCCAATTCTGCAGATTTTGAATCAGTCGCCAGTTAGGGTACCTTCCCGACTCTGTCCGCTTCTGCAGATTTTGAATTAGTCGCCAGTTAGGGTGTTTTCCCGACTCAGTTCGAAGCTGCATTCTCAACCGGTTGCTGAAATGCAAAGAGCGGTAGGGGTTTTTGAAGGCCTAGCGCCCTACCAGTCGAAGGTCCCTCAAGCATGACTTCAGTTTGGTACTTTTGTAGCTAATGCGTCTAGTCTTGCGTTGTCTACGACTCTTAGAAATGTGGATTCCGCGGTATAAATCGAAAATGCAGGGAACCACGTTAATTCAAATCGCTTATCTGTAAAACTAGTGGCAGTGAAGAGGTACTTGCTTCTCCGGTCGTGAAGAGTTGCCCAGGGAATGACCCCCTTAACACCAGGTACTCAACATCGAAAACTCTAGTCAATTAGCGATAAAACTGAAAGTGTCACAACTCATCAGAGGGGATAGTTAAAATAACCGGGCGTGCAGAAAATAAATGCTGTTCTGTAATAAACATTTTTCACACTTTTAATTTTCAGAGAACAAATGTACGATGACGACCATTCCTTCAAGTGTACGAATCTAGAGCAACAGAAACCGCAATAAGCCACCCAAAGCAGACACCCAACAAAGAACGACCACTTTCCGCACAATGTCCAGACACAGAAAAAAAAGTCTCTCCCCTGCATTTCTGAATTTACAAAAAATGAGTGCAAATATCCAGGTCACCCAAATGCATTCGAATTTAATGATATCTTTGGCTTTCAATTTGTTTATGCATCAGCATGTTCCAAGAAAACATTTTTTACGGACGCCCTGCATGAAGCACGTTTTCAATTCAATTGGAACTACCTCAAGTTTGCGCCACACTGCGGCGCCTTTGACGAAATTGTCTGCCCTCGAATTTTCAATTGAGTGTAAGCGTTTCAGGCGAACCCAAATCGATGCGATGGAAATGTGACCGAAAATAGATTCTTACCTCATCCGCAGACTCAATCGAAAAGAAATTCAATTTTATTTTACATTTTTGCTGTGCGTGGTGTTCTCTTTTTGCAAAGCGTTTGTTTACTCTGCGATGCGTCATTTAATTTCAATTTCCATAAACAATCGCCGTTTGGGTGGGCCAAGGTGGGCTTTGTTCCAGAGCAATTTGAAGTGTATTTTTAAACGTTCACTGGGAAATCCGCGCCGTTGTTTTGCCAAATGGAAACGGAATACTTTGCAATCGACTGAGGATTATTTGAATTTTTCAGAGATAGAGAAACGAAATGGAGAGCACACACTTCGAGATACAACACGTCTTGTTTGTTTCGAGAAAAATGTAAATTCCACGGCATTGAGGGGAGATTTGCTGCGAGGAAGTGTGTTGGCTCATGAGAGCTATGTTTATGATTTCAGTCAAACTAAACAAACATCCCAAGTAGTTGTCCAGAACAATTGATTCGTCGGCGCAGAATTTATGAGCAGACAGTTGGCTATTAATAAAATTCAACTTTTTCAGAGTTTTAAAATTCAAACATACAAAGCGAGGAGAGCACGTGGCTGTCTGCCTAAAGTTCATATTCAAATCAAAAGCTGTTAGCATCTATCACTCGCGGTCTTTGTGCTCCTAGGTGAATATTTAATGCGCCTAACCACATTTTTTGAATCTGGCCAATGGCTCAGGCAAATTATGAAATCGAGACTGAACCCTGCGGACACTGTGCTGTGCCTGGCAGCAATTCGAAGACCTAGATACGTGTAATTTAAGCAGTATCCTCAGATCTTATAAATATGTAACATTGCAAAAATAGCTCATCTGAGTCCATGCAGATTAAATTGGGTGACATTTCGTTCGGTATTTTAATGAGCTGTGGTTGAGTAATTTGAGTGCACGTTCGAAGTGGAAGCAGGTCAGGCCGGAGGGCTCCTTCTGGCTTTATTTCGCTGACCAATTTCGTGGAATAAAATAACAATGACATGTCTTTGGGAATATGTGTTGCACCTGGCAGCACTACAGCTTTCGTAAGAAGAGATTTAAACATTAATTTTGTTTCAAAACAAAATTGTTGCTTCTCAAACAACTTTCCGATAATCAAGAAACTAGCAGGCGTATTTTTTAACAGAGGTCACTATTTTTCCATTTCATATGATAAATACAGGGTTTACAGAAAAATAACAGACATTCTAATTATAATTGTAGTCGCGACAGTCCACAGGGGGACCAGGACCTAGCCCTGCTCATCAACTACTCGTGTTGTGCACGCTAATGTTCTCTCACGAGAAGAAGGTACCTACAGTCAATCAACTTCATATTCGTACAGCAGATATAAAGTAACTTTTTTTTACGATCTATTCAAGAATCACAAAAAATTATAGTTTTATTTGGTTATGATATCAAAGATCTAATGGCGATCCACTGAGGAACACAAAAAAACAAGAATTTTCAACAAAAAAAAAAAAACAACAAAGACAATTAACAGGCAACAAATTCATATTCGTACATACGAAGGTTGCCTTTTATATTTCAGGATTGGGCAACCCTTGTGTTGCAATCTGGCAACTGCCAACTCTATCGTAAAGTTGAACATTTTTGAGGTTATACGTGCTCAGAACTTTTTGACATACGAGAGCTATTTGTGTTGTTTACAGTAACTTTGAAGATTCATCTCGACCCAAAAATTAAATTAAATCGTGAAAATTTTCGTGCGATTATTTTTAACAACTTTCGACGTGGATTAACTCAACAACAGTGCATCGACGAACATGATTCAACTTTTGGCGATGAAGCTCCATCAAGGACCAGTGCTTATCGATTGTATGGTGAATTGAACCGAGGTCGTAGTTCACTCCAAGACGTGCAGGCCATCCAAAATCAGTTGTTGTTCCGAAAACCGTTGATGCTGTGCGCCAACTGATATTGCAAGATCGGCATGTGACCTATCGTGAGATTGAGACATCCTTAGGCATTAGTGGGACCAGCATACATTCAATATTGCCTGAACAGTTGACCGTAAAAAAAAATGTGTTCGCGTTGAATCCCACACAATTTGTCAATCGCTCAAAATAAAGGATTGGTCGAAAGTAGTGCTCCAAAAATACGATCGCGGTGCTTCGCAACACGTCTATGACATCGTGACAGGTGATGAATCGTGAACTTACGCATATGAGCTCAAAGGAAATAGCAGTCGACTGTATGGATGTTTCAAATTGAGCCAAATCCAACAAAAGTTGCTCGCGCACGAAGCACTTTCAAGCAAATGGTTGCCTGTTTTGGAAAACTGGACATGTCGCAACCGTACAATTAGAACTTGTTTTTTCGGAAAATCGCAACCACTAGAACAACGCAGAACAGTCAATTCTGAGTGATATACAACCATTTGTTTGCCAGTTGTCTTCCAACAAATCAGGAAAACTAACCGCCGAAGACGGATCACTCTTCACTACGACAATGCGAGCTCTCAGATATCGACTCAAACAACTGCATTTTTGAGCACTCAAAACATCGATTTGATGAGTCATCCGTCGTATAGTCCTGACTTGGCACCGAATGACTTCTTTTTATTCACGTACGTAAAAAATAAAATGAGAGGTCAATGTTTTTCGACACTTGAAGAAGCCGTTGATGCGTTCAGAATGCATGTTTTGGAGATACCTCAATCAGAGTGGTAAGTGCTTCGACAATTGGTGCAAACGCATGCAAAAGTGTGTAGATCTTAATGGGGAATATTTTGAAAAACAATAAAGCTATTTTCGACGATTTATATTAGTTTTGTGTTGCCATGTAACTTCTTTTTTTAAAAACTCATTCAGAATTCACTCGTAAATACAAGAAGATCGATCAACCATTAATTCGTCAAATTACTTACATACGCTGGCAACATTGGCAAGATTGGTCAATGAAGCGTTTGTCGGTATTGAAGCGTAAGCGGTCAAAATGGAATAAGCGGTTAAAGGGACAAAGCTATGCATATAATAATAATAAAAATTGTTGGCGCGACAGTCAACAGGGGGACCAGGGCCTGGCTTGCTTGCTACTGTTCTCTCACGAGTAGAAGGGACCTACAGTTTTTTTGCCTACTCCGAACGGCGAAATTTGAGAAGCTTTCTTAGACAGTTATTACTCTTTGAGTGTTGTCAGCAGCTCGAAAGAGGTATTGCCGTGAAAAATTCGAAAAATTGGTGTTGAACTCGGAATCGAACTTACACCCTTCGGCGTGTGAGCGTTGCACTTTACCCACTACGCCACGGCGGCCAGAAGTATTGATGCTTTTTCTTTTATGGAAATTTTTGACGGCCTTAAGGGGTTTTCTTTTTTCGCCGGGTATCCTGTCAATGTTATTATGAATCTTCACCTCTTGGTGTTGACAATATGGGATGCACAATCAAGGCCAACTTCCGTCTAAGAAGAAGTGGTCTTTGGACATTGCCCACTGCGTCTTTTGTGGCAACATTGACACGAATTTGCCAACTAGTGCAAGGACAGTTGCACGAAACACCTGCAAAGCCTGTGGAAGGAAAAAAGACCTGTGACGATGAATACCGATCGAACCGGCCGGTGAGGAATGGTTTCGACGATACAATGCCGGTGAAAACGACACCATGGAAAAGCCAGCCGGCGGAAGACCTTTGACTAAGAATACCAATCGAATCATGGAAATCGTCGAGTTAGACCGGCATGTGGCATCTCGTGGCATTGCCC
Source organism: Eristalinus aeneus (assembly GCA_955652365.1). NCBI lineage: Eukaryota > Metazoa > Arthropoda > Insecta > Diptera > Syrphidae > Eristalinus > Eristalinus aeneus. The sequence continues at coordinate 27,372,526 of OY019130.1, read as the reverse complement.
AGGAGATGGGAATTAGTCACCAAACTATTTTAAACCATCTGCAGAAAGCTGGGTAGAATAAGAAGCTTGATGCTTCTTTTGACGCAAAAAAACCTTCTGGACCGAATCAACGCCTGCTGCTGAAACGGAACGAACTCGACCAATTTTTAAAGCGGATGGTGACTGGCGGCGAAAAATGGATCACATAAGACAATATCAAGCGAAAACGGTCGTGGTTGAAGGCCGGTGAATCGACCCAAACAGTGGCCATGTCCAGAATGACGGCCAGGAAGGTTTTGCTGTGTGTTTGGTGGGATTGGAAGAAAATCAATTACTATGAGCTGTTCCCATATGGCCAGACGCTTAATTCTACTGCGAACAACTGGACCGCTTGAAGCAGGCGAGCGACTAGAAGCGCCCAGAATTGGCCAACAGGGAGGGTGTAGAGTTCCATCAGGACAACGCCAGAACACACACTTCGTTGATAACTCGTCAGAAGCTACAAGAAATAATTCTAACATCTACTGCGAACAACTGGACAACTTGATGCAGGATCGCTTGCTTGACCAGAAGCGTCCAGACTTGGCCAACAGGAAGGGTGTAGTGTTCCACCAGAACGACGCCAGACCACACACTTCGTTGATGACTCGTCAGAAGCTACGGGCGCTCGGATGGGAGGTTGTATCGCATCCACCATATAGTCCGGACATGGCGCCAAGTGATTACCACCTGTTACTGGCCATGGCGGACGCCCTTGGTGGTGTGAAGTTGAACTCAAAAGAGGCTTGTGAAAAGTGGCTATCGGAATTCTTCACAAATAAGGAGAGGGGTTCCTACGAGGGGGGTGTTATGAAGTTGCCATCTAGAGGGAAACAGATTATCGAACAAACCAGCGCATATTTGAACTAAATCTGATCATTAATAATTGTTGGCGCTACAGCCCAAAGGGGGACCAGGGCCTAGCTTGCTCATCAACTACTCGTGTTGTGCGCGCTACTGTTTTCTCACGAGTAGAAGGGACCTACAGTTTTTTGCCGACTCCGAACGGCGAAATTTGAGAAGCTTTCTTAGACAGTCATTACTCTTTGAGTGTTGTCAGCAGCTCGAAAGAGGTGGTGCCGTGAAATATTAGAAAAATTGGTGTTGAACTGGGAGTCGAACCTAGACCCTTCGGCGTGTGAGCGTCGCACTCTACCCACTACGCCACGGCGACCACAAAATCTGATCATTGGACGAGCAAAAAAGCGGAGGGGATATTTGACAACCTTATGTGGTGGTGGCCGTGGCGTAGAGGGTAGAGTGCGACGCTCACACGCCGAAGGGTGTAGGTTCGACTCCCAGCTCAACACCAATTTTTCGAATTTTTCACGGCAATACCTCTTTCGAGCTGCTGACAACACTCAAAGAGTAATAATTGTTTAAGAAAGCTTCTCAAATTTTGCAGTTCGGATTCGGCAAAAAACTGTAGGTCTCTTCTACTTGGAGAGAACTAGGCCCTGGTTCCCCTTTGGACTGTAGCGCCAACAATTACTATTATATGGTGGAACCAGACGAGTGCGGTGTGGTGTGCTATGAGCTGCTTAAACCAGACAAAACTATGGATGGGAACCTTACGGACTACAACGAATAAGCTTTAGCAGTGCATTGCGTGAAAAGCTGTTAGAAACGACCGGAGGCATGACAGGGTGATGTTGCAGAACTACAACGCTCGGCACTATGAGCCCGTGGCAGTCCGGAAATGCCGAAACAGGAGGTCTTACTTCACACGCCGTATTCACCAGACATTGCTCGTTGCGACTGCTGGGTTCTTCGACGGATGCAAAACGATTTGGGGGACTACCGGTTCAAATCTTTTAAATAAAGTGAAGAATGGCTCAATGATTAAATCGGTGACAGAGAGGACTCTTATTTAGTGATGGCGCGACGCTCACACGCAGCAGGTCTAGGTTAGATCTCCGGCTGAACAACTCGAATTTTTACGGCGCCACCTCTTTCATGCTGCTGACAACACTCAAAGAGTAATAACTGTCTAAGAAAGCTTCTCAAACTTCGCCGTTCGGAGTCGGCAAAAAACTGTAGGTGCCTTCTGAACGTGAGAGAACAATAGCGCGCAAACCACGAGTAGTTGATGAGCAAGCTAGGCCCTGGTCCCGCTGTGGACTGTCGCGCCACATTTTTATATTCAAAAATTCCCAGAGGGACTGGGAAAAGGAGTTGCTTCCGACAAACAATTCTTTATACAGAACAACTTTTGTGTAAGTAAAGACTCCGCTTAAACCATTTAATCAAAAGCACAGGTCTCAGGCAGTCCAATGCAGTCATTACAATAATTATAATTGGCTGGCAGTCAACAAAGCACTAGGGTTTCGTGCCCTCAGTAAGTTCCCGATTAGTGCGTTCTAATCTTTTCCCAAGGGTGGAGAGAGAGGACAGAATCCAAAAGGCGAGAAAAGAAAACCTTTTTCTGGATAGGTAGTACTCTTTGAATGCTGTTAATAATTTGAAGAGGGCAGGGTTAAGGAATTTCTCCAAGTATACTAAAGCCTTGTGCTATTTTTGCTCAAAAAATAAAAATGCAAAACGGCGTGGAAATAGCCCACAGCATGAAAATATTTCTCCTTTGACACCAAAGAAGAAACAAAACCCCGCATGACATTGCCAGAATTCCAATCTCAACCGTCTGCACATCTCCACGAAACCCATAAGTAAGCAGAATTGAAAAAAAAAATCACAACAAACAAAGTCTGGGGAAAATGCCGTTACATGCATATAAGAATAATAAAATATTTTCCCTAATGACACTCTCTCACATTCTTCTTCATGCAAACACTCCTCCGCAAATACATCCTTTTCCACTATCCTTGCACTTGACACAAAAGCACCACCGCCATCCAAAGGTTAAACAAAGTTCACAGAAAGACCCAAGATCCATCTCTCCACTTGTAATTTATTCGCAAATAACCTCCGCTTAACTCCTAACAGACGTCATCACCCTCGTTGGCCCCAGTCGCCAACAACGAGCATGCACCTCCAACACATACCACCCGGCGGCAGGAGCCACAGCGCGCCAAACTTCCATGCGCAACAGACGGCAGCACAAAATCAACACAGAAGCGTGACTCCGTTCAGCAGATTCGGTTGACGGTGAGGGCGGTGAGGGCGGTGACGTCGGGCGAAAAACCCAACAAACGCGAGACAAAACTTCAATATTTCGGGTCTAGTCGAGTGTCATAAAAGAGGTGATGACTTCAGTCGAAGTTACGGGGCCAGCCAGCGCGATATTTTAATCATCCACTGCGAGGTGATTGTCACGAGCACGACTTCTGCCTACTTCAGTTAACCCCGACACCCAGGGGGGCGTTGGCAATGCAGCATGATTTGAACAGTTCAAGTGGACTCGACGACGTGGAGAATTCCCTGGAAACGTTTATTTACCGCATTCTATTTTGACACCGCGCCGCGATTTCGCGGAAGTGTAATTGAATGGACAGGACGGCCTGCTTTATGCCTTGCACCGAAAATGCGAAAATATACAATCACGCTGATGGCGGGGAAATTCCACAGATTCTACACATTAAACGTTCTGACGGGGGGAAATGCTATGCAATTAGGCATCACGCACAAGTTTCAACCGCTCCGCAGAGCGGTGCACAGAGCCTATAAACACAGCTAATCCAGGAGGTGTTTAATTAGGGGCGATGTTGTTTCTCCTGCATGCACCGATTGAGGTCCACGAATTTGTGATGTTTCTTTTTTTTACGTCTGTGGGATCCAACGGGGAGACGTGAGTGCATTAGCTCGGGACCACCTGCAAAACATTTGCCTTTTCCAGTGCAGTGAGCCAATGAGTTGCGCTCAGGAAACAGGCTGAACCAGATGTGACGCAGAGGGCAGTGTGCGCGTTTGTCTTATTTTTGTGGGGCTCGAAATTACGGCCGAACGGAATTGTTTGCCGGAGTTTTAATGTTTATTTCATAGCGCGCGCACACATGTGCGGTCGTTTACACCTAAAACGTGTTCTTTTCGGCTCAAAAGGCATTCGGGGGAGATATGAATGCACTCGGGCTGGAATGAAATTCAACAAGATGGTGAATGTTTGCTGATTTTTGAGCCCCTTGAGATTGGCGTTTGTCAAAAATGAGATTGCAAAAGATAGAAGGCTAAAGGAGAAAACGTTTCTGTGTCCTTCTGTTCTTTTAAAAGTCAAATAGGCACTCAGGCTGGAGGTGAGTAATTAATTGGATGGCCTGGTCTCTAGTCCGTAAGAGACCAGGTTCGAGTCCTTGCTTCATCAGCAATAGGTAGTACATATCTGCCTTGCTTGACACTTTGGTCTCGAATTAATCGCTTTCTGCAGACGAAGGACAAAGGCACGAATTTTCAACAAATGCATTTCCCTGAATTGTAAGAAGATTATAAAACTGTGTTTCAAGCCCCTCAGTACGTAATAAACAAAACCGCGGCAATTTGATGGCGTGTTCTGCATGCTCTGGAAGTAGAATGATATGATTGCCGAAGGAAGAGACCACCTAGTCAACGAGTGGGATCACTTTCACGTTTCTTAGTCAGATGAATGTTGTCTTCCTGTTTTTGGAGAAAGAAATATTCAGATTTGCCGTCACTGCACCAAAAGCTGCTAATTCCTTTGTTCACAGGCGCCTTGGTGGCTCCTGCTTTCTCCATGTAACAACACGTCTAGTGCCGCTGAATCGGTGTAGCAAGGAGCACGCAAAATCGAATCCCTGACTTGATGTAACAGCACGCGCAGTCCAACCGAGTGGGGATTTGCAAAAATGGGGAATGCAGAGCCCCGCTTCGACGTAGCACATCGCCGAAGGAAGGTAATAGGAGCATCCCGAATGCAGAACTCTGTTCCCATTTTGAGAATTGACTTATTTTAAGAAAATTTTGTATTGCCCTGTCAATAGACACAACAGGGTTACTAAAAAGGTATCTAGAGCCACCAGTCGAGACATGCCAATATGGTTTGAAGTCAGAAAGCTACAACCGCAACTGATCGCTGAGAACTTTGAAGACCGAGTCTCCCTGAAACTCAGATTTCAACGCTGTCTGCACTAACCATAGACGAAGACTGGAAACGTTGTCAAGAAGCCTTCCGTGAAGCTGCCACTGATGCTGGGTTTCACGTCACCACTCAGAAGGAACCCATGGTTTGACGACGAGTGCAGGCAAGCGTATGCAGCAAAACAAGACGTCTATAAGGCGATTCTGCATCGAACAACGAGGGCTGTTCGTAAGCTCTACGAACAGAGAAGATGTGAAGAGCACCGGCCTCTCAGAAGGAAAAAGAAGGAGCATAGGAAGCGTGCGGTCGAGGAAATGGAAAGGTGTTGGGGCAACAATGAAGTCCGAAGCTGAAGAAAACAGCTATCAGGAGGATAGATGGTTCGGACCGAAGCATGCCGGAACCAAAATGGACAGCTTGTGGTAGGGTCGCAGTCTGTGCTGAGAATCTGGAAGGCTCATTTCCGTAGACTCCTTAACAGTGACGACGGCCCAAATTCTGCTGTTAAGCAGTATGTTCTACTCAATTTAGACATTCTAGTCAATTTGGACGATGATAGACAAGAATTCCGTCCCCCGACTTAGACGAGGTGAAGATTGCAATATCTAAGCTGCTAGAGCGGATGGATTGCCCGCAGAACTATTTAAAGCAGCTGGGAATGAGATGTTTGCGCGTATGCACCAGCTCATCTGTAATGGTCGGAGGAAAGCACCCGATGAGGCGTATGCCGGCATTGAAGCGGAGGCAGTTAAAATGGGTCTTTCGGTAAAGGAGTGCAAAACTAAGTACATCCTGTCATCAAGGAGGGACACACAACATAGACGTCTCGGACAGAGCGTCACTCTCGACAGCAGAAACTTCGAGGTAGTCAAGGACTTCGTCTACCTCGGCAACCAGGGACAACAATATCAGTTCCGAAATCAACCGCAGAATCACTCTTGTCAATCGCTTTTTTTTTTGGGCTCAAGAGGTAATAAAGCTCTCTTTCGAAGGACTAAGCTCGTCCGTCCGTCTTTATATAAACAGCGATCATGCCATTCCTATTGTATGGCGCGGAAACATGCAAGTTACTAAAAGTAGATGCCTTAGGTTTTCTCTAGAGAAAATTTTTGCGTGCGATTTTTGGTCATGTTTGGCGCATCGGGAGGAGAAGACGACAAACTCTATGAGCTGTACAACGACATGCGGCTGACCAAGCTTCTTCTAATACAAAGCTTAAGATGGCTAGTCCATGAAGAGCGTATGGAAACCACCGCTCCGACCCGAAAAGTCTTTGAATCTGAGCCATAGGGACAACGCAGAGGACGGCCTAGGCTAACGTGGCGCACACGACTCGAGAACAACCTCAACAAACTTGAAGTGCGCAACTGGAGGCAGCTGGCGTAAGATCGTGCTGGCTGGGGAGGCATGTTGGTTGGGGCCCAGATCCATTCCGGATTGAAGCGCCACAAGAAGAAAAAAAAACCACCAGCTTACCAATGTGATTCTCATTTAGGATCTGAGGGTCGAGATCGTCAGCTCCCCTATAAAAACATGTCTGACTCTTATTTAAAACTCGTTTAGCGCTTAAGAACAGAAGAGTGCAGGTAAAAAAAGGGGAAATCTAGAAAAAAGAGAAGAATACAGATTAAAATGATTTTGGCGATGTCTGCACTGCACGCCTCTATCCCTCCGATAATTTTAATTGCATGGTCTTTAATTTAGGCGCTCATTAAGAGCGAAGTTTTCACTTGTACTCGTTTTATTTGAAATTGCAAGCAAGAGGACATTTTGCAATAGCGCAGATTTCATTGACCGAATTAATCGGCAGTAGGCCGACATGGCAAGGCACATGTGCGTCAACGGGGAGTGTTAGGTAGGTGGTTTTGTTGAAGTTGGAAGCTTCATACGATAGGCGGAGTCCCCATTCTATGCGTAGAAAAAGGTATAATTTTGGGAATTCAATTTCCAGAGTTCTTAAGTTTGGTAAATTATGTTAAGAAACAACATCAATTTGTTTCAAAGTGAGTTCTTTATCAGTCGTTCGCTTGGTTTAGACCGTGGTAGATCCAACAAAATTGTTGAAAAATTGTTTTCAGAACCCGTAATCTTATATTCAATTTTTACCACACCGAAAGATCATCTGTCCACATGAGACAAATAATTGATTAAGAGCGCTTTCAAATTCGAAAATTTGTTACCCACAGCAGAACCAGTCTCGGGGCTGTTCTCTTCTTCATCACTGTTCATTAGATCATCGGCCTTGAAAACGTTTGATTCTCGTTTGAGAGGATTCCATTTTTTGAACTTTTTAGTTTAATTTGCTAACCCACGCGCCTGCTGTGTGTACGCACAACTTCAATTCAATTCAATGAAGAAGTTAAAGTGAAGTTATACGCCTTACCTTTTATATTTCGGGATTGGGCAACAATAGTGTTGCAATCCTGCAACTGCCAGCTCTATCGTAAAGTTTGACATTGTTGAAGTTATACGTACTTAAAACGTTTTGACATACGAGAGCTATTTGTGTTGTTTACAGTAACTCAAAAGATTCATCTCGGCCGAAAAATTCAATTAAATCGTGAACATTTTCGTGAGTTTATTTTTTACAAAATTCGACGTGGGTTAACTCAAAAACAGTGCTTCGATGAACTTCATTCAATTTTTGGCGATGAAGCTCCATCAAGGACCAGTGTTTATCGATGGTATGGTGAATTCAGCCGAGGTCGTAGTTCACTCCAAGACGAATTTCGTGAAAGTCGTCCAAAATCAGTTGTTGTTCCGGAAACCATTGAAGGTGTGTGCCAACTGATATTGCAAGATCGTCATGTGATCTATCGTGAGATTGGGACAACCTTAGGCAATAGTGGGACCGGCATATATTCAATTGCATGAACAAATGACCGTCAAAAAAATTTGTTCACTCTGGATCCCACACATTTTGTCAATTGCTCAAAAACAGGCTCGTGTCGATTGGTCGAAAGAAATGCTCCAAAAGTATGATCGCGGTGCTTCGAAACACGTCTATGACATCGTGACAGGTGATGAATCGTAGATTTATGCGTATGATTCCGATAGTAATCAGCAGTCGACTGTATAGGTGTTTTAAATTGAGCCAAATCCAACAAAAGTTGCTCGCGCACGAAGCACTTCCAAGCACATAGTCGCCTGTTTTTTTTTCGGAAAAACTGGGCATGTCGCAACCGTACCACTAGAACAACACAGAACAGTCAATTCTGAGTGGTACACAACCATTTGTTTGTCAGTAGTCTTCCAAGAAATCAGGAAAACCAACCGCCGAAGACGGATAACTCTTCACGACGACAATGCGAGCTCTCTCTTACATCGGCTCAAACAACTGCATTTTTGAGCACTCAAAACATCGATTTGATGAGTCATTCGCCGTGTAGTCCTGACCTGGCACCGAATGACATCTTTTTACTCCCGGACGTAAAAAATAAATTGAGAGGTCAATGTTTTTCGACACCTGAAGAAGCGGTTGATGCGTTCAGAATGCCTGTTTTGGAGATACCTCCATCAGAGCGACAAAAGTGCTTCAACAATTGCTTCAAACGCATGCAAAAGTATATAGTCTTAATGGGGAATATTTTGAAAAACAATAAAGCTATTTTAGATGATTAATATTTGTTTTCTAAGCCCGAAATATAAAAGGCATCCCTCGTACTGTAAGTTGTCGCAGATCAATCACTCTTTGTCGTTTGTTTCCTCTGGTTCTGGTTATATTGGAAACGAAGCCATTGCACCTTCGACTTCGGTTCCAATATAACTTACTTAAAGCCACAATTTTGACAAATCGCATTCTGAGTCGAGTCTCCACTTCATCCCTAAGGTCAAAAGCTGATTTCAGCAAATTTATTTACATCGATTATCTTTCGATAGCCTTTGATAAGAGAGCCTTATTGAAAAACGTTCTTTAACTATTGCACTGCTTCGCGCAGAACAAAAATGTGTCAACAAAGACATATTTCAACGCATCCAGTCTTACATTTACGACAGTTCGCACAAACGTAAAAACTAGTTCAACATTTCTCAATTCGTTGCACTTGGAAGGGAATTCGAGTTTCCAATACATCACGTTTCTCATTTTCCGTCAAGCTTTCCTTCCTTGTGTCAACGCGCAACATTGTAAGTTTTATGTTTTCCTTTTATGGCATTATGAAAAATTCAATAAAAAGATATTGCTGCAGGGCGATGTCAGGCAGACATAGGAGATGCCGCCAACCAAGGGGACATTTTTGCAATGTCAGCAACGAGGTTAGTTTTGATTTATTAATTTGTAAAAGGAGACATTGATACTTTTCCGGACTCACTGACCTTTCGAAAACAAAGACACTAAAAGAGACAAATTGTCGACGTTGAGCGAAGAAAATATTTCTCGTTTCATATTTGCTCCCATCACCAAGGTGCAATGTCCGGTTTTAACGATTTGCCTTAAACGTGGCGTTCATTTGAAAAAGGTGGTAAGACATAATTTTTGAAATTAAGAACTTGTACGTCTTTTTGATTTGCATTTAAAACAAGTTCTGAAATGTGTCAAATTTGGGGAATATGTGCCTAGCTAACAGCAACAAGGTTACATGAGAACGTCCAAAGAGGGAAAAGATAATGGCAAGGGCATAACATCGAAGCAATTCATCACACCTGCAAAAACACGCCGATTACTGGTTGCCCCAAGAGATGAAGTGACCGGGAAAATTAACTTCCTTGAGTTGATCGTCTGTAAACTCTGCAATAAAGGTGATTGGTGTGATAAAAACCTAATCCTCAGAGGTTGAAAATATGAAGGGAAGTCCACAATCGACCAGATTTTCACACTGCGGCAGATCCTGGAGAAGTCCCAAGAAGTACAAATCGACACCCACCATCTATTCATCGATTTCAAGGCCGCGTACGGCAGCGTGCATAGAGACGAGCTATACAGTGCCATGTCTAGTTTTGGCATCCCTACCAAACTCGTCAGATTGTGTAGGATGACGATGGAGAACTCTCGCTGCTCTATCAAGGTCGGTAGGGAACTCAACGAGACCTTCGATGTCAAAAAAGGATTTTGACAAGGCAACGCGCTGTCATGCGACTTCTTTAACATCGTCCTTGAGGGGATCGTGCGGAACTCATACGTCAACATCAGAGGCACGATCTTCCACAAGTCCGTTCAACTGCTAGCTTATGCGGATAACATTGACGTGATCGGCCGAATTCAGCGAGCCGTCAATGAGGCGTTTGCTAGCATTGAAGCGGAAGCGGCTAAAGTGGGACTAGTGGTAAACGAGGGCAAAACGAAATATATGCCCTCATCGAAGAAGGACGCAGAACATCGACGTCTCGGACAGAGCGTCACTATGCGCAGCAGACACTTCGGGGTAGTCAAGGACTTCGTCTATCTCGGCTCCGCGGTGAATAGGGACAGCAACATCAGTACCGAAATCAAGCGCAGAATCACTCTTGCCAATCGCTGTTTCTTTGGGCTCAAGAGGCAATTGAGTAATAAAGCCCTCTCCCGAACGACCAAAGTGACTTTGTACAATACCTTGATCATCCCAGTCCTGCTTTACGGCGCCGAAACCTGGACGCTACTAAAAGCGGATTAGGAAGCCCTTGGTCTCTTCGAGAGAAAAGTTCTGCGTGCGATTTTTGATCCTGTTTACGTTGATGGCATCTGGAGGAGAAGATTTAACTATGAACTCTATAGGCTGTACAACGACATGCGCCGCAAGCGCAAGCGTCAAGCGTCTACCGATACAACGCTTAAGATGGCTTAGCCATGTAGAGCGTATGGACAGCACTGCTGCTATTCCTTTTTCATGCGAAAAGTACCGGTAGGAAGTCGCCTGTCTGTGAATTTGGCATACACTCTTGTTTGAAATATGTATTCAGTTATGATTGTATACCAAAAAAATAAAACAAAATAGTAATTGGCCTTAAAACAGCACGAATATGAAGTAATGATAGGTGTATGCTCAATTTTGTGTATTGAGCATACCGTATTCATATGGGTATGTATACCCGTATGAAGTAAGCGTCAAGACACAAATGTCTCGATAGGGAACATTTGTTGTGAAGGAGCCCTTATTTTTTTTTGTTTGTTTGCTATGAAATCTGTGAAAAATATTTAGTATGCATCAAGTCATTGAACAAACAACATCATATTTTATCATCGTGTTGAAAATGTCGAATTTTGTGCCAGAAAGTGATGATTCGCGGAAAGCATTAATTTTTTGTTTTCATTTGAAGAAAAGTGCTGCCGAGTCGCATCGAATGCTTGTCGACGCATATGGTGATCATGCTCTATCAGAAGCAACGTGCAAAAGATGGTTTCAACTTTTCAGAAATAATGATTTTGATGTGAGAAATGAAGAACGTGGAAGACACCCAAAAAAGTTTAAAGACGCCGAATTGCAAACGATATTGGATGGAGATGACACTTTGAGTTAAAGGCAAATGGCAGCAATGTTAAAGGTTGCACAGTAAACATTTCTGACCGTTTAAAAGCTATGGGAAAGATCCAAAAGTGTGGAAAATGGGTGCCACATGAATTGAATGAAAGACAGATGGAAAACCGAAAAAACACTTGCTTCATGTGAAATTTTGCTTCAAAGACACGAAAGAAAATCGGTTTTGCATCGGATTGTTACTGGCGACGAAAAATGGATTTATTTTAAGAATCCTAAACGGAAGAAGTCATGGGTTAATCTGGGACAACCATCAACATCGACTGCAAAACCAGATCGATTCGGCAAGAAGACAATGCTGTGTGTTTGTTGGGACCTGAAAGGTGTGCTGTACCAAGAGCTCCTAAAACCTGGTGAAACCGTTAATACTGATCGCTACCGACAACAAATGATCAATTTGAACCATGCATTGATTGAGAAACGAACAGAATGGGCCAGAAGACATGGCAAGGTAATTTTGCTCCATGACAATGCACCTGCACACAAAACAAAACCGGTTCAGGATACAATCAAAACACTTGGCTGGGAACAGCTACCCCACCCGCAGTATTCACCAGACTTGGCTCCTTCCGACTGCCATTTGTTTTCATCGATGGGACAAGCATTGGCTGAGCAGCACTTTGATTTCTACGAGGAGGTCGAAAATTGGGTATCTGATTGGTTTGCTTTAAAAGACGAACCATTTTATTGGAGTGGTATTCACAAGTTGCCAGAATAGTAATCAAAATGTGTAGAAAACAATGGCCAATACTTTGAATAAAATGTTTTTATGGTACTTTCCCATTAATAATTAATGTTTTATTTTAAAAAAAAAAACATTTCATTTTATACTGGTATACCTTGTTCGACTTAATACAAAAACATAAAACCTAACCACAAACCGAAACATTATTTGCATAAAAAACATTTTCTACATGGAAAAAAAATTGTTTGAAGAAATTACTTACATTTAAATCTTTTCGATTTGAATTCTGAAAAAAAAGAAAAACATTAAATCAATTAATTTATGTTACTGTATCGCTTTTTTTACATTAAGAACATAATTTCTTACAAATAAATCGTTAAATATGATTTTTTTCATGGGCAAGCCCCTTCTCCTTCGTAATTTAATAAAAAAAAACAAAAACATTAGGTAAAATTTAATGATAAGGAGGAGTGAATAATTTTCAGTGTCAGTTGTTAACTTTAAGAGAAAAGAAAATGCAATGTAATAAAAATGTTCTAAGAATATGAAACTTAAGATATCGCCTGCGATCCAGTCTATATCAAAGCCAGGTGTAATTATCAAAACAAGAGGTCTTAGATTTCATTATCATCACTTCCAACCTTGCGCTGGCATATATTCCTAACTATGGGTAGCCTTCAAAATTGGTGAAAAGGGTTACTCTCTCGCCAAAAACTTCAAACCCATAAGTCTTACTTCCTTCATGCTTAAAATCTTGAAGAGGTTGGTCGAATTGCATCTGCAGAAAAATGCTTTGCGATTACACTCTCTATCTTAGATGCAACATCCTTACCAGGGCGAAAAATCTTGCCAGATTGCACTTCAAAACCTCGTTGGTAGAATCGAAAGTGCACTTGACGGGAAAGAATAGAGGGTGCCTTCGACAATGCTACTTTTGATGCCATTTGCAACGCGAACAGAGAACATGGTGTGTAAGAATCATTGGTGATCAAAGCATTGCTAATGAAGAGAACTATAATCGCAGAGGCGGAGTGTGACCAATTTGAACCGTCGGGGGAAACATCCAGATGAGGTGACTGGATTTTATGAATCACAGGATTCAAAAATTACATCCTTAACATTATTTATGGTGTCAACGGAAACACTGATGGAAAAAAGACCACCTTCCCCACAACCCTCAGAGTTTTCGAAGCGAACAATTGCAAAGAAGACGCAAAGAAAAATCATCACACAACCTGCTCGAACTTCAAATCCTCTTCGCACAGAGATGAGGGAGCTGCGCCCACACTTGAATACCTCCCGCCCTGCCAAGCCTCCCCAATCAGGAGCGAAAAAAATTAAAAAAAAATAAACACCCGAATGGCGGTTAACATACCTAGGTTTTGAGGGAACCTGACTGATAGTGACAGCTTGGCCAGAGGTTATATTCTGGTGCCACGGGAGGTTAGGAGTCCCTCGAACTTCGGTTTCAGTCTGACCAAGCGATAGGCCCCGGTAGGCTATATTCTGGAGCCACGGGAGCTCAGGAGCCCCTAAAACTTTGGTTTCAGTCTGAACGAGCGGTGGGCCCCCTTGTGGGAGTATCGTGGTGGTCGTGGTTTACCACCTAACATCCCGGGTAAAGTCGAGGATAGTGCACTGTGCTGACTTGTCTAGTTTTTGTTCACCCTAGGCTAGGTTAGGGGACTGTTTCGGCTCAGAGTGGAGTTGCATTTTCAACCGGGCGCTGCAACCCAGAGAGTGGAAGAGGTTTTAGGAAGACCTCGCATTAAATCAAGGCGGGGGGAATTGTCCCTAAAGCATGATCTTAATTGTGTGCTTTGGTAACTAAGGCGTCAAGTCTTGCATTATTTACGACTCTTGGGAAAATGTACCCCGTGATATAAGCCGTTAAGGCAGATGATCACGTAAAACCAAGTCCCACATCTATCAGGGGTAAACATGGGCTACCCTCGGAGGCGGCGTCCCGTCACCTCTCCTACGGTGCATGTTGGTCGATTCTCTGTTTTCCACCTTGAATAGATCTAACACCTGCACCCAGGCTTACGCGGATGATGAAGCCATTATGGTTACCGGACCATGTCTTGCCGTCGTTTGTGCAAGCGGACAGGCGGCCCTTGACACGATCGGTGACTGGTGGTAGTAGGAGTGGGCTTTCAGTCAATCCTCTTAAGTCCGACGTTATTCTCTTTACGAGAACCTAACTAATCTTACTCAACTAGTGCTTAAAGGTGTCACTATTCCACATCCCAATGAAGCCAACTATTTAGCTGTTATCTTGGATAAAGTGATCGCCGTGGCGTAGTGGGTAGAGTGCGACGCTCACACGCCGAGGGAGGTTTGATTCCCGGCTGAACACCTCGAATTTTTTACGGCACCATCTTTGACACTTAAACGCCTGACAACACTCGAAGAGTAATAACTGCCTAAGAAAGCTTCTCAAACTTCGCCGTTCGGAGTCGGCAAAAAACTGTAGGTCCCTTCTACTTGTGAGAGAACAGTAGCGCGCACAACACGAGTAGTTGATGAGCAACCTAGGCCCTCGTCCCCTGCGGACTGTCGCGCCACACAATTATTATTCTTAATCTTGGTAAAGAATTTCCTCTAAAAAAAACACACACATTGAGATAAAAACCTTTAAGACGTTGTCAGCCTTCTGACAGTGAAAGGGAGTTTTTGGCAAAACCTGGGGCCACTCATCACAAAACTCTGTGTGGATCTACATGGCAATCATAACAGATCACTTTATAAGTCCCGCGACAAAAAGGGGGCGCCACTAACAAAAATTATTGAATTAAAACTAATTTTTTGTTTGTGGCGCCCCCTATACGTCCCGTGACTTGTTAAATGATGTGTTAAGACATTTTCTTTAATATGACTGCTGCCTTCACTAAGCTTCAAAGAACGAACTGCCTCGGCTGTAGAGGGACTTTTCCTTGCACGTCTGACTCTGCTCTTAATGGACTGCTTAATCTCTCTGCCCCTAACATCCACATCATTGAATGCACTGTCAAGGCCATCTCTCGACTAATAAGGAATGGTCTTTGCTTCAATTCCCAGTGGAGCTTTGATGACCTCGCCCACCGCAACTCCTATGACACTAGTCTCATGGACATGCCGCCTGATACGACGTCAGCAATGACACAGCTGCGTCGCTTACAAAGGGTGCTTTTTTAGCTATTATCTTTTTGGCAACACTGGTTTAAACAGCTGACGCACGGTTCGTCTTTTGTTCCACTGTCAAACATCTTCAGTTTGGTTTATAATTTAACCAAGAATCGTCTCACAAACGAACAACGCTTGCAAATTATTGAATTTTATTATCAAAATGCTTTCGAGCTGCTGACAACACCCAAAGAGCAATAACTGTCAAAGAAAGCTTCTCAACTTCGCCGTTCGGAGTCGGCAAAAAACTGTAGGTCCCTTCTACTTGTGAGAGAACAGTAGCGCACACAGCACGAGTAGTTGACGAGCAAGCTAGGCTCTGGTCCCCCTCTGGACTGTCGCGCCAACAATTATTACTATCAAAATACGTGCTCTGTTAAGAAAGTTTATCGCGCGCTTCGTCCATTTTATGGTCAAAAATGGACGAAGCTCATTTTTGGCTCAATGGGTACGTAAATGAGCAGAATTGTCGATTTTGAAGTGAATATCAGCCAAACGCATTGCAAGATCTTTGAATGCATCCAGAAAAAGTCACAGTTTGGTGCGGTTTATGGGCTGGTGGCATCATTGGACCGTTCTTCTTCAAAGATAATGCGAATCGTAAGGTAACTGTGAATGGTGAGCACTACTGGGAGATGATATCCAACCTTTTTTTTTGCTCAAAATGCAAAAACTTGACTTGCATGACATGTGGTTTCAACAAGACGGTGCCACATGCCACACAGCACGCGCAAGAATGGATTTATTGAGAGGCGAGTTCGGTGAACATTTTATTTCACATTCGGGACCGGTCAATTGGCCGCCTAGATCGTGCGACTTAACGCCTTTAGACTATTTTTTGTGGGGCTGTGTTAAAGCTCATGTCTATACAGACAAACCCGCTTCAATTGACGCATTGGAAGACAACATTGAAGAATTTATTCGTGAGATACCGGCCAAAATGTTGGAAAAAGTATGCCGAACTCAGACTAAGCGGATGGACCATTTGAGGCGCAGTCAACATTTGCATGAAATAATCCTCAAACATTGGGGCCGCCTTGGCGTAGTGTGTAGAGTGCGACGCTCACACGCCAAACGATGTAGGTTCGATTCCCAGCTAAACACCTCGAATTTTTTCACGACACTATCTCTTACGAGCTGCTGACAACACTCAAAGAGTAATAACTGTCTAAGAAAGCTTCTCAAACTTCGCCGTTCGTAGTCGGTAAACTACTGTAGGTTCCTTCTACTCGTGAGAGAACAGTAGCGCGCACAACACGAGTAGTTGATGAGCAAGCTTGGCCCTGGTCCTCCTTTGGACTACAACAATTATTATTAGAACTAGCTCTGGCCAGAAACTAACCGGCAAGGGAATGTAGTTGGATTTTCACGAATGGCTCTAAGGCAAGGGAATGTAGTTGGATTTTCACGAATGGCTCTAAGACGACGGAGGGGTTTGGAGATAGGGCCTCCGTGGAAGAAACATCATTAAACTTCTCACCTCCTTAGGTAAGTTCGCTCCCTTAAACGATTTTTGCAGAAGCTGCAGGGATGAGGAAGAACCAGAAACCCTCCTACACCTGTTATGCAAATGTCCGGCGCTCTCGCGCCTCAGACGCAAGCACTTTGGAAGTTATTTCCTCGGAGGCCTACATGAACTCAATAAAATCCCTCCCGCCAACAGTTTAAACTTTATCAGCGGCTCTGCGACACCAGCTGGTTTGAGGTTCTTCCCACATGGTGTGGCAGCACAATGGTCCTGTATGGGACTAAGTGTATTCATCAGCCGCCTTAACCTACCTACCTATCTACCTTGGTAAGTTCGCGTCGATCTTCCAGGCGGAGGTTTTTGCGATCCTAATGTCCGCCATCTATATTGTGAAGAATAGGTGGAAGAGCTGAAATATCTGTGTCTGTAGCAACAGCCAAGCTGTGCTTAAGGCCTTACTCAACCCTTTTACCACTTCCAAGATAGTCCAAGAATGCAACTCTTCCCTTAATTTGGTCGGTAAACTGAATGAAATGCCTAGAATCTGTAAAAAAAAACAAAAACAACTGAAATGTCACTATACCGCCACAACATAGTAATTCACTTGTTTTCTGTTTTCGACAATTAGTCAGCTCTGTGCATATCCTCACGACAGCCAAACTGCTCTGCCGCGTATGGTTCCCTAGACCTCCTGAATTTTACTTCAGACAATGGCGGCCCTTTGATTAGAAGCTGTCCCCCTTCAAATAACAGAACATTTCATTTGCCTTTTGTACTTTCAAATATTTCCTACGAACATTTACCAGCGTTCCCACCCCCCGATTCAACAGACACCAGACCTGCGCCTGTCGGCAAGAATACAAATCATATCGACAAGTAAACAAACCGTCGAGTACTAAGTCCGATCGAGAGTGTCTGCACAGTCGCACCTATCGAAAGTCACGCGATTGATATTCGACTCAGACACGCCGTGGACAACATCTGTGGTGTTCACATGCCTTCTACATCGAAGAAGGGACACAGCACACACACCTCAGCGCTTTGCATATTCCCCACGCAGGCCACGCAGAAAAGCGGGACAAATCGCCCGTGAATGTCGTCAAAGGCTAATGCGTTTGACCGTTTCATCAGTGTGTCATATTTGACAGCATTAAATGAGTCTGTACAAAACATGGACACACCCAAGAATGCAGCGCACATCCCGGCTTCGAATTAGGCATTCCTCCCCGCTTCCCACTGTCAGCACATATATTTTTGAGTACTACTCACATGTCTGCCTCTGGTGACGCCCGAGCCGTCAACCTTTCACTGACAGCATAAATATTAATTACCTCGCCGACTAACAATGTAATGCGAATTATAATTGTCAATTATGCGGGAGGAAAATCAAAATATGAGGCACAGGTCGATGGCTGAGCAGATTGGTTTGAGCAGACGAGCGGAAACATCGGCGAATGAGGCAACAAGTTTCCGAGGACGGAACCCTGGAGCGATAGGAGGCTGGAAATTATCGCCGGTTGCCTATTTGGATGATTGCTTTTTTGCTCATTGAATAAAAGCCAGCGTCGGCGTCGTTGCCGGCATCCTCGTCATTCCATTCACAATGCGCTGCGAGTTAACCAAAGTGGTGTGAAATTCAATTTCAAATGCCATCCGGCATGAAATAGCTGTAGTTACACTTTGTGCTTCCTCTCTAATTGCATTTGCAGGTGGCAGACAGACATGTAACCAGACAGGCGACGATGTCGGTGTTGAGCGACGGAGAGACATTCTGATGGATGATGTACTCAAGTTCAAGCGCTTTTTCTTGGAGATTATGTAAGTTTGGAAATGCTGTCACAGGAAGGGCGGTGAGGTTGAATGCCTGCGGGAAGGTGTCTGTGTCATAATAAATTTTAAAGTGCACAAAAGCAGCTACCGTGAAATCATTTGCCTTGATTGCATTATTTCGATCTATGCAGATAAAAAATCATAAAAAATTACGAAACCTGGAATGAACGATTTTTAAGTAAAATATGGTGCAGACGATCACTTTTGTATGGGGAACGACAATTTCACTTTTCCAACCTCAGTGTAGACCGATATCGCTTTCGGCGCCGATGCATTGGATGTCGATTAACTCAAACGAGCCGACGACGACCACATCGTCCACATCGACTGACTACTGTGAGGACTAAAGTGAGTAACATAATTTGGAAGGCACAACAAGAGACCAGGGTCTATTTAGCAACTCCTAGTGTAGCGCGCACAACACGAGTAGTTGATGAGCAAGCTAGACCCTGGTCCCCTTTGGACTGTAGCGGCAACAATTATTATTATTAGTGTTGCATAAGCACCCCTCACAAGTCGAATGGTTCTAAACATTTTTGCTGACTCCGAACGGCGCTGATTTAGACGCTTTTCAGATAAAAACAACACTTGCAGCAACAAGAAGGGGGAAATGTTGTGAAAAAAGTTCTGGAGTTCAGTACAGGATTCGAACTGGAGACGCCCATATCCACAACGCCACAGGCCACAGTCAGTACCTTAAGAAATAGACCACTTAAACTGCGACAACTTTAAACATACCAGGTATACCCGTATGAAGTGAGCGTCAAGATACAAATGTCTCGATAGGGAACATTTGTTGTGAACGAGCCCTTATTTTATTTTTTGTTTGTTTACTATGACATCTGTGAAAAATATTTAGTATGCCTCAAGTCATTGAACACAGACAACATCATATTTTATCATCGTGTTGAAAATGTCGAATTTTGTGCCAGAAAGTGATGATTTGCGGAAAGCATTAATTTTTTGTTTTCATTTGAGGAAAAGTGCTGCAGAGTCGCATCGAATGCTTGTCGACGCATATGGTGATCATGCTCTATCAGAAGCAGCATGCAAAAGACGGTTCCAACGGTTCAGAAATAATGATTTTGATGTGAGAAATGAAGGACGTGGAAGACCATCAAAAAAAATTGGAGACGCCGAGTTGCGAACGATATTAGATGGAGATGACACTTTGAGTCAAAAGCAAATGGCAGCAATGTCAAATGTTGCACAACAAACAATTTCTGACCGTTTAAAAGCTATGGGAAAGATCCAAAAGTGTGGAAAATGGGTGTCACATGAATTGAATGATAGACAGATGGAAAACCGGAAAAACACTTGTTTCATGTGAAATTTTACTTCAAAGACACGAAAGAAAATCGGTTTTGCATCAGATTGTTACTGGCGATGAAAAACGGATTTATTTTAAGAATCCTAACCGGAATAAACCATGGGTTAATCTGGGACAACCATCAACATCGACTGCAAAACCAGATCGATTCGGCAACAAGACAATGGTGTGTGTTTGGTGGGACCAGAAAGGTGTGCTGTGCCACGAGCTCCTAAAACCTGGTGAAACCGTCAATACTGATCGCTACCGACAACAAATGATCAATTTGAACCACGCATTGATCGTGAGACGACCAGAATGGGCCAGAAGATACGGCAAGGTAGTTTTGCTCCATGACAATACACCTGCAAACAAAGCAAAACCGGTTCAGGATACAATCAAAACACTTGGCTGGGAGCAGCTACCCCACCCGCCGTATCCACCAGACTTGGCTCCTTCCGACTGCCATTTGTTTTCATCGATGGGACACGCATTGGCTGAGCAGCACTTTGATTCCTACGAGGAGATCGAAAATTGGGTGTCTGATTGGTTTGCTTAAGAAGACAAACAATTTTATTGGCTTGGTATTCACAAATTGCCAGAAAGGTGGTCGAAATGTTTAGAAAACAATGGCCAATACTTTGAATAAAATGTTTTTACTTTCCCATTAATAATTAGTGTTTTATTTTCAAAAAAAAGCGCTCATTTCATTCTGGTATACCTGGTATGGGTGTTGGTATGAATTTGCAGCATTAATGAATAAAAGGGAGGGAGACTAAATATTTCTTTCTTATTCTTCAAATGCTGAAGTCCCAAAAGCAGCCTGGTACACTTGTAACATCGTGCAAAGGATAATCATGGGAAGTGAACGTTTCTGCGAACACTACATCTCCATACCTCAATGTTATGGTTGATGCGGACGAAAGCAATCAGAGCGTTTTACCATTGTGTTGACCAGGTTATTGCCAAGTATGGGATAATGTGTTAAAACCAGCAAAAAAGTTAACCCTTGGATTTGGCATTCTATACTGAGAGAGCTTTTGATAGGATTGGCCAGTGGAGTCATGCGGGTCTGCAAAACGACTTACCTACAGTGAATTGGATGCATTGCGCGATTTCCCCAATTTGTTTGAAAAAAATCTTCCAAGTATCGGACTCATTCCTACAGAAGACTAAGAAATTGCTTTAAAGGTAGGATGCAGCCTGGTAAGTACACTGGATCAGTTTACGAGTCCGAGAGCTCCAGTCGGGCGTTCCTCAAACACCAAGCAATAAAATCTTTCTTCTTGAACACTTACTTCTTACTTATCATATTGGTTGTGGACGTATCTGTTGTAAAGCACCTAAGACCACAGATCAAAAGTCTAATCTACGTGGGTTCAGCCCCAAAAATGAAAGCTTTGACCAAATTTTCAGATTGCTTCACATCTGGGAACAGATTCATGGGTACCCAATTTCTCCTTATGAACTTTAAGGACACATACGATACGAAGACAGATGGCATTTAATATATGCAGTGCATAGTTCTGCGATTTCTGAAATCCGTTCAATTTCGGGGGAAAACGATGGAAAATGATTGTTGCTCCGTTATGGTTAGTAAGGATCTTATCGAGACGCTTGATGACAAAAGGTTTGAGGAAAGCCCGTCTTGACTCTTTTCGATGTGACCGTGTGTGATTAAGAACACGGTTTCTCAGTAATTTATTCGCCACAAATCCGAACAACCGCATGAATATGCTGATGACTTTGTTAAGAAGCAGATGTTGGTGAGACTTTTGTGAGCATCGAAAAGGACGAGGTTAGACTGTGGTGAATGGGGAGGAGTTAAACTGCTTACCGCATAAACACAAGATTGACGTTTAATGACATTTCATTTTGGTCCCCAAAGCAACAACTTTGATAAACATGTTGAGTTAAAAATACGGCCCTACCTTAAAGCACAAAGCTATCTTCCGCTGTTTCCTGCGAGAGACAACCCACAGAAAGACCAGGGCCCAGCTTACTCGTTCTGTGCGCGCTACTTTTGTCTCACGAGTAGAAGGGACCTACAGTTTTTTGCCGACTCCGGACGGCGAAAATTGAGAAGCTTTCTTAGACAGTTATTACTCTTTGAGTGTTGTCAGCAGCTCAAATGAAGTGGGGCCATGAAAAATGCGAGGTGTTCGGCCTGGAAATCGAACCTGAGACATTCGGACCGTAAGTGTCGCTTTCTCCACACTGAACTACGGCGGCAGAAAGGGTAATACTTCGAATCTTTGACTTTATATAAACTGCACGAACTGTACGATAACAATGAATTCTTCTTCTTCTTCTTGTGGCGCTACAGTCCGGGGTGGACCTGGGTCTCAACCAACATGCCTCTCCAGCCAGCACGATCTTTCGCCAGCTGTCTTCAGTTGCGCACTCCAAGTTGGTTGAGGTCCTTCTCCACTTGTGTACGCCACTTTAGTCTAGGTCGTCCTCTGTTGCGTTGTCCCAATGGCTCGGATTCAAAGACTTTTCGGGCCGGAGCAGTGGTGTCCATACGCTCTACATGGCCTAGCCATCTTAAGCGTTGTATCCGTAGACGCTTAACCAGGCGCATGTCGCTGTACAGCCTATAGAGTTCGTCATTAAATCTTCCCCTCCAGATGCCATCAACGCAAACAGTACCAAAAATCGCAAGCAAAACTTTTCTCTCGAAAAGACTAAGGGCTTCCTCATCCGCCTTTGCTAACGTCCAAGATTCTGCGCCATATAGTAGGATGATCAAGCTGTTATATAAAGCTAGTTTAGTCCTTCTAGAGAGGGCTTTATTACTCAATTGCCTCTTGAGACCAAAGAAACAGCGGTTGGCAAGAGTGATTCTGCGTTTGATTTCGGTACTGATGTTGTTGTCCCTATTTACCGCGGAGCCGAGGTAGACGAAGTCCTTAACTACCTCGAAGTTTCTGCTGCCTAGTGTGACGCTCCGTCCGAGACGTCGATGTTGTGTGTCCTGCCTTGATGACAGCATGTACTTCGTTTTGCCCTCATTTACCGCAAGACCCATTTTAGCCGCTTCCGCTTCAATGCCAGCAAACGCCTCATTGACGGCTCGCTGTGTTCGTCCAATCACGTCAATGTCATCAGCGTAAGCTAACAGTTGAACTGACTTCTGGAAGATCGTGCCTCTGGTGTTGACTTGTGAGTTACGCACGATCTTCTCGAGGATGATGTTAAAGAAGTCACATGACAGTGCGTCGTCTTGTCTAAAACCTTTTTTGACATTGAAGGTCTCGGTGAGTTCGCTACCGCTTGACGGAGCAGCGAGAGTTCTCCATCGTCATCCTACACAATCTGACGAGTTTGGTAGGAATGCCAAAACTAGACATGGCACTGTATAGCTCGTCTCTATGCACACTGTCATATGCAGCCTTGAAATCGACGAATAGGTGGTGAGTGTCAATTTGCATTTCTTGGGTCTTTTCCAGGATCTGCCGTAATGTGAAGATCTGGTCTATTGTTGACTTCCCTGGCCTGAAACCACACTGATAGGGACCTATCAGGTCATGGACAAATGGTTTCAGACGCTCACACAATACGGCAGAGAGGATCTTGTATGCGATGTTCAGGAGACTAATCCCTCTGTAGTTGGCGCAGTCAAAGGGGTCTCATTTCTTGTGGACCGGGCAAACGACGCTGAGATTCCACTCATCGGGCATGCTTTCCTCCGACCATATCTTACAGATGAGCTGGTGACAATGAATTGCAGGGTCATATAAACAGAATGGACACTCATGCTCCATCTCAAAAAATATTCCAACTCAGCTCCTGGGAACAGTATGCAACGAATGACATCGCTCTTGACGGCGTATCCCTATGGAAATGGAACGTCATAAACTCTGTGTACGAAACTAGAGGCACCTAGATCTAAACAAGAAAATGTATGTTAACCCAGATTCAAACAGTAGCATAGCGTTTGCAAAACAGGAAGACAATCTGAACGTCCAAGCAGCTTTTGTGGGGACGACATAAGCAAGAAAGTCACTATAAGGAGGGCATAGTTGCCGGATTGTGATCTAAATCCACTCCATTGTGTCTCTTTTCTTTCTGCGTAGACACTAACGCAATTAAGAAAACAATAAAACATACAACATACACCTTATCTCTGAACCTTGGGAAACTACCTCAACGTCAACTCAACTTCTACACCATTTTGAACTATTTCGACTTGCCCGCACTTAGATAAAGCTCGATTGCGCTTATCAGTCAGCAATAAATGTGAAACATCAAAATATCGGTGCCGTCGGACTCTTGTCTCCCACGCGTGGCATTTATTTATTTTTTTGAAAACTAACTCTGTGAAAACAATTATCGCGAGACGGCTTCTGTGAGTTGCTGCACGGAAAAGTTGCATTACCTACGCGCCATGCACAAAACCAGTTCCCCCCCGCACGCTGAAAACTGGCTGAAACACGACTGCGGTGACCACTAAAACATAAACAAATTTTAAATAAATTCCAAAATTACACTTTATGGACTTTGTAAGTGTTTTGGCTGCGCAGTTGATTTGTCTTTTTGTTTTTGGCCGGCTGAATATCCCCAGGGCTGTTTTATGTCTTTTCCCATGTCGCATGGTGCGCGCACGCAGCTGTGGACAAACGTGTTCCACTCGATGGTAGCCGGCCGGTTATGTAACGAGAATCAAATCGACTGCGACGGAATATTTGAAGGGAACGAGATGATCTGCGTTGACGCTTTCTGCATCCGAACATTGAATTGTATTCACATCCCCTGCATGAACAAGTTGCGCGACTTTCGTGTGATTTTGATGCGAGGGAATGTCCGCGAGTCCGTCGAGATTCAAAATCGTCATTTTTCCTTTTTTTTTGCGAAAGTGAATGTCTCTGAATATGCACGGACGCACGGTGGACAGTGACTGGATTATAAATGATTCTTTTTTTCTACACACAAGGCCTCTCTGATGTATGCAAGATAGCGCTGCACGCTGGTTATCTATCAAGTTGTGAGATTCGAAGAAGACAACACACTTTGACAGATCGTTGACTGGCTGTGTCATTAATTTTATTGCCCGCTCAAACTTTAGACTGCTGTTTGTCGTCTGAAGTTTATAACTGTGCTGTCATAAATTAAACGATTAACAAGTCTTTGGGTATCGCCGTGGATGGAATAAATATTTTGATTGCGGCCTATGTCGATGTTTTTGGCTTGAGGTCACTCTTTGCAATTTTTACAAAGCAGAGGGGAAAATGTGAAGATTCCCCTAAATTCGCCGTCATCGAAAGGTGCGCTTCACTATCCGTTGCGAGGAAATTTCTTCTTCAATCTGACAATTCTTACAAACAAGTCGATAATCTCCCACTACTCAAGGAGTCCTCTCAATCTCGAGCTCAGGCTTTAAGTTTAGGCGCGTCTTACCCAGACGAGACAAAATTCTTTTCTGTCTTCGTACTCTACGTAAGTGCTCAAATTGTATTCTCGTAGCAATAGCCTTCACAAAGATTGATTCCTTATGTCTCGTGCCCGCCGCGATACTACTCCAAGACAAGAATGATAGAAATACAGATTACGCATTGCGCATGTCTGTCACCTTGTGTCAATTTTTGATGACGTAGGCTGAGACAACGGATATTTACTTTTTATATACGGATGTCAGGTTTGACTGCGATTTCCGCGCGTTTATTTGAAAAAAATTAAAAGAAAAATATTTTGTAATTTATTAACAATTAAATAAAGAGAAATTTTTGAAAATGAGCTGTGCTGTATTTGGCTACAATGCAAACAACAACAAGGGAAAACCGAATGTACGGTTTTATTCGGTTCCAAAACACAACATCCTACGGAAGTAGTGGATTCACTTATAGGCTAACTGCACAAGAAACTTACAATTTGAAATGGGCAAGATGATTTGTTTATTTACTTACATATTAAATCACAATTTTATTACAGGCCCTTGCAAATATTATGGATATAAGTTGAAGGAGGGAACAATTCCAACAATCCAACCGAGAGCAATAGTCGCTCCGCTATCCCGTGACATCAGAATGCAATCAAAGGCAATACATGAAATGATTGCAGAGCTACTAGCGAAGAAACCAGTGGCATTGACATTTAATTAAACTTCTTCGGAATCAATTTATTGACCAAGGATTCAAAATAAATGGAATGGAAGTAAAAAAAAACAATCCTTACGCTTCTAGCGTGCACAGCGTCTGAATGTCAGTCACCCCTAAGATATCGGCAGGCCATTTAAACGTTATTGGAACTAAAAGACAGAAAGTTAAAATGGCTACAAAACCTTTTTCTCACACTATAGCTCAGGCAATAACAAGAGCCGCCAGCTTAGGTCATTTAGGTGACCAAACAGTTGCTTCGGATGACACGCCTGACTTAGTTTCCGAATGTACTCTTACAAGTAATGTTTTGTCTACATACATATCTGAATTATATAAATATGTTTATATTCTTTTTACTTTAAGGTACGATACTTAAGAATATAACTATAAATCCTCCGAGCACTGATGTCTACAGCCAGGTGGACAATGAATTGAAACCTTTAGCTCACGATGGGCTTGAAAACTTGGCTGGGTACATTTGCCATAAGTTGGGGGATGAATTTTCCGATATGCGTGTTCTTAAAAATAAGCACACCACTTTTACGTGGGTTAAACATCTCAACGAAGGAGGCCTGGATAAACCCACATCTGAACTACGGTTTACATGAAGCAACTCGAAGAAATTTTCGAAAGTGTGATTTCCTTGAATATCTTAAGACACATTTGGAATTAACCGAAAATGTGAACTGTGGGGATAAAATAAAAAAAAAACTTTATTTTAGAGCACGAATGTATTTTAGGATAACGAAACTAAACAAAGAAATTACAGAGTTTCGATTCAGGAAAAAAGAAAATATAATAAAATTGTCCACTAGTTCAAAATTTAAATCTCGTGTTTTATTTCAATAACTTGGTTGTTACATTACTCTTTTGGAAATAAAACATGAAATTATAAAATGTAGTTAAATTGATTTATTAATGGCAATTCTAAAACTTTACACAATTATGATTATTGCTTTACGAAACTCTGTGAAAATTTTTTCCAATCTGCATGCAAAAAATAGCTGGGAAAGTAATTGGATAGTTAAACTAACTCAATTGAATATACACTTAAGACTTATTTTATGTTAAAAAGTTCTTAAAACGTGAATAATATTAGAAAAAAATCAACTAATAACTTTTCCGCTTCAATTTGTATGAAGATATTAAACAATAACAAAGAGCTGTCAAATCAGAAGTATCGCGTGACGTAAGCTGCGCAGAACGAAAGAAATTTGAACACTCTATTGCGCAATCTCTTTTTCTATCATTCTTGACTCCAAGATATGTCGCGCCGGTGATGCTGTTTTACTTTCGCTTTTGATCGTATATTGACTTGACCATAAAATTGTTTTCCCATCTTCTATACTACTGCTCTCCCAGATCCTCATTCTTTGCCTTCTTGAAAGCCTTTACTGGATAGGTGACCCAGCACTCCTTATCTTCCATCACTCCCTCCCTTTTGGCGTCCGAATGAAGTCAGTGATTGCGTTCCCTCCTCTTCTAACCTCAACTTTGACAGCCAGACAATAAGAAAAGAAGTTGCCGATCGATTTGCTCCTGACTGAAAGCACGGGGGGCCGAGGCGCAAGACTGATGGAGAACATATTTCATCTTTAAAGAGCGTAAGTTGGCTTCAGTTGCACTCAAACAAGTCGATTGAGGTCCTTCTCCACTTGTGTACCAAGTGTACCATCTCAACTCAGGCCGTCCTCTCATGGGTTGTCCCAATGGCTTGAAGACTGAGCTTGTGGATCCATATGCTCTACACCATTTACCCATTTTAAACATTTCGCTTTTTTTTTCTTCTTCTTGTGGCGCTAAAGCCCGGGTTGAAACTGGGAGTCAACCAACATGCATCTTCATTCATCACCAACTTTCACTAGCTGCCTCCAGTTGCGCATTCCAAGTTGGTTGAGGTCCTTCTCCACTTGAGTGCGCCACCGGTCGTCGTCTGTTGCTCTCTCTCTCTCTCTCTCTCTCTCTCTCTCTCTCTCTCTCTCTCTCTCTCTCTCTCTCTCTCTCTCTCTCTTCTATCAGAAACAACATATGTAATCTACTAATAATAATAATTGTTAACGCGACAGTCCACAGGGAACCAGGACCTAGCTTGCTCATCAACTACCCGTGTTGGGCGCGCTTCTCTTCTTTCACGAGTAGAAGGGACCTACAGTTTTTTGCCGACTCCGAACGGCGAAGTTTAAGAAGCTTTCTAAGACAATTACTACTCTTTGAGTGTTGTCAGCAGCTCGGAAGAGGTGGTGCCGTGAGAAATGCGTGGTGTTCAGCTTGGAATCGAACCTAGACCCTTCGGCGCGTGAGCGACGCACTCTACCCACTACGCCACGGCGGCCACTGTATGTAATCTACTGTGACATATGATATGTAATGTACTAAGTGTCCATTTTATTAAGAGATTCAATCTTTCGAACCTCTTTCTGAATTAATTGTCAGGTTTTCGTTTGGTTTTGTGGTCTGAAAGCATAACTTGGTGAACTTGGCAATTTGGTTGAACTTGGTTAACAAAACAAGGGACGTCATGACACATCAAGGAGAATATCCTCGTGGTCTATGAGAGGGACTAGATGCCCACCTAATCACGATCATAAGTTCTGCCCAATTTCACACAGAAATCAGCGTTTGAATTTATTAGTTTGAGCTTCGACTGACGTCAGACCCATATTTGAGTTCCCTCTGACTAAAAGGATTAAATGGAAGGGCTCCTATGGTCAGAGCTTTGGCGGCAACTTCTCATGAAAGTTGAATTGATTTTTGATTTGCTTTGTTTTCCATCGTTTTAGTCAACGGAAACGTCAATGGAGCCAAAGACGACTTGGGACGATAGCAGCTATCATTCGGCTACAAGGTGATGAGTGATGGCGGTTAACCTGTGCTATGGTACCACTACAGTGGTAGTGACAGCTGTACCAAATGCTTCATTGTGGAAACAGGAGAGGTTAGGAGCCACTGGAATATTAACTACTAGTGGGAGTATCGTGGCGGCTGTGGTTTCAAACCCAAAATTATGGGCAGAACCGGGATAAATGCACTGTATTGCCGGATTTGAAGCAGTTTTGCTAGCTCTACTAATAGGTCCACCTTCCGCTACTGCGGACTTTGTATTAGACGGTGGTCAGGGTACTTTTCGGGGTCAATCTTCTTAACCGGTTGCTGCAATCCATTGAATGACAGGGTAACCCCATGCTCTATTCCAAATTACTGTCCTTCAAGCATGATTTCAGTTTGGTAGTTGAGTAACTCGAATTTTTCACGGCACCACCTCTTTCGAGCTGCTGACAACACTCAGAGAATAATAACCGTCCAAGAAAGGCTCTCAGATTTCGCCTTCGGAGAAGGCAAAAAATTGTAGGTCCTTTCTACTCGTGAGAGAACACACACACAGGAGTAGTTGATGAGCAAGCTAAGCCCTGGTCCCTCTGTGGACTGTCGCGCCAAACTATTAATAAGTGTGCGTCAGCGCCTGGCTTAGAGAACAACCTTGTTTTTGAATGTATTCTTCTTCTTCTTCGGATAGCGCTACAGTCCGGGGTGGACCTGGGCCTCAACCAACATGCCTCTCCAGCTAGCACGATCTCTTGCCAGCTGTCTCCAATTGCGCACTCCAAGTTGGTTGAGTTCCTTTTCCACTTGTGTGCGCCATCTCAGTCTAGGACGTCCTCTGTTGCGTTGTCCTTGTGGTTCGGATTCGAAAACTCTTCGGGCCGGGGCAGTGCTGTCCATGCGCTCTACATGGCCTAACCACCTTAAGCGTTGTATCCGTAGACGCTTGACTAGGCTCATACCGCCGTACAGCCCATACAGTTCGTGGTTGAATCTTCTCCTCCAGATGCCATCAACGCAAACAGGACCAAAAATCGCACGCAGAACTTTTCCAATGGCTTCCTCATCCGCTTTTAGTAGCGTCCAGGTTTCTGCGCCGTAAAGCAGGAATGGGATGATCAAGGTGTTGTACAAAGTCACTTTGGTCGTTCGGGAGAGGGGTTTATTACTCAATTGCCTCTTGAGCCCAAAGAAACAGCGATTGGCAAGAGTGATTCTGCGTTTGATTTCGGTACTGATGTTGTTGTCCCTATTCACCGCGGAGCCGAAATAGACGAAGTCCTTCACTACCCCGAAGTGTCTGCTGCGCATAGTGACGCTCTGTCCGAGACGTCGATGTTCTGCGTCCTTCTTCGATGACAGCATATACTTCGTTTTGCCCTCGTTTACCACCAGTCCCACTTTAGCCGCTTCCGCTTCAATGCCTCATTGACGGCTCGCTGAGTTCGGCCGATCACGTCAATGTTATCCGCATAAGCTAGCAATTGAACGGACTTGTGGAGGATCGTGCCTCTGGTGTAGACGTGTGAGTTCCACACGATCCCCTCAAGGATGATGTTATAGAAGTCGCATGACAGCGCGTCGCCTTGTCTAAATCCTTTTTTGACATCGAAGGTCTCGGTGAGTTCCCTACCGAACTTGATGGAGCAGCGAGAGTTCTCCATCGTCATCCTACACAATCTGACAAGTTTGGTAGGGATCCCAAATCTAGACATGGCACTGTATAGCTCGTCTCTATGCACGCTGTCATACGCGGCCTTGAAATCGACAAATAGATGGTGGGTGTCGATTTGTACTTCTTGGGACTTCTCCAGGATCTGCCGCAGTGTGAAGATCTGGTCGATTGTGGACTTCCCTGGCCTGAAACCCTACTGATAAGGACGTATCAGGTTGTTGACGAACGGTTTAAGGCGCTCACACAGTACGGCAGAGAAAATCTTATATGCGATGTTCAGAAGACTGATCCCTCGGTAGTTGGCGCAGGGGTCTCCTTTCTTGTAAAGTATTCTATTAACCAGAATTTGCGGAAAGATTTGATTTTCTTTTAAATTGGAAGATAAGTACAGCTGATGACCATCGAATGCTTGTAAAAGTTAATGCTGCGACCGATAAATCAGACAAAGAGTGGTTTCGACGCTTAAAATGTGGTAATGAAAGAACGTCTTGGTCAGCCCAACAAGTTTGAAAATGAGGAATAGAAGGCTTTACTGGATAAAGGGGTGTACAAATGGCAACAAACGATTTCCGTTTGCTGAAACCACGCTTTTTGCGTGGTTCACCGGCTGCTGTCTATTCTGCTGACTGCCAATTTGACTCCGGAGTGTTGTGGTGAATACATATTTCATCAATTGTGACATACAGACGCAAAACGTCCTGTTGATTCTGGCGATGCAGCTCCAAACGGCTCTCAGAATCATCGATACGTCGTTGTTTGTGGTCCATTGCGAGCACACGAGGCTCCCATTTGGAAAACAGCTTTTTCATGGACCAATGTTCATGCAAAATAGTGAACACACTGCCTTCTGATATGTCTAAGGTGCCATAGGTCGTACGCGACTTCACTTTGCGGTTTTCCGAAACGATTTTGTGCACTTTTTTGACGTTTTCAGGTGTAACCCACTCAATTGGCCTTGCAGAACGTTCAGCATCATTGGTTTCTATACGGCCGCGTTTAAAGTCAGCATACCACTGACAAGTAGTTGTTTTTGATGGAGCAGAGTCCTTGTTAACCTTTTCAAAGTTAGTACTGAGGTTGCACCGTCATTTTTCCCATCACAATGCAGTGTTTATTCAATACACGAAATCCTATTTTTTTTTTCATTTTCCAAAACAAGCCGTTAAACGAATGCCAAAAGGCTATTTTCAACCTTTGAACGGCTTCATGAAAGACATCAGAGAAAAAGATTATGGCACCGAATTGTGACTAGAAGCGAAATGTGGATATACTATGATTAACACAGAAGAAGAAAAAATATCAGGCAAAATCTGGTGAAATCATTCAGTCGTAGATGATGATCGACGCCAAAGGGAAACATTGTTGACAGTTCAAATGTCAAACTCTTGATATGGTGGAACCAAACTACTACTGCTACTAAAACCAGACCAAACCAGTTGGGTTTAATTCGTGCATTGCGTGAGCAACGACCAGAAGCGACCGAAAATGTTTAAAAAAGTGACTCTGCAACATAACGCACCATTCCAAGTTTCTCTAGCAGTCAAAAACGAACTGGAAACATTGAACTGCCTTGTTTAAACCTCTACGACTTTGATCCTGCCGACTACTGACTACTTTCGACGGCTCCAAAACGATTTGAGTGGTCACCAGTTCGGGACTTGAAAAATGAACAAAAAATAGAAAGAAATTACCAGAGAGACGAGAACAAGTAGTCGCTTCTGATGCACTTTACTTTGAGTGATACAAATTGTTTTACATTTTTTTGAACATAATAAAAACGGACCAAATTTTTTATTCATACCCCGGATACAACACCATAAAAATTAGCTATCAACAAAGAGGACTTTCTATAAACACCATAAGCAAACGAATTCTTAGTCGAACGAAAATTTATCAATCTTCGATTGAGTGGTGCCGACACAATTGGCGTTTGATAAAATTCCTCAATTATCAACCATGTGGGTACTGCAATTAAAATTCCAAATCAAACAGTCAACATATGCAAACCATAACTTCAACGCGTTCCCATTGTGTCACTGATGAACGGCATCTCTCTCATATAAGTGTGCGTCTATCGATTTGAAGCAACAGATTGTGCATGTCGAGACATTCGCGGACTACCCAGCATTTATGCTCCCAAGTAAACGACCTCTTAAATGAACAAACAACGCGTTCACGCAACAATTTTAGGTTACAAATTAATCTGCGTCGGTTTTCCTAGAAGCAAAAGCGGCCATACCAGATCAACCCTCGCACATTTCACAGCTTCGTTGATTTCGCGACGCGACTGTGCTGAAACTGTGGTCAACGATTAGAGACAGCCATTTGAGGGAACTAATACTGTGGCTGGAGTGCTGCTTTGAATAGAGATCTTTGACTATGACTAGCAACATAAAGACGCACTTTGTTTGAGCTCTAAAGCTGTGGAGATGTGCCCTCTCACACAAAGTTTGCTCTGTATGAAGCCGTCATTTTGATCAGAGCTGAATTAATACTTTCCACTGTTTGTTCCACGCTCGTCTAACAAAATCGATGACTGTGTCAGAGGCTTAGCATTCGCCAGTTGTCAGTGAAATCAAAATGTTTAATTTTAAAGTACACTCCTTCCCACTTGCAGCATCCAGACATTAATCCCACATCGACCATTTGCAAGGCTTGTTAAAATTAATTCGCCACCAACTAGCCAATCAATGCGCCCAGTGCACTCACAACAAACCCAAACACAAAGCGGTACACAATCAGTGACGTTAGGAATGCCAGTTAAAAAAAATTGCACCTTTCGCAATGCGCACGCTGCACGGCACGCACTTTAAACTGCCTCTCAAAGGCAACGCGACTTTCCAATTTCTTTATAAAGTCCTTTTGCAGTTGCCAGTGAATCGAATTAAAATTCAAACCATAGCTCTCAGAGTGCAAGCATTTCATATATCACTAAGCGAGCCAACCATAAACGATGCGCGTGTGCGCGTGGATGTTCGTGGAGGAAAATCAGGAAATCAGACAGAGCATTCCAAGAGTTACTGACGTCGTCTTCGTCGTTGTCGGCTGCACAACATTCAAATCATCAGAGGCGGATGGGACAGCTCTGGGATGTGACTCGTGGTAAAATGCATCAATTAATTTGATTGCCTGCATCGCGCATGCCACACACACATCACGTCGCCCATCTCGCCGTTTCACTTTCAATCTCACTTTCAGTCTCAGACCTAGCAGCCATCGCGGCGAACGAACGAACGAGGACTCTGAGAAAACAAACGAGATAATGATGATCGTTGAGACGCGTAGTTTGCATATGTGCGTTGCTGGCGGTGGTGCTCGTCCATCAATGAGGGTAGTAATTAGGGATTAAGACTGGAAAATTTAATTGGTTTCGTCATTTGAGAATGAAATCCAACAAAGCGGCCCCTTCTGATAATTATTCCATCTGCCGAGCAAATAGCTGGGAAATATTGCACAAAAGGAGGATGGGAAGACTTAGACTTATGGTTCGGGCGCTTTAGAAGATGGCAGACCTGTTTTGCATGTCTCCCATAATCACCCAACTGGTATTCTAAATGGAACTACAGAAGTGAATGGATTGACGAGAAATTTCGTCTTACAGGATGTTCGGGAGATTTGTAGATGAACGTGAATGTGAATCATGTTTGCTGATGTCGAAGATGTTTTCGAAGAACTGCTTTCTTTATTTTCAATTGGATAATTTATTGTGTTGTCGCTTGAAATTATTGGGACTGTCTAAGAAGTGCTATAGTTTATTAACGAAAAAAAAATGAACGGAGTCTGTCTGTCTGTCACTGTCCTTTGTCACTGTCCTTTGTCACTATCTGTCTGTCACTGTCAATTGTTTATCGTCAAGAAGTCTTCCAATAGTCAGAAACTATTAGTAAGTACAGAATGAAAGGTCTGTATGACGTGGCAAATGCTTGAAAATCTATTAACTAACCCTTGCTATGTGTCATTTAAGATATGGCCAAGCATTGTCAAAATTACAGGCATCTCCCTTTCTGTTGGCGAATCCCAACAATTTCTTTTTAGTAAAACAAACAGACTAAGATATCCGAAACAACCAGAACAAGAGGACCCGGGTCTAGCTCATCAACTACACGTGTTGTGCGCGCTACTGTTCTCTTAGGAGGAGAAGGGCACCTACAGTTTATTTCCGACTTTGAATGGCGCAGTTTAAGAAGCTTTTTTTTAGAAAGTTATTACTCTTGGAGTGTTGCCAGCAGCTCGAAAGAGATGATGCCGTAAAAATGCGAGGTGTTCAGCCGGGGAATCGAACTTGCGACCTTCCGCGTGTGAGTGTCACACTTTATTCACGACGCCACGGTGGCCACCAAGAACATACATAACTGCCACAGTTATGCGTGAAATTGTTCCGCGCTTGGCCATTACTGACAAAAATACTGTCGTTGAACTCGCTTCCCAATACGTTTCCCATAAATTGTCCGAATTCGCAGATAGGTTGCCATCAATATTGGCTCTGAGATCATCAATCTTTACTGTATAGACCATTAATAACATGTTGTCCTAAAGAAAAAAGACCAACGGCATAAAGCGACGAGGCCATGCGATGGGTCCGTTTCTTTCTACACCGCGCTCGCCAAACTTACTCTTCACAACATATCGCTGTGGGTTGTGGCTGTTCTGCTTTTGCGTGGTTTGGTGATGTGTGGCTGGATGGAGTGTGGTTGTTAGTTACGCGGCTTGAAGATGTGTGCCCTGTGAATCTGTGGCTGTGTGGCTTGTGGCCCTGTCCTGTAGAAAACCACAGAAACATGGATTAATAATAATAATTGTTGGTGCTACAGTCCAAAGGGGGACCAGAGCCTATCTTTCTAATCAACTACTCGTGTTGTGCGCGCTATTGCTCTCCCACGAGTAGAAGGGACCTACAGTTTGTTGACGACTCCGAACGGCAAAGTTTGAGAAGCTTTCTTAGGCAGTTATTACTCTTTGAGTGTTGTCAGCAGCTCGAAAGAGGTGGTGCCGTGAAAAATTCGAAAAATTGGTGTTGAGCTGGGAGTCGAACCTAGATCCTTCGGCGTGTGAGCGTCGCACTCTACAGACTACGCCACGGCGACCACAGTAACGTGGATTCGCATCACCAAAAAAATGTGGTCCAATGAAACCTCCGGTATGTAATTCACACCAGACAGTGATTTTTCCGGGAAGTAATTATAAGTCGACGAATATTTTGCTTTTTGACCAAACCAGTGGACGCCGTGGAGTACTAGGTAGAGTACAACACTTCCACGCCGAAGATCCAGGTTCGATTCCCCCCTGAACACTTCGAATTTTTCACTTCACCACGTGTTTCGAGCTGCTGACAACACTGAAAGAGTAATAACTGCCTAAGAAAGCTTCTCAAACTTCGCCGTTCGGAGTCGGCAACAAACTGTAAGTCCCTTCTACTCGTGAGTGAACAGTTGAGCGCACAACACGAGTAGTTGGCGAGTAAGCTAGGCCCTGGTCCACCTGTGGACTGTAGTGCTACCCAATTATTGTTATTACAAACTCAGTCGGCCAGAAATGAACTTCATCGTTGATGATTTTTCGACTAAAATCTTCTTCCCCAAATTTAAAAACTGGCGAAGCTCAAAATTGCAAACGGCTCAAGGACTGGCGTAAACTTTATCTTGTATAAGAGAAGGACAAGATCTATCCCGAAAATTCTTAAATTCTAAACAGCTTCGGTATAGAGAAGCCCAAATGTAGAGAACGACGTGTGAATGATTGAATTTCATCCTTCTAACCAGAAGAGCTAGCAGCAAGGATAGTTTGTTCACTGCGCGCACCTCTTTGCTTTCCTGACTTTAGATCAATGTGTAGCAAAAATGTGGATTCCAATTTATCTGACCAGACATTGAATTGTTGCTGGTACAGGCAAATGGTGGAGTCAGAAAAATGGGCTAAATGCTCAGAAAGTTGCAGTGAGTGAACGCGAATTTCAACCTTTGAATAACATGTACAGGTTGGTGAGACTTGTTTTCCTAAAAATTTTTTCGTCATTTTTGATATTTTTCATAATTTTGACATTTTCGACCTTTTCGACATTTTTGACATGTTCGAAATTTTTCACAAATTTGACATTTTCGACCTTTTTCGACAATTTTCACGTTTTTGACATTTTTGAAATTTTCGACATTTTTGTCATTTTCGACAGTTATGACATTTTCTTGTATTCGACATTTTCGTCATTTTTGACATTTTCGAAAGTTATGATGTTTTCTAGATGTTCGACATTTTCGTCATTTTTAACATTTTCGACTTTTTTGACAATTTTGACGTTTTCGAACTTTTTGACATTTTTGATATGTTCGAAATTTTTGACATTTTTGACAGTTATGACATTTTCTAGATATTCGACATTTTTGACGTTTTCTACATATTCAACATTTTCGACATTTTTGACAGTTTCGACATTTTTGACAATTTTGACGTTTTCGAACTTTTCGATATTGTTTATATGTTCGACATTTTTGACATATTCGTCATTTTAGACATTTTCGACAGCTATGACATTTTCTAGATATTCGACAATTTCGTCGTTTTTGGCATTTTCGACAATTTTGACGTTTTCGAACTTTTTGACACTTTTGATATGTTCGACATTTTTGACATATTCCTCATTTTAGACATTTTCGACAGTTATGACATTTTTTGGATATTCGACATTTTCAACATTTTCGACATTTTTGACATTTTCTACATATTCGACTTTTTGGCATTTTTAACATTTTCGACATTTTCGACAGTTTCGACATTTTTGACATTTTTGAAATTTTCAAAATTTTTGACAGTTTCGACATTTTTGACAGTTTCGACTTTTTTAACTTTTTGACATTTTTTATCTTTTCGACATTTTCGACATTTCTCACATTTTTGACATTTTCAACAATTTTGACGTTTTTGACATTTTTCGACTTGTTGGGCATGTCCCAGCTCAAAAAACACAATTGTCTCCAATTTACCATCAGCAAAAATGGTTCGGAAGGAGAAAATTCGAAACCGAAATAGTCAAAGTGGGAGAAAAGTGGCTTCTGAGCTCAACATATCAATGGAACGGATTCAATACTTTAGTCATTTTTCCACCGTCTACCCGGGAAATCATTTCTCCGTTTTTCTGTGTACCTCGTGGTCATTGACCAGGGATTCGCCAGGGTCTACTTAGAGGATCGGTACTTTTTCTTCTTCTATGATTGGCGCAACAGTCTAGGGTGGACCTGGACCCCAACCAACATGATCTGAACTTAAGTTCCCTAAAAACACTTCTTTTCGAGTAAAAATGATCACATTTCATTTACTGTGTCAGTGTCAGATGCAGTTTCAAAGTTCAAATGAAACAGGCAACAGGGACAAACCATTCAAGTGGTTTGCAAGGCCATAGATCCAACCAGACGAGGTTCAACTTTCTTTTTGCTTCCAAATGGAAATCTTTATCTCCCTGTTGCCAGTCACGGTTGGCGAATGAATCGATTTTTCTTCCATAAGAAGATGACTTAACTCAAAGACCACGCCAGGAGAATGAATCGATTTTTTTTTAGAAGGAGATGACTTGACTCAACGAAGGACATTTGTGTGGCGAAGCCCATTGCTACGCATAACCTTCTTAAGCAATGAACAAGCCAAACAGCTTAAGAAAGGTAAACAGACAAAAGAGGACAAAACCTTCAAACTCCAGTTTAGCTCTCTTGCAGGTTCATCCTGTTTTCCATGCGACTTCAAAATGTGCCTTATTTGAACACTTATGTATTTCTATTGAAAAGCGACAACAAGATCTGAACAATTGAAGCACTGGAGCTCGCCCCGTTTCTTCAAGACGACAAATTACGACAAAATTACTTCGAACACCTCGAAAATAGACCATGAAGGCAAGACAGCGAAACTGGGTTCCACTGAAAGTGCTCTTGAGTTCAATCTCCTTCTTTTGAGACGCAAAAAAAAAAAAACATTTTAACTGCCATTGTGACGAAATTTCATCGCGAGTTCGCTAATTTTCAGCGGTTAAATCGCCAACAGGTTCCTTTCAGCACTCGACATTTCGCTGTCGCACTCCAATTTATAGCTCGTTACCTTTAGTGTCCCCCAGAGGCATTGTGGCAAACAGAAAAGTGTTCGCTCCACTTCCCCGAAGATTTTCGTCTTCCTGGGAACATCTGCGGGCACTACAGAAGATATTGAACCTTCTTCCCCTCAATTAGCGAATCGCCTGCTACAACATCAAGCTGAGTGATCCATGCCCGCGTTTTAAGATGCTTTTTGTTTACTTTGGTCATTAGCAATTTGTTCATTGACATTTCTTCAGGCTGTCATGTAGCAGAGCATTTTTTTCGAACCCCACTGTGCGCCGCTGCTGTTCGTTAAGTGCTCTCATTTCGATTCCCATAAAGAGTTTGTTCATTAAACTCTTCACTAACCGAGTATATTAATGACATGCGGGATAATTTGAAGTAACCCTGAGCCCTTTCATTGCGCTGCAACGAAATTGTTTGATGTTCTACGGCCCAATTGAAAAATTGAACGTTCCAGTGAACATGAAGAGGCAAATGCGAACGTACTTGCACACATGGTGCGCCGTGAATGTGTATTCGAATGCAAGTTTCAAACGTTTCATGCAATTAAATGCACAAAACTGACTTTCTATGCTGCTTATGGGTACGACGTTAAATCAATGGAGTTCAACTTGGATATGCAAATTTGTTGTTTTATTTTGGTTTTACGAGACATTTGATTAAATTATTTCCGGAGGTTGATTTGTGCGCGGTTTGAACACCTATGGGGGGCATTGAGACGGCGACGTGTCAATCGCCGCTGATGTGCTGGCACGACCAACATTTTAATCGAACAATCTTTCTGATCAATTGAGCGGGTAATTTGAGGTCGTTGCTTTGCTGTTTTCTTTCGAGGCGCTCGTGTGGTTTTGCAATTGAAGTCAGTAAATGTTCGACTTCGTTGAGTAGTGATAGTGCAAGTGATTTGACGTATCAAGGTAGGGAATTGGGCGGCTTCCTTGAAGCCCGATGCCCCTCAAAGGTTTTTCAAAAGGGACTTGAAAGCGAATTCTTCACTGTCAACTCTGTCACAGTCAATTTATTCAGTACACTTAACTTTTTGAAAGCGAGCGCACTAGCGGCGTTTGAAAATTGCCAAAATTCTGAGCCAATGACCGCAAGTTTTAGGGATTCGGTTCAAGTTTTCACTGATTCATAGAGCTCGAGTCCACTGTGAGACTGCCCCAATCATTGATTAGGACTTCTGTCGACGGTTGGATATTCCGACAGCACAATCAGAGGTGGCAGGACTCTCCAAGAAGCAGCCGCACTGCCGCACGTCAGTAAGAAATCCGCGTCATTTCAGTCAACTCTAGACAGAAAAGAATACGGATTGTTTGCATATACATACATATAACAGGACACTCCACAATCGCTAAGCACTCAAGTGTGCATGGGCTTAGTGGGGAACCCCTCTTCTGTCTGTTGAGGAGGTGAATATATCGCAGAGCACTTCCTCTGTCAATGTTGCCGGCACTTGCTCGAATCAGGTGACGGCAGTTTGGCACTGATGTGGTGGGAGCTGAAAACCTAGGATCTTCATCACAGAAGCGCTTGCAGATATTCCACCGGAAGACGAACAAATTACATTAAATGTACGCAACTGTTTGACAATGCTACAATCGCAACTGATCACTGGGAACTTTGTCTCCCTGAAACTCGGTCAGAATTCGAGGCTGCCTGTAGTAACCATAGAAGAAGACTGGAAATGTTGTCAAGAAGCCATCCGAGAAGCTGCCACTGATGTGCTGGGTTTCACGTCACCACCCAGAAGGAACCAATGGTCTTACGACAAGTGCAGGCAAGCGCATGCAGCCAAACAAGTCGCCGATAAGGCGACGCTGCATCGGACAACGAGGGCTGTTCGTGAGCTCTACGAACAGAGAAGAAGAGAATAGCACAGGCTTCTCGGAAGGAAAAAGAAGGAGCATGAGAAGCGCGCGATCGGGGAAATGGAAAGGTATTATGGCAGGAATGAAGTCCGAAAGTTTTACCGAAAGGTAAAACAGCTATCCGGAGGATACAAGGTTCGGACCGAAGCCTGCCGGGACCAAAATGGACAACTTGTGGTATAGTCGCAGTCTGTACTGAGAATCTTGAAGGATAATTTCTGTGGACTCCTAAATGGCGATGACGGCTCAAATTCGGCTGTTAGGCAGAATGTTCTACTCAATTTGGGCTCCTTAACTGCGATGACGGCCCAAATTCGGCTGTTAGGCAGAATGTTCTACTCAATTTGGACGTTGTACTCAATTTACACGATGATAGACAAGAATTCCGTCCCCCAACTTAGCCGAGGTGAGGATAGCAATATCTAACCTGAGGTCGAATAAAGCTGGTGGTGCGGATGGATTGCCCACAGAACTATTTGAATCAGCTGGAGATGACCTGGTTGGGCGCATGCACCAGCTCATCTGTAAGATATGTTCGGAGGAAAGCATGCCGGATGAGTGGAATCTCAGCGTCGTTTGCCCGGTCCACAAAAAAGGAGAACCCTTTGACTGCGCCAACTACAGAGGGATTAGTCTCCTGAACATCGCATAAAAGATCCTCTCTGCCGTATTGTGTGAGCGTCTGAAACCGTTTGTCTATGACCTGATAGGTCCCTATCAGTGTGGTTTCAGACCAGAGAGGTCCACAACAGACCAGATCTTCACATTACGGCAGATCCTAGAAAGGACCCAAGAAGTACAAATCGGCAGTCACCACCTATTCGTCGATTTTAAGGCCACGACAGTGTGCATAGAGACGAGCTCTATACGGTGCTATGTCTAGTTTTGACATTCTTAGCAAACTCGTCAGATTGTGTAGGATGACAACAGAGAACTCTCGCTGCTCCGTCAAGGTCGGTAACGAACTCCCGGAGTCCTTCAATGTGAAAAAAGGTTTTAGACAAGGCGACGAACTATTATGCAAATTGCAACCTATTCGGCTGGCAAAACTCACAAGTCAACACCAGAAGCACGATCTTCCAGAAGTCAGTTCAATTGCTAGCTGACGCTTGTGACATTGACGCGATTGGACGAACACAGCGAGCCGCCAATGAGGCGTTTGCCGGCAATGAGGCGTTTGCTGGTATTGAAGTGAAAGCGTCCAAAAATGGGTCTGGCGGTAAATGAGGGCAAAAGTAAGTACATCCTGTCATCAAGGAAGGACACACAACATCGACATCTCGGACAGAGCGTCAGACAAGGCAGTAGAAACTTCGAGGTCGTTGAGGACTTCGTCTACCTCTGCAAACAGGGACAACAGCATCAGTGCCGAAATAAACCGCAGAATCACTCTTGTCAATCGCTGTTTCTTTGGGCTTAAGAGGTAATAAAGCCCTCTTTCGAAGGACTAAGCTGGTTCGTCCGTCTTTATATAAACTGTGATCATCCCATTCTTATTGTATGGCGCGGAAACATGGACGTTACAACAAGCAGGTGAGGAAGCCTAAAGCCTTCTCTAGAGATAGTTTATGCGTGCGATTTCTGGTCATGTTTGCGTTTAGCGCATCGGGAGGAGAAGATTTAACGACGAACTCTATGGGCTGTACAGCGACATGCGCCTCAAGCGCAAGCGTCAAGCGTCTTCGGATACAACGCTTTAGATGGCTATGCCATGTAGAGCGTATGGACACCACCGCTCCGAACCGAAAAGTCTTTGAATCCGAGCCATAGGGACAACGCAAAAAGAAGTCTTTTGGTGCCAAGTCAGGACTGTACGACGGATGACTCATCAAATCGATGTTTTAAGTGCTCAAAAATGCAGTTGTTTGAGCCGATGTGTGAGAGCTCGCATTGTCGTGGTGAAGAGTGATCCGTCTTCGGCGGTTGATTTTCCTGATTTCTTGGAAGACAACTGGCGAACAAATGGTTGTGTACTACTCAGAATTGACTGTTCTGCGTTGTTCTAGTGGTACGGTTGCGACATGTCCAAGTTTTCCGAAAAAACAAGTGACCATTTGCTTGGAAGTGCTTCGTGCGCGAGCAACTTTTATTGAATTTGGCTCAATTTGAAACACCCATACAGTCGACTGGTGTTTACTTTCGGGCTCATACGCGTAAGTTCACGATTCATCACCTGTCACGATGCCATAGACGTGTTTCGAAGCAACGCGATCGTATTTTTGGTTCGTTTCTTTCGAATAATCGACACGAGCCTTTTTTTGAGCAATTGACAAATTGTGTGCGAACACATTTTTTGACGGTCAAATGTTCAGGCAATATTGAATGTATGCTGAGCCGACTAATGGGACAACGCAGATGACGGCCTAGGCTATGGTGGCGCACACAACTGGAGAGGAACCTCAACCAACTTGGAGTGTGCAACTGGAGGAAGCTGGCGAATGATCGTGCTGGCTGGAGAGGTATGCTGGTTGAAGCCCAGGTCCACCCCGGACTCCAACTCCAGAAGAAGAAGAAGAAGAAGTACATTTGTATCCTTACAATAGTCTAGACAGACGATCGTTAAAAATTCCGTCTAACAGTCGCGAGATATCACCTAAAGAAAGACCGAGGTCAAGGTGGCGTAGTTTGCTGCGTTCAAAGTGCGTTCAAAGTGGCGGAGGACGAATTTGAAATTGAGCAATCCATCCGTCAGGTCCACCCCTGACTGTAGCGCGACAAGAAAAAGAAACAGAAGAAGTACATCCTTGGATAATGTTTGTTGTCTGTAGACAACAAACGCATTCGCATGGTCTCTTTGTGCAATCTTTGGCGCTGATTAAGCGCAATTTGGGGAAGTTTATGTTACCA
This sequence comes from Eristalinus aeneus, assembly GCA_955652365.1. NCBI lineage: Eukaryota > Metazoa > Arthropoda > Insecta > Diptera > Syrphidae > Eristalinus > Eristalinus aeneus. Next base: position 27,329,229 of record OY019130.1, on the reverse strand, counting down.
CTGACACATATCAACTAGCCAGAAGCAACCGTGCACTTCATTCGACGAATAGGGTCCAAAGAAAACGAAAATTGTCCTATCGGCTGGAAGGATGATAGACACGAAATGTGAAGTCCATATAAATTGCCTTGCAGAGGAGAACAGAATTAATAAGCTGGTCCGCCCAGCTCTATTTGAAAATAAAAAAAGATCATGACAAAATAGGCCACAAGTCCGCCATTGCCCCAGACAAGGAGTCGCTGCTTGAAATTTAGCCTCAAGCGACATCCTTTCGATTTCAAAACTTATTAAAGCCACCCGCCTTGCAGTCGAAACAATATGTTGCCCAACTGACAGTCGTCCAGAAAATGTATATTTTAAGGCAGGTTTAAGAAGCTGGAGTCAGCTGCATCGGAGCAGTAAATTAACGTTTTGAAAACTTAATTGTAAATGTCCGTTATGTTTCATTGAGCCGTCACCTTGTGAATAAAACGATTCAGATTTGCAATGTCTTATCGTCTCAACAGAGCTTGGACAGCATGAACGTCAACGAGTACTAAGAGTTCCCCAAGAGACTAAAACCTCTGCCATCCCTTCGCGCACCGGAAAGCTGCTCTAATCTGCTAAACCACAAGCTATGCACTATTTCACTTCACACTCCTACGCAGAACGCTTTTGTATGCTGTAAACATGAACAAATTAATACTTCCTACTCAGCAAAAGGAAACATAAACCCTGCTATTTACTGCTTACGTTATTGTTTCCTGTATTCAACATGCCATGTAAAATTCGCAAGTCGAAGGAGGGTAATCTACGTGTCTAACAAACTTAATTGCGCATGAAAGAGAAAACGTTTAACTTCACAGGGCCCATACTGTGGTTCAAAGGAGTGAAGAGTGTTGATTCGAATTTTCCAGAGGAAAGTCGATGCACTTTATGAAAGAGATTTGTTGCGAATTAGAACTTGTTGTCGATTTCTGTAAAAGTTTACACAAACCAAAACAAGATGATTTACTGTTAGTGATTCCCAGCTTTTATGCTTAAAGAACAATTACTGCCACAAGTGATTTTAATGGATTCCTTCCGTTGCCTATTTCGGCTCTGAGTTCAAAATGGGAAAGAACGAGACATTGCGTAGAAAATTCTCGAGTGATTTTCACACACAAAATGCTCTTGAAAACCTATTCGGCAGGCTTACACAGATGACGCAGACATGGTTGGACGAACACTTTGCTAATTTAGTTTGCCATTTATATTTCGGGATTAGAGAATAAAAACAAATAGCAATCATCGCAAACAGTTTTAGGGTTTTTCAAAATATTTCCGATTAAGATCTATACACTTTTGCATGCATTTGAAGGAATTATCGAAGCACTTTTGCCACTCTGATTGAGGTATCTCCAAGACATGCATTCTGAACGCATCAACCGCTTCTTCAGGTGTCGAAAAACGTTGATCTCTCATTTTATTTTTTACGTACGGGTTTAAAAAGAAGTCATTCGGTGCCAAGTCAGGACTATACGGTGGATGACTCATCAAATCGATGTTTTGAGTGCTCAAAAATGCAGTTGTTTGAGCCGATGTGTGAGAGCTCGCATTGTCGTGGTGAAGAGTGTTCCGTCTTCGGCGTTTGACTTTCCTGATTTCTTGGAAGACAACTGGCAAGCAAATGGTTGTGTACCACTCAGAATTGACTGTTCTGCGTTGTTCTAGTGGTACGGTTGCGACATGTCCAGTTTTTCCGAAAAATACAGGCGACTATGTGCTTGGAAGTGCTTTGTGCGCGAGCAACTTTTGTTGGATTTGACTCAATTTGAAACACTCATACAGTCGACTGCTGTTTAGTTTCGGGCTCATCCGCGTTAATCCACGATTCGTCACCTGTCAAGATTACATAGACGTGTTTCGAAGCACCGCGATCGTATTTTTGGAGCATTTCTTTTCAGCAATCGACTCGAGCCTTTTTTGAGCGATTGACAAATTGTGTGGGATCCAACGCGAACAAATATTTTTGACGGTCAAATGGTCATGCAATATTGAATGTATGCTGGTCCCACTAATGCCTAAGGTTGTCTCAATCTCACGATAGGTTACATGACGATCGTGGAATATTATATGGGGCACAGCATCAATGGTTTCCAGAACAACAACTGATTTTGGACGACCTTTACGAAATTCGTCTTGGAGTGAACTACGACCTCGGTTGAGTTCACCATACCATCGATAAACACTGGTCCTTGATGGAGCCTCATCCCCAAAAATTGAATGAAGTTCATCGATGCACTGTTGTTGAGTTAATCCACGTCGAAAGTTGTAAAAAATAATCGCACGAAAATTTTCACGATTTAATTGAATTTTTTCGGACAAGATGAATCTTTTAAGTTGCTGTAAACAACACAAATAGCGCTCGAATGTCAAAACGTTCTGAGTACGCATAACCTCAAAAATGTCAAACTTTACGATAGTGCTGGCAGTTGCAAGATAGCAACACTAGGGTTGCCCAATCCCGAAATATAAAAGGCAACCTTCGTACTCTTTCACTGACCATCATACTGCCCCTGTCAGTTTATTCAGTAAATTCGACATTTTCTTAATGATAAAGCCCAGGTATGAACAACGTCAGCAAATTATAAAAAATTATTTTCAAAAATAAGTCGTCAAGTGCCTTTTGAAAAACTCTTAAGTGTTACCAAATTAAAAATCTTAATAATAATAATTGTTGGCGCTACAGTCCAAAGGGGAACCAGGGCCTAGCTTGCTCATCAACTACTCTTGTTGTGCGCGCTATTGTTCTCTTACGAGTAGAAGGGACCTACAGTTTGTTGCCGACTCCGAACCGCGATGTTTGAGAAGCTTTCTTAGACAGTTATTATTGTCAGCATCTCGAAAGAGGTGGTGCCGTGAAAAATTCGAAAAATTGGTGTTGGGCTGGGAGTCGAACCCAGACCCTTCAGCGTGTGAGCGTCGCACTCTATCCACTACGCCACGGCGACCACAATAAAAATCTTACAGTGGGAAAAATCATTCCTCACTGGAGTATACGAGTCGGAAGAGACCTTCTTTTGCCAGGTCAGTTACAAAAATGCTAATAACAGACGTGCAGTTATTTTCTTTACGGTTTCTATTATAAGTAGAGAGGCCTACAGTTTATTTTAAACTTCGGACCGCAGAAGAACATTTAGTAAATGTTACTTTTTGTCGGTCACTTGAAAGATCTGCATTCGAAAAAATTTGACACATTAGTAGATGATTGGAATTGGATTTTAATTCGTACAAATTTACTCATCAACGACAAATTAATCCAACAAACCAAAATGTCGCTTTTTAAAAAAACTTCTTGGAAATTTGTTAAAACCGTTTATAACTTCATTCATGCGGTTTGCTAAGAGATGGCGTAACTTTTAATTATTCCATTATTTCTATTCCATTGGAATAAGCACAAAGTAGCTTTCATTGTACGTCATTTCTGTTTGTGTCATTCACTTGAATGACAACACTAATAATTTAATGTCGAACTTTGTGCCTGAAAAATTGTTTTTTAGCGAAGTTCTTCTTCTTTAATTTAATATGAAGAAAACTGCTGCCGAAAGTCATCGTATTTTGGTTTAAGTTTATGGAGAACATGCACTAACTGAGCGAAAGTGCCTAACGTGTTTTGCACAATTCAAAAGTGGTGGTTTTGACTTGGACCTATGAACATCCTGGGCAGTTCAAATTTTGAAGATAAAGAACTCGATGCATTACTCTATGAAGACAGTTGCCAATCAGAAGAGGTGCTCGAAGAACCATAATTCTATGAAAATAGTTGCAAAACACAAGCGGAATCGTTGGGTGTCACTCAAGCAGCCATTTCAAAACGTTTAAAAGCAACTGAATATAATCAAAATCAAGAAAATTGTTTCACATGAAAAAAAAAACGCACGAATCAAGTCAAGTGTCTGATCCGATAGCGTTTTCTTAGGCAATGAAATATTCTATCGAAGCACGCGCTCATTGTCCCAAATGTCACCACTCCCATTTGTTGGCATCTTTTTTAAATCGAAACAGAGACTATCAATAAAATATTCAAGTCACATGATGTATGAAAACAAATGATCCATTTCCACAGAATTTTTTACGGTCGGACTTTCAGTCACAAATCTAAAATCTAAAACACTAACAAAGGCCAATAACGAGCCCTTTCACTTCGCGGTACACGATAGGCGGCGGCAGTTTGTTGGAACAATGTGCCACATGAATGATGAAGCACACACTGAACCAGTTTCGGAGCAACAAACAGTTCCTATCCGGCCGCAATCTCTTCTTAAATCGCTTTAAAATTTCACTTTTTATTCTTGCGAACTACTGGTGATCAAGGTACGAGATGTCCAAAACTGATAAGCACTTGTTGTTCGTTCTAATGAAGCGGGAGTGTGAAAGAAAATGAATCGAAAGCATTTCTATGGCAGGTCAAGAACAACAAAAAGGAGCATGTCTATCTGGAGGATGAAAATTAATTGGAAAATAAATAGTTTGGTGGAAGGTAAACTTTTTCAGGACGGGTTCTAGCCAGAATCTAAATCAAAAAAGGATTGTAATGGAGTCTTCGTGGATGGATTGCAATAACGGCCTTTTGCATGTGTAGGCAAATTAACTGCAAAGTTGTGGAAAACTTTTCCAAACGTCTGTCATATAATGTACTTTTAGTCAATGTTCTGAATGTAAATGTACCGTCATCCGGTCGTATGATCTATCCGAAATGTCTCCACTTTATGACAAAGCAATGTTACCAATGTAAATCAGGCGATTATTCATTATTAAAGAAGAGCTAGTACAGAGTGGACGTGTCTTTTTATTTTCTTCGATTTTCTAACATTTCTTTGGGTTTTCGACTACACATGTGAATTCAACGATCCCAAACTTTATTTTGAAAAACATGATAAAGTTGGAGAGAGGAGGATATGTATGGGTAGATCGACATTAAACCTGTTATTTAAGCCTTGCTTAAGGTCGTCTCAACTTCCAAGAAAAAAATGTAGGTCCTTTTCCAAGAACGATCCAATTTGCAGATCTTCTACTGTTGCGAAGAAGTCGTACGTCTCTGGGGTACAAATGAATTCGTTCGTTTTCCAAAAGATGGCGCCACTTACCGCTTAGCTGATCTTGGAAGCAATTATTTAACTTCATTGGAAATGTGCAACATTTGTCTGCATTAATTAGTGTACTTCCAATACGATAATAAGTGACTGAGAAGCAACCTGCTAGACAACATAGTCCGACTCTATTCCTTACGAAGCACAAATCCCATACTTAACACTAAGCGGAACTTAAGGGGTTAGAGTTGCTTTTTTAAACTTGCCCACATACATCGTTATTTCTTCATATTTAAACTACGTTTCACCACTTTTTTCGCAGCAAAGTTGTTTAGAAACCCACCAGATGTCTTAAAGACTTGAATAACCTTTTAAATATTGAAAAAACATGCCTTAAGAATAGGAATGTTGGACCTGGGAATGGTAGCATATATTATACAGCAAAATGATGTAGATTGCTGCTTGGCAGTTTTATGATGTTTTCGAGTCTGGGACACCTATCAAAGTTTTCGACAAACTCTGCATTCCTTTTTTAAATCAAAGTGGCCATGTGTACAGAATATGCGACCCTACTATACCTTGGTGTCGGGACAGGGGTTTAATTGCCTTTTGTTTTCTCTTAAGGAAAACACTAAAATTCGTATTTATTCTTAGGGGACAAACAGGCAGGTTGCAAGGAGGTATCATTCTTTCTTTAACTTTTAGGCCTCCTCTTCAAGATCTTTTAACAGTTCAGGTAAACATAAATCGGATTTAGACTACAGTCCGGTGTTCGTTTGGACTGTTATTTTATATCTAAGTCGTCTGAAGAGTAGGGTAGATTTTCTTTAACAAACGTGGTTACGCGCAATAAGCTTCAAGGATTTCTTTTTTTTTTCAATTTCATTTACAATAATAATAAAAATAATTGGGTCCACAGGGGGCCTAGGGCCTATGTTGCTCAAGTACTTGTGTTGTTCTCTCACGAGTAGAAGGGACCTACAGTTTTTTGCCGACTCCGAACGGCGAAGTTTGAGAAGCTTTCTTAGACAGTTATTACTCTTTACTCTTTGAGTGTTGTCAGCAGCTCGAAAGCGATGGTGCCGTGAAAAATTCGAGCTGTTTAGATGTACTCACAACAAGGACAATTTAAATGATGACTGAACCGGCTGAACATCAATTCCATCGCTTTAGTTTCAGCTTTAATTTAATATTTTAGTTTTTGCATTAAGATATCAGTGTAACTGAAAGCTTAACTAGTAGCTCCACTGAAACTGAAAAGATCGCCTCAATGGCGCTTACAGGTTCGGACACCTTCCATTGTGCACCATATTTTCGGTGCTAAGCCGAAGCAGGGATTTGCTCGTATTCTGCTTCATTTCATAGCACAGTGGCTCATATACGGCTATATTCACAAATACTTCATTCAACAGCACGTCTTCCTGATGGACTTTCCAAATAAAACCCTTCCGCTAAAACAGCCGCACAATAAAATCTAATTAATTGACTGTCCACAGGGGTCAATGCATTGCCCACGTGCGTGTTATTGTGTTTAAACGTCCTCCCCGTCTCTCACCGACGAACATCTTTTAGTGCCAGTCGAATACGAGCATTAACACTTACGCGTGAAAGGCGGCGCCAAGAAATAAATATTTGATGACGAGATACGCAGTCTAGTGCCCAGGCTTTGCGTTTATCATTCCTCCGACGATCATAAAGTTGAAGTTATTGAATTACATGAAAGCAAACACCTTCACTGTATAGTGCACCTTGTAATAAACTTTGAGCGCACGACTGGAAGGTTAGTTACTCTTTTAAATTGCAGGAGGGGATGGTTGATGCCTCTTAGGTGCATGCTGAGGGACTATTCTTTGTCGGTTGGCCATGTGGCCTTCCGTTTAAATGCTTAAAAGTCTTTTCATTATTTTATAAGAACTTTCTTTAATGTACAATCTCATGAAGCATTTGGACGTGATATTTGCCCAGATGGCAAAGACAGTAGTGTTAGAACCAAGAACATTAGTGTCCAAAAGCATACCTTTTAAATTTACAAATTTTTTGATCGCTGTTTGAAAAGAACAAAGTTCAATAGGCAAACTACTGGGGACACAAATTAATTCGACCCGTTGTCAAAAGATGCCGCCACCTGGAAAAAGTGACTGACTTGGAAGCGATTACACAATTCATTGGAAAAGTTTGACATTTGTGAGCAATAATAGGCTCACAGAAACATATGTTTAAAATGTCGACATTGTCTTGCGTCTCTTCGAAAATATCCGGATTTGTCTTCAATAAAGATCATTTGCAGAAGTTTTGATTTCTTTTTTTAATTAAAAAAAAAATCAGCTAAAACCAGTAGAAGTTTATAGTGAATCTCCTCCGTTCGACAAATCCCGCAGAAAGTGGATTCAAAAAAAACGAAAACCAAAATGCATGGCATTGAGGTTTTGCAATTTATCAACTTTCGAAGGCGGCACGAAACTACCTGGAAAGGCTGAAATGAGAGGTCTTACCTCATTAGCCGTTTTCTCAAAACCTAGCTCCTACCGACTGCTGGCGTCTTTGACGATTTGGGCCCGTAAAAGAAATCGGAGAATAGCTCAATGATTGGATCGAAGACAGAGATGAGATTTTCTAGAGATGGTGGCCGCCGTGATGTAGTGGGTAGAGCATGACGCTCACACGCCGCAAATCTAGATTCGATTCACTGCTGTGCATATCGAATTTTTCAAGGCACCCCCTTTTCGAGCTGCTGACAACACTCAAAGAGCAATACTGTCTAAGAAAGAGCTTCTCAAACTTCGTCGTTCAGATTTGGCAAGAATCTATAAGTCCATTCTACTCGTGAGAGAATAGAAGCGCGCACAATACAAGTAGTTGATGAGCAAGCTAGGCACTGGTCCCTCTGTGGACTTTAGCGTCATCCAATTTTTATTATTTAAAAATTACTTGACAGATGGGAATAAGTAGTCACTTCTGACGAATTTCGCCACATTGAGTGATCGATTTTTAAAATTATTTCATTATTAAGAATTTTTGAAAACAAAAACGAATCGAATTTGTTTGTACGAAGGTTACCTTTTATGTTTCGGGATTGGGCAAGCCTGGTGTTGCAATCTGTCAACTGCCAGTTCTGTCGTAAAGATTGACATTTTTGAAGTTATACGTACTCAGAACGTTTTAACATAAGGGAGCTATTAGTGTTGTTTACAGTAACTTTAAAGATTCATCTCACCCAAAAAAATGGAATTAAATCGTGAACATTTTCGTGCGATTATTTTTTACAACTTCCGACGTGGATTAACTCAACAACAGTGCATCGATGGGCTTAATTCAATTTTTTGCGATGAGGCTCCATCAAGGCCCAGTGTTTATCGATGGTATGGTGAACTCAACCGAGGTCGTAGTTCACTCCAAGACGAATTTCGTAAAGGTCGTCCAAAATCAGTTGTTGTTCTGCAAACCATTGATGCTGTGCGCCAACTGATATTGCAAGATGGTCATGTGACCTATCGTGAGATTGAGACAACCTTAGGCATTTGTGGAACCGGCATACATTCAATTGCATGAACATGTGACCGTCAAAAAAATTTGTTCGCGTTAGATCCCACACAATTTGTCAATCGCTCAAAAAAAGGCTCGTGTCGATTGGTCGAAAGAAATGCCCCAAAAATACGATCGCGGTGCTTCGAAACACGTCTATGACATCGTGACAGGTGATGAATCGTGGATTAATGCGTACGAGCCCGAAACTAAACAGTGGTCGACTGTATGGGTGTTTCAAATTGATCCAAATCCAACAAAAGGTGCTCGCGCACGAAGCACTTCCAAGCAAATGGTTGCCTGCTTTTCCGGAAGAACTAGACATGTTGCAACCGCACCACTAGAGCAACGCAGAGCAGTCAATTCTGAGTGGTACACAACCATTTGCTTGCCAGTTGTCTTCCAAGAAATCAGGAAAACCAACCTCCGAAGACGGATCACTCTTCACCACGACAATGCGAGCTCTCACACATCGGCTCAAACAACAGCATTTTTGAGCACTCAAAACATCGATTTGATGAGTCATCCGTCGTATAGTCCTGACTTGGCACCGAATGACTTCTTTTTATTCCCGTACGTAAAAAATAAAATGAGAGATCAACGTTTTTCGACACCTAAAGAAGCGGTTGATGCGTTCAGAATGCACGTCTTGGAGATACCTTAATCAGAGTGGCAAAAGTGCCTTGAAAATTGGTTCAAACGCATGGAAAAGTCTATAGACCTTAATGGGGAATATTTTGAAATAAAGCTATTTTCGATTATTAATATTTGTTTTTGTTCTCTAATAATAATAATAATTGTTGGCGCTACAGTCCAAAGGGGACCAGGGCCTAGCTTGCTCATCAACTACTCGTGTTGTGCGCGCTACTGTTCTCTCACGAGTAGAAGGGACCTACAGTTTTTTGCCGACTCCGAACGGCAAATGTTTAGAAGCATTCTTAGACAGTTATTACTCTTTGAGTGTTGTTAGCAGCTCGAAAGAGGTGGTGCCGTGAAATATTTTTGAATTGGGAGTCGAACCTAGACCCTTCGGTGTGTGAGCGTCGCACTCTACCCACTACGCCACGGCGACCACGTTCTGTTCTCTAATCCCGAAATATAAAAGGCAACCCTCGTATTAGATTGTCAGAAAATTTAACAAGTATTATTTGAATGTTTTCCCCGTAAATGGCAGTCCCAGGACTTATTGAGTGATGTGTTACATCGTCCACTTAATGATTTCTTTCCAGCTCGAGGACACAGATGAAGACCACAGATGCCAGAGTCTTTGGTGAGAAGTGCAAAAATCCTCTGGACACCTTTAAAGAATACAACTTCCACAATCTGATTTAATGTCGACATCAAGCAGTCAGCTCTAAGGTATCGGAATAAATTCTAAATTATTGTATGTACAGGGGATCGTTGACCAGTGAGATGTCAGTACCAGCGCACGCATGACTTCTGCAAGTAAGAACAGTGCCATGTCTAGTTTTGGCATTCCTACCAAACTCGTCAGATTGTGTAGGATGACGATGGAGAACTCTCGCTGCTCCGTCAAAGTCGGTAACGAACTCACCGAGACCTTCAATGTCAAAAAAGGTTTTAGACAAGGCGCCGAACTATCATGTAACTTCTTTTATATCATTCTTGAGAAGATCGTGCTCAACTCACAAGTCAACACCAGAGGCACGATCTCCCAGAAGTCAGTTCAATTACTAACTTACGCTGATGAAATTGACGTGATTGGGCGAATACAGCGAGCCGTCAATGAAGTGTTTGCTGCCATTGAAGCGAAAGCGGCTAAAATGGGTGTAAGGGAAGGGACTGCAAGGGCGTACAACATCGACGTCTCAGACAGAGCATCACACTACCCAGTAGAAACTTCGCGTTAGTTAAAGACTTTGTCTAACTCGGCTCCTGGGGGAAGGGCTAGAAGGGCGTACAACATCGGAACAAATTCTAAATTATTGTAGGTGCAGTGGGTCGTTGACCAATGAGTCGTCAGTTTCAGCGTACGCATGACTTCTGCAAGCGTACATATCAACTTTTATTGAACTATTTCATATCTGGTTTTAGCATTAGCAAAAGGGGACACCGTGCCGATTTGAATTTGATGTAATAGGATCAGCAAGAAAGCCACCCATCCCAAGACACCCTCATAGGACAACACCGCCAAAGTAACCCTAATACCGACCCCAAGAACGAGTCAACGGCAATGGACACAAGAGAAGAGACTGCTGTCAACCCATCTCAGGCGAAAATAAGCTCCGAAAGGCCAACTCAACTGCCTTTTCAATGAGTTTCCCAGTGTGAATTTTGTGTGCTCGAAATCTAGGCAGTGTGTCAAGTCAGAGGTGACACCGGAGTACAACAAGAGGAATGCAAGCAATTTGAATGAGGACCGTGGCCCTAGTGCCAAAATTCGACTCCCAACCGCACATACGAGGGCATCAAAGTTCATCCCATCCGCAATGTCAATCACCGCTAACCCTGTGCGTTGCGAAAGACTCTGCGCCCGACATCACAATTAATTTCCGCGCTTTAAAAGCAGACATTACGAAAGTCTGCCTTCGCACACTCAACAGTCAGTCGGTTGAAAAATTAACTTCGATTTGTGTGAACACGTCTGCCAACCGCCAGAATCCATTAACAAACGGCAAACGATTAACCCCTTGAGCAACCATCTGCATTACCTAAGCCTCATTGAGAATTCATTAATGCAACGCATTGGGACTGCCCGCGACCAATCTTACGGTCATTGCTTATCCGCGCATGCAAATCTCTTGTTTTTTCGTTTTCTCTCGTCTTGACCTTGAATGCGAGGCAAAAAGAGGTTGAAGAATGAATTGCAAAAGATTTAAACATTCAACAAGACATTTGCATTTATTGAGGTCGCGTTAAAAGGGACCACAGCAAGCGAGGTGGAAAATTCTGTTAACTGGCGAGAGAGGCAACAGCCTGCATTATCATAAGTAAGCATTTTGAATGGACGATTACGTATGAGAACGAAACAAGTCCGACAACGATCGGAAGAACGAGGCGCAACATGGGCAAAAAAAAAAACAAAAAGCACAAATTGCTGGGAATCTGGGTTACATTTATTGAAAGGAGGAAAAAAATATTAATTGACCGCGGCGTGTGAGTCACTGTGGTGTGAGTACATTGAGCGAAAGTGAGTTTTCACACGAAGGGGGTGACGGCGATTGTTTGTTCGCCAGTCAAACAAATCGAACGTATTTATTTTTGTTGCGAAGAATACTCTCTTGTGCATGGAGAAATGGCTGAAGTGGGGAACAACTCAACTCTGCAGTCGATATATTGGCGTGGGAAACTTTATTTATTTCAATAGATGTACATTTTGATGGTCTCTTACTTCGCTACTGGTTACTTTGCAGCTCAGATTGGCATTTGTAAAGAAGGACAAAGTAACTTAAAAACTCACTCATAACTGAGTGATAATAAAAAAGGTTTTCGAGGCATTTGATGACCGCAATCTCAACGTCGTTTGTCCGATGTACTAGAAAGAAGACTGCGAAAGAGACTAAATAATAAATTTTGGCGCGACAGTCCACAGGGGACCAGGGCTTAGTTTGCTCATTAACTACCCGGGTTGTATGCGTTATTGTTCTCTCGAGTAAAGAAGGGACCTACAGTTTTTTTGCCGACTCCAAACGACGAAATTTAAGAAGCTTTCTTAGACAATTATTAATCTTTGAGTGTTGTCAGCAGCTCGAAAGAGGTGGTGCCGTGAAAAATTCCATGTGTTCAGCCGAGACTCGAACCTAGACCCTTCGGCGTGTGAGCGTCGCACTCTACCCACTACGCCACGGCGGCGAAGAAGACTGCGCAAATTGTTGAACGATCAGCCTTCTTAACATAGCCCACAAAATCCCGTTTTGCCATATTGTGTGAGCGTCTAAAACAGCGCCCCCTGGATAGCTGTCACAACACCCATTGCGTTGTGCACCAATGTATGCAGCGAAAACCTCTGCCTGAGGGTTAAACAATTGGTCTGGTCCACCAGTTTGTGGATTGTGCATGAGGTTAACTTATTTACGTCGTAAAACACATACTTCAGAAAGCCCGACATGCCTCTGATAAGGACGGATCAACTATTGACGACCCATGCAAACGTCTTTAAGGACAATGATTTTCGGTAGATTCTGAGGTCCCTTAGCAGACCATGTGCAGCTGAACAACTTGCGAAGGCCCTTGACTGCTACAAAGCGAACATCACCGCCATCCAGGAAGTGCGATGAGATGGGCCCGGCAAAGAAACGACGAAAAACTGCGACATGTACTACAGGGGTTGCTGCAGAGAGAGAAGTAAGCGTTTATTCGGACGCGGATTTGTTGTTCGAGGCAGACCCAAGCAAAATGTCTTGAGCTACGATCCCGTCAACGAACGTCTCATGACAATCCACATCAAGGCTAAATTCGGAAACCTCAACCTAATATGCGCTCACACCCTGCCCGAGGAGAAGGATGACAACACCAAAGATGATTTCTTTGATCTCCTAGAAAGAACATACGATTGATGCCCCAGCTACGGCACAATGATCGTTCTAGGAGACTTTAAGACTCAACTGGGAAAGGAGAACATCTTTGCCGAAGCCATCGGAAAACACAACACCCAGAAACGGACTCAAGCTGTTGGACTTCGCCTCAAGGCGTAAACTCTCTGTAGCTAAACCGGTTCCCACACCGGGGCATTCACTAAGGGAGTCATCGGAAAACACAGCCTACACGATAACACACCCGGAAACGGACTCAAACTGTTGGACTTCGCCTCGGGGAGGAACCTCTCTCTAGCTTTACCGGTTCCCACACCTGAACATTAACAAAGGGACCTGGCGATCTCCTGATCCACCAGATTGATCCTGTTGCGATCGACGTCAGATACTCCTCGAGTTTTCTCGATGTCCGAACCTTCCGAGGTGCAAATATCGACTCGGATCATCACCTTGTTGTAGCCAAGGTAAGAACGCGGATATCAAGAGATCAGCGGAGTCGAGGCAGTCAACACAGTTTGACATCAGAAAGCTACGATCGCAGCCGATTGCTGGGAACTTTGCCGACCAAGTCTCCGTGAAACTCACTCAGAGTTCGACGCTGCCTGCACTAACCATAGAAGAAGAAAGGAAAAGTTGTCAAGAAGCCATCCGAGAAGCTGCCACTGAAGTGCTGGGTTTCACGTCACCACCCAGAAGGAACCAATGGTTTGAGGACGAGTGCAGGCAAGCGCATGCAGCCAAACAAGACGCCTACAATGCAACGCTGCATTAAACAGCGAGGACTGTTCGTGAACTCTACGAACAGAGAAGAAGGGAAGAGCACCGGCTTCTCAGAAGAAAAACGAAGGAGCATGAGAAGCGCGCGGTCGAGGAAATGGAAAGGTGCTATGGCATGAATGAAGTCCGAATGTTTAACCGAAAGGTAAAACTGCTACCCGACGGATATAAGGTTCGGACCGAAGCCTGTAGGGATCAAAATAGACAACTTGTGGCAGAGTCGCAGTCTGTGCTGAGAGTTTGGAAGGATAATTTCTGTAGACTCCTTAACAGCGAAGACGGCCCAAATTTCGCTGATATTCAGAATGTTATGCTGGATTTGTGCAATGATAGACAAGAATTCCCTCCCCGACTTATACGAGGTGAAGATAGAAATATCGAAGCTGAAGTCGAACAAAACTTCTGGAGCGGGTGGATTCCCCGCAAAACTATTTAAAGTAGCTGGAGATGACCTGGTTGGGCGCATGCACCAGCTCATCTGTAAGATATGGTCGGAGGAAAGCATGCCCGATGAGTGGAATCTCAGCGTCGTTTGCCCGGTCCACAAGAAAATAGACCCCTTTGACTACATCACTGATCGAGGGTTCAGGTTTCCTAACATCGCCTCTCTGTCGTATTGTGTGAGCGTCTGAAACCGTTTGTCCATAACCTGAAAGGTCCCTAACAGTGTGGTTTCAGGCCAGGGATGTCTACTATAGACCAGATATTCACTTCACACTCAAGGACATCTCTTGACTAAAAAGGAATGGTCTTTGGTTGCACTCACGCTGGAGCTTTTGATGACCTCGCACACCGCATCTCCTATGATACTACTCTCATGGACATGCCGTCTGATGCGAGGTCGCCAATAATACAGTTGCGACGCTTTTACAAAGTCGACTTTCCACGTGTCCTGGACTGGCTGTGGCCAGAAACTGAACCGAGAAAGGAATGTTGTCGGATTTTCACGGACGGCTCCAAGACAACGGAGAATTCTGGAGCTGGGGCCTGCGTGGAAAACGACAACATCAGACTTCACGCCTCCTTAGGTAATTTCGCGTCGGTTTTCCAGGCGGAAGGCTTCGCGATCCTAATGGCCACCTACCTTATTGTGAAGAATAGGTGGAAGGGAAGAAGTATCTGCGTCTGCAGCGATAGTCAAGCTGTGCTCAAGGCCTTACTCAACCCTTTAACCACTTCCAAGATAGTCCAAGAATGCAAATTTTCCCTTAATTTGGTCGGCAGGCTGAATTCGCTAAGACTTGTCTGGGTCCCGGGTCATCACGGGATCCTGGGAAACGAAACTGAAGATGAACTAGCTAGACTAGGTTCAGCAGAGGCATTCGTAGGGCCCGAAGCCACCTTGGAATTACCCGCGTCCCTGGTTAAGGCCTCCGTCGATGGTTGGGTCTCGCTACAGCACAACCAGAGTTGGCGTGACTCTCCAGGATGCAGGGTGACCAAGAGTATGCTCCCAAACGGCTGCAAGAAATCCGCGTCTTTTTTGCTATCTCTAGACAGAAACGAGTGTAGACGACTTGTCGGCGTACTAACGGGACACTTTACCTTCGCTATGCACCTGAGTCGGCTTGGGCTTAGTGATGTCAAACTCTGCGACGCCTGTGGAGAAGGTGAATAGACTTCAGAGCACTTTCTCTGTCAGTGTCCTGCTTTCGCTCGTATCAGGTGGCGCCTATTTGGCGCTGATGTGGTGGGAACTGAAAACCTAAGTTCTATATCACAGAAGCGCATCTTGGTTTCTCTTCGGAAAACCAAGAAATTACATTAAATGAAGGTTACTGCCTGGTAGTACAATGGACCAGTATTTGAGACTGAGCGCTCCAGTGTAGTTGATCCCAACATCCAACAAAAAAAAAAAACTTTACGGCAGATCCTGGAAAAGACCCAAAAAGTGCAAATCGACAGTCATCACCATTTCGTTCATTTTAAGGCCACATATGACAGTGTACATATAGACTATCTATGCAGTGCGATGTCTAGTTTTGACATTCTTAGCAAACTCGTCAGATTGTGTAGGATGACGACAGAGAACTCTCGCTGCTCCGTCAAGGTCGGTAACAAACTCACCCAGACCTTCAATGTCAAAAAAGGTTTTAGACAAGGCGACGCACTTGACTTCTTCAACATCATCCTCGAAAAGATCGTGCTGAACTCACAAGTCAACACCAGAGGCACGATCTTCCAGAAGTCAGCTCAATTGCTAGCTTACGCTGATGACATTGTCGTGACTAGGCAAACAAAGCGAGCCGTCAATGAAGCATTTGGTTGAAATGGATATAACGGAAGAGACTGGAAGGGCGCACAACATCGACGTCTCAGACAGAGCATCACATAAGCCAGTAGAAACTTCGTGTTAGTTGAAGACTTCTTCTAACTCGGCTCCTGGGGGAAGGGACTGGAAGCGCGTACAACATCGACGTCTTAGACAGAGCATCACACTACCCAGTAGAAGCTTCGCGATAGTTGAAAACTTCGACTAACTCGGCTCCCATAATTTTGCATTGCAATTTTCGAGGCACCCCTTACTAAAGGGGTCTCCTCTAAACGAATATGCAATAGTTTACGACTTCCAAAACTCCAATCTTAACCCCCATTTTCACTTACTTCTTCAACTTATTGACTTCTTTCCTGACTACTGCCCAGGATCATAAAGCAAAGTTATTTGATTACGACCTGACGGCATAACCACTGTTTTACTACTTTTCGTAATGCGAAATCCTTTCCCTGTGCTCTCGCGCATATTGAAGTAGTTTTTATCTATTTTCTTCTCGAACTAACAAAAACGACAGAATTTATGTCAATGCCTCATAAAATGTTGCTTGGCGAGAGTTCGTATTTGATTTCCTCAAACAAATAAACAGTTACGCTGCGTTTGCATCCATAACTCTGCGGACACATATTGAGTTTTGCGACTGTTCCGGACGCTTTATCAACTGAAACGCCCCTTTGCGGATGAAGTACAATTTTCCTCTCCTCGCGGCAGCCGAAGAATTGTCTGCACATAAAACTTATTATCTCCCTCGAATTAGTGTGCAACTTCTTTTATGAAAAGCAACATATTCGCATTGTGAATCACATGTAACGATGTAATTCACGTTCGCTTTAGATGCACATCAGGTTGCGTTGTCTCGGGCGGCCGAGGGAAGGAGAGACTTTTTCCGGAAAACAACGTGTTCACAACTCATTTCATTGTCGTTAAATTTATTCCGCCTGAGTGAGGCTACTTTTCACTTTCATCGTAAAATTCATAACTTAATTACACTCCTCTGGTGTGTTGTGTTTTTTTTTTTTTTGTTCTCCCTCTGTCGTCATTATGCAATAAATTCAGAGCTGAACTCTATCGCTCCGGCAGCTACCGTGTATCTGCGGTAGCTGGCAGTGGGGGGGCTTTTGCACGGAAGTCTCCCAAACGAACCGCCAGAGGTGAATCACATTTGGAAAGGTGTTAATCAGAGATTAGACTCCGGGGGAAGATAACTGCGTTCAATCATTGTCAAATATCTTGAGGTTTTCACTGATTTTCTGCGGCGATTATGCAGACGGGTGAAAGATAAACTATTTGAAAGATGCTACACTTCCTCGGGAGTGTTGTTTTGACTATGATCTACGTGGAGTTCCACGAATCGTGCTATTTTTCTCACAGTTACAAAAGACACAAAACAATGATTGTTTAGCTTTTCGGGTCCCCTGTGAAAATGCTCTACAACGTGTTGAGTTCGGTGGTTTTCTTGCAGGCAAATTGCTCGGTTGCTGCTCCTTCTCTTATGTACGAGTACTTTCATCGTGCAATCGCAAGTGGTGACAAGTCGTGAGCGATGCAAAAAGCATTCAAATTGGGCACCAGACACATGTAGTCGTGATGCAATGCAACATAATCTGAATGATACATTTTTAACTGTCCCAGGTTTTACAGGTTTACGTTTCTAATGAAAATGTGAACGTCGATTAAGAGGCAAATGTCTGCCGCGGTGCACTTGAAAGTATTTTAATGTTTTTCTTTACGACAACATGTGGCTCCAGTTTTGACAAATTTCTTTTGGAATTTCCTTGCCTTGTTTTGCGTTTACTTAGCGTCTTGTTTTTAGGCGATTATTCAGTTCGGATGACATTCGTTGGGTGGGACCTGATAATTGGGACTGAGAAAACCAGTGATCAGAAAAATTTGTTCAAACTAGAGAGCTTATGATTTGTTGACACTCAACACTCTCCGATCGTTCCGTAGACTGCGTAGAAAATCCATTTTCGCCTTCGAATATAACTTAAATTTGTTTGGCAAGTGCTCTTTAATTTAACACATTTAATAAGCCCCGAGACTGACATATAGGGGGCGCCACTAACAAAACGTACATTATTTTTAGGAAGACCACACATTCAAATGATACCTGTCAAATATTTATGACAATCATATAAGTTTGCCAAATATCTCCATTCCGCCTTTTTATCTTTTGAAGTTCCCGGCTATGTACAAAGCGATACGGAGCTCGTATCTGGCCATACATCATTTGAAAGGTCTTGACATAACCTACAAAACGACGCTAAGCATGATTAGTTTGGATATTGCATTCAACAGTTATAGATATATAAACATGGAGTTCACTAACGCCGAAATTCGTTTTATTTTAAAGTTTTCCTTCGTTAAAGGCAACTCCGCTAGAGAAACGTTCCGTGAGATTAATGGCGTTTTGAGGGATAGTACTCTATCACTTCGAACAGCGGAGTAATGGTTTCGACGATTCAGAGCCGGTGAAATGATACCATGGATAAGTATGCCGTCGGAAGACCTGTGACAACGAATACCGATCGAATAATGGAAATCGTCGAGTTAGACCGGCATGTGGCATCTCGTAACATCTCCCAGGAAATGGGAGTTAGTCACCAAACCATAGTAAATCATCTGCAGAAGGCTGGATACAAAAAAAACTCGATGTTCGGGTCCCGCATGATTTGATTTGAAAACCTTCTGGACCGAATCGAAGCCTGCGATATGCTGCTGAAACAGAACGAACTCGACCCATTTTTGCAGCAGATTGTGACTGGCGACTTAAAATAGATCACAAACGACAATGTCAATCCAAAACCGTCGTGGTTGAAGGCCGGTTAATCGACCCAAACAGTGACCAAGCCGGGATTGACGGCCAGGAAGGTTTTGCTGTGTGTTTGGTGGGATTGTAAGGGAATCATCCACTATGAGCTGCTCTCATATGGACAGACGCTGAATACTACCATCTACTGCCTACTAAGGCAGGCGATCGAACAGAAGCGTCCAGAATTGGTAAACAACAAGAGTATAGGGTTCCACCAGGACACCGCCAGACCACACACTTCGTTGATGACTCGTCAGAAGCTACAAGAAACAATTCTACCATCTACTGCGAACAACTGGACCGCTTGAAGCAGGCGATCGACCAGAAGCGTCCAGACTTGGCCAACAGGAAGGGTGTAGTGTTCCAACAGGACACCACCAGACCACACACTTCGTTGATGACTCATCAGAAGCCACAAGAAACAATTCTACCATCTACTGCGAACAACTGGACCGCTTAAAGCAGGCGATAGACCAGAAGCGTCCAGACTTGGCCAACAGGAAGGGTGTAATGTTCCACCGGGACACCGCCAAACCACACACTTCATTGATGACTCGTCAGAAGCTACGGGCGCTCGGATGGGAGGTGTTATCGCATCCACCATATAGCCTGGACACAGCGCCAAATGATTACCACCTGTTCCTATCCATGACGAACGCCCTTGGTGGTGTGGAGTTAAACTCAAAAGAGGCTTGTGAAAAGTGGTTGTCCGAGTTTTTCGCAAGTAACGAGGGGGGCTTCTACGAGGGGGGTATTATGAAGTTGCCGTCCAGATGGAAACAGATTATCAAACAAAACTGCGCATATTTGCACTAAATCCGATCACTGTAATAAGCTGTAAGCGGAGGGGATATATTTGACAACCTTAGCGTTGTGTTTTTTACCTAAAAAATATGTAAGCCAGCCGTGGACAGACGAAGACAGACGCCCAATACGTTGCCTGCGGCCGACTAGGTCTCCACCAACCCAAATCTACCCGGGTCTAAGGTTCCCTTTTTCGTGTCCAACCACACATATTTTTCTTGTGGAGTTCTACAGTCAACGATGTCTCGGAGGGAGACGGACTTACTGTACCGGAGAGTGATCAGTGCTCAGTGTGCTCTGCTCGGCGACAGAACGGTCGAAGTTGAGTCGCCCATCCACAACTTTACGGGCGATGTGAAAGATTATCGGAACCGTCCTGTATCAGGCCGTTCTGATCCAGATACACGAATGCTTCTGGGGGGACGAATTCAGTACAACGTACACTTTCGTGGTACATGGGATTACTGTCGTAATCCCCAAGGATGGGATTATTAATCGAGTTCATCGCTCTCGCAGTATGACTCCGAATCATATTCACCAGGAAATTGTCCACTCTTATTTAGTTCGCCTTGTTGTACAAGACCTCATTGGAGTAATATTTTGTGTACTCGAACTCGGGAGTTCGATAAAGGCGAAGGCAAGCCCTCTCGAACAACCGCATCTTTTCCATTACGCTAGCTCCCACATTGATCCACGCTGGACAAAAATAGACAAGCATTGGTCGGATACAAGCCATGTAGCAAATCACCTTCACTGCTGTGAAACAGTTCCTTTGTAAGGACAAAAGCGCCTTTGGCTCTCTTCAGAGCACTTTCTACATTTTTCTTAAAATAAAAGAGATGACCTAAGGAGATCCCCAAGTATTTGACTACAGTTCGACATGCTAGTGGCTGCCCGTTCTGCCCAACGATTAAGAACGTACGCCAATTCCTTTTGATATCCGCCGATGCCTTAGACAATGGCGTACTGAACAGAATGGTTTCCGATTTCTGAAAATTGATCTTCAATTTCCAGTCGTCGCAATAACGCTAGATCGACTCAAAGTTACCCTGCAAGATGATGACAATAAACTAGATTTTCGGAGCTGTTCTGTAAGCCCCCAAGTCGTTTGTGTATGCAATTGCATGGTGAAGAGAACTTACAAGATTTCTCGTATAAATATTGAACAGGATTGGCGAATTAACCACTCCTTGTTGCTGGAAACGGCAGAACATGTCACACAATAAATTGTTGGCGCTGCAGTCCAAAGGGGGACCAGGGCCTAGCTTGCTCATCAACTACTCGTGTTGTGCGCGCTACTGTTCTCTCACGAGTAGAAGGGACCTACATCTTTTGCCGACTCCGAACGGCGAAATTTGAGAAGCTTTCTTAGACAGTTATTACTCTTTGAATGTTGTCAGCAGCTCAAAAGAGGTGGTGCCGTGAAATATTAGAAAAATTGATGTTGAACTGGGAGTTGAACCTACACCCTTCGGCGTTTGAGCGTCGCACTCTACCCACTACGCCACGGCGACCACATGTACCACATGGAACATGTCACACAACTCGCTCCAAAACTGTTCATTTGAAGAAAACGTGTGGCAAACACACGGTATTGGCCCATACATTGGGCTTAAAAATGGTGCCATGTAACGCCGCTTGAAATTTTTTTATGGAAATAAAATTAAGTCGTCAATTTACGCCGATAAGTCTGACTTACCACTTGGATGACTTTATATGCAGTTGCTCTCAAAATTGATCATGCTTTTTGCTTCAAAATGCACTGTGTTATGATTTAGTTACACTCCAAGTTCCTTCTAATGGATCATGAAGATTGTTTTCTTTTCCCATTCAAACAATTTGTTTTTCATTTTTTGACGAATTCATTTGCAGTGGTATCGTGATCACTTTTGTGATTTAAAAACGAAAGTAAAAGGAAAATAATTTTTGTATTACAAATAGTAAAGAGAAGTGCAATATAGCAAGTTTATAATATTCTCTGTTCTTCTATCTAGGTTAGTGAAATAAAAACGTTTTGTTATTTTTAGTTAAAGTCATGTTGCAGTGTTCATAGATCTGAGGAGAGCGTTCGAGACAGTTGACAGGAGCATATTAGTCGATAAATTGGAGAAGTATGGTGTCAGAGGGAGAGAGTTGACATGGTTCACATCATATCTTGAAGGAAGAACTCAAAGAACTAAAGTCGGCAATAAAATATCAAGTGCGATAAATGTGACTTCAGGTGTACCGCTGGGATCTGTACTAGGAGTAGTATTGTTTATACTCTATGTTAATGACATGCCAAATGTGCTGAATTTATCGACATTACAGCTATTTGCTGATGATTGGATACTCTTTATTGAATGTAGAGATATAAATGAGTGTGTAAATAAACTTAATCAGGATCTACGCACCCTAAGTGAATAGTTTAAGATGAACAAATTAAGTCTAAATGTTAGTAAAACTAAATGTCTGTCCATAAATGGATACACAGATTCAAATGTCGTAATAGATAATGAGATAGTTGAAAATGTCAAAGAGATTAAGTATCTAGGTGCTGTTCTTGATAGAATGTTGTGTTTAAACAATAATGTCGACTATATATCAAAGAAAATAAGTAAAAAAAAAAAATAGTTTCTTTGGAAGAATAAGAAAAAGATTACCAACTCTCTGTGCAATAAATATATAATAATAATTGTTGCCGCAACAGTCCGATGGGGGACCAGGGCCTAGCTTGCTCATCAACTGCTCGTGTTGTGCGCGCTACTGTTCTCTCACGAGTAGAAGGGACCTACAGTTTTTTGCCGACTCCGAACGGCGAATTTTTGAGAAGCTTTCTTAGACAGTTATTACTCTTTGAGTGTTGTCAGAAGCTCGAAAGAGGTGGTGCCGTGAAAAATTGGAAAAACTGGTGTTGAGCTGGGAATCGAACATACAACCTTCGGCGTGTGAGCGTCGCACTCTACCCACTACGCCACGGCCACGGCAATAAATATATGCAACAGTATAATAAAGCCTCACTTTGAGTATTGTTCGACAATTATCCATCTGTCAAATAGTACAATGCAGGATAGACTACAAAAGTTCCAGAACAGAGCTATGCATAGCATTCTACAGTGCCACTGGTTAACACCGATTAATTGTATGTTAAATGTTCTTAAATGGCTTAGTGTGAAACAAAAAACAAAATTGAATGTACTTGTTTTCGTATTTAAAATGAAAAACAATTTATTACCCGAGTACCTGTCTAACAAAATAATATATGTTAATCACATACATACATGGTTACAATGTAAGAAACAAAAATGATTTCCGTCTTCCACTGTTAAGAATAAATCGAGCACAAAATACTATATTTTAGAGAATGTTTAAATTAGTTAATGAATTGCCAAACGATTTGAAACAAGAAACCCGCCTAAAAATTTTAAAAGAAAGATAATAGACTATGTAAAAATAAGATTTAATTCAAATGTACAAAACTAGTAATTTAGAGAATTGTGAAGTAATAAATCAATATGTATCTAATAGCAAACCTTAGCTAAATAAATGAAATGAAATGAAATGAAAAATGGGTCTGAATAACAAAAACCTCTGAAACCAGCAGAAAAGGACCAAGTTGAGGGTCTTTTATGAAATGGTATGACCCATCGGCGTGGTCGCCGTGGCGTAGTGGGTAGAGTGCGACGCTCACACGCCAAAAGGTCTAGGTTCAATTTCCAGCTCATTTTTTTTCGAATTTTTCACGGCATCACCTCTTTTGAGCTGCTGACAACACTCAAAAAGTAAGAACTGTCTAAGAAAGCCCGCCGTTCGGTAGGTCCCTTGTGCACATGAGAGAACTGTAGCGCGCACAACACGAGTAGTTGATGAGCAAGCTAGGTTCTGGTCCTCTGCGGACTGTCGCGCCATATAATTATTAATTTTTAATCTTTCGAATGTTTGTACTTTCTAAAAATGATACAGATTTTTTGTTTGTGGCGCCGCCTGTATGTCAGTCCCGGAACTTATTGAGTTATGTGTTGGAATTTCATAAGAATTTACACGAAACGATATTGATTCAGCGATTATCGATTTAGCGACTTATTTATTTCCAATCTGCCCCCTTGACCTTATTGAAAGCGTGACGTCCTCTTATGGCAACATTTGTAATCCAAGTCATCCCACATCAGAGAAAAGAAAGTTTGACTTCTTTTTTGCTGGACTCCGGCATTCCATTGAGATACCATCCAATACATGTGCTTTTGCTCATTTACAGCCACCATGCCACGCCAATACCCTGCAGCTGGAATGTTTTGTTTTGCTTTTTTCCTCTGCCTGACCACTTGAAACCTGTCTTCAAGAAAAGAACATCCAGAGACGAAACGAACATCACTCACCGATGAGATCATTCTGGCCATCTTGATACGTAAATAAGCGCATGACATGGACCAGGACAAATTGCCGGTTCCCACTCATCACACCAGAGACTACCATAGACGATGCCCGATTCAAGCATCGCACGCAATTTGCATATTTCGCAGAAAAATCAAACTCCTCTGTCCCCAAATTGAAGTTGTGTCTGCCTTTATGGCTTGTTAACGCCTAAATTGATGCCTGGAATGATTTAGATTTCAATGAACAAATTGATGCTTGTGCGCGAGTGATCTTTGATTAAATACCAATCCGAGCAGTGATCTTCGCGTGGGCAAAACAATTCAATTGGAACAGATTCTCAATCGGTTTGTCTGAATCACGCGCGGCTCTCGTTCCCCGGATTCAACTGGAACGCTTATTTTTTTGCACAAGAGGAACTGGTTTCTCGATGGGAATGTAAAACCTGAACGAATCGTTTGATTTCAATGATGAACTTGAAGTAATCTTCAGATGTTTCCTCTCAGAGGAGGGATAAACTGAATCACAAGTGTGTTTCTTCAGACTGAAGTGCTGTGGCCTAAATTAAATATTGACTGAGCTGAAGGTGCTTGTGCGCGTAGTTATTTGCACAGAGGCCCTTAACTGGGGGTGTGTGCAACAGGCGTCATCGTAAAACCGAGTCTGTGCAATGACGTCTAGTTGCAAACGCGTGTGAACGTCTTCAAAGGACCGTCTTCTTCAACTCGATACAGATTTTAATTAAGAGACTCATAAATAGCAAACAATAATGCCTGCAAATATCGCCACCAAAACTTACGACTCTGCGAATGTACACTAGCAATCAACGCCAGAACGCAATAGCTAACACGTGCGAATAGACCCAGATCGTTATTGTCACCTGCAAATGGACAGGGCTATCAGTGAGTTGAGAGGTGCTGTCGTAAAACAGAGCAGTAATTATTTCCTCATTTAATCGATTTCGATGCCCACTACTGTACGGCTTATCTCAATCTTCGTGTGAACATTCTTTAGCAATGTTTATTCACGCTAGCGATAGGTAAGCACTTTAGGTTGGGGTTGGGCAATTGTTGTTTTGTTTTTTTTTTTTTGTGCGATTCCTTTCGATCGAATTGATTGTGTTTTTAAAGGCAGTGCTGATCAGATTTTCACCACATTTGATTTTTCTGCTCTGCATACATTAAAATGTTTTCAAATAATTTGACATATGCGAGACCTGGTCACTCGCCACAAAGCAATTCGTTGTCAAAATGGGAGATTTAGCAACACTAGGAATCAAAGCCAGTCATTGTATTGGGGTCCATTCAATAGATGGCGCCACATGCAAGTGTTTGCTGATCTTGGAAGCGATTATCTACTTCACTGGAAATGTGTGAGATTTGCCAGCCATAGCAGTGCATGTCATTGCCTGTCTTAGACAACAAAATTGATTTTTGAAAATGTCCGGATTTGTCTTAAATGAGTAGCATTTGCGAAAAGTTATGAGTTTAGTTTTTAATTGGAAAGAAAGTGCAGCTGAAGCCCATCGAATGCTTGTACATGGTTATGGCGAGTCTGCTCCGATCGGTAAATCATGCAGGGCTTTCGATGATTCAAAAGTCGTGATTTTAGAGTTGAAAACAAGGAACACCTTGGCAGCCCAACAAGTTTGAAGATGAGGAATTGGAGGCTTTACTGGACCAAGATCCGTGCCATACGCAAAGTGAACTCACAGTGACTTAGAAAATAATTTACGTCCGCTTGAAAAAATTTGGATTTATTCAAAAGCAAGGAAATTGGTTGCCGCACGAGTTGAACCCGAGTGATATCGAAAGACGACTTTGTACCTCTGAGTTGCTTCTTGAAAGACATCAAAGGAAGGAATTTTTACAACGGATGGTGACTGGAAAAGACGTGTGGATATACTACGAAAACACCAAAAAGGAAAAATACCAATCAAAGCCTGGTGAATTCCTTCCATTATCGTCTTACAGACCACTCAATAAGTCTTGGTATATAGAGGGTGCCACTAACAAAAAATTTAAAAAATTCCATAACCGACTATGTGGCGCCCCCTGTTATTATTAACTTATTGACTGATCTCCTAGATGTTACATCAATGTCAAAGAAAACATCCCCGACTCGAAGGTCACGCTTTGCGTATGGTGAGCCCAGACTGAACTACAATATGAGTTGCTTTAACCAGACTTAAACATTGCAGTCAGAAACGACCATAAGGCGGTCAACAACTACCTGAAAACGTTGAATTAGAAGGCTTTTCTTCACATACCTTATTCTCCAGGCTCTACTAATGAATTTTTAGATAATAATAATAATTGTTGGCGCTGCAGTCCAAAGAGAGACCAGAGCCTAGCTTGTTCATCAACTGCTCGTGTTGTTCGCGATACTGTTCTCTCACGAGTAGAAGGGACCTACAGTTTTTTGCCGACTCGGAACGGCAAATGTTGAGAAGCTTTCTTAGACAGTTTTTTGCTCTTTGAGTGTTGTCAGCAGCACGAAAGAGGTGGTACCGTCAAAAATTCGAAAAGCTGGTGTTGAGCTGGGAGTCGAACTCATGGTACACCCTTCGGCGTGTGAGCGTCGCACTATACCCACTACGCCACGGCGGCCAATGAATTTTTAGATGGTTCGGGTTTTTTGAAGAAATCGAAGAATGGCTTAAAAATTGGACCGACACCAGGGGGACTAATATTTTACGGGGTGATATTCGCAAATTTCCGAAAAAACAAGAAAAAGAAGTCACTTCCGTTGGGCAATACTTTGGGTGATATATTTTTTTACGTTTTCTGTTTTTTTTTTTTTTTTTTTTCAAATAAAAAAAGGAGCATTTAATTTGTACTAATTTTGTACTCTCAATGTATGTTAAGCGAATGAAACAGCAAGTGCTTCTGCCAGCTATGCCGTAGCGTGGTAGGCAAGTGCATTCATTAATGACAACTAATATGTGTGGACCAGCATAATGGATACAATCGTCGATCGTCTTGCACATTTACGGCGCCATCTTTTATGAGTCCGTGTGTAAAGCTTTTCAAAATATGTCTCGGAGGAGACAAAAGACTGCAGACTTCCTCCTCTTGTAGATGTGGAATTTGATACGTGATCACCTGCCTTAACGACTTATTTCACGGGGTCCATAACGCAAGACTAAAAGCCTTAGTTGCCCAAGTACCAAATTGAGATCATGATTAAGGGAAAATCATCCAACAGTGGTTTGATGCGAGGCTTTCCTAAAACCTCTTTCGGTCTGTGGGTCTCCGCGCCCGGTTGAGAATACAACTCCACACTGAGCCGATATAGTCCTTTAACTGCCTAGCCTAACCATGGGTTAACAAGTAACTAGACAAGTCAGCACAGTACACTTACCTCGACTCTGCCCGCGATATACAGCGGTAAACCACAGCCACCACGATACTCCCACAAGAGGGCCTACCGCTCGGTCAGACTTAAACCGAAGTTCCAGAGGCTCCTGACCTCCAGGGGGTCCACGATAAAGCCTACCGGGGCCTACCGCTCGATCACACTGAAACCGAAGTTCCAGGTGCTCCTGAGCTCTCGTGGCTCCAAAATATAGCCTACCGAGGCCTTCCGCTCGGTCAGGCTGAAACCGAAGTTCCAGGGGCTTCTGACCTCCTGTGGGTCCACAATATAGCCTACCGAGGCCTACCGCTCGATCAGACTGAAACCGAAGTTCCAGGGGCTCCTGACTTCCCGGGGGTCCACAATATAGCCTACCGGGGCCTACCGCTCGGTCAGACTGAAACCGAAGTTCCAAGTGCTCCTGAGCTCCCGTGGCTCCAAAATATAGCCTACCGAGGCCTACCGCTCGATCAGACTGAAACCGAAGTTCCAGGGGCTCCTGACCTCCCGGGGGTCCACAATATAGCCTACCGGGGCCTACCGCTCGGTCAGACTGAAACCGAAGTTACAGGTGCTCCTGAGCTCCCGTGGCTTCAAAATATAGCCTACCGAGGCCTTCCGCTCGGTCAGACTGAAACCGAAGATCCAGGGGCTTCTGACCTCCCGTGGCTCGAAAATATAGCCTACCGAGGTCTTCCGCTCGGTCAGACTGAAACCGAAGTTACAGGTGCTCCTGAGCTCCCGTGGCTTCAAAATATAGCCTACCGAGGCCTACCGCTCGGTCAGACTGAAACCGAAGTTCCAGGGGTTTCTGACCTCCCGTGGCTCGAAAATATAGCCTACCGAGGCCTTCCGCTCGGTCAGACTGAAACCGAAGTTCCAGGGGCTCCTAACCTCCAGTGGGTCCAAAATATAGCTTACCGGGGTCTACCGCTCAGTCAAACTGAAACCGAAGTTCCAGGGGCTCCTGACCTCCCGGGGGTCCACAATATAGCCTACCGGGGCCTACTGCTCGGTCAGACTGAAACCGAAGTTACAGGTGCTCCTGAGCTCCCGTGGCTTCAAAATATAGCCTACCGAGGCCTACCGCTCGGTCAGACTGAAACCGAGGTTCCAGGTGCTCCTGACCTCCCGGGGCTCCAAAATATAGCCTACCGAGGTCTACCGTTCGGTCAGACTGAAACCGAAGTTCCAGGGACTCCGGAGCCCCTGTGGTTCCAAAATATAGCCTACCGAGGCCTTCCGCTCGGTCAGACTGAAACCGAAGTTCCAGGGGCTCCTAACCTCCAGTGGGTCCAAAATATAGCCTACCGGGGCCTACCGCTCAGTCAAACTGAAACCGAAGTTCCAGGGGCTCCTGAGCTCCCGTGGCTTCAAAATATAGCCTACGGAGGTCTTCCGCTCGCCCAGTCACATCGCCTGGGCGTCCACATAACATCGGCTTCTTTTATTCTTGAAGCTAGGTTTTATCCCTTCTTGTGGTTCAAGGTTCCATAATTTTTTTTAACAAGCCAACAAATATTTTACTAAACACGATTCAAAATGCGAAAACCTGATCGGTCGGACCTGGTCGGAACATTACCATCGACAACTAGAAGGTAGAGCTTGTAAAAGAGTTTGTCTTCTTCTTCTTCTTCTTGTGGCGCTACAGTCCGGGGTGGACCTGGGCCTCAACCAACATGCCTCTCCAGCCAGCACGATCTTTCGCCAGCTGTCTCCAGTTGCGCACTCCAAGTGAGGTCCTTCTCCACTTGTGTGCGCCACTTTAGTCTAGGTCGTCCTCTATTGCGTTGTCCCAATGGCTCGGATTCAAAGACTAATGCACTAATAATATAGTTCAGAAAGAGTTTGTCTAATAATTATAATAATTGTTGGTGCGACAGTCCAAAGGGTGACCAGGGCCTAGCTTGCTCATCAACTCAACTCACGAGTAGAAGGGACCTACAGTTTTTTGCCGACTCCGAACGGCGAAGTTTGAGAAACTTTCTTAGACAGTAATTACTCTTTGAGTGTTGTCAGCAGCTCGAAAGAGGTAGTGCCGTGAAAAATTCGAAAATTGGTGTTGAGCTGAGAGTCGAACCAAGACTCTTCGGCGTGTGAGCGTCGCACTCTACTCACTACGACACGGCGACCACAACTATGGCACGAAATAAAAGTGCGGCTTAAAGAAAGTACCTTCTTCAATAAGCAGGAGCTAAAAGCTAAAATTCAGGCAGCTTGGGAAGGGAGTCAGCCATCTTTTACTGAAAAACTGGTAAAATCCATGCCACGGCGGTTACAAGCTGTCATAGATGCTGAAGGAGGTGCTACGTGTTCCCGAAATTGTATTTATAACTGTCTTTGCTTTGTGTTTTAGTCGTAACTCGAATTTACTTTAAGTTTATGCTCAATTTTGTGTGTTAAAATCAAGTGCCTTTTTTTATTTTGCTTAGAAATAGCAAGTTTTTTTTTAATTTTCATATTTTTGTTTATGGTTTTTAGCAATTGAAATATGTCAATTTGAACTGTATTTAAGTTTTGTTACTTAACTACTTTTTGTAAGGCGAAGAAGATAAAAATATGTTTAAGCTGTTTAAGTGCAGCTGGAATGTGCAGACGAGAGGCTCTACGCTTGCGCTAGGTGTTAACTCTCAAGTGATAACTCTCTAGGTGTTGACTCTCAAGTTCGTTTCGAGCCTCACTTTAAGAACAAGCTAACAACAATTAAAGCTCTACAAATAACCTAATTCGAAAAGCAATCAAAGGCTTCAAATCACTATTTGCTCTTAATTGAAATTGCATTAAATTTGCATTGAGTTTGCATTGATTTGGTAAATTGGAAGTTTTCATATTTAAATAAATCTTTCACCTACACACGAATGTTATGTAAAAAACAACCACCCACGTCACGCACAATCACACAACTGTTATTTTCCTCCTCTTAACCATACGATAAGATAAGGCATGAGCTGAGTTTACGAAAAAAAACCTCCTTTCGTGAATGGAAGCACATAACGTATATTTCTTATCCACCTTAACAGATACCAGATAAGGAGTTACAATCTTACTTAGCGATCGATATTTTAAATTAATCGCTCATCATTTCGAAATAAAGAAAAGCATTTAATCGTTCTATGTTCGATCCTGTCTGCGGGGAAGGTGAGAAAACCTTCAGGATGCCCACAGATGTGAATAGTTAGTTAGCTTGACTTTTATTTTCAATAAATGTTTTTCAATGTTAAGTTTGACTTAAGTCATTTATGGTTTAGCCTATGGCCGTCTACCAGGTTGACAAAATACATACTTAAGTTTTACATTAAAAATCTCCATCTATGATACGTTTTCTATAACAAAGTGCTGCTACTGAATAATCGCATAAGGCCTACCATTCTTTTTCTCCGTTTAAAATGCACGTTACTTCATATTCGTCTAAAGCATGTTTAGATGTGAATATAAACACAAAGTTTCAAGGAGGGAAGGGGACCACGAGTTTAAGGACACAATGTTAAGCAAGTTTTTTTTTAACCTCAGATAAGTGCCGATGTTCTCGCAAGAAGATCAAATGATAACGGACACCAGACAGCTTGGTATTGATGACCATAAGCAGCAGTCATGCATTAAACCAGGCTCGGACCGCATCCAACGCACACCGACCAAAGTCATTCTTCTTTTTCTTCAATGACTCGGAATTCGTTACGAAGTTGATAAATTGAATCAATAAACCATTACTGTGCATTTTGCGGGATACATCGTTTCTCACCAGCTAACTCGTGCTACGAACAAGTTCGGTTCAACGTACCGGCTAGTTTGGGTTACTAAATCGCTCAGACAAATGATTGCAGGCCCCATTAGTTGCACTTAAATCCCAATAAATAGCCTTCAAGCTCAGTTACTGCCTGCCGTGAATCAAAACAGGTTCACTGCTAAAATATGTAAAGACGAAAATGTGCAACACTCCAACACTCATTTCACCACTTACGCTTCCACATGTGCGTACGCAAGCGCCAACCGAATTATTTGAATGGGAATTCACGAGAAGTGTATCTGTTTGGTGTTTGATGTGAAAGCGCCAAGTACTGATAATTACGTGCCATGTTTGCAAAATTTGCATGAACGCGGTTCACTTTTACCTCTGTGACAGTGCTCTCGGTAATCTTCAATGATTCAATTGCGTGCACTCGGATTCGTGTATCTGAATTCACACAGTTTTTTAACGAACAAAACACGTTGTGACTTCAAAAAAGAGTGATACGGCAAAAAAAAAAGAAATTGTGATGAACGTGAGATGTCTATGAGATAAAGCAGTGCTTCCTTATGATAAATAAAAGAGAGACTGGTCGATGCAAAGCCGCCTCGTTCATGTGATGAAATGCCTTTAGATCTTATTTCTTTAAGGCAATGTGAGGTCATTGGTCTATACCAAGAAGGCTCTAACAACGGATGAGCATAGAGCCAATTCTGCAAAGTGTACAAATTCCAAGCCGAAAATTGAATTTATTAGATCATGTGTGTGCATCATCTTGAGGAATTGAGAAAAAAAAATAATACACGAGTGTTGTCAAAAACGAGCATTAAGAACTGTTGAAATAGTGGCAAGTTATGTAAGCCATTAAACCGAAACAGAATTGATTTTAAAACTGCGCAAATCAATGCTGACACTCGCATGTGCTTTTAATTCCACGGCCGAATCGATCTATATTTGTACCGCTTTATAATTAATTATTGAGTGGCGCTACGGTCCACAGGAGGATCAGGGTCTAGCTTGTTGTCAACTTCTACTGCTACTGTTCTGTCACGAGTAGAAGGGACCTACCGCTTTTTCGCCGACTCCGAACGGCGAAGTTTGAGACAGTTATTACTCCTCGAGTGTTGTCTGCAGATCGAAAGAGGCGGTGCCGTGAAAAATTCGATTTGTTCAGCCGGGAATCGAATCTGAACCTTCGGCGTGTGAGTGCCGCACTCTACCCACTACGCCAAGGCAACTACTTGTAGTACCGCTTAGCTTCTACTTAATTCCGAAACGGGAGAAGACAATACAAGGTGCATTTCCGTTTCAATGTTACCGCTCCTGCAGTATAACTATTTGAGAAGAAGATCAAATATTGTGTCTGGTGTCCCGAGCTGCCAACCTCTGGCTTTTAAACGACACCTCAGCTAAATGATTATTTTGAAATTGATGCAGTTTAAATCGACTGAAAGGTTTGGTACAACGCCTAATGGTGCTAAGGGGTGCTATGGGGATATTTTGACTGTTATCTCGGGGGAACATATTTATTCTTCGATTACCTCTTCGTTGTTCCCGTATTAATTTTTTACAGAAGGCATTCGTATGCGAAATCAGCTTAAGGTATGAAATGTGAGCCTTTCATCCCTAGCCATAAATATTCTCCTCGCGTTTGTCCAGAATCTACACTCTGGTCCAGCGGGCAGTAGAAATTTGGCTCATTTATGGGAAGAACTCGTCGAGAATAAGGTTCAACGACTAGACTTCGTGGCGAAGAGTGATCCGTCCTCGGCGGTTGGTTTTCCTCATTTCTTGGAAGACACCTGACAAACAAATGGCTGTATAGCACTTAGAATTGACTGTTCTGCGTTGTTCTAGTGTACGGTTGCGACATGTCCAGTTTTTCCGAAAAAACAGGCGACCATTTGCTTGGAAGTGCTTCGTGCGCGACCAACTTTTGTTGGATTTGGCTTAATTTGAAACACCCATACAGATGTGGAATTTGGTTTTACGTGATCACCTGCCTTAACGGCTTATATCACGGGGAACCTTTTTCCCAAGAGTCGTAAGTAACGCAAGACTAAACGCCTTAGTTACCCAAGTACCAAATTGGGATCATGCTTGAGGGGTAATCACCCCACCTTGGTTTGATGCGAAGCCTTTCTAAAACCTCTTCCGCTCTTTGGGTCGCAGCGCCCGGTTGAGAATGCAACTCCACACTGAGAAGGGATAGTCCCCTAACCGCCTTGCCTAGTTTTGCTTGAACAATGGGCTAGACAAGTCAGCACAGTACACTATCCTCGACTCTACCCGCGATGTTAGGTGGTAAACCACAGCCACCACGAAACTCCCACAAGGGGGCCTACCGCAATGGTCAGGCTGGAACCGAAGTTCCAGGGGCCCCTGACCTCCCGTGGCACCAGAATATAGCCTCTGGTTAAGCTGTCACTACCAGTCAGGTTCCCTCTAAGCCTGGGTCTGTTAGCCGCCATCCCGCGACAGATGGTCTTTCCTCCATCAGTGTTTCCGTTGTCACTATAAATAGTGATACGGATGTGATTTTGAATCATGTGATTCATAAATCCAGTCACATCATCACCCATACAGTCGACTGCTGTTTACTTTCGGGCTCATATGCGTAAGTCCACGATTCATCACGTCACGATGTCATAGACGTGTTTCGAATCACCGCGATCGTATTTTTGGAGCATTTCTTTCGACCAATCGACACCAGCCTTTTTTTGAGCGATTGACAAATTGTGTGGGATTCAACGTGAACAAATATTTTTGACGGTCAAATGGTCATGCAATATTGAATGTAGACTGGTTCCACTAATGCCTAAAGATGTCTGAATCTTGCGATAGGTCACATGACGATCTTACAATATCAGTTGGCGCACAGCATCAACGGTTTCCGGAACAACAACTGCTTTTGGACGACCTTCACGAAATTCTTCTTGGAGTGAACTACGACCTCGGTTGAATTCACCATACCATCGATAAACACTGGTCCTTGATGGAGCTTCTTCACCAAAAATTGAATTAAGTTCATCGATGCACTGTTGTTGAGTTAATCATCCACGTCGAAAGTTGTAAAAAATAATCGCACGAAAGTTTTCACGATTCTCGATTTTTGGGGCGAGATGAAAAGTTACTGTAAAGAACACGAAAAGCGTTGGTATGTCAACACGTTCTGAGTACGTATAACCATAAAAATGTCAAACTTTACGATATAGCTGACAGTTGCCAGACTGCAACACTAGGCTTGCCCAATCCTGAAATATAAAAGGCAACCTTCGTTATTGCTACAAAATCTTCTTGAATACATAATATATTTTTTTTAAACTTGAAGCGCCCTTTATGGTAACCCGACTGGCTGGCGGAACAGTACAAAAAGCCACCAAGGCGTTTTTTTCTTAGCAATTGATCGTCTTGTGTGTGCTTTTGTTTTTTTTTTTTCAAGAGAAGGAACCTCCAGTCTTTGGAGATTCCGAAATTTCACTTTATATTTGTTCTATGTTTTCTCAGCAGTTAAAAAAAGTGGTGCGCTGAAAGAAAGCGAGTTCAGTCCTGGAATCTAATTTGAGACAGTGTTTGTATCGCACTTAGCACACTTCGTTAAGACAGACTCTATTTTTGCAGAACGGAATTAGGGAATTCTTGGCTGCTCAAAAGTTGTTTCTCTTCCTTCAATGATTACTCAAAAAATTATTATTTTTTTTTTTGGTTTTTATAATTGGTGCGCGCTAAATTGCGAATTGTTCATACCCTTAAATGACTGGAGTTAAGTCACAGCTCGGGCCGAAGGTACAGAGGAAGAGAGCGAAAGGTGGTACCGATGCACATTGTTTTAAAATGCATGTGGATTGTAATGGACAAAGGACGGCCTAGGCTAAGGTGACGCACACAAGTGGAGCAGGACCTCAACCACCTTATAGTGCGCAACTTGAGGCAGCTGGCGAAAGATCGTGCTGACTGGAGAGGCATGTTGGTTGAGACCCAGGTCCAACCCGGACTGTAGCACCACAACAAGAACAAGGAGAAGGATTGTAATGGCGGGGCAAAATATTCGTGTCGTGCGGCTGAAGAACGAGTCTCTAAATTTAACTGTACGTTCGAAGGAAGGTATTGCGGGTGAATTCTTGAAAGGAAGGATTGCAGCTGGCTAACTCCTTAAAGCATTTTTTGTTGAAATAGCGATAGAAGAGTGATAGAGACTCCACATTTCGTCGATGTTCAACCGAGTCGATTGACTTGGCAGCATTATATCACCAATAAGTTATATCGCTCGCTGTTGGATTCTATCTAGTAGGCGCGGAGGGGTCTTAAGAGCACCAGATAGGAGCGTTATACTCAAGCTTTGTGTGGATGTACGCCTTTTATGTTGTTACCAGGCCAAAAGGAGTGAAACATTTCTAGCATCGCTTTAAGAAATCGGGACATTTCGCTGCACTTTTAGCGATCTCGAATATGTGATCATTCCAACTAAGTGTTGAGTTGATACACGTACCGAGGATAGAAAGTCGTTCAGTTTCAACAATGCAGGAGCCATTCAAAAACAATGACAGGTTGTTTTGAGATCGCTTGAGTGACTGTAGACAGAACTGAGTTTTGGAAGCATTAAATTCCACTCTATTCTATTTAATAATAATAATTGTTGGCGCTACAATCCAAAGGGGGACCAGGGCCTAGGTTGCTCATCATCTACTCGTGCTGTGCGCGCTACTGTTCTCTCACGAGTAGAAGGGACCTACAGTTTTTTGCCGACTCCGAACGGCGAAGTTTTAGAAGCTTTTTTGGACAATTATTACTCTTTGAGTGTTGTCAGCAGCTCGGAAGAGGTGGTGCCGTGAAAAATTCGAAAAATTGGTGTTGATCTGGGAATCGAGCCTACACCTTTCGGCGTGTGGGCGTCGCACTCTACCCACTACGCCAAGGCGACTCTATTCTCTATTCTATTCTTTTTACCCCAATCAATTATGCTGTAACTTACGATGCCGTGATGTAATGGGTAGAGTGCGATGCTCACACGCCGAAGGGTCTAGGTTCGATTAATGGCCTCGAATTTTTCACGGCGCCACCTCTTTCGAGCTGCTGACAACACTCAAAGAGTACAACTGTCTAAGAAAGCTTCTCAAACTTCGGCATTCGGAGTCGGCAAAAAACTGTAGGTCCCTTCTACTCGTGAGAGAACAGTAGCGCGCACAACACGCGTAGTTGTAGATGAGCAAGCTAGGCCCTGGTCCCCCTTTGGACTGTAGCGCCAACAATTATTATTATTAACATACGCTACCGTTCCAAGTCTTCTTCTTCTTCTTCTTCTTCTTCTTCTTGCGGCGCTACAGTCCAGGTTGGACTTGGGCCTCAAACCGTTTCAAGTCAATGGCCGAAGAGGAGGAACGAGAGCCGAGGAACGAATATGAAAAGCTGAGGGTGCTGTCATCAGCGAAGGAATGAATTGGTTTAGAAGTAACAGACAGGAGATCAATAATAAAAATGAAAACTCCAAAAGCCTGCATTTTCGGGAAGAGAGCATGATGCCAGATTCTGTTAAATGCTTTTATTATATCAAGCGCAACGATTGATCGATCAACGAACGATCATTGTGCAAAGATTGGTTCCATTTTTCGGCGAGATAAGCCAAACTTAAGTTCTATATCTTGTCCGAAAGTCAATTTTCATGAATTTTAAAATTTGTTTGTTTCCTATGCAAGAGAGTGTGGATTAAGATGGCTCTTTAGCGTTCACCACCTTGGTTTGGTTTGAAACACGTTTTCATTGCTCGATTTAGACGCAGGAGGTTCTTGTTCCTGTCATTGTGCCCAACGAAACCAACTCTCAATGACTATTTATTGTTTATGAAGAGATTTGCCTGCCTTGCCGTATAGGGAACTCAACCCCCAACTCACAACACATGAAACAACACATTCATTTCCCGCATTTCTTCAACGACCACCCACTGATGTGGACAATCAATCAATCCGTTCCATTAGAGTCCGCTTATGACAGACTTCACTTAACAATGTACATAAAGTTTTCAACGCAAATATGTCTAGCTAAATCCTGTTTGATATTTCCATCGAAAGCTAAAATACTTTCTTCTTCACAAAATTCAGATAGCCACCTTATCACGTTTTTATTTAAAAAAAAAAAGTTTATCGATTTTTTCAAGTCCATGTCGCTGATAAGGTTCAATGATGACGCCGCAAAAGAATGTATTCCCAGTTGAAAGAATACATAGATAAGCTTAGAATCATATCCGAATGGTATTATGGACATTTTAATCAGCTGCCAATTGCTTTATTGGCTTAAATGGGGTTAAACTTGAAGTGTTATGCAAAGTGTACAAATTCCAAACGGAAAATTGAATTCGTTTAATTAATTGGATCACGTGCGTGTATGGATGATACAGGATTTGAGGAGGATTGAGGGGAGATTGAGGATTTGAGAAAAAAAATAATATACAAGTGTTATCAAAAACGAGCATTAAAAACTGTTGAAATAGTGGCAATTAGGAAGGGCACAAAAAGGAAAAGAATTCATTTTAAAACCGCGCTAATCAGTGCTTACAAAATGCTGACACTCGCATGTGCTTTTACCAGGTATACCGGTACGAAGTAAGCGTCAAGATACAAATGTCTCGATAGGGAACGAGCCCTTATTTTTTTTTTTTTGTTTGCTTGCTGTGACATCTGTAAAAAAATATTTAGTAAACATCAAATCATTGAACAGACAACATCATATTTTTTTAGCGTGTTAAAAATGTCGTATTTTGTACCAGAAAGTGATGATTTGCGGAAAGCATTAATTTTTTGTTTTCATTTGAAGAAAAGTGCTGCAGAGTCGCATCGAATGCTCGTCGAGGCATATGGTGATCATGCTCTCTCAGAAGCAGCATGCAAGAGATGGTTTCAACGGTTCAGAAATAATTTTGATTCGAGAAATGAAGAACGTGGAAGACCACAGAAAAAGTTTTAAGACGCCGAATTGCAAACGATATTAGATGGAGATGACACTTTGAGTCAAAAGCAAATGGCAGCAATGTTCAATGTTGCACAATAAACACTTTCTGACCGTTTAGAAGCTATGGGAAAGATCTAAAAGTGTGCAAAATGGGTGCCACATGAATTGAATGAAAGACAGATGGGAAACCGAAAAAACACTTGCTTCATGTGAAATTTTGCTTCAAAGACACGAAAGAAAATCGGTATTGCATCAAATTGTTACTGGCGATGAAAAATTGATTTATTTTAAGAATCCTAATCTGGAACAACCATCAACATCGACTTCAAAACCATATCGATTCGGCAAGAAGACAATGCTGTGTGTTTGATGGGACCAGAAAGGTGTGCTGTGCCACGAGCTCCTAAAACCTGGTGAAACCGTCAATACTGATCGCTACCGACAACTAATGATCAATTTGAACCATGCATTGATCGAGAAACGCCAGAATGGGCCAGAAGAGACGGCAAGGTAATTTTGCTCCATGACAATGCACCTGCACACAAAGCAAAACCGGTTCAGGATACAATCAAAGCACTTGGCTGGGAGCAGCTACTCCACCCGCCGTGTTCACCAGAGTTGGCTCCTTCGGACTACCATTTGCTTTCATCGATGGGACACGCATTGGCTGAGCAGCACTTTGATTCCTACGAGGAGGTCGAAAATTGCGTGTGTGATTGGTTTGCTTTAAAAGACTAACAATTTTATTGGCGTGGTATTCACAAATTGCCAGAAAGGTGGTCAAAGTGTGTAGAAAACAATGGCCAATACTCTATATAAAATGTTTTTACTTTCTTATTAATAATTAGTGTTTTATTTTCAAATAAATGCTCATTTCATACGGGTATACCAGGTATTGAACATTTTTTATTGGGTTTAACAATTTAAAGACGGCGTGTACAACCAGTGGCTCGCACATGAATGTTTTATATGGTGGCGGGTGTAAAGAACAGCAGAAGCAGCACGATATTGTTGTGTTCCTTTTTCGCAAGATTCGTTACTTTGAAAATTTAAAAATTATTTTACAAGGCGCCACCAGATAAAGCAGCGCTTGATTTTTACTTTCAGCAGATGATGCTAAATAAAAAAAAACTGCGTCATCCTCAACGTGCACTTGTTAAATGAAATTGAGCTCTATAACCCAACTGAAAACGCAATGAAATTGAATTGGGAAATTCGATCACGCTATCTAACCTGGCACTACATTTTGTTTTTAAATAATTTGCTCCCGAATTCTCAAAAAAAAGGTCAATTTTTTTTTCTTTTTTTTTTCATCCAAGGTTAAGGTACTGTTTGTCCTTAAGGCAAAACCTAATGCGGTGGTATCAGTTCAAGGGTGCAGGAGTGTAAGACATTTGTTCTGTCATTTTAAAGAACGCCTCTTTTTGAATCAGAACAGATTTTAAAATGAAAATTTTTACAAAACAGTAAATTTCACTTGTAACGTACGCTTGAGTTTTTGCAAGGAAGAGTTAGAGATGGGGCCGTATTCAAAGGATTACATTTTTATTCCACTCTTATACACATATAACAAAACAAAGGATTGATTGTGTTTCGATTCTCTAAAGGGGTTGATTTCAAATTAAAGCAGCCGAACAGATGTTGTCTGTTGTAGTTTGAATGTACAGGGTGCGTCTTTCTGGTGAAACGTAAACTAAAAAAAAAACAGATTTTTAAAAAACAATTTCTTCACAAGAGCTAATGTGACTTAATTGTGTACCCATTTTAATTTGTTCATATAGCTCTAATCACATCAATTTATAGATGAAATGTAAAAAAAATACATCGCTTTACTTTAGCAAGTTTAGAATGAATAAACTTGTAAACTATTTCACAAGGATAGCAGTTGCGTTTTTCTTTTCGAAAATGCCACACCGTACAGTAGCGAAATTTAATGAAGTGAACATTTTTTAACTTCCAAAAATAATAGCTTTTTTATTGGCACAGAAGGAGACAAAATTCATACCAGGCTGCTGGCATTGAAAATTGTCTAGGTTACCACAAGCTAGAAGGATTTGAAGGAATTGCAAATGAATGTTAGGTACAGTCAAAGAGAACAAAATCTAAAACTCGTAATTAAAATTTGACATTTGATGTATACAAAATTAACATCAGTGCTTATAAATCCCTTGCTGTCATTCCTTGCGTCGTGTGCTCTACAGTGAACGGATACTTTAAAGTAACGCATTTTGCATACCACAATTGCTCAATTGCTAGAATTGTTTTTATCTTTCCCCTGTGTGTCGGAATACAAGATGATCTTTTCAGTGAGGTAATGCAACACTGGGGAGATATTCCAACAACTTTTATTGAAAATTTAGTTAATTCTATGCTCGACTGTTTCAAAAAAAAGAAAGGATTTTCCCATAAAATATTAAGAAATTTGAATATGTGATATTCCCATTTCTCTTGAATGTAAAGGGTGTCCCAACAAGAACGCAAAATATAAATTTTAAATAAAAAACGCAGATATTTAAAAAAAATCGTGAAATATTTATTATATCGTACAGTAGGCAGGATGAGGTTAAGTATGGAGTAACACATCGGCCAGATGGCCGCCGCGGCTTTGCTTTGACATACACGATCTTTTAATGAAATTTTCAATGACCGTTTTGCATAAATGCTGCGGTATTTCATTCAGGCAGCGTCCAATTTCCACTTTTAAGGCTTGAGGCGTCGTCGGCTTATTCGCATAAACCATCAACTTTAAGAAATCCCAAAGAAAAAGTCCAATGGTGTTAAATCGCACGATCTAGGCGGCCAACTCTGGTCTCCAAAACGCGAAATAACACAACCGGGAAATGACTGATGCAGCAATTGAATTGTTTCTCTGGCTGTATGAGATGTGGCGCCGTCTTGTTGAACCCACATCCCCTCCACATTCATTTCTTATATTCTAGGCACGAAAAAATTGGTTATCATTTCACGATACTGAACACCATTGACTGTGTGCGCCTGACCTGACTCATTTTCATAAAAAAAGGCCCAATGATTCCTCCAGCCCAAAATCCACATCATACAGTGACACGTTGAGCATGCATTGCTTCCCGTGTATCGCTCCAGGATTTTCCTCGCCCCAAATGGGACAATTTTGCCTATTGACGAAGCCATCAAGATGGAAATAGGCCTCGTCACTAAAGATGATTTTATCGGCAAAATCATCATTTTCATGTTCAATTCAATTCATTTACAATGAGAATTGCGTTGTTCATTCCTGTAGCGCTCAATTTTTATTAACCTTATACCTTCTACTAATATACAATAATAATTGTTCAAATGTCAAACAATGACAATTCGAATGGCGCCAAATTTAAGACTTGCATGTTTATTGGGACACCCTATATTTACTTGTGATCTTTATTACCTTTTTTCCCGTTTTGTTAATAAACTACAGTATTATTGCAAAACGCATAAATATCCAACGTGTCTTAACCGACATTCTTAGAGCAATAGTGCACACAAAAAGAAAAAAACATTTTCATTCTCTAAAAGATCTTTGATCCATCAGTTATTTTGTTATCCTTTTGTGCATGTTCTTCATTTAATTAACTTTTTATCATTTTACAATTTTACAAGAACAGATTTATAGTTTGGTCGCCGTGGCGTAGGGGGTTAAGTGCGACGCTCACACACCAAAGGGTCTAGGTTCAATTCCCAGTTCAATACCAATTTTTCGAAATTTAAACGGCACCACCTCTTTCGAGCTGCTGACACCACTCAAAGAGTACTGTCTAAGAAAGCATCTCAAACATCGCCGTTCGGACTCGGCAAAAACTGTAGGTCCCTTCTACTCGTGAGAGAACAGTAGCGCGCACAGCACAAGTAGATGATGAGCAAGCTAGGCCCTGGTCCCTCTTTGGACTGTTGCGCCAACAATTATTATTATTCGATTTAAGTGTTGTCTATATTTTAGTCAGCACGCAGCAACTGAAGATTGACAATAAACTGCTAATTAACACATAAAACTATCCAATGATAGCAGTAAGAAATAGTGGTGCCTAGCAACCATCTGTGTACCCACCTTGGGACTACCCGCGTACCTGGTCAGGACCTCTGTTGATGGTTGGGTCTGCCTACAGCACAACCAGAGATGGCGTGACTCTCCAGGATGCAGGGTGACCAAGGCTATGCTCCCAAAAGTCAGAAAGAAATCAGCGTCTTTTCTGCTATCTCTAGACAGAAACGAGTGCAGACGACTTGTCGGCATACTAACGGGACACTTTACCTTCGCTATGCACCCGAGTCGGCTTGGGCTTAGTGATGTCACACTTTGCGACGCCCGTGGAGAAGGTGAAGACACTTCAGAGCACTTTCTCTGTCAGTGTCCTGCTTTCGCTCGTATCAGGTGGCGGTTATTTGGCGCTGATATGGTGGGAACTGAAAACCTAAGTTCTATATCACAGAAGCGCATCTTGGTTTTTCTTCGGAAAACCAAGAAATTACATTAAATGAAGGTTACTGCCTGGTAGTACAGTGGACCAGTATTTGAGTCTGAGCTCTCCAGTATAGTTTATTCCAACCTCCAAAAAAAAAAACACCATATGTGTATGTTCGAGCTTGAGTATAACACTCCTATATGATCTGGAGCTCCTTAGACTTCCCTGTATCTACTTGATATAATCCAACAGCAAATGGGTCTTATTGGAAATAATAATACAACGACATAATATAGCGTCTTTATCACTCTTTTATCGCTACTTTAATAAAACAAAAAAGCGCTTATGGGTTAGCCAACTGCATTCCTTCCTTGAAAAATATAGGAATGCCCTCCCATTCCCCCTTAAGCGGATATTCGGTCGTAAGGTTCAGAGACTCGTACTTGAGTTACACCACACATGTACATAAAATAGAAAAGAATTCTCTTTCAAGCTCAACACAGTCATTTAAAATTACTGCTCACCGGTACCTCCTCTCTCAGTCTTCCTCTCCAACTTCGGCCTGCGTTGTGATTTAATTCCGATCATTTAAGAGCACTTTATTATCCTTTTATCTCGCGTCAATTATAAAAAGAAAGGTTTCCCTTCGTTTTCTCATATAAATGTCCTTGACGAATCGTATGTAAAGCGATATGTAATACACCAAACCAATGCACCAACTGGCGTTTAGTTTCAAAATACGCAAAACCTCTCACATCAGTAGAAATAACAGGCAAAGTAGTGCGTCCAAACTTTGCCGTAGTAGATGTCGTTTAAAAAATGATTATGAATCACAAGCTCTATAGAAACGTCAAGGTTTAACTCTGATATTCCTTTAAGCCAGTTATATTCTGCCGTCTACTATCGATAAAGCTTGCAAGCCCTTCTGACATTGAAGACCTGACAACATAACATGAACCTAAATTAATGTCCAATGAATTCAATTCGTAAGACTCAACGACCTGTTCACGTTGTGAATTCAAATAAATTCCTAACTGAATGACGGATCATATTTCGACTCTAT
This sequence comes from Eristalinus aeneus, assembly GCA_955652365.1. Taxonomy (NCBI): domain Eukaryota; kingdom Metazoa; phylum Arthropoda; class Insecta; order Diptera; family Syrphidae; genus Eristalinus; species Eristalinus aeneus. The sequence continues at coordinate 27,285,647 of OY019130.1, read as the reverse complement.
GCGGAGAGCACAACAAATATCGCATTAGGCACTCTTTCAGAATTTATTTGTTCATGCTTATCTTTTATTTACATGCACGAATACTCATGTTTTGAAATTATGTAAACTTTGTTCTGATTTCCTGGCGAATGCATACGAATGAATGAAAAGCATTATGCCTGAACAAAAATCGGAGCAAACACAAACATGTTTGTTATCGCTGCATGCTCTAAACTAAGTCCTACTGATGTTGTACTTAATTAAATTTTTGCTAACCGACTCGAGGTGAGTCCACAATGTGAACTTACATATTTCTGGTTGCTTAGGCGAATTGCCTTCAGGACTTGATTAAGCATAGATGAAGGAAATTACAAAACGTATCCCTACCAAAATGTTGTGAACTAACTTGGAGAGGTGTGACTGACGACCGTGATTCATGGGCCTGTTAACTGGATTTAATGCACTTTCTGATCATTAAGTTATTACCAAGTCGTGATATAATCCGACTGTTTACGCGAATACACTCATTAACTTGTGGGCTAACTTGCCAAAATAAGTTTAAGACACAGGAGGTGTAAACAAATCTGGGTCATGCGTTCGTCATGACAAGCAAAGTGATACCATCAATATTAATTAAAAAAAAACATTCAGTTGGAAAAGAAGAAATGATTTCCCAAAAAACTCAAACATTAGCAGCTGCTCTTGAATCTAAACATTTGATTGCACTCAACTGTAATGAAGAAAAAAAATCAAAGTTATTCCTTTTTTTAAGCTTGAGCATAGTCTCACCCCTGGGACACACTTCAAACCCCGTTCCAACTGGACACATGAAATCCGGAATTTTGAAAATGTACAATCCACAACTAAAAACGGCTACCAAACAGGATTCAAGCAGACGACTCAGCATCCCATAAGGAGTTTCATAAACACAAAAAATAAAATGGAAATCATGTGTGTGTTTGCACACACATGCACCCATAACTTGTCACAATTCATAAGCCGATGCCGAAGAAAGCAATTTGAATTCATCCCTAAGTACTCACCACAAATGCGCCGTGTCTGCTGCAGTCAGGTAAGGACTCCTGAATTAAGCCAGTTCAATGAGGAAAGAGGAAAGCAATAAAAGTTTTGGATGCGATTTTACTGCTGCACACTGTGAGGTATTGGCAAGCAACCAGTTTTCCTGTTTTACTGGTTAGGACCACAATCGTTGCAGTGAAAAACCAGCAGCAGTAGTGACGGCAAAACAATAAACCACAATTTGTACGACACCACAACAATGACCAAATTAGGGTTTTCGTGAGAAACCACAAACTTATTTCACACTTTTGGCACAATTAGATTTTTATACTTTTCTGCGGTTAAATGAAGTTGCAAATAATATTTGTTATCACAACGTGACACTCGAAAAGCCAATTCTACACAACGATGAACGAGGAAACCAAAAAAAACATAAACAGAATTTCACTCAAGCTCTCCCGCACGACTATACAACTGAGAATTCAAAACAAACTGAAAAGTTGAAGCGCTGCGTGGATATCGGCGACGTGCCGTGCCGCTATAACTTGTTGAGTTTTCTCAGTCACCCATCCCTGTCTATCTCATGTGTTTGTCGTCCGGCTGTGGTTGGTGAATTTCTTCTTTCGCCATGCGTTTTGTTGTTATAGTCGTTTTTGCTTTGATTTCTTTTCTGATTTTTTTCTCCTCCCTTGCGCGCACAAATCATAAGCGAAATGCGAAGCGGGAAAATATTGAAAACATTATGGAAGCGAGAGAAGGTAAGAGAGATAAAGACATAGATGAGCAAGAGAGCAACTTCTTGAAGAGGAATCTGTGTAAAATTGTAGTAGATCAAGGTAAATGCCTGTCTTAAAAATTATATTTTTGATGTGCTGCTTAAACTGACAATTACTGTGACAATTAAACCATATGATATGGCTCACACGACTAATTGAACACAGAAATTTTGATTTTTCTTCAAAAGATACTAATTAAGGGTTAAATAATTTTATTTCATAACAGAAGCTATGTTTAAATACATTTTTTAGACAACAAAACACAAGCAGTTTGAGAAGTGCTAAAACAAGATCTCAACTTTCACAATCCGAAATTTCAACGACTACGTTGTAATATGCAATATAACGGTATTTTTCAAAGAAAAATCGGACGTTATTTTGGTGCAATGAGTATGCACATATTGAGTAATTTTATATTCATATCATTATCGCATAAAGCCGCGTTAAAAAGGCACCGAAAGTTAAGGAAATATTCCCATATATAGGAAGATTAGTGCTGTTGGATAACAAAGATGGGAGACCGTTGTTTGTCCATATATAGGAAGATTAGTGCTGTTGGATAACAAAGATGGGAGACCGTTGTTTGAGACCGTTGTTTTGCAATTGCTTCCTCCTACTGCACCAATAATGTCATGTTTTATCCACTTTTGATTCTTTTGCCTTCTTCAAGATAGTGGAAGAATAAAATTCCGTGAGCATCCAAAAATATAGATGCCATTACCTTGCCAGCCTTTGTGTTTTTGGACACTTTGGGCGTGGTTCACCGGCTGCTGTCCACTCCGCTAACTCTGGAGTGTATAGGTGGATCCATTTTTCATCCATTGTGACATATCGACGCAAAAAGTCCTGTTTATTCTGATGAGGCAGCTCCAAACAGCTCTCAGAATCATCGACACGTTGTTGTTTTTGGTTCATTATGAGCAGCCGCGGCAAACATTTCGAAAACAACTTTCTCATGGACAAATGATTTTGCAAAATTCTGTACACATTGCCTTCTGATATCTTTAAGGTCAGCAGTTCACTTTCCGGTTTTCCAAAACGATGTACTTTTGTGACGTTGTCAGGTGTAACCACTTCAATTGGACTTGGAGAGCGTTCAGCGTCGTTGGTGTCTGTACGGCGACGTTTAGTTGTCGACAAATAGTTGTTTTTGGAGGAGCAGTGTCCCTGTAACATTTTTAAAGCCATTGTTGAGCTTGCACTGTATTTTTTTCCATCAATAAATCAAATACAAGATCCTCTCTGCCGTATTGTGTGAGCGTCTGAAACCATTTGTCCATGACCTGATAGATCCCTAACAGTGTGGTTTCAGACCAGGGAAGTCCACAATAGACCAGATCTTCACATTACGGCAGATCCTGGAAAAGACCCAAGAAATGCAAATTGACGCTCACCACCTATTCGTCGATTTCAAGGCTGCATATGACAGTGTGCATAGAGACGAGCTATACAGTGCCATGTCTAGTTTTGGCATTCTTGCCAAATTCGTCAGATTGTGTAGGATGACGATGGAGAACTCTCGCTGCTCCGTCAAGGTCGGTAACGAACTGTCATGTGACTTCTTTAACATCATCCTCGAGAAGATCGTGTGTAACTCACAAGTCAACACCAGAGGCACGATCTTCCAGAAGTCAGTTCAATTGTTAGCTTACGCTGATGACATTGACGTGATTGGACGAACACAGCGAGCCGTCAATTAGGCGTTTGCTGGCATTGAAGCGGAAGCGGCTAAAATGGGTCTTGCGGTAAATGAGGCAAAACGAAGTACATGCTGTCATCAATGAAGGACACACAACATCGACGTCTCGGACGGAGCATCACACTAGGCAGCAGAAACTTCGAAGTAGTCAAGGACTTCGTCTACCTCGGCTCCGCGGTAAACAGGGACAACAACATCAGTACCGAAATCAAACGCAGAATCACTCTTGCCAACCGCTGTTTCTTTGGGCTCCAGAGGCAATTGAGTAATAAAGCCCTCTCTCGAAGGACTAAACTAGCTTTATATAACAGCTTGATCATCCCCGTCCTACTATATGGCGCAGAATCTTGGACGTTAGCAAAGGCGGATGGAAGCCCTTAGTCTTTTCGAGAGAAAAGTTTTGCTTGCGATTTTTGGTACTGTTTGCGTTGATGGCATCTGGAGGGGAAGATTTAATGACGAACTCTATAGGCTGTACAGCGACATGCGCCTGGTTAAGCGTCTACGGATACAACGCTTAAGATGGCTAGGCCATGTAGAGCGTATGGACACCACTGCTCCGGCCCGAAAAGTCTTTGAATCCGAGCCATTGGGACAACGCAACAGAGGACGGCCTAGACTGAAGTGGCGCACACAAGTGGAGAAGGATCTCAACCAACTTGGAGTGCGCAACTGGAGACAGCTGGCGAAAGATCGTGCTGGCTGGAGAGGCATGTTGGTTGAGGCCCAGGTCCACCCCGGACTGTAGCGCCACAAGAAGAAGAAGAAGAAGCGGTGTTCAATCAACAGATGAAATTTTGTTTTTTCCATTGTTTTAAAAATCCTAAAAGTAACTTCACTTGAAGCACTGTAACTTGCAACCTAATAATCAGATTGTTCTGAAAATTTGACAGGCATTATTTGAATGGATTTTTTGTTTGTGGCGCAAATTAAATTTTTGTGATGTGTTGTGCAAATTAAATTTTACAAGAAACATCCTACGAAGGATATGTGGTTAAGGAATAAGGAAGGAATAAAGTAAAAATACATATTGGACACTTTTGTTATTAGTGAATAAACTTCATCACATTTAAAACAAAATTCTGCTTGCAGTGTGGAAACAACCGAGCCAAAGTACAAATGGAGATGAACATACGAATGAATTCTTTCATCAGCATACTGACTTACTGTAGAACATGGCGGCCACAGTATGGTGATGTATATCGAGTGGAGTTTCTTGACAGTATAATTGATCAAAGTGCGAACGTTAATATTTTAAGCAAAATTTGGTACCAGGTGTCAATAAAGGACAAGACAATTTCTTTTTCTACAAAGCCAACGTGCCAAACGACACATCCTATTTAGCAAGGTCGTCGATCAAAAACACTTGAATAAAACTGCAAGCAAGCATGAAAGCGAGCATTTATAAGGACGTCAAGTAGCCTGAAAACACTTTTGTAATAGACAGTATTTAAAGAGTGGTGTTCATAAAAAAAAAGACAAAAATAAGCCTGTTAAGCATCTTTAGCTGGAAGAATTTATAAAATCAAAGAGTACACAACGAAGTACTACACATGAATTTTCCAATTATACATTTTCTAGAATTTATTGTTTTGTTATATCCAGTGAAATGTTGTGAACATACAATTGATTAAGTTTGACCAAAAAGTAGAATTGTATTACATCTTTAAACTTAAGTATATTTTTTAGAGAAACTATGTATAAGACAATGGTTATGACAATGTTTGATGGAAGGCATTTTAATAATTTGCGGGTTGTGAGGAATCTCCGATACTTCATCTCTGATGACGGGTGGTGTCTTGCTTATAATATTAGTAATAAATGGGTGGCGCTACAGTCCACATCAACAACTCGTGTCGTGCGTGCTACTGTTCTCTCACGAATAGAAGGGACCTACAGTTTCTTACCGACTCGGAGCGGCGAAGTTTAAGAAGCTTTCTTAGACAGTTATTACTGTTTGAGAATTGTCAGCAGCTCGAAAGAGGGGGTGCCGTTAAAAATTCGAAAAATTGGTGTTGAACTGGGAATCACACACCCTACCTCTACCCACTACTCCACGGCTACCTGTATGTCTTTTTTTATTTTTTTTATAATTGACGCCTGCAAAAGGGGTTGCGAGTACCCTTAAGTGACCGGATCAAGTCACAGCACGGGCCGAAGGTATAGAGGAAGAGAAGGAGAGGATGTACCGATGCACATTGGTTTTAAATGCCTGTGGATTGTAATGAGGAGGAAAAATCGAGCTTGGAATAGCATTCCAGATTCGTTTAGTGCGGCTAAAGAACGAGTCTCTGAATTTGGCTGTAAGTCCGAAAGAGGGCTTGAGGGTGAATTGGTGGGCATTCCTAGCGAGACGTGTATTGCGGGTGAACTCTTGAAGGAATGCAAGTGGCTCATTCATCTGAGCATTTCTTGTTAAAGCTAGCGAGAAAAAAGTGACAACGACGCGACATTAGGTCGGTGTTCTATCGGGTCAATCGACTTCGCGCTATTACTGTCACCTATAAGTTTTATCATATCGAATTCTATCCAGCAGGTGCAGGGAGGTCTTAGAAGCACCTGACCAAATAGGAGCGTTATACTCAATTTTTGGGCGTATGTAGGCCTTGTATATTGTAGCCAGATCAGAGGGGGTGAAGTACTTCTTGCATCGTTTAAGGAAGCCTAGACATTTCGCAGCACTTTTGGCGACCTCAAATATGTGATCGTTCCAACTAATTGTTGGGTTGATACACATACCGAGGATGGAAAGTCTTTCGGTTTCAACAACGCAAGTGCCGTTCATGGATAACGACTGATTATTTTGTGATCGCTTTAACGACAGCACTGGGTTTTAGAAGCATTAAATTCCACTCTATTCTTATTTCCCCAATCGATTATGCTGTCAAGGTCGGAATTTAATGTGCTTAACATACGAAGTGGAGGGACGTGAGCCAAGGGACGAATATGAAAAGCTAAGGGTACTGTCATCAGCCAAGAAATGAATAGGATTAGAAGTAGCAGACAAGAGATCATTTATGAAAATGAGGAAGAGTGTCGGAGACAAAACAGAGCCGTGGGGAACACCAGCATTAATATGTTGAATATCAGACTTGAATCCATCCAAAACGACTTGTATTGAACGATTCGAACAGTAATTTATAATCCATTGAAGAAGAGACTCATCGATCCTAAAAGCATGCATTTTCGACAAGAGAGCCTGGTGCCAGACCCTGTCAAATGCCTTTGAAATATGAAGCGCAACAATCTTGCTTTCTCCTACATTGTGCAAAGATTCGTTCCACATTTCAGTGAGATATGCCATCAGATCACCAGTGGAACGGTTGCTTCGGAAGCCGTACTGCCGGTCATTAAGAAGCTTCCGGGACTCAAGATATTTCATAAGCTGACGGTTTATCTGCGTTTCAATGCCCTTGGAGAGAAGAGACGTTAGTGCTATGGGTCGGTAGGAGGTGGGTGACAAAGATTCACCCTTTTTAGGGACGGGCTGGACAAACGCAGTTTTCCACTTACTCGGAAAGAGCCCTGAAGAGTAGGACAGATGGAAAAACTTACGCAGTGGTTTTGCCAACGTAGAAGAACAACTCTTCAGAAGAACAGGGGGTATACCATCCGGGCCAGCGGATTTGTGTATGTTTAGATCCTTAAGTACTCTTGCTACTGTACGAGTGCGAAAGTGGATTTGCCCAATGGATAAATTTACGCTCTCAAGTACAGGCGGGGACAAAGTGCTATCCGGCAGCGTTGAGCTAGCTGCAAAGTGTGCAGCAAGCAGATTAGCTTTGTCCAAAGAGCTGACAGCTGGAATGTCATTGCAAATGAGCGTTGGGATCGATGATTCTCTTTGCGAATCATAAAAAATCAAACAACAAAGAAGTCAGCACGCGAATGTTCCAAAGGACCAAGCTACTAGGATCCTACTGCGGTGTAATAACCCATATTTTAGCAGGAGTACTATGAGTTTTGCAGTGTAAATGAATTAGGAATATGTGTTTTTTTTAAATAATGGCCAAAAATTTGATGTCTGGATTTTCTGTTGTACGTAAATAATCTTTATTTTTTAAAAACAATTTTAAAATGTGCAATATTTTTAACAGACACGATTGGTAATGAAAGCGAGCTTTCTTGGACGTCGTACGATGAATTATGTACGTCGAATAATTAAAGTCGCTAAGTCAATGATTTCCTCCTTTACACTATTTATTATGTATGAAACTTATCGATTGCTACAAGTAGTAAGTATTACAGATCCGTCAAAAGAAATGCCACTCTGAAGGATTTTTGTGTTTATTTAGCACAAATAATTACTAGACATTCAGCCAATAATTCGAATATTGCTCGTATTATTGGCTGAAGACTTTAAACATTTATTCCTAATCCTATTATACCCATACTATTGGGCCAGTACAATGAATGAAATCTGGTTTATACTCTGAAAGTTGCTGTGTTACAAATCTGCCTGTAAGCAGATGGCAAAAGAGTAATGGAACGTATTGAAAATAGAAAATTAGAAATTTCAACACACTGTTGAACCTCGATTATCCGTATAAGTCTGGGCAATGAATCAAAAAAGCTTAGTAAAAGCAATGCAATGCAGTTAACAGATGCAAGGTACACATTTTCCGAACAGAACTTAGTGATACATTTAATTTGCAGATCGTGGTGTCTTGGCACGAGCTCGATCGCTTTATAATAGGCGACAGCGTGAGGGACAGAAGACAAGAAGATAACGGAGGCTGGGGGGACTATAGGTTGCCCCTCTGGATGATGTTCCAATACGGTCGGGTGTGTGGCAGGTTGTCGCTCCGATGATAAAGGTGATGTAGGAAAGTGGGTAGATCGCCTTTGGACTGGATTTGGATTTGGATTTACATTTTTCTCAATTTGCTTCCAATAATCAAAGAGAAGTAGCAGTCTATCAATCAACTGTCTCAAAATTAAACACAAGAAACGTATAGTCTCCCTTGGCAACGGTTGCGGCTTCCAATAAAAGAATACAAAATTGTTGACTTGGAGACATCAATATTTTGTTCTATACGACCTTTATCGTCCTAGAATTGCAAGTATTGTTACCAATATAGCCGAAAGCCGGACAAATAGCAAAGCGACAGAGCACATTGTTGTTTCTTCCGAAGGTGAATTCTCCGTCAAGAATGAATCTACAGTACCTCACAAAATTGAGCATACACCTATCATTACTTCATATTCGTGCTGTTTCAAAGCCAACCACTTTTTTGTTTTATTTTTTTGGTATGCAATCATGACTGAATACGTACACTTGCCCGCATAAGTCTGCGTACAACGGAAAAAAAAACAGAAACATCAACTTCAAACGTAAATTTTTCAGTTACTATAGCATGCATCAAGTTCATTTTTATTTTATACACTGCCGGTACTTTTCGCATGAAGAAGCATGTTTCCTTGAAATCGACACACAAAATTGGGCATACAGATGTCATGTGTGCGTTATACACAAGCTTCGCGGAATCGATGCATGCAAATTTGTTCAGGAATGAAGCAACAAATGTCCTTGATGATCATTTCTGCACACGCTTTTGAACTGAAAAGACCGATATTCTCTTCTTTGTGCGAAAATATGGAAAACATGCGGAAAACAGACTACTTTGTCAACGAGAATGCTCATAATTAACTTATTTTGCAAGGGGAAGTCGATGCGAAAATAAGGAGAAACTGTAGGGCGATTGCATGCAACGGTACAGAAAAAATATTAAACAATTATAAATATGAAGATAGAAGATGTGAAGAGTAGATATGAAGATTCAGATGAGAAGATGATAAACTAAAAAACAGACCTGGAAGGGGAAGAACAAAATTGCTCTCAGAACAAAACGAGCGGTATATTGTTCGGACAATCACGTCAAATCCAAAATCTAGCGTCCCAAAGTTGACGGCTGAGGTGTCATCCGTAATTCATAAGCCCCTTTCAGTGGAACCCGTTCGCAGAGTCTTGAGAAAGAATAATTTAAATGGTAGGATCGCCCGAAGAAAACCGGACATTTCCCTAGTTAATAAGAAGAAAAGATTGGAGTTTGCTAGGCAATATTATTATATTATTATTATTATTATAAACATTCTTTATTGGTCTTCATTTTAACAATTAGTAATAGAAAAAGAAATGTTATTTAACATGGCAAAACGCCGTCTGTCGGAGATTGACATTATCTAAGATACTTGTAATACAATGAGCCAAATTAATATCCTTTAAGTTATGCAAATGATATACCTTACTGTTAGATGAAGCTATTACGGTAATTCAAGGCATGAATACAAGAACGATAGAGCAGGTTCCACCCCTCCGCGCCGTTCAGTATATTCTTCGTTTCTTCAAGTGTAAGAGAAACTTTTGAGAAATAAAATAAACGTAGTTCTAGTAATATAGGACATATCGCGATAAAATGGTATATATTTTCAACTTCATTGCGATTGCAAAGTGTGCAGGTAGCATTAACATCTTGCCGGTGCGGTATGTAGTTTAGACTCAGCAGTTCAGTTGTAGCCCTAATTTGTCTATTTGAGAGTTCTGTTTTAAAGTAGTTACTGGGTCCTAGTGTATGGTTAAGAAGCTTGTACATAGATCTCGACAAAGAAGTACGAGCTCGATCTAAGCAATCTAGATACATCTTTTCATCGTCGTTTCTTATACATTCGTACAGTTTATCCTCCCGTTCACCTGAATTTGCCTCAGTAAGTCAAAGTACAATGCCATGTGTGGTTACAAGTTCATGCCATTCTTTAAAAGGAGATAAATTATATCGAAGCGCCATCTTCAGAAGCCTCTTTGAGAGGTTACTGTTCGGCCTACGAATAACTTTAATTAAATAGCCCGCATTTGCCTTCAAATTTTTATGGTATATCTGCGGCAGACCAGATTCCACGTAGATAGCGTATGAGGGAGTTGTTAGGGGAAGTTTAAAAATTCGCTTGAAGAAAAATCGCTGGACAATTTCACACTCTTCAAAGAACTTAAAGCCAAATATTTGGTTTGCATAACAGAGACATGCATTCACCGTAGCATTGAACACCTTGAACTTTGACGCGATACCAATGCGTTGGTTACCACATCAGATTAATTGCTGTCTTTGCCACTACCGTTTTCTTATGGACATGTGCGCTCATATCAAGATTCGATTTTAAAACAAAACCCAGGTAGTTGAACTCTTTGACAACTTCGATGGACTCACCCTCCAAAGTCCAATTTGCATGCGCAGTCCTGTTACCTCGACCAGTGCCAAAAACCATAATTTTTGATTTAGAGGTGTTTATCTTTAAGTCCCAAAGATCGCAGTAGCTTTTTAATTTATTTATTTGCAGTTGAAGAGCTTGTGGATCTTCAGCCAAAATAACTAAATCGTCAGCATACAGCAAAACTTTAACCTGTACATCGCCAACTGTAACTCCTCCCGGTAAGAATGTAGTTATATCATCTACGTACAGCGGAAACAAAAGTGGTCTGAGCACGCAACCTTGGGGAACCCCTGTTTTGACATTGAAGACGTTTGACAAGCTAATACCATTCCACACAGCAGCAGAGTTTTGTGTGATAAGTGCTTTATAAACTCTTATGAACTTTGTTGAAAGTCCCAGAGACGAATGTTTGTACAACAGCGAGTTCCTATTGACTGTATCGAAGGCGGCTTTAAAGTCTACGAAAAAGGCGTAAAGCTTTCTTCCTCGCTCTTTAAATCTTCGAGCTGTCACTGTTAATGCAAAAATTTGATCAACAGTTGACAGCCCAGACCGGAATCCTGCCTGGAAAGTACTAAGACGCTCGTTGGTCTCCACCCAAATAGTCAACCTATGGTATAATATTTGGGTGAAGACTTTTCTGAACGCCGACAGAAGGGAAATGCCCCTATAATTTTTCGGTACGTTAGTATCCCCCTTTTTAAGAACAACATAGATTACTGACTTAAGAAACACTTCCGGCATTATTTCGGACTCTAACAACTTATTGTAAAACAACAGTAACCATTCCAGACAATCAGGGGTGAGATTTTGTAAAAACTCAACTGGAATACCATCCAACCCGGGAGATTTATTTTTTTCATTTTACTTAGAGTTCCAATAAACTCCATCATCGAGATTGGGGGGTCTAGCACAGGGTCCGAGGCATACTGAAAATTTACTTGACCATCCGCGGGGCTTAGTAATTGTCTAAAATAGTTTGCTGGTACTTCAGAGCTTATGGCGCAAGTAACCACTGATCCACTTCCACTTAGCATTCTGACCGTTTTCCAGAACGACTTCGTGTCCTTACACCCTTCCATTTTATAGGCAAGTTGTTTATAATACTCTCCCTGTTTGGCCATGCAAACTTCCTTGTATGCTTTATTCGCTTCAACGGAAAGCAACCTAAACACATCAGCTTTAGTTTTTGCTAGGCAATATGTATTAATATAATTTAATTTTCATATTTTTGTTTATGGTTTTTAGCAATTGAAGTATGTCATAAAAATAAAAATATGTTTAAGCTGTGAGTGTATGTTCAATTTTGTGAGGTACTGTAACAGCCTCGAAGATTCTAAAGAAAACTCAGAATTCTCACTTAAGAAAAATATGTTTTATTTCCCACTGACTACTATGAAGTCTGACCAAAAACTGAGTTAATTTATTAATAATTCTATTTTGAATAGTTTCCTCAGATTACTTGATTATTCAGATTCATTATTCGCAGGTTGCCACAGTATGTAAGAGAAGACGTAACTGCGAACTCTCCAAACTGCAGCAAGATGTGCATGTAAACACAAAAGCGAAGTATTGTTAACTTCACCGTCAAAGCAGTGGTCGCTTTACAATACTTTAAGTTTTAGTCTGTATTTTGTAAAGAAAACCTCTGAACAAACTGAATTCGGTTGCTTCACAGCCTTGTCTTGGTAATCGGACGCAACGTGCACAGTACCGTCAGGGATGAAAGATCGCTTGTTAAATAAATGGATACAAAAACAATAATTTTCATTGCTTTCTCCCTCCTTTTCTTTAATTTTATTTCAGTTATGAAACATTTGACTGTATCAAAATTAACTTTACCGAGCCAGCATAATTAAGGCAATAAAATAAAAATACGTTTAATTACAGGCGCCCTGCACTTATCACATTCCGAGAGTTAGTTGCGTTGTTGTCTTTAATTTAACTTAATGCGGTGAATAACTCTGAACTTCCAAACGACGATCTCCCTGCAGGCCATCAGGCAGTATTGAATATGTTTACAAAGCATTCCCAGCTGGGTTAATGAGACCAACCATGGGGGTTTAATTGATCATGATCAAATTGTAAGAGTAACGTTAAACGAAGTGACGTTATAAGCCACAAGCCACAAGGCACCAAGACCTTTAACACTACTCCTGTTGTGCGTGCTATTATTCTGCCCCGAGTAAAGTGTACGTGACCTACAGTTTAATGCAAACTCCAAATCGCAAAAATTGAAAAGCTTTTCATACACAATTAGTGTTCTTTAAGTGTTTTCAAAAAAGAATTGGAGGCGAAAATGCAGGATGTGTTGACCTAGAATTAAATCTGTCCACGGCCTTGTCAGCTACGCCACCTCTGCGGCAAGTTAAAGAAGCAACTTCAAAAAAATACAATACAGCCTGCGTACATAGTCGTCTTCCAAACTAAACAAGGGGGAAAGAATTCCGGTCGCATGTATTCTGATGTTTTTTGTATGTATACATTTCACGCCACCAACCGCCTTTTGTTTACAAAAACTAATCTGGCTTGAATCAGGGTGGTTCCTGTTTGGTAAATTGTATATAGGTTAAGTATTCACACTTCAATGAGTTCTGGAAAACACTAGATTGATTTAAATCGATCCACAGCGAAACGGTGGCATACACGACGTTTGAACATTAGAGAGCTGTTACTGTGCTGAGTGCTTCAAATACATTCATATGAGGTAAATATGGTAATGTGGCAAGTATTTGGAACCGTAAATGACACTGTCTGTAAGAAGTAATTCGTCTAATGATACATAGGTCTCCTATAAAATCCATTATTGGGATATAAATTGTTACAAATTGCGACTGTTAAGCAGTCTATTGCTCTCAACTTGCAATGAACGGCAGTTCAGTTAAGAAAGGTATTTTCTGCGCTGGAGCAATAATTCTTCAATCCACATTAAAAGCGTTAATAAAACCTATAAGGGGGCTAAAGTTAGTAAAAAATAAGCTTTACGGACTAGGTGTAGACACGAAAGGCTGTCATTTAAATTTACTATTTGTAAAAATATAAGAAACAAGGAGAAGTATGTGGTAGTGGTTTTTCTGTGCACCAAAGTGAACCTTTTGATCAATTTGAATAAATAGTAAAACAAATAAGCATATACCAGAACCCAAAGATTACTCCTTTGAGGATTGCCTTCATCTTGAAATTACAGGAAAACTGGAGAAATATAGCATTTAATATTCATAAAATATGTAGGCAAGCCACAAAAATAATAATAATAACAATTGCATGGCGTGACCAAGACCTATTTTGCTGATCAACTGCTCCTGTTGTGCGTGCTACTGTTCTCTCAGGAGGAGAAGGTACCCACAGTTCTTTGCCGACTCCGAACGGCGAAGTTTAAGAAGCTCTTTCTTAGATAATAATTACTCTTTCAGTGTTGTCAGGAGCTCGAAAGAGGTGGTGCCGCGCTCGAATGAGGAGGTGATCACCGAAACTGAAGCTTATTTTGAGACCAAAGATAAATCGTTCTATAAAAAAAGTTTTGTCACCCACTGAACTGAACTCAACCAACCTCTAAACAAATATATTTCTATTTTTCCCTTATGTCAACTGAAAATTTAAATAGAGGGGAATTATATTTTGTGAACCGAAAGAAAGCGGTCGTGTTTTTTTTATTTTTGGAGTCTGTGTTAATGAATTAAAACGAATTTGTCTGAAAAATGTTTTTTTTTATTGTTTAGTCCCAGGACTTATTGAGTGATGTGTTAGATAGCAAAGTTAGATGTCGTAACACTTAACGGCTTATATTGTTTCACACATTCAATGTGTTTTGTATTTCGTCCCATCATCCCCAAGTTGTAATAATTGTTGGCGCTACAGTCCAAAGGGGGACCAGGGCCTAGCTTGCTCATCAACTACTCGTGTTGTGCGCGCTACTGTTCTCTCACGAGTAGAAGGGACCTACATCTTTTGCCGACTCCGAACGGCGAAATTTGAGAAGCTTTCTTAGACAGTTATTACTCTTTGAATGTTGTCAGCAGCTCAAAAGAGGTGGTGCCATGAAAAATTCGAAAAATTTGAAAAATTGGTGTTGAGCTGGGAATCGAACCTAGACACTTCGGCGTGTGAGCGTCGCACTCTACCCACTACGCCACGGCGACCACATCATCTCCAAGTCACAGGCTTTTTTTTTATCCAAATAAAGCAATTTGTTCAGGACTTACGAGGAGAATGTATATTATGTCCCAAGAGAAAAAGAGATTTATGTCAAATTCCAGAACATTCAAGTCAACAACGAAAAAAGAAAATTATATTTACGATTAGCATATGACATTCAATTATCTTAATATTCAGAATATGTCATATTTGTTTAGAGAGAATGTGGTAACATGAAAGGCATGTGGATGATGTTCAATGTTAAACATGTTTAAAAGGCAACATTTCACCGCCGCCTATCTCAAAAGAACCTGATGAGAAAAGTGCAAATCTATAAGGTTGTCAAATATCCCTTTCGCTTTATTACTCTTTTTGATGCTTCATAAAAAGTGTTACAGTGATCGGATTTAGTTCAAATATGCGCCATTTTGTTCGATAATCTGTTTCCATCTAGACGGCAACTTCATAATACCCCCTCGTAGAAACCAACCTCCTTACTTGCGAAGAACTCGGACAGCCACTTTTCAGAAGCCTCTTTTGAGTTCAACTTCACACCACCAAGGGCGTCCGCCATGGACAGGAACTGCTGGTATTCACTTGGCACTATGACCGGGCTATTTGGTGGATGCGATAAAACCTCCCATCCGAGCTTCCGTAGCTTCTGACGAGTCATCAACGAAGTGTGTGGTCTGTCGTTGTCCTGGTGGAACACTACACACTTCCTGTTGGCCAATTCTGGACGTTTCTGGTCAAGCAAGCAATCCTGCTTTAAGCGGTCCAGTTGTTCGCAGCAGATGGTAGAATTGTTTCTTGTAGCTTCTGACGAGTTATCAACGAAGTGTGTGGTCTGTTGTTGTCCTGGTGGAATACTACACCCTTCCTGTTGGCCAATTCTAGACGTTTCGTCCAGATCGCCTGATTCAACCGGTCCAGTTGTTCGCAGTAGATGGTAGAATTAAGCGTCTGGCCATATGCGACCAGCTCATAGTGGATGATTCCCTTCAAATGCCACATCAAAACCTTCCTGGCCGTCAATTCCGGCATGGCCACTGTTTGGGACGATTCACCAGCCTTCAACCCGACCGTTTTCGCTTGATATTGTAATATGTGGTCCGTTTTTCTTCAAAAATGGGTCGAGTTCGTCCCGAGCATATCGCAGGCGTTGATTCGGTTCAAAAGTTTTTTTTTTGCTTTAAATCATGCGGCACCCAAACATCAAGTTTTTTTTTTGTATCCAGCCTTCTGCAGACGGTTTAAAATGGTTTGGTGACTAACTCCCATCTCCTGGGCGATGTTACGAGATGCCACATGCCGGTCTTACTCGACGATTTCCATTATTCGATCGGTATCCGTCGTCACAAGTCTTCCGCCGGCATACTTATCCATGGTGTCATTTTCACCGGCTCTGAATCGTCGAAACCATTCCTCCGCGTTTCGAAGTGATAGAGTATCATCCCCAAAGCACTATTAATCTCACAGAACGTTTCTCTAGCGGATTTGCCTTAACGAAGGAAAACTTTAAAATAGCGCAAATCCCGGCTTTAGTGAAATCCATGTTTACACGTCTATGACTGTTGAACGCAATATCCAAACAAACCATGCTTAGCATTTTGTAGGTTATGTCAAGACGTTTCAAATGATGTATAGTATTGCCAGATACGAGCTCTGTAGCGCTTTGTACATAGCCGGAAAATTCAAAGGACAAAACGGCGGATTTTTGACAACCTTATATTTTAAATATAATTTACAGCGATGTTTGTAGACCTATTCGTAATAAATGCCGCAACTTATTTCCCTTCTTTCTTTTGTGGCGCTATATTTCGGGGTGGATCTAAAGGATTTGGCACATAGAATACTTTACTTGCGCAGCATCCGTTGACGGTGAAGTGATGATGACACAATGACAGTTCTAAGGAACTGCATCTCAAAATACAGAAGACCAGGTGTCAAGTGGTACAGCAATAGATCCATTTGTCATGACTCCGGTGTTGTACCACTTCTTGACTATTTCGTGCGCCTTGCAAAAAAAAGAATGTGTTCTCTACCATATCACGATAACGCAATAATTAAGGAAAATCAAGGTTGGTCGATAGATGACGGATTTTACTTATCCCCTGTAAGCTTGATTAATGAAAGATCGGAGGCAGCTTTCCAGATAAATAAAGATGGTGGCTCCTTAACAGCCTCGTTCTACAAAAAATGCTCACCGGGGGGATATAGGGGCTAAAGTACCTCTGCGCTCTGTCGCAATTTTTACAATCATTAGTCATTGGATAACTAAAAATAGCTAAGTCATATCATCAATTAACTGTACAAATATTATAGTTAAACACTCTAATTGGATTACTAGACGAATTGAAGTCAATTAACTTAATCAATTAATGCTCTTAAACCATTGCGAAGTCGAATTCTATGTTAGGATTTTTAAAAAGAAATAGTAAAGATTTTCGCGACATATCCAGTTTAAAGACCATCTTTATTTCGTTAGTAAGACGCTATTTGGAATATGCATCCATTGTTTGGGACTCACCTTACGATAATCAAGAACTTAGACTCGAACGAGTTCAAAAGAATTTCACGAGATATGCTTTCCTAAAGTTGTGTTCCTTTGAAGATCTTCCTAATTATGTTGAAAGATGCAGAACAATTGGCTTGCAAACCTTAAGTTTCAGGCGTAAGGCAACGTCAGCCATGTTTATTCGTGATATTATTAATTATCAATTAAATTCACCAGAATTACTTTTTCTCATAAATATATATGCTCCCCAAAGATTTCTACGGGTGAGAAACTTACTTTTTGACGAAAGGCACAGAGCCAATTATTGTTGCAATGAACCCATTACAAGGTGTATAAATACATTTAATGATCTTTGCAACGAATTTGATTTTAGCCTGCCATGGTTAGAGTTTAAAAACATGATTATTGCATCGTATTTGAATTAATATTATTTATTGAAGTACTCTGTAAGACGATAAGAGTCCGTAGATGATCCTAAGTCGCTCAGCAAACATCTACTGTGTAAAGCGATACTGAGAGTTAACACCTAGAGAACGTAGAGTTTTTAATGTTACTCTGTGATGGATAATAATAATAATTGTTGGCGCTACAGTCCAAAAGGGGACCAGGACCTATCTTGCTCATCAACTACTCGTGTTGTGCGCACTACTGTTCTCTCACGAGTAGAAGGGACCTACAGTTTTTTGCCGACTCCGAACGGCGAAATTTGAGAAGCTTTCTTAGACAGTTATTACTATTTGAGTGTTGTCAGCAGCTCGAAAGAGGTGGCGCCGTGAAATATTAGAAAAATTGGTGTTGAACTGGGAGTCGAACCTAGTCCTTTCGGCGTGTGAGCGTCGCACTCTACCCACTTCGCCACGGCGACCACACTCTGATAGATATAAAGAAAAAAAACAAACTATGAATTTGAAAATCTAAGTTTATTATTATTCCTTATAGATACACTAAATTGTTACCAAATATAACCAAATGAGCGTTTTTTTTTTTTGAAAATAAAACACTAATTATTGATGGGAAAGTAAAAACATTTTATGCAAAGTATTTTCTATTGTTTTCTACACATTTTGACCACCTTTCTGGCAATTTGTGAATACCACGCCAATAAAATTGTTAGTCTTTTAAAGCAAACCAATCAGGCACCTAATTTTCGACCTCCTCGTAGGAATCAAAGTGCTGCTCAGCCAATGCGTGTCCCATCGATGAAACCAAATGGTAGTCGGAAGGAGTCAAGTCTGGTGAACACGGCGGGTGGGATAGCTGCTCCCTGCCAAGTGTTTTGTTTGTATCCTGAACCGGTTTTGCTTTGTGTGCAGGTGCATTGTCATGGAGCAAAATTCCCTTGCCGTGTCCTCTGCCCCATTCTGGTCGTTTCTCGATCAATGCATGGTTCAAATTGATCATTTGTTGTCGGTAGCGATCATTATTAACGGTTTCACCAGGTTTTAGGAGCTCGTGGCACAGCACACCTTTCTGGTCCCACCAAACACACAGAATTGTCTTCTTGCCGAATCGATCTGGTTTTGCAGTCGATGTTGATGGTTGTCCAAGATTAACCCATGATTTTTTCCGTTTAGGATTCTTAAAGTAAATCCATTTTTCATCGCCAGTAACAATCCGATGCAAAACCGGATTTTTTATTATTTCGTGTCTTTGAAGCAAAATTTCACATGAAGCAAGTGTTTTTTCGGTTTTCCATCTGTCTTTCATTCAATTCATGTGGCACCCATTTTTCACACTCTTGGATCTTTCCCATAGCTTTTAAACGGTCAGAAATTGTTTGTTGTGCAACATATAACATTGCAGCCATTTGCCTTTGACTCAAAGTGTCATATCCAATATCGTTCGCAATGCGGCGTCTTCAAACTTTTTTGGTGGTCTTCCACGTTCTTCATTTCTCACATTAAAATCATTATTTCTGAACCGTTGGAACCATCTTTTGCATGTTGCTTCTGATAGAGCATGATCACACCATATGCCTCTACAAGCATTCGATGCGACTCTGCAGCACTTTTCTTCAATTGAAAACAAAAAATTAATGTTTTCCGCAAATCGCCACTTTCTGGTACAAAATTCGACATTTTTAACACGATGAAAAAATATGATTTTGTCTGTTCAATGCAGAGATAAGGGAATCAAGGAGATGATCATCTTAGACCAGTTTTTGCCCCTGGCCGTATACCTGTCCAATCCTGGGATTTTGTAGCTGTGTGAGAAATCCCTTGAGAATCGCCAACACTTCTACAAAATCCCTGGATCTTAGACCAAATCCGTGGATAATGGCGGCAAATCGGTGGATCCACCACAGTAATGGCGGCAAATCCGTGGATTCGGCTAATGGTCTAGTTTTTCAAACATGGCGGCAGATTAGGCGATTTGGCCGAAGATGTTCAGAAACACAACATAAGGCTTAAAAAAATATATTGTACTTTTTATTATTAAAAACTTATGACTGGCGTTAAATCCTTGCTTATTAAAAGAGTTAAAGCAGTTCTTTGTTTGTCAACTTAAATACTGTATTGGTGATATTTCAGGTTTATTAGAAAACATACTTTATTATCCTTTCGCGTTTTAAGAAAAAATATCCAATACCTGATTTATACTCTCTCACCCTTAATACTTACGCACCCTTACGATTTTACTCCATGTCAAGATATTTCACCTCAATAACTGTTCAACTGATTGCAATCAGCTAATCAAGACAGCTCACACGTATTCACAGACAGGGGTTTATAAAAAACGCTGTCAGTTCACCTCAAAGGGCGGAAGACGAGGGAGTTGAATATCTCCTTGGCTCCCTTATCTCTGGTTCAATGACTTGATGTATACTACATATTTTTCACAGATGTCATAGCAAACAAACAAACAAAAAAATAAGGGCTCGCTCACAACAAATGTTCCCTATCGGGACATTTGTATATTGACGCTCACTTCATACGGGTATACCTGGTATAGTGAAATATATAGTATAAGACTGCAGTACACAAATCTTAATGGTTAATGGTAATATATGAATTCTTCAAGTTCGTAGCTGCAAGGCCAAATGGCTGTGAAAATCTCGAACGAGATACCTTCTGTAATCACCAATTGTGAATTCCAAGGAAAGAGAAATGTAGTTATATCTTTCCAAATGTTATTCTTTTTTTCGTTGTTTGTCTCCTAGGTTAAGACATATTATAAAGAAGGCTGTCATATTGAGTAGACAGTAAAATACAGATATGTAAGTGCATTTCCATAATAACTTTCAATATCAACATATAATATAAACCAGTTGATACTAAATGTTTTATTAGAATAGCCAGAGCCCAAAGAAACAGCGATTGGCAAGAGTGATTCTGCGCTTGATTTCGGTACTGATGTTGTTGTTCCTATTCACCGCGGAGCCGAGATAGACGAAGTCCTTCACTACCTCGAAGTGTCTGCTGCCCATAGTGACGCTCTATCCGAGACGTCGATGTTCTGCGTCCTTCTTCGATGACAGCTATACTTCGTTTTGCCCTCATCTACCACCAGTCCCACTTTAGCCGCGTCCGCTTCAATGCTAGCAAACGCCTCATTGAAGGCTCGCTGAGTTCAGCCGATCACGTCAATGTCATCCGCATGCGCCAGCAATTGAACGGACTTGTGGAAGATCAAGCCTCTGGTGTTGACTTGTGAGTTCCGCACGATCCCCTCAAGGAAGATGGTAAAGAAGTCGCATGACAGCGCGTCGCCTTGTCTAAATCCTTTTTTGACATCGAAGGTCTCGGCGAGTTCGCTACCGACCTTGACGGAGCAGCGAGAGTTCTCCATCGTCATCCTACACAATCTGACGAGTTTGGTAGGAATGCCAAAACTAGACATGGCACTGTATAGCTCGTCTCTATGCACGCTGTCATACGCGGCCTTGAAATCGACAAATAGATGGTGGGTGTCGATTTGTACTTCTTGGGACTTCTCCAGGATCTGCCGTAGTGTGAAGATCTGGTCGATGGTGGACTTCCCTGAAACCACACTGATAAGGACCTATCAGGTTGTTGACGAACGGTTTCAGGCGCTCACACAGTACGGCTAGGTGATGTGGGAACAAGGTAGGCACTGATTGGTATCAACCTGGCGATGCCCAGCTGCTGTAACTGTCTTCCACACACCAATAGTGCTTATTCTACCTCCACGTTGGTAGCCATCGGGTACTGGTTGTTGTTCACCCGAACTCAACCTGCTAAACCTATAAGTGCGACCTCTGCCCAAGAGGTATAAAAAAGGGCCTGGTCCTCCAGGTTGGGGGTGTGCGTCGGGGTAACTGCCCGGCCACATTAAAAATAACCAGTTACGAACCAACCGAATGCCTCGGATATGGATGGATTCACTGTTGACGACCCACGCAAACGAAAAAAGCTCGTCCGTCCGTCTTTATATAAACAGCGATCATCCCATTCATATTGTATGGCGCGAAAACATGGTTGTTACTAAAAGCAGATGAGCAAGCCTTAGGTCTTCTCTAGAGAAAATTTTTGGGTGCGATTTTTGGTCATGTTTGCGTTCAGCGCATCGGGAGGAGAAGATTTAACGACGAACTCTATGAGCTGTACAGCGACATGCGCCTGGCCAAGTTTCTTCGAATACAACGCTTAAGATGGCTAGGCCATGTAGAGCATACGGACACCATCGCTCCCGCCCGAAAAGTCTTCGAGGTAGTCAAGGACTTCGTCTACCTCGGCTCCGCGGTAAACAGAGACAACAACATCAATACCGAAATCAAACGCAGAATCACTCTTGCCAATCGCTGTTTCTTTGGGCTCAAGAGGCACACACAAGTGGAGAAGGACCTTAACCAACTTGGAGTGCGGAACTGAAGGCAGCTGGCGAAAGATCGTGCTTGCTGAAGAGGCATGTGGGTTGAGGCCCCGGTTCACCCCGGACTGTAGCGCCTCAAGAAAAAGAAGAAGTGGTAAGTAACCAAATGTTTTTAACTTCCAACCACAAAAGATTTGGTCAATTGGGGCTCCAGGAAAAAAGGATTGATTGAGCCATGGTTGGTTATCAAAGTGAATCAAAAGCCTATATAATATAGGTCCCAGAAAAACAGTGAACTAGAAGCAGAAAAGTGAAATTTCTTAACATACCAACAACTGCATCAAAAACTCATAAATAAATACGTTGCTGGCTCCAAAAGGACACTCAAATCCTATTTACTGTATTCCTCTCATAATAAATGCGCCCTTTCAGATAAACAATCCTTTCGAACTTCTTCATTTTGAAAGAAGACAATTTTTATCGAAATACTCCGCCGTTGGCTTTGGTACTCTGTTACCTCTTATCGGATGGAGTTTATGTGACATCACCCACCCAAATCTCGTTTTTATGTTAATCCCAAGGAGGGCTGTGATGTCTCAATAGTTTGGACCACCAACACAAGCGCGTTAACAAAAACCTTTTCCAAAAGACTGTCATGTGGACCCAAGTGAAACGTGACTCACTTTCATCATAAACGGTTAGTGCTTCACTACTTTTCTCAACCCCCCCCGCAGTTGATGGGAAAAACACATGAGAGTGCGCCTTGGATAGAATCCCTCCGAGCATGAATCCCTGAACTTTACTAGTAACCCGTTTCGTTTTCCAAGGCGCGTCGTGTCCGAGCTGTCATTTCCATGCATACAGCCAAACTAACAACACCCATTTTCGAAAACCATAAATTAAAATTAAAAATTCCTGAATTCAGTCCCCCTTCACAAAGTACACACATGTTTCATAAAAATGACTACCCACTGTCAAGGGTTGATCTACTTGTTCATTCATGGACCGCCGCTCTACGCAAAACGGAAACCGAAACCGAAACCGAAACCTAAACCAACCCAGTTCCAACCCCTTGCTATGAAAAATTCCATTCTTAAAGCACTTACGTTAACTTCATTGTATTGGTGTGCTGCCGCCTCCTCGTTCACGTTGTGGCCGAAGTCTATCGCCTGGAAATTCAAGTGCGTTTCCGATCGGGACTTCCTCCTCACATGCAATGTCAGGTCCATCTCCGAGTTGGACAGCGGCGACGAAAGCGGTGTGTCGGGGACATTTCGGGAGCTCGATGATGACCGGGCCACCGTTTTCCTGAGGATCACACCATGGAGGAGCTTGCTCTGATGTGCCGTATGAAAGAGGCTCTCCAGGCTGCGGTTGCGGTCGCCCATTGCATGCGGAAGCCCGTGGATGTGGTCGTCCACGGTCTGTGAGCCGTTTGCTGTGCACGAGGACCTGGATTGTGCGGGTTTCATTTAAAGCTTTTAATTTCACTAACTGGGTTCGCGAGAGTATAGAGGGATGTAACACTTTGCAGGTACCGCTGAACACACTGAGGTAGACGGAGGTAGGTGGTGTGTCAAAATAGCTCTTATTTGGTAAATATTTAACAAGTTTCATTCGTTTGTTAGTTAAAGGTCGATTAAAGAGAAGGCACGGGGTTATGCTAAGGATTCGCCGAAAAAAAAACTACGATTGTGTATTGATTGTGCGGCGTGCAGGGAGAAAGA
This sequence comes from Eristalinus aeneus, assembly GCA_955652365.1. Classification (NCBI taxonomy): domain Eukaryota; kingdom Metazoa; phylum Arthropoda; class Insecta; order Diptera; family Syrphidae; genus Eristalinus; species Eristalinus aeneus. Next base: position 27,261,815 of record OY019130.1, on the reverse strand, counting down.
AAAAGGCAAAGACGAGTTTCACAAGCGACTGAATCGGTTTATTATTGTTATTGCACTGGGGCGTTGTTCGCTGCCAGAGGATTTTTGTGTGACCGTATTTTGGGGGTTGAAAATCAATGGTGTGTGTATCCTTACTAACTGTCAGTGGTGATATGAATAAACCGTGTTGAAGGCAAAACGCATGCGTTTGTTTTGGATACAACACGGTGTCGGAAGGGGTGCTTCTCACCCTGGAAGTGAATATCATTCATGTTTTGAAGAACGACAACGACATCTGTGTGACGCAGGATGTACTAGGGTTCAATTGATTAGTATTTTACAAAATCAAACAAATGGACAAATAGCCAACAATGCTGCTGGTGCAGGGTACCATGAGCTGGTCTACTATGTGCATCAGTTCATCTGTGAACTTTGTGCTGTTGTGTGTTTCCCAGTTTCCCGTTAGCCACCGTTCGCCTGAAACCCAGCACAAACCGTCTGAGTGGTCAGTTTTTGTCCCGCTCCTGTTGAGAAACGTGCACCATGTACGAGTTCTTCACATTGCGGTGGGAAATCATTGTTTTACGATATAAAGGTCTATTAAGGCTATTATGAAGGGAAACTGTTTTTCCTTCATCGGCTTTTTTGGTCACTGTTGTTTTTCAATGAAACCAGGTTATTTCATGGTTATCATCCCAACGTTTCGGCAGGGGTTGCTGCCTTCATCCGGGGATATTTTTTATTGAAACAATAAAACAAAATATTTTACATACATGCAACAATGCAATCTTACAAGTGAACAATAAACTTACATTAATTGTGTTGTTGTTAAAAGTGGATGTGGATGTTGGGGTCTAAATGTTGTTTAAAATTATCAAAAAAAAAAAAAAAAAACAGAATTCACAATTAAACAAAATATTGAGCACTTCTGTGAATGAAGATCAGTCTAGAATGATGTGAAATTTAAATTTTGATTTAAATACTATCTGTCTAGGCCGTTACAAGCGCTGAATATACGGCAGATATGTTCTGTATGTCCTGTTTAATATTCATATTGTTCTTGGTCTTGATTATGTGTAGGGTTTCCAGAGTGTACCTTTTGCTAGTATGTTTTTCCGTTTGCAGGATTTTGACGTCATCAAGGTCGTGTAGATTACTTGTTTGGACGCAGTGATTAGCTAATGCTGTTTTCACTGAGTTCCTGTTGTTGATGTCTGATTTATGACCAGCTTGTCTTTGATGAAGAAACTGTTTGGTGATACCTATGTAACATAAATTGCAGGATTCGTTGTCTTTGCCCTTACAGTTGATTTTGTAGACAACGTCAGTTTGGCTTCCTTTGTCTGTATCTGGTTTGAGTCTGGTGAAAACCGACGCTAGTGTAATCGAAGACTTGAACGCTATTTTTATATTGTCACAGCGACCAGAAATTAAAGTTCACAGTGGAATATGAGAAGGTGAACGCATTAGCGTTTCTTGACGTTAAATTTCATCGGGCACATGACCATCTTTGTTTCGACTGGTACAAAAAAGACACAGCTTCAGGGAGACTAGTCAACTATCGTTCCAACCAAGCCAAGCACATTATAATCAACACAGCTTCCAACTTGGTTAAAGAAGTGTTCAAGCTAAGTGACAGTAAGTTCCATCAAAAAAAACGAACGAATTGTCACAGACATCCTTATGGACAATGGATATCCGACGCAAGTTATTAGGAACTTAATAACACAATACAAACACAAGATACACTCCGAAACACAGACAATCACCACAGTAGATTATATCTATAAAAGCATGGTGTACATCCCAACATTGTCGACAAATTTTAAGAACGTAATTGCTGGTCGCTGTGCTTGCCCATCAACTGCATGTGTTGTGCGTGCTACTGTTCTCTCACGAGTAGAAGGGACCTACAGTTTTTTGCCGACTCCGAACGGCGAAGTTTAAGAAGTTTTCTTAGACAGTTATTAATCTCTGAGGGTTGTCAGCAACTCGAAAGAGGTGGTGCCGTGACAAATTCTGGACCCTCTACCAGCGCAATGTTTCCAAATAACATAAATATTTATTGATTTAGATAATGTCTTCAAGGATAGCACAAGTTCTCTACGAGGATCAAACACCATCTGCAAGTCTACAAACGACTGCCTGATAGTTTTTTTTTTCTTGTCCTTGTTGATGTCGTTCTCGCTCTCGTTGGTTCCCTTTCTCTTCTCGCTACACATACATATATGGCCAGACATTCAGTAGAGTTCATTTAAGCTGTTTATAAAGAAGCATTTCAATGCTGAACATAACTTTGAATTAATAACTGTACCTACCACGGTAAAACTAAAAGGACAGCATCACTTACACCGAAATTAAAAGCAGCCTTATGTACTCTCGCCAATCACTGTTTCCTTATTTTAAAGAACGCGACGAAGAACAACGAAGACGAGAATTTAATTAAAATGGTTAAAAGTCTGAACTATAAGGGAAATAAAGAAGCAATCGAAATAAATCCTGACGTATAACCAATGAAACGTAGGAGTACCCAAAAATGTTGAAGAATCAATGCCGAATTAAGAATCCTTCTAATGAAGTCGTTCGCTGGACGAAGATTTGTGGAAATTAATAGCGGCTTCTTCCTAATCAATCGCCTACAAATACAATTCCTTGAAGAAAATGAAAAAAATAGCACTTCTTGAAAAGAAATCGTGAAATCGTTACCGTCGTAATTGAACAAAAATAAAACATTCTTGTTGCCCTCTTCTATTTACTGTATGAACTTCAGATTTTGTCGCACATGCAGCACCACAGTCTCTTGTGTTGCCAGAATATGAGCCCTAAGTAAGAACAAAGTTCGGTGAACGGTTAATTTACTCACACAACCGACTTCTACAAAGGAAGCAGTCTAACCAAGCTTACATACGTTCAAAAAATGCAACTCGTCAGCTATATATCGCTGTCTAGCGTTTGTTTAGGTAGCTTTGGTTCGGTTTGTTATCAAAACGGAGAGAGTAAGCCATCTCAAGTCATTTAAGAAGCGTAATGCTGGAGGCAAATGGGGACAACAACACTAGCAGCGAAATCAAACGCAGAATCACTCTTGTCTATCGCTGTTTCTTTGGGATCAATAGGCAATTCAGTAATAAAGCCTCCTCTCGAAGTATTAAGCTTGCTTTATATAACAGCTTGATCATCCCAGTCCCACTATATGACTGGGACCCACCTGAACGTTACCAAACGCGGGTGAGGAAGCCCTTAGCCTTTTCGGGAGAAAAGTTTTACATGCGATGTTCGGTTCCCTTTGCGTTGATCGCATCTGGAGAAGAAGATTTAACGACGAACTCTATGGGCTGTACACCGACATGGGCCTGGTCAAGCGTCTTCGGATATAACCCTTAAGACGGCTAGGCCATGTAGAGCGTATGGACATCACTTTTTCGGCCCGAAAAGCCTTTGAATCAAAGCCATTGGGACAACACAACAGGAGACGGCCTAGGCTACTGTAGCTCACACAAGTGGAGAAGGACTTCAACCAACTTGGAGTACCCAACTTCAGGCAACTGGCGAGAGATCGTGCTGGCTGGTGAGACGTGTTGGTTGAGGCCCAGGTGCTCTCCGGAATTTAGGAAGAACACTGGAGACCAGTGGTTTGTGCTGTATAACAACCGATGCATGTCCATCAAGTCTCCTTTTTTTTTTGTTATACCTAGAGTTCATAAGGTATTCCGACACTTGTTTTTTGTTAGAACATTTTCACAGCACGTTGAGAACCCCGCATCCTTCCCAACACAAATCCGAAAAGTTCCCCCTTGTAGATATCTTATGCATGCATACACACACCATTTATTTAAATTATATGTATAAATCGTAGCGACTACATTAAACTACATCTAGAATATCTCATCCAAAAAAATGTTTAAGGAATCATCAAAGGGAACGCAAGAAACGTTGGTTGATAAATGAGAAGTCAAGTCGTTGCTTATTTCATGTGTGACACCGGGACAAACCTTCACATCGGCTGGACTTCAGCGTCAGGCGTCTGAGTGCTGTCGTTCTTCACTTCGATCTGCGTTTGCGTGGATTCACAAGTGGTAGGAGCATGCCCCTCGTCCGGCGAAGCTGAATGGGTGAGGCTGTGTTCGGCGAAAGCTAGGATGTTGCTAAACGTGAGCTTGCACACATGGCACGAAATCATCTTGCTGGGAGTGCAGTACACCCCCGAGTGGGGAAGTTTCTTTTTAATTTTGTTGACCGATGGTGGCAGCATTGAGCGGTCTTTGGCATCTGGGTGATTAACTGTTGTCTGTGTTGAGTTTGATGAGAGTGAGTCGCAGCTGGAGAAGTTTGTGGTATTCCTGGAGAGCGGAGCTCGGTGCCTTGTGTTGTCTGCAGCATTCGGCTGGTCAGACGGGAAGAGCAATTTCTTTTTGTCTCCAGGCGGAATTTTGGTGCACTTCTCCAAGAGGTGGTTGGTGAGGGCTTTGGCAATTGCGAATTTCTTGTCGCAGTAACGACATTGATTGTCGTTTGTCGTGAATGTTTGCTTGGATGACGCACCGCCAGTGTTATGCGATTTTTTGTGGGACTCGAAGAGCGAGTGCACTCGGAACTTCCTATTGCACACGTCGCAGGTGAACTCCTCCTTGAGGTCAGCGGGAGGACCTCTGGGCTTTTGTGGCTTGCTTTGCAATTCGGTGTGTGTTGGAATCATGGATAGGGCCACGCTTTTGCGCGATGTTGGAATGCTGGACATGTTCTTGGGCTTTCCTGGGAGGATGGATTTCCTTGAATTGCTCGGGATCATTCTTTTGCTGGGACTTGTCACAGTTGTTGGCATCACACTCCTGCGAGAAGTGGATGGGGCAACACTTCGGCGGGGATTGGTTGTTGTATTCGGGATCATTGTCATACGCTTATTGAGTGGAACTCCATTTCGAACAGATTGGGATGAATTTATCGACATTCGAGCGACTTTACGCGCAGGACTGTTGAGTGTGGTCTTTAGAATTGACATCCTTGTTGTCTTTCCGAGCAAACTGAAAGGTTTTTCTGTAGCAGGCGGCTGTTTTCCCTTGCCGGACATAGCTCCGGAAATTTTCAGCATTGAATTTATCATTTTGGGGATGTCATCTTCCCCGAAATCCTTGTTTACTGCGGCCTGAGCTTTGGAATGAAGCGAGAATCGTTTTGGAACGATCCTCGAAGGACGATTGGACACCAAATTCGGCTCACACTTTGCAATTGGTTTCGTCGGTTTCGGTGTACCGCGTACATTCATGTTACCAGAAGTTTTGAGAACTGGTAAATTAGAGAATCCCACTTTCTTAGCAACTGGCTGCTCCTCCAACTGCGTCTTTTCGATGACAGAGACCACGATCTCCGACGAAGTTTCCGAGTAAATCTCTTGGGATTCCTGCGGCAGATTTTCCTTATCGTCCGAGAGAACATTGATACTTTCTTGAGGAGCTTCCAAAAAAGCTAGGCCTAAGTCGCAAACGTCAACAGAACCCGAGCCTCTGGTCACTTCAACGCTGCGTAACAACTGTGCTTTTGTTGGCGTCGACGAGAGGGTTTTGTAGGCCTGCATGATGTTTTTAGGTATTGCTTTCAAGGGCGAAACATTGAAGGATAGTTTCTTAACCGTACGAATTTGTTCCGGCGCGTCATTATTCTCAGCTTCCAAGGTTATATTTTGCTCCCCAACTGTGTCGTCTGCTATGCAAGATATCTCCGCAACACTGTCCATTGCTTCGACGGTTTTATTGGCAGATGTACTATTGAAAGAGAAGTACATCGATGTACAACTATCATCAATTGTGATTTTGGAGATGTTTTCCATTATACCTGAAAAAAATTTATGTTAGATAGTTTTACTTCTTGTGGGAGTGTGTATTATACCTTTTTGCTATTGTAAAGGTGACAGCTGCGATGGCGAATTTGTTAAGAAGACACGGATTTTCTTATTCTGAAAATTCACAAACCCCACAAGCAACTTTTTCGTTTCGAGACGCTTTGAAAACTAAAAAACAGTTGACATTTTGCATTCAAATGAACTGTATTACCCAATTAGGCAATTTAAATTGATCGATAAGGTAGTTTGTGATCTATTTGATTCTTATTTGAGTTTGTAGATGTCACTGCGCTTGATATTAAATATTTAGCACAATATTTCCATTTATTAGTTTTATAAATGAGTTTCACTGCACCGATTTCGACAAAAAATTTTACAATAATTCAGAAAATCATTTTTCAATGAGGAAAATAAGTGAATTAATATATGGCTTAAAACGATACTCGTCAGACGTAACGAGTTGAGAAATGAGTCTCTAACACATTCCACAGGGATGTATGTCAAGTTTTTATTGCTTTCTGATGCTGAACTGCCTCCATTTTGACATTTATCGTCTGTTACAACTTTTTCATTTAAAAGTGCATGTTTCTTACGCAAGATTTCAATCAACAATCAACATATCTCAAATTATAATGTCAAATGCACGATTTCAAGACTATAATTAGTCTACCTTCTATTATAAATAGATTTTTTTCCAAAAGAAACAAAAATGTTTTATCCTTCTGCGATGGAAAATAATTTCAGTTGAGTTTTCCCTGCTTGGATTGTATATTTGTCAATTCATTACCGGTCTCTCTAATTGAAAATTTTCAAGATGTAGTGGAAATAACTTAAAATTATTAAGGACTTGAAAGAAATTAAAGGCATCATAAGGAAATAAACGTTTAAATGAATTAAATTAACTTCGGGAATTAAACGAGTATGTTTTTGTATCAACACATGCGAGAAAAAAGTTCACTGTTCTTCGAAGAATGATTCTGTAAAATGCTTTCTTAAACGTTTGCACGTTTAACGTTGTTTTCCCTTAAGCTAAGTTGAAACGAGTGCCAGATCTGCAAACTCCCGACTCGAAGTACCAAAGTCATGCTCTACAAAACCCTTTTTCTGCAAGTTCTACGTTATGGAGGCGAAAGGTGACCATTAAGTAAAACTGCAGAACTTATTTTTGGTGCCTTCGAAAGAAAAATTCTACGTCGGATACATAGTCCCGTCTGCGAGGAAGGCGAATGGAGGAGAAGACAGAACCGAGAACTCAACAAGCTTTACAAGGATGTGGATGTAGTGTGGAAGGCAAGAATCCGTCGACTTCACTGGCTCGGCCACATTTAGCGAATGGACAATAAGGCTCCAGCAAAGAGAGTCTTCAAATTCGAGTATCCTGGTTCGAGAAGGAGAGGAAAATCGAACCTTCGGTACGGAGACCAAGTCATCGCGGATGTAAGACTACTGTTGAGAACTCACGTATAGTTCCTACGCATAATGTATCTTGCTCACTCTACAACATTGAAAATGCTTGCTTACTCTTTCCTTCTTTATGAATTACCCTCGAATTCTATGTTTTGTTATTGATATTTCTAATTGGATTCTGTGAAAGCTTTCTAAGCTCACTTATGTAAAGTTTTATTTGCATTATGTTAAGGCAAATGTTAGTCTCACTGTAAACGATCATGCCATATTCATTATGTACTGCTCATGTAAATACTTGCTCTATATCTTATGTTATGTCCGCAATTGTAGCGAGACTTCTTGGATTATATGAATTATGACTCGTCCTCTTTCTATTTCGGACCACCAAGTAAGAAGGTAGTTGATTAAAAATATACAGCATATTATAACGTGGTAACCAATTGGGTTTTTTTCTTATCGTCTGAGAAGCATCGCTGGAGTAATTTTTCGCTCTGTTAACAACATTTTTTGGTCCTTCGAGCCGGATTGAACTTTTCTTTTTTTTCTTCTGAAAATTAATTTATATTAAATCTGGTGTTTGTTTTTTTTTTTATTGAATTAATAAATTGTTCGAATTTCTACGAAACGTGTGACAATCTCGTGGTTAACGTGGTGTTGAAATTGCATGTACTTTCAATTAATCGAAGTTGAATATATTGAATAATTTTCCTGCGAAATGTGTAACGTAAAATTAAAACGCGGACATTTGAAAGGGTGCATTACTAGGGCAGAATCTTTCGCCAATAGTATAGACCAGAGTGTTACTCTTGAACTGCTGGAAATTCATTTAAAAAGACTTGAATTTTCGTGGGTAGAATTTCTGTCTTTGCAAAACAAGCTGTTAGAGGCAGGCGGTGATAACGTCGACACAGAAGACGATTTCATCGAATACGAATCTAAATATCTCGTGGCTCAGTCGAAAATTACAAGAGCAATTCGCGAAAAACAGCGGTCTGAAATGCCCTTCGTAAATGAATCCGCTATCGACAAATTAGCTAACCAGCAAACTTCGTTGCTTGAAGTTCTCAGTTCATCAAATCAACCGGGTTTAAATTCAATCGCGTTACCAAAATTTAACATTCCTGCGTTCTCTGGGGACTTCAAAGAATGGCCTACCTTTCGCGATTTGTTTATCGGTGCTATAGACACAAATAATAACTTGAGTCCCACACAGAAATTCCGCTATTTAAACTCGTTTCTTCGCGATGAAGCCGCCGCGTTGATTCGTCACATTTCCATAACGGATGCCAATTATAAGGACGCCTGGAAGCGTCTAGAACAACGCTACGACCGGTCCAATCTAATCATACAATCACATATTCAACACTTTCTGTCGATGCCCGCAATGAATTCATCAAATATACATGTTTTGCGAAAGTTATCGGACACCGCAGATGAAACCATAAGGGGCTTAGATGCATTGAAGGCTACAAGTCGTGACCCGTGGGCTATCTTTATTTTATTGCAAAAATTGGACCAGGATACAAGACAGGCATGGGCGGAAGAAAGTGGTACGCGAGAGAACTGTACAGTAAACGAGTTACTAAGCTTCCTCCAGGTACGTTGCAATGCTTTAGAAGCATGTCAGTCCCTTTCTCGTTCCACACAACCACGTACCAAGCCTAAGGCCATTCATTCGCATTTGATTGAAACATCGGTATCCTGTCCTAACTGCAAATCTGAACATGACTTGAATAAATGTCCACGGTTTTTGTCTCTCGATATACAAACTCGTCGTTTCTTTGTCAAGGAAAATGCTCTCTGTTTCAATTGCTTACGTTCGGGGCACTCGGCATCCAAGTGTCGTTCCACTTTCAAATGCCGAATTTGTCATTCTCGGCACCATACATTGGTGCATAACACATCATCGCCTGAACCAGCACCCTCCTCGTCAAACACTTCTCGGACAGCAGCGTCATCTAATTCCTCGCCAGTGACAACATCTTCTATTACACTTTGTTCGACAATGGCCACAGATGGTAGTAGACTTGATTCCACTCGTTTTATTCGTACAATTCTTCCTACTGCCATTGCGCAAACTCGTGATACCTACGGTTTTCTACAAAATGTTCGGTTGTTGCTGGATTCCGGATCACAAGTTTCCTTTATCACCGAGGACATGGCGCAACGTCTAAATCTTGTTCGTAAACCTGCTCGCATTCCTGTGGTAGGAGTAGGTTCTACATCTGCAGGCATTACCAATGGTATTGTGACACTTAAACTCTTTTCTCGTTTCGCTGATGAATACATCGAAGTTTCCTGTTTCGTCGTATCAAAACTAACTTCCTTGGTACCTGCCGCTACATCCTCTATCGTCGATTCTTCACTCAATTCTCTTGCACTTGCGGATCCCACCTTCTATTTGCCCGGTCATGTTGATATTTCAATTGGTGCCGATAAGGTTTTCAGCGTGTTCAATGGTATTCCTGTCCGTAGTCAATCTAGTGGACCCGATCTTATTCCCACAGTTTTTGGCACAGTAGTTTGCGGCAAGCTGCATAATTCAAATTTGGTTCCACCGGCGAAATCCTTCTGTATACACCTAGATGCAACAAATTCATTCGATTTGGAGCGTTTTTGGCAACTCGAGGAAATCCACCACCCACCCAGCCTTTCAATTGAAGATGAACTAGCAGAAGACATATTTCGTCAAACACATTCTCGTTTAAATAATGGTAGATATATTGTTGACTTGCCGTTTAAGAATAATGAGAGGGTCGATTTCAAGGGCAGCTTCAACGTCGCCTTCAAACGCTTCCTTTCCATAGAACGCAAGATGGCAGTTGATTCTCAATTGAAGGAACAATACATTTCATTTATGAGGGAGTATTTGAGTCTAGGCCACATGGAAGAGGTTCCAGAAGACGACATGAATTTGCCATCAACTGACTGCTATTATTTACCGCATCATGCGGTCTTTAAGAACGACAGCAGTACGACTAAGGTCAGAGTCGTTTTCGACGCGTCTGCCAAAACCGAAGGCAACGTGTCTCTCAATGATTCGCTATTGATAGGTCATTCGCATCAACGTGACCTTTTCTCAATTTGTATCGCATTCCGACGACACGTATATACAATATCTGGTGACATTGAGAAAATGTTCCGCCAAATCAACGTGTCTGCAAAACATACAAATTTCCAACGTGTGTTGTGGAGAGAGTCCAGTGACAAGCCTCTTAAACATTATCGATTGTTGACCGTAACATATGGAACAGCGTGCGCTCCTTTCTTAGCGGTTCGTACGTTATACCAATTGGCCGAAGATTATCGTGACAAGTATCCGCGCTCGTCAAATGTCTTAATCAACGATTTTTATATGGACGACGTAATGACTGGCGCAGATTCGGTCGAAGAATTGGCTTCTTTGCGCTCAGAACTTGTTAACCTTCTACACGAGGGCGGATTTAATCTTCGCAAGTGGACAACCAATTGCTGGCCTTTATTGTTGAGTTTACCTGAAGAACAACGTGAACTGTCACCAAGAGAATTTGAGGAATGTAGCTCAGTTAAACTACTTGGACTTCGGTGGTTTCCCGCGAAGGATTCGTTTTCTTACAAGGTCAACTTACGCCCTGGATTATCTGTAACAAAACGTCATATACTATCGGAGTCATCAAGAATATTCGATCCAATTGGGTTCCTCACCCCAGTTATAATATCTATTAAAATTCTTTTCCAGGAACTCTGGCGTAAAAACTATAAATGGGACGATCCCATATCATCAGATCTATCTAACTATTGGCAATCAATCTGTTCACAGTTACCCGTTCTCGAAACCCTGGAAATACCGCGTGTTTTATGGAAGTCAAGAAGTAATATTGAACTTATTGGATTTTGTGACGCATCACTCGACGCATACGCAGCTGTAGTCTATTGTCGTAGCTTAGATGCTAAAGGAAATGTGTTTTGTACGATCGTTGCTGCAAAGAGTAAGGTGGCCCCTATTAAAGTTGTTTCTCTACCTCGCCTCGAGCTCTGCGGGGCGCTATTACTTTGCCGTCTAGTGAGGAAACTTAAGGAGGCTTTGCAAATGGATGACCTACAAGTTACTGCTTTCACTGATTCTGCCATCGTACTTCACTGGCTTTCTGCCTTACCGAAAAGGTGGTCTGTTTTCATTTCAAATCGTACATCTGAGATATTAACTGTACTACCTCGAGAATTATGGTATCATGTTCGATCTCAGCAGAATCCTGCAGACTGTGCTTCCCGTGGAATAACACCTAACCTTCTTATTGAAAATGTACTCTGGTGGTGCGGACCAACTTGGATGAAGGATGAACGTTCTACATGGCCTATTTCTAGCTGCAGTACGATTGACATCCCCGCAGACGCTGATTTAGAGGAACGAAGGGCAAAACTGTGCCCTCATGTACTTACGGCTAATCTCAAGGATCAGGACACCTGTGAATTAATTGTAAATAACTGTTCTCATTACATAAAGGCTATTCGGACACTCGCGTATGTATTTCGCTTCATTTCAAACGCGCGTACTTCGAGTAATTCTAGGCGAAAAAACTCACTTTCATCTGATGAATTAAAGGGGGCAAAACTTGCATTTGTCAGATACTATCAGGCGCTTGATTTCAGTGCAGAAATAGAAACTCTTAAGGCTAATAAACCCTTAAGGAAAGGTAATACTTTGACGTCTCTCACTCCCTTTTTAGACAATCAGAAGGTGCTACGCGTTGGCGGTCGAATTCGAGAATCGGATGCGAATTACGCGACAAAACATCCAATTATCCTTGATAAGAACTCTCGGTTCGCGAAACTCGTTATTGAATATATTCATAAAAAGTACTTGCATGCTTCGGTTTCCCTAATGTTCGCCTTACTCAGACTAGAATTTTATATTATCGGTGTTCGCAATCTCTTAAGAAAGGTCGTTCACGAGTGTGTGACATGTTTCCGTCATCGAAGGGTAGATACCAGCCAATTAATGAGCGATCTACCTGCTGAACGCGTTCGTTTTGCGAGACCATTTAGCATTGTCGGAGTGGACTACGCTGGTCCTATAACACTGCGATTGGCCCGAGGACGAAATCCCAGATTTGTCAAGGGTTACATAGCATTATTTGTTTGCTTTTCAACAAAGGCAATTCATGTTGAACTGGTCGGTGACCTTTCGACCGCCGCTTTTCTTGCAGCTTTAGATCGGTTTTCAGCTCGTCGGGGTAAACCCTTGGAAATTTGGAGTGACAATGCAACAAATTTTTACGGGGCTAAACGAACGCTAAATGAAATGTACCAAGTTCTTTTGAAGGAGCAACACAACAAGGAAGTCGTCGACCATCTTTCAAAGGATGAAATCTCCTGGCGTTTCATACCACCGGCCGCTCCACATTTTGGCGGCTTGTGGGAGGCAGGCGTTAAGTCTGTTAAGTTCCACCTTAAACGAGTGCTTAAGGATCACCGCCTAACATATGAGGAGATGTACACATTGTTAACGCAAGTCGAGGCGATTCTTAACTCCCGACCTATGTGGCCTACTTCAGATATGGACCCAATGGCGTTAAGCCCAGCTCACTTCTTAATTGGTGCACCTCTTCTCTCTGTTCCCCGTTCTGATGATTATACTAGCTCTAATAGTCCGTACATTAATTGGTCTCTTTTACAGACACTTAGACAAGGTTTTTGGAGACGATGGCACATCGAATATTTGACATCTCTGCAACAACGACCCAAGTGGCATAGCGAACAACCATCACTCAAGGAGGACGATGTAGTTTTGGTAAAGGACTCAAACCTACCACCAACCAAGTGGATATTGGCACGAGTTAAGGGCATTCATCCTGGAAAGGACAATCGCACTCGTGTTGCAACTATCGTCACCCAAACCGGAGAATATGTTCGGCCAGTCGTCAAACTCGTACCGCTGCCAGTTGCTGAAAGACCGGAGTCTTTCAGGGGGGGCTGAATGTTGAGAACTCACGTATAGTTCCTACGCATAATGTATCTTGCTCACTCTACAACATTGAAAATGCTTGCTTACTCTTTCCTTCTTTATGAATTACCCTCGAATTCTATGTTTTGTTATTGATATTTCTAATTGGATTCTGTGAAAGCTTTCTAAGCTCACTTATGTAAAGTTTTATTTGCATTATGTTAAGGCAAATGTTAGTCTCACTGTAAACGATCATGCCATATTCATTATGTACTGCTCATGTAAATACTTGCTCTATATCTTATGTTATGTCCGCAATTGTAGCGAGACTTCTTGGATTATATGAATTATGACTCGTCCTCTTTCTATTTCGGACCACCAAGTAAGAAGGTAGTTGATTAAAAATATACAGCATATTATAACGTGGTAACCAATTGGGTTTTTTTCTTATCGTCTGAGAAGCATCGCTGGAGTAATTTTTCGCTCTGTTAACAACAACTACTTAGCCTTGATGATTGTAAGTAGCGTGCCCAGGACCGTCACCGATGGAAGGCAGCAATTGCTCACGTACAGACTCTTCATGGTACGTCTGCCTGATGGTATCAGAAGATGGTTAGTAAGTAAAGACCAACTAGCAACATCCAGAAGTGAGTAATTGCTCAGGCACAGACCCTTCATGGTTCGTCTGCCTGATGTTTTGAAAGTAAAGACCAACTAGTAGAAATGCGGCTGCAAAGAGGGAGATGCCGTTGAATTTTATCACCCAGCAGGATAACAACCTAATACTTAAGTCTAGGTCAGTAAAGCAATGGTTAACGTATTCAATTTTTTGTAAGTCATGAAAACAGGGGCCAATTTGATGAAGAATAAAGAAGTGTAGAAGAAAAATAAGTCAATAAAAGAATTCTTGCACCACACACTGTGTCATCATGACATAAATAGTGCTATCTCGTTCTGGCTTAGAAAAGTGCAAGCCAGCTGATCGGTTAAACGACCCGAAGTCTACAAAGTCAAATTCTTTCTCTAACAGTTGTGTTTTTTTTTTAATTTACCTCGACTTCAGAAGTTTTGAAATTTCTCTCTCTCTCTCACTCTTATTCAAAAGCTTTTAAAATCAATGCCACGTTGAAGCAAGGCAATCAGTGATTCATATGCTTCAAGCTGAAAAAGAAGGGTGGCGCGTTGGCATTTCTCAAATCGAACATCGTAAGCTGATAAAGTTTCGCTCAACTTAATCGTGCGTTGGGTAACTGAGCATCTGAGGCGAATTGTTTGCGGAACAAGGCAATTATTGAATAAGTATAAAGCTATGTTCAGACGATTGCCAGATCTGCAAATATTGTCAGATCCGTCATTGAAAAATGTGTCCCAAATGTAGTAGAATAATTTCAGAGAAGAAAGGAAACGAGAATCGAAGAGAGAATAGTAATTAAATCAAAACAGAAGAGAGGACGCCCGGTTAGGTCAGGGAAAACATTATTGTAAGAGACACAGTCGATAGAGGATCGTTGAGTTATCCGGATCATTAATAAAGTGTCTGAAGAAAATCGAAATTTGTGTTTTTTTTTTTATAATCATCCCTTACACAAATGTCTGACAACCGTCTGAACACAAAATGTTGTCTGACCATTTTTTGCAGAAAACAAATTGCCAGACCATTGTCAGACCCAAATCTGACAATAAATTGTCAGGTGTCTATCAATAGTCTGAACACACAATTTGTGTCATTGTCAGATGTTTGGGATGTTTGCAGGCAAATTTGCTATTGCCAGATGTGCTATGCTTGTGACATCTGCAAATTTTTTCATTGTCAGAAAATTTGTAAATTTGAAAGATTAACTGCTTCCGAGTTAACCCATTTTCTACCACTGTACCCGCTTGGGTACAGAAAATTCCTCAACTTTATGGTTTTACCGTTGTCCTCCTTCAAATTTGTTTGCATGAAATTTGATTTTTTTTGCTTCGTTAACATGTGTTCAACAAGTAGGCGTTGAGTTTATTGTATTTTCTTTTTTATTATTCCGCATTGGGTGCGATTGCGGTTTTCTTGGTTTTTCGGAGGCTGTGTTGTGTTTAGAAATAGAAAAAATATTCGTATATCAATTTTCTTTTCATTTCTTGAATATAGTAAAAAGAACTGATAATAAAGTCAGAAAACAAGTGAAAAATCAAGTGTTCATTATTTTTACGATAGGTAAGTACTCGTAAAGTTAGGTGTACCCGCCTGGGTACAATGGGAAACACTGAGCAACTTTTTGTTTAGAATGGATTTCAAAGCTTTCTCAACATCATTATTTTATGGAAGGAGGTTCGATAATCTTCCAGATGCAATAAATGCAATCGAAGAAAATGACCAAAACGCTGCTTTTGACATTGCATTTATACCACCACATGCAGATTACAATACAGACGAGTATGAAATAGACACAGAAAATTTGGATTACGATTACATACCCAAAGATGTTCCAGATAACATTGAGCTTTTCATGAGGGATGATGACTTGGATAGCGAGGACGAAGTTCCTTTATCATCGATAAGAGCCTCAATACTTGGGCAATGTCAAGGCAAACCACGCTGGTCTAAAAGAGGTACTGATATGACGATGAACCGTTCTAATAAATATAAGGTAAACCAGATGAATATGAAATGTGCTTTAGACAATAAGTCGCCAGTCGAAATACTTGAAACACTTTTTGATAGTGAAGTAAAGAATTTGACCTTGAATCAAACTAGAATTTATGCTTCCCAACATAATTACCATAACCTCAATTTCCAAAAAGAAGAGTTGGAAATTTTCATAGGCATTATGTTCTACAGCGGTTACCACTCAATGCCCAGGGAGTCCATGTATTGGAAATTAGATGAGGATACAAGAACCGCATTGATAGCAAACAACATGTCGCGAAATCGTTTTTATGAGATCAAAAAACATATTCATTTCGCAGATAATAATCAACTAGATGCTCGAGACAAGGTGGCAAAGCTCAGACCGCTTATGAATCTCTTGTGCCAAAAATACCAGCAGTGGGGCTTCATGCACGAGAAATTATCCATTGATGAAGCAATGATCAAGTATTTTGGTCACCATTCTTCGAAACAGTTCATAAGAGGAAAACCTTTTCGTTTTGGTTTCAAGAACTGGATGCTGTCGAGTAGTTGTGGCTATCTATATAACTTTGATACTTATTGTGGCGCAAAAGAAGTGAACGCTGATATATCACAAATCCCACTGGGATCTCGAGTTGTACTTGAGCTTCTGGAAAAGATTCCATTTCCTTCTGACCACATAGTATATTTTGACAACTTTTCTTACTTCTCATGAGCTTTTGTGATTGTTGAGAGAGAAGGGATTCAAAGCTACAGGGACAACAAGAGAAAATCGAACAAAAAAATGCCCATTGAAGCCCAAAAAAGAATTCAAGACGGATAAAAGAGGAATTTTGAGCACGTATACGACGTAAACAATAAAATTCTTTTTGTAAAATGGATTGGTAATAGTGTTGTCACTATGGGCACAAACTTCGATTCTATCCGGCCCATGCATTATGTCCAACGTTGGTCATCAACAGAAAAAAGAAAAGTTTTCATTCAGCAGCCACGACTTATTGCGAACTATATTAATGGTATGGGCGGCGTTGACTTACACGACCAGTGTGTAAATGCCTATAAAATCAAAATTTAAGGCAAAAAGTGGTGGTGGCCGTTTTTTACATCAATGCTAAGCTCAACATTAGTGAACGCTTGGAAACTACATAAAGTCGTAACTAATTCTCAAGATGACTTGCTATCGTTTCAAAGAGATATTGCACGGTATTATCTTAGAAGATATACAATTCTCAAACCGTCGACATCAAAACGCTTCATATCTGCAAGCGTTGCTTTATCGGAAGGTCACCACTTTCCAAAGAGAATCGAAAAGCCTCTTAGATGCAGAGTATGCCATATGCGAGTCAGATGGGTTTGTGAGTTCTGTTATGTGTGTCGAAAAAGAATGCTTTAAGAAATTTCATCTACAAAATTAGCAACCATATTTTACCGTTGTACCTGCTTGGGTACAGCTTCAAAACCACACTTTGTACTTTTCTCAAAAAATTAAAAAAATATTTTTGTATTCCTTTGACACTATTTAATAAAGTTATGTTACCAAACATTTGAATTTTTCGTTTTAAATGCCTGTGGTAATAAATAGGTTAAAAACTGTAATTATGAGTAGCAACGAGGAAAATTTTCCACTACTTCGGGAGACTCCATTATCTTAAAAAAAAAAATCAAAAATCATACAGAAAAAAATGGAAAGTGAGTGGTCCCAGGATCAAGTTTTATGTCTCATAAATGAATTTGAGCCGCGACCTAGTTTGTGGGATGCTGGATGCGTGGAATATAAATTACCGAAGCAGGCTTTATGGCAGGAAGTCGCTGACAGTACCAGCATGAACCTCAACGACTGCAAGGGCAAATGGACTAACCTTGGCATCAGCTTCAACAGCAATCTAGAAAAGTGTCGGGAAAAAAAATCAAGTCATGGTACTACGGAATCCTTTGCTATCAACTGGAAGTACTTTAAGCCAATGATTTTCTTAGCCGTCGTGGCGTAGTGGGTAGAGTGCGACGACGACACACGCAGAAGGGTCTAGGTTCGACTCCCAGATCAACACCAATTTTTCGAATTTTTCACGGCACCACCTCTTTCGAGCTGCTGACAACACTCAAAGAGTAATAACTGTCTAAGAAAGCTTCTCAAATTTCGCCGTTCGGAGTCGACAACAAATTGTAGGTCCCTTCTACTCGTGAGAGAACTGTGCGCGCACAACACGAGGAGTTGATGAGCAAGTTAGGCCCTGGTCTCCCTTTGGACTGTAGCGCCAACAATTATTATTATTTTCTTAGAAAGAAATTTAGTTCGTCAATCAACGCAATCAACTTCTTCCATGGAATTGGTAATTCTTTCTTCACTTTATTCGATTTTATGTTTTTGATTTATTCACTTGGTGCGTTCATTTTTCAGAACACTGCTATCGCCGACGAATTCCTTTTTAGCTGATGTTATTGAGCAATTTGTGTTACCATCGCTCGTTACATCCGGGTAAGGACGCAAACGCCGAGTAACACCGTCATCAATGCCATCACGAACACCATCAGATACCATTCGCTTCAAGCAATTGGCGGTAAATACTCTGCAATCCATGCGTTCCGAAACAAAAAATGCCTCCACATCCTTAAGCGATTATATGGCCACTGAGTTGGAAAACCTAACCCCGCAACAAGCTGTGTTTGCAAGGTCGAAATTAAGACATGCATTTAAGGCAGCATATGTGTCATGTCAGACAAACTGACAATAAAATTGCCAGAGTTTGGAACAAAATATGGCAATCGTGTGAACTGGCAATTTTGCATTGTACGGTAGTTCGCTATTGTCAGATCATTTGCAGACCTGATAATATTTGCAGATCTGGCAATCGTCTGAACATAGCTTTAATCATCTATTTTTCTCTTCACTGTTCTTCGAAGAATAAACGTTTGCACGTTTCCCATTGTATTTCCTTAATCATCCGTTTTTTTCTTCTTCACTGAAAAAAATTAACGTAGACCCATCTATAGATAATCCGTTTTTAAGCTAAATAAAGCTTCGAATAAAAGAAAGTCAAAATAAGTTGACGATGCATCGCCAAGATTTGTCAAAAAAATTTCTCAACGGCTCTTTTGGAGTGAATTTTTTGATCAGGTTCCATATCTGGAAAAGAAATTGATTCCTTTTTATTTCTTTGCTTTGCGTGAAGCAACTCGAAGCTCTCAAGAAGAATGTAAAGCGATGATTGTGACAAAATAATAATTGTTTGGCGCGACAGTCCACAGGAGGACCAGGGCCTACTACTCGTGTTGTGCGCGCTACTATTTTCTCACGAGCGGAAGGGACCTACAGTTTTTTGCCGACTCCGAACGGCGAGATTTGAGAAGCTTTCTTAGACAGTTATTGCTCTTTGAGTGTTGTCAGCAGCTCGAAAGAGGTGGTGCCGTGAAAAATTCGAAAAATTGGTGTTAAGCTGGGAGTCGAACCTAGATACTTCGGCGTGTGAGCGCCGCATACATTTTAAAGATCAATGATTTAAACTTTGTTCATGGTACTTAGAAATAATGGAAATTATGATTAAAATGTATTAAGTATGTTTTGAATACCGCATACCAGTGAACTCTGTAGATACTAACTTGTCAACCCAATATATAACTAACTACCAGGTATACCGGTATGAAACACTAATTATTAATAGGAAAGTAAACTCATTTTATTCAAAGAATCGGCCATTGTTTTCTACACATTTTGACCACCTTTCTGGCAATTTGTGAACACCACGCCAATAAAATTGTTCGTCTTTTAAAGCAAACCAATCAGACACCTAATTTTCGATCTCCTCGTAGGAATCAAAGTGCTGCTCAGCCAATGCGTGTCCAATCGATGAAAGCAAATGGTAGTCCGAAGGAGCCAACTCTGGTGAACACGGCGGGTGGAGTAGCTGCTAACAGCCAAGTGCTTTGATTGTATCCTGAACCGGCTTTGCTTTGTGTGCAGGTGCATTGTCATGGAGCAAAATTACCTTGCCTTGTCTTCTGGCCCATTCTGGCGTTTCTCGATCAATGCATGGTTCAAATTGATCATTTGTTGTCGGTAGCGATCAATACTAACGGTTTCACCAGGTTTTAGGAGCTCGTGGTACAGCACACCTTTTTGGTCCCACCAAACACACAGCATTGTCTTCTTGCCGAATCGATCTGGTCTTGCAGTCGATGTTGATGATTGTCCCAGATTAACCCATGATTTGTTCCGTTAAGGATTCTTAAAATAAATCCATTTTTCATCGCCAGTAACAATCCGATGCAAAACCGATTTTCTTTCGTGTCTTTGAAGCAAAATTTCACAAGTGTTCTTTCGGTTTTCCATCTGTCTTTCATTCAATTCATGTGGCACCCATTTTCCACACTTGGATCTTTCCCACAGCTTTTAAACGGTCAGAAATTGTTTGTTGTGCAACATTTAACATTGCTGCCAATTGCTTTTGACTCAAAGTGTCATCTCCATCCAATATCGTTTGCAATTCGGCGTCTTCAAACTCTTTTCGTGGTCTTCCACGTTCTTCATTTCTCACATCAAAATCATTATTTCTGAACAGTTGAAACCATCTTTGTCATGTTGCTTCTGAGAGAGCATGATCACTATATGCCTCGACAAGCATTCGATGCGACTCTGCAGCACTTTTCTTCAAATGAAAAAAAAAAAATTAATGCTTTCCGTAAATCGCCACTTTCTGGTACAAAATTCGACATTTTTAACACGATGAAAAAGTATGATGTTGTCTGTTCAATGACTTGATGTATACTAAATATTTTTGACAGATGTCATAGCAAACAAACAAAAACAAAATAAGGGCTCGTTCACAACAAATGTTCCCTATCGAGACATTTGTATCTTGACGCTCACTTCCGACGGGTATACCTCAAGGAATCAGAAATAAACAATTTCAAATACCTGGGGATATCGTGCCGCCGTGGTGTAGTGGATAGAGTGCGACACTTAGACGCCGAAGGGTTTAGGTTCGATTCCCGGCTGAACACCTCGAATTTTTTCACGGGACCACCTCTTTCAAACTGCTGACAACACTCAAAGAGTAATAACTGTCTAAGAAAGCTTCTCAAATTTCGCCGTTCGGAGTCGACAACAAATTGTAGGTCCCTTCTACTCGTGAGAGAACAGTAGCGCGCACAGCACGAGTGGTTGATGAGCAAGCTAGGCCATGCCCCCCTTTGGACTCTAGCGCCAACAATTATTATTATTATCGCGCTAACCCACGACTGATCGAATTTTAAGAAAGCGGCAGAACCCTCTGCGGACTGTCGCGCCATCCAATTATTGTTATTACTTTTCTCTTTACCACTTCCAAAGTGATATTCTGTTCTTTTTGTAAATACTTCGAGTGCAGCAATGCCCAGATTTTGGTCCTTTTTTCGTGCCTCATGCACATCTTCCAATTCGGGATGTTCCTTGTACATTTTGAAAAAAAGAGAAGCGAAACAAGTCCATTGAAATCTTCGCTTCTGTACCGTCTGAAGTGCACGGTAATAACCAAGTGTCATACACTTGAAAAATATAGCGACATTAGATTTGTTATCGTACTCAAAACAGTACAAGACAATACAAATCAACTCAAAGTCAGTTTCTGGAGGCCAGAATAATGTGTTTTCTGTCAATTGAGAGCTCTCTCGGGAGAGTAAAATATAAGGTTATCAAATGTCTGCCTTCCCCTTTTTTGCTCTTCATTCAATGCTTCATAAAGTGATCGGATTTAGTTCAAATATGAGCCGTTTTATTCGATAATCTGTTTCCATCTAGACGGCAACTTCATAATAACCCCCTCGTAGAAGCCACACTCCTTATTTCCGAAGAACTCGGACAGCCACTTTTCATAAGGCTCTTTGAGTACAACTTCGCGCCACCCAGGGCGTTCGCCATGGGCAGGAGCAGGTGGTATTCACTTGGCACTATGTCCGGGCTATATGGTGGATGCGATAAAACCTCCCATCCTAGATCCCGTAGCTTCTGAAGAGTCAGCAACGAAGTGTGTGCTCTGGCGTTGTTCTGGTGGAACACTACACCCTTCCTGTTGGTCAAGTCTGGACGCTTCTGGTCAAGCAGGCAATCCTGCTTAAAGCGGTCCAGTTGTTCGCAGTAGATGGCAGAATTGTTTCTTGTAGCTTCTGACGAGTCATCAACGAAGTGTGTGGTCTGGCGGTGTCCTGGTGGAACTCTACACCCTCCCTGTTGGCCAATTCTGGACGCTTTTCTTCGATCGCCTGCTTCAAGCGGTCCAGTTGTTTGCAGTAGACGGTAGAATTAAGCGTCTGGCCATATGGGAGCAGCTCATAGTGGATGATTCCCTTCCAATCCCACCAAACACACAGCAAAATTTTCCTGGCCGTCAATCCCGGCGTGGCCACTGTTTGGGACGATTCACCGGCCTTCAACCACGACCGTTTTCGCTTGATATTGTCGTATATGACCCATTTTTCGTCGCCAGTCGCCAGACACAATCCCCTTCAAAAATGGGTCGAGTTCGTTCGGTTTCAGCAGCATATCGCAGGCGTTGGTTCGGTCCAGAAGGTTTTTTGCAACAAATCATGCGGCACAGCAACATGAAGCTATTTTTTTGTATTCAGCCTTCTGCAGATGGTTTAAAATTTTTTGGTGACTTACTCCCATCTCCTGGGCGATGACACGAGATGCCACATGCCGGTTTAACTCGACGATTTCCATGATTCCATCGGTATTTGTTGTCACAGGTCTTCCTCCGGCTGGCATATCCATGGTGTCGTTTTCACCGGCTCTGAATCATTGAAACCATTCATCCGCGGTTCGAAGTGATAGAGTACAATCCCCCAAAACACCATTAATCTCACGGGACGTTTCTCTAGCGGATTTACCTTTAACGAAGGAAAACTTTAAAATAGCGCGAATTTCGGCGTTAGTGAACTCCATGTTTATACATCTATAACTGTTGAACGCAATATCCAAACTAATCATGCTTAGCGTCGTTTTGTAGGTTATGTCAACCCCTTTCAAATGATGTATAGTATTGCCAGATACGAGCTCTGTGGCGCTTTGTACATAGCCGGAAAATTTAAAAGACAAAAAGGCGGAAGGGATATATTTTGATATTTGACAACCTTATATTTCCCCTCCCTGTCCAATTTAGTCCAAACAATTTTTGTGGGTAAGTTTTGGTTTTTTGTAAAATTAATTGGTGTGTGTACAGAGATGAGTGAACATTGGCCCATTATCTTTGTGTATAAGTCTCAAATGTGTTTTTTGTCAAATTCACTTTATCGCTACGGAAAGATAAAGTGAATTTGACATTCCTTAATGACATGTTTTACACATTTGGTTTAGATATGTTGTCGTACTTAGCCGCTATCTGAGAGAGTTTTATCCCCACTTCTTGATAATTGGCAGCCTTCAGAATTTGGTACAGAAGGTACTTGAACGGACCTATTTATACGAACAGAAGATTGACGATTATCAGTGCTGCCACTTTAAAAAAAAGTGTTATTTTCATGCTTGTGCACACGCCATTATTATTGTACGACTTCTATCTGTTGGCAAATTTAACACACATTACTTTCAATGTGAAAGCGTGTACACGGTTATGTCAAACCACATTGCAAGCTATATGTTCTACTTCTAGCTAAGAGTCGTACGACAAATTTTGCATTCATTCCTCCACTGTTATGTTCTTAAGCATGTTTTTGGATGCAACGATATGTCTACGAATTCTGCAGTCGAGCAAGTTTCACAAATGCTCTATTGGTTCAGGGAGACTGAAGAGGTGTCCGCAACTGAATTTTAAGGCAATACAGCATCCAAAGCTTAACATTGTGTTTTTGTATGTTTCGGGTCAATATCCTGTCGAAACCAGAAATCTAGTTCCAACTGCTGAGCATTATCTCTCAAAATAGCCATTTGGTCCATTACAGATTCAATAAACCTAAGTTTGTCCACGCCGCACAGTGTGGGAAATGGGGAAAAAAATCTGTAACTTTTGAAACCTTTGGCCGACTTTGATTAAATTTGGAATATAGTAGTAGTACCATAAAATCTTCAATTGTCGAATCACTTCTGCCACTCTGATTGATGTATCTCCAAAATATGCATTCTGAACGTATCAACTGCTTCTTCAGGTGTCGAAAAACGTTGACCTCTCATTTAAGTTTTACGTACTGGAATAAAAAGAAGTCATTCGGTGCCAAGTCAGGACTATACGGCGGATGACTGATCAAATCGATGTTTTGAGTGCTGAAAAATGCAGTTGTTCGAGCCAATGTATGAGAGCTCGCATTGTGGTGGTTAAAAGTGATCCGTCTCCGGCGGTTGGTTTTCGTGATTTCTTAGAAGACAACTGGCAAACATGTGGTTGTATAGCACTTAGAATTGCCTGTTCTGCGTTGTTCTAGTGTATAGTTGCGACATGTCCGCAAAAACAGGCGACCATTTGCTTGGAAGTGCTTCGTGCGCGAGCAACTTTTGTTGGATTTGGCTCAATTTGAAACAGTCACACAGTCGACTGCTGTTTACTTTCGGGCTCATACGCGTAAATCCAAGATTCATCAGCTGTCACGATGTCATAAACGTGTTTCGAAGCACGGCGATCGTATTTTTGGAGCATTTCTTTCGACCAATCGACACGAGCCTCTCTTTGAGCGATTGACAAATTGTGTGGGATTCAGAGCGAACAAATTTTTTTGACGGTCAAATGTTCATGCAATATTGAATGTATGCTGGTCCCACTAGTGCCTAAGGATGTCTGAATCTTGCGATAGCATCAATAGTTTCCGGACGACCCTCACGAAATTCTTGGAGTGTCTTGGAGTGAACTACGACCTCGGTTGAATTCACCATATAATCGATAAACACTGGTCCTTGATAAAGCTTCATCGCCAAAAATTAAACTAAGTTCATCGATGCACTGTTGTTTAGTTAATCCACGTCGAAAGCTGTAAAAAATAATCGCACGAAAATGTCCACGATTTAATTGAATTTCTTGGGCGAGATGAATATTTTAAGTTACTGTAAACAATACAAATAGCGCTCGTAAGTCAAAACGTTCTGAGTACGTATAACCTCAAAAATGTCAAACTTTACGATAGAGCTGGCAGTTGCCAGATTACACTACTAGGGTTTCCCAATCCCGAAATATAAAAGGCAACTTAGTTATATGCCCTTTCAATCAAGTATACCATCATGTTCCATGGTGACTTTTTTCAAAAAATATGCCACATCGAATCTTCATGAAAAAAAAAACGTTAAATTTTTAAAATTTCAAAGTTCCAATTTTGACCTAGTCGTACAGCGAAACGGTTTATTAGAAATCAACAAATTTTGGCTTCTTAGGTTCTCAAATACGTAGAATCTAAAAACTTGTACCACTTGGCCGAGAAAACTATTTCATTTTATGTATTTTTTCCACTCGGACACCACTATAAACCGTTGTTATCAGCCATATGTACATCAACCTCCATGCTTTACTGTTGGTACTAAATTCAGCTTTTCAAAAGCTGGACCTGAAAATAGTCAAGCGGCGTTACATCGCTCATTCTTGGAGACCAATTAACCGGTAACTACTTCTAATCCTATTCATTCCTTCGCTGATGACAGTACCCTCAGCTTTTCATATTCGTTCCTTGGCTCACGTCCCTCCACTTCGACCATAGACTCGGAACGGCAGCGTATGTTAAGCACATTAAATTACGACCTTGACAGCATAATCGATTGGGGAAATAAGAATAGAGTGGAATTTAATGCTTCCAAAACCCAGTGCTGTCACTGTCGTTAAAGCGATCACAAAATAATCAGCTGTTATCCATGAACGGCACTTGCATTGTTGAAACCGAAAGACTTTCCATCCTCGGTATGTGTATCAACCCAACAATTAGTTGGAACGATCACATGTCTAGGCTTTCTTAAACGATGCTAGAAGTACTTCACCCCTTCTGATCTGGCTACAATATACAAGGCCTACATACGACCAAAACTAGAGTAGAACGCTCCTATTTGGTCAGGTGCTTCTAAGACCTCCCTGCACCTGCTCGATAGAATTCAAAAGCGTGCAATAAAACTTATAGGTGACAGTACACGCTTCGCTAGGAATGCCCACCAATTCACCTTCAAGCCCTCTTTCGGACGTACAGTCAAATTCAGAGACTCGTTCTTTAGCCGCACTACACGAATCTGGAATGCTCTTCCCAGCTCGATTTTTCCTCCTCATTACATTACAGGCATTTAAAACCAATGTGCAAGTAGAGATCAAATATTCTTCCAATCCACGAAGCACACCAAACAACCTATGACTTGCTAGTTATTCCTGTAGCTGCAGTTCTTGTAATGCAAAACCAACCGGAAATCCAAGAGAAACCAATCGCTGAACACCAAGAAATTATACATTTCTTAATAAATTTTCTGATCACAGGGACATTACCTTTTTCTTCACCACTGTCAAAGTAATTTTCTGTTATATTTGTAAATACTCCGAGTGCAGTAATGTCCAGGCTTCGATCCTATTTTCGTGCCTCATGTACATTCCACAATATCCCTGCGGCTTCAACTCTTGTAATGCAAAACCAAACTAAAAATAAATCACTTGACAGCTTTCAAAATGGCCGCCGGTTTAAGTAGTGCTGCCAAGTTGAAGTGCTACTCCTCTATTAGAACACCTTACACGAGTGTGTGACTGACTGAAGTTGGGTTGATTGTTTTTCTTTTTAATTTTAACACGTAAACAAAAAAACACATTTGTTCGGTGAACATAAAATTGATAACAAATAATCGACTTATCACTACATTCAAAGAATAAAAGGAAACAAGTTACATTTTCGGATTGTCAAGCAAATGTTCCAATTCCTTGCTTACTGTCTCTACAAGCACGGACTTCTCGGGGCCACAGCCGTTCTCAATCCCATACACGCACGCTCTCACGTAAATCCGATAGACGGTTTTCGCTTGCAGATTTTTCAACGTGTACGAATAAAAGGCGCCCGGCACCTCTGTGCCTGGGTAGTGCTCAACCGGTTTGCAGTTGTGATATTTTTGATACTGCTCTGACGGCTTGGTTATGGCGCACAGTGCCAATGGCATGTCCACTTCGTAACCTGCCACGCCAGTGTCCTGCCGCATGAGTGCATTTCGCTCCATCTGAAGCTGGTACTGTCGGAATTTTTCCTGTTGCTCATCCTCATCGTCCGTGGCATTTATTTTGATTTCTTCGTCCTGGGGGCTTACTTTGTTGACGATGGCCTTTGACGATCCACTGGAGTCTCTCCGTCGTCGTGTGTTGTCTTCCCGGCGCAGCTCTTCCTCCCACATTTTTATTGTGGTGCTAAAAAAAAATAAAATGGTTCATCCTGATGTCCTAATCACTCTCTAAGACCTACCTTGAGATGTACAGGACATTTGGGAGAGCTGTTTCTACGAAGTTCTGTTGACGGTTGTAGAACTTGAGCTCACTCGGCTGAGGGCCACGGTGTGTCCTTTGAAATTCACATTCGCAGAAATCGCTGGAATTACTTGCACTGTATCCTCTGAAATGAGTGAAGTCTGCCACGCGAGGGTAGGTTTCGAATGCCGTTTGGAGTGGTTTCGGAAATACTTACTTGCGTGCAGCTTAATGGGCTCATAGCGCACCTTGTATTTGTCTATTATGCCATTTGGGTTTCTCGGTGGCCACCAGTGGACAACCTAGACAAGTCGAAAATAAGCTGAATCAGAGAGAAGTAATGCTTTACTTACAATTTCACTCGCCGATTGAGCTGCTGCATATAGCTTCACAATGGGGCCGGGTTTCATTGGCAGAGTTCTGAAGTACTGGATGTTTGAATGCCAACTTGTTCCTCTGTGGTCGTCGACGTGGCTTATGGTTTTGACAAAATATGCGTATTGCGTGTTTGGCTTTAGGTTTGAGATTACATGACGAACATTCAAGTCAAGCGTCATATGCATCCGCCAGCTGAAAGAATTTCATTTGATTTACTTTTCTAAGCAGTTTGCGGCAAATGTTTGACATGAGCACCGAGACTGTGGTCGTTGTTGAGATGAAGGCTGTTAAACATTATTCACCACAGAGAACCGCTGCAGCAAACTTAGGCTTATAATTTAAATGACATTCGGCAGCCGTACAGCGGTCCCAAAGTAGGAGTACAAAAGAAGCAGAGAGAGCAGTTACTGTAAAGGCTCCTTTTGGTCCCTATGAAGACTTGACTTTGTGGCCGCTGCACAGTAGTGCCTCAGTAGAAAAAATACTCAAAATGAAATATTTTTTTCGGCCAAGTGGTGAACTTCTTTTTTTTTTTTTACATATTTGAGAGTACCTAGAATGCCAACATTTTGTTGACTTCGAATGAGCCCTTTCGGTGTACGACTAGCTCAAAATTGGGATCTTAAAATTGTAGAAATTGAATGCATTTTTCAAGAAAATTCGATGTGGCATATTTTCTAAAATAAGCCACCTTGGAACGTTATGTTACATTTGTTTTAAAGGGCATGGACTTAACCTTTAACAGCGTCAACAGTTTATTCATTTTGACCCCAGTTTACTAGAACAGACTTTTGGTAAAGCCCACCCTTTGCGGGAAGTACTTCCATGTTTGGTGGAGCATAACAAAAATGCTCCAAAAGGCTCTAACGGAAGGCCACATTTTTCTGAAGGACTTAAATATTTTCTATCGATGGTGCAAACCTTAACATTCACATTTTTTCACTACGGGAAAACGAGTCGTTTAAGTGAAGCAATCTCAGGCATTTTTTGGCGTTTTTTATTTTTCCTACGATTTCCTTTCTAATGCTTGCATTGCGCAAGTACTAAGGGCATGGACCACTCAGCAGTGATTCTTATTCCTTATTACACAAAACACCGACTCCGACAATTTTCTACAACAAAGGCATTTATGTTAGTAAATATTGTTGAATGTGATTTCCCTATATAAGTATGAAATCCAGCTTCGTTCTGAGCCTTAAATTATTATCGTAAGTTATAATTAAATTTTTTTTTTATGTAATTAATCAATTTTAATTCAATTTTTAATTTTCAATTTTCAATTAAAATTAAAATTTTCAATTTTTGACTTAAGATTGCTCTGTTATACTCCATGCTACAAGGGGCGTTCAATATATTCACGGTATCGGTATGAAGGAAAATGCGAATTAAGTTTAAATTGTTTTTATTTTCTAATATAATCTCCCCTACCATCAATGCATTTGTTACATCTTGAGATAAGCTTTTTTAAAACCCTTAAACAAATAAATTTCCTCTTTCTCTGCAAAATACCCATTTATTCCTTGACTTGAGTTCTTCATCATCCAAAAATCTTTTTCTACAAAGACATTTTTTCAAATACAGAAACAGGAAAAAATCACTAGGGGCAAGGTCTCGACTATAGGGTGGGTGTTAGATATCTTCGAAGCCACAACCTCGCTTAGTAGTTTTGGAAACTCGCGTCGTGTGAACAGGAGCGTTGTCATGAAGAAGCAACACACACGCTGCAAGTTTACCCCGTCTTTTCCTTTTAATTTCCTTCGCAAATTATGGATAGTGGAAGAGTAGAATGTGGCGTTGATGGTTTTACCTTTTTCCTTATACTCAATGAACAAGATACCCTTAGAGTCCCAAAAAACTGTGGCCATGAGCTTCCCGGCAAAAGGAGTGAACTTGAACTTGTTCGGGGGATCTGTTCTCTTTTTATGCCGCTGCACGAACTCGTGTTTGCTTTCAGGGTCATAGTGGTGAACTCATGTTTCCCAGTAACAATTCGATCCATAACCACGTTCACGTTCTCACTAGACTTCTCACTAGGGCTCTTGTTTACTTTCAGGATTTCGTCCCCAGTATCCCAGATCAATAACCACGTTCGCGTTCTCACTAGACTTCTCACTAGGACTCTTGTTTGCTTTCAGGGTTTCGTCCCCAGTATCCCAGATCAATAACCACGTTCGCGTTCTCACTAGACTTCTCACTAGGACTCTTGTTTGCTTTCAGGGTTTCGTCCCCAGTATCCCAGATCAATAACCACGATCGCGTTCTCACTAGACTTCTCACTAGGGCTCTTGTTTACTTTCAGGATTTCGTCCCCAGTATCCCAGATCAATAACCACGTTCGCGTTCTCACTAGACTTCTCACTAGGACTCTTGTTTGCTTTCAGGGTTTCGTCCCCAGTAATAATTCCATCCATAACAACGTCCGTGTTCTCACTACACATCTCCAAAAGTTCTCTACAGCATGCGATTCTCACGTTTTTGTAAGACGCTGTGAGCATTCGTGGCACCCACCTTGCACTGACCTTTGAAAGGTTAAGATGTCCATGAGGAATGGTGTGAATGGTACCATTTGAAAGCTTGGTGATCTCATTCATCTCATCATTTTCACCTTTATTCGGGCATCCTCAAGAACATGTTTTTCGACTTCTTTGATGCTTTCTCCCGTGCAAGCAGTAGACGGGGTGCCTTCAATGCGGAGATCGTCTTCAAAGCTCTCTCTGCCTCTCTTGAACTCACTTAACGACTTTTGCATAGTTGATAATGAAGGTGCGGAACCCTTGGTAACAGTAACCATCTCTTCATGAATAGTTTTTGGACTTCTTCCTTGCTTAGTGGGAAATTTAATTACAGCGCGATGCTCAATTTTCACCATCATCGTCTTAGTTGCCATTATGATTCTGTTTAACTAGAGATATAACGCGAATTAATAATCACATTTATATGAAATTTTACATGAATTCGCTAAAATAATAGTTTTACTTGATAAATAAGTCAATTTAGGTATACCAGTATGAAATGCGCTTTTTTGAAAATAAAATTCTAATTATTAATGGGAAAGTAAAAACATTTTATTCAAAGTATTGGCCATTGTTTTCTACACATTTTGACCACCTTTCTGGCAATTTGTGAATACCACGCCAATAAAATTGTTAGTCTTTTAAAGCAAACCAATCACACACCCAATTTTCAACCTCCACGTAGGAATCAAAGTGCTGCTCAGCCAATACGTGTCCCATCGATGAAAACAAATGGTAGTCGGAAAAAGCCAGGTCTGGTGAACACGGCGGGTGGAGTAGCTGCTAACAGCCAAGTGTTTTGATTGTATCCTGAATCGGGTTTGCTTTGTGTGCAGGTGCATTGTCATGGAGCAAAATTAGCTTGCCGTGTCTTCTGTCCCTTTCTGGTCGTCTAACGATCAATGCATGGTTCAAATTGATCATTTGTTGTCGGTAGCGATCAGTATTAACGGTTTCACCAGGTTTGAGGAGCTCGTGGTACAGCACACTTTTCTGGGCCCACCAAACACACAGCATTGTCTTCTTGCTGAATCGATCTGGTTTTGCAGTCGATGTTAATGGTTGTCCCAGATTAACCCATGATTTTTTCCGTTTAGGATTCTTAAAGTAAATCCATTTTTCATCGCCATCGTAACAATCCGATGCAAAACCGATTTTCTTTCGTGTCTTTGAAGCAAAATTTCACAAGTGTTTTTTCGGTTTTCCTGTCTTTCATTCAATTCATGTGGCACCCATATTTCACACTTTTGGACCTTTCCCATAGCTTGTAAATGATCAGAAATTGTTTGTTGTGCAACATTTAACATTGCTGCCATTTGCTTTTGACTCAAAGTGTCATCTCCATGCAATATCGTTT
The DNA here is from genome assembly GCA_955652365.1 of Eristalinus aeneus. Lineage (NCBI taxonomy): Eukaryota > Metazoa > Arthropoda > Insecta > Diptera > Syrphidae > Eristalinus > Eristalinus aeneus. The sequence continues at coordinate 27,230,451 of OY019130.1, read as the reverse complement.
GGAATTCGGTGCCTTAAAATTTTTTTTGGTGGTCTGTCCACGTTCTTCATTTCTCACATCAAAATCAGTATTTCTGAACCGTTGAAACCGTCTTTTGCATGCTGCTTCTGATAGAGCATAATCACCATATGCCTCGACAAGCATTCGATGCGATTTTGCAGCACTTTTCTTCAAATGAAAACAAAAAATTAATGCTTTCCGCAAATCATCACTTTCTGGTACAAAATTCGACATCTTTAACTCGATGAAAAAGTATGATGTTATGTGTTCAATGACTTGATGTGTACTAAATATTTTTGACAGATGTCATAGCAAACAAACAAAAAAAATAAGAGCTCATTCACAACAAATGTTCCCTATCGAGACATTTGTATCTTGACGCTCACTTCATACGGGTATACCAGGTATATGTAAATATCCACAGCTTCACCCCGATACCGAGAATATGTTGAACGCCCCTCGTATATTCGCCACTTTTTGACACCAAGAGAATTTTACGGCACTGATACTATATTCACAATTTCACCAACCTTTTAACGGGTTTTTAAGTTACAGATTTTTTTCCGCGTTCTGCGCCGTGCCGTTGTGGGTGAAGTGAGACACTCACACGCCGAAAATTCAAATGCGATTCCCAGCTGAACACCTCCAATGTTTTCGCGGCATCACCTCTTTAGAGCTAATTTCGTAGCCAGTTATTACTCTAAAGAGTAAAGTAAAGCTTCTCAAATTTTGCCGTTTGGAGTCAGCAAAAAACTCTACGTCCCTTCTACTTTGGAGAGAACAGTAGCGAGCACAGCACGAGAAGTTGATGAGCAAGCTAGGCCCCGGTTCCCTTGTGGACCGTTATGTACACTCTACCTGCTTAAAACACTTAAAGCTCTATATATGCGGAAACCCACCCTTTGCGGGAATTACCCGCATACCACGTTACAGCTTAAAATAGTCATTAAAGACTCTTCTGCCCGGATCAGGGTTATTAACAGTCTCTTCATCGCTATGAAATTTTAAGCGACGAACCTCTAAAGATAACCAATGCGTCTAGATGTCCTGCCAACAAGACCACAAAAAACGTTTCTCTTAAACAGACACAAGGCCTTGTCATTCGAGTTTCTGCGCCGCAGAATGAGATAGACGAGTGAAAACCAGTAGCACAACAGGGCAAAAATGAAAAACCTGTTGTATAAAAGCTGCTGCGATCTTTAAAAGAGAAAGTACTCCAGCAGCTAAGGTATCTTTACTATTTTTTGGTGCGGCAATACTTAGTCTGTTCACAGGGTACAGTGAATTATGAAGTTCAACGAGTTCCACATGTGTATTAAATTTTCGTTTTTTTGTTTGTAGAGTATTGTTGGTATTCCTGCTTGTCACTTTCACCTTCAAGTCCTATTAATTTATCACAGCCCTTAAGCATGCACAGGGCTTGGTGCGCGATTTATTTTCATTTTCGCTTTCTATCCGATTCTTCTTCTAGGTTGGCACTACTGTGCCGAATTCTTCCGAAGATGTGACTGAATATTTGAATCACATGACTATCAATCACTTTCACAACACTATGAGGTGTCAACAAATTCACTGAAGGAGCCAAAAACAGTTTGATGGCGGTGAGTAGTGAGAGCTCAACAAAAGTAAGGTTTGTGACGTTAGGAGCTCCTAAAATTTGGTTAGGGTCCCCTAAATTACGAGTCAGTATGGTATTGACTCACAAACGGACGCTATGAAAACCGACCGCCACACAACGCTTTTACTGCTCACTGTGACTTATAAGCAGTCGCTGTGAGGGCAAACCGCTACACAGCGCTATCACGGCACATTGTAGATTTAATTTGTAAGCGGACGCTATACCCACAAACTGCCACACGATCATAGAGTGATTGACCGCCCGCCACACTGGACTTTAGAGGCTTATTGTTGGATCACATTGCTAACGGGCGCTAGGAAGGTTTACATGGATCAGTGTGGGATTGCTAGCGACAGGGTGTTGCTACTCCTACCAAGTTAGCGCATGACTGATAGAAAGGCCTTGCTCTCTACCAACGTGGAATGAGTTTTCCTCAAGCAGTTGGATCCTTCGTTCACTGGGGCAATGAGGTGTATTATGCTCAGCTCTCGGGAAAATTGACATCGTGGTATTACGCCGCAATACAAATGCAACAACTGCGACTGAAATTTGTGTCGAATTTGATGTCAAATTTTTTTACTCGTGTTTTGTTCGAAAGAGGACTTTATCACATTCATTAAAAATGGGAAAATACACCGACCCTTGTGTAAAATATCTGATAGGAAAATAATATTATTATTTATCAATATTAAATGTGGCGTAGTGGGTAGAGTGCGACGTTCACACGCCAAAGGGTCTAGATTCGATTCTCGGCTGAAAACCTCGAATTTTTCACGGCACCACCTCTTTCGAGCTGCTGGCAACGCTCAAAGAGTAATAATTGTCTAAGAAAGCTTCTCAAACTTCGCCGTTCGGGGTCGGTAAAAAACTGTAGGTCCCTTCCCTTTGTTCTCGTGAGAGAACAGTAGAACGCACAACACGAGTAGTTGATGAGCAAGCTAGGCCCTGGTCCCCCTGTGGACTGTCGCGCCAGCAATTATTATTAGTTGGTACTTAGTTGGAAAGAGGTAATAATGCCTGAACTTGGACCTTCGGCGCACTAAACACACTACGCCACGGCAGTCACTTTTGCTTCGTTTTAGTGGTCTGTAAAATTGGCAAGTAAAACTCTTTGAGTTTCAACTAACGATGTAAAGTGTGACCGTCTCATATCTTCATCATCTTACAAGCTCACATAGCTAAAGTTTGCTTGAAGAACTGTAAAAATCAAAGCAACGATGCAACTCGTAGCAAGCGTTTAGTTAATTGATCTTGAGAAGTTTTAGAAAACAACAGTTCACACGAAAGCTGTTTTACTCTTCATTTTATCCCCTTGTGGACCTCACCCTTCAACCTTTATGTTGTTTCAGTGGCCATGTCTGACACTTGCAAGAAATATTTTATATGTATCTTACTCATCACGTCCGCAGCCATGCATGCTGTCGTACATGGTAACATTTCGATTGGGGGCCTCTTTGTAGAAATGATAGTAGCCCAGCAAGATGTCGATGTTGGAGGCACTTACTGGTTCGACTTTTATTCTGACGGCAGTGGCATTCACGGCCTCAACTATGGGATTTATGGTCACAAATCTTTCCCCACCTGAAATCAAAATTGTTAATTGGATATCCCTCCACGCAAGGGGTTGCCTACAATTGACAAGCTCGCCATTCGAGTTGTGTGATGCGTCCTTCACACGGATAACACCGTCCGTCTTTATCGATGGAGCCAGCTGCAGAATCTTATCAAAGCACAGCCGTGGATTCATGTGAATGAACAGCCGTCCGTAGATCAGCGCTACCCTGTGATTCTCTGGCCAAATTTCCTCTAAGTGATCGTTGTCAACAACGTACAATGAATATCTGAGGAAGGGCGGGAGTGAGAGAAGTTGCAAGCGACATACTTGGTTCTGACTTACTCCCCATCCACACGTTGGTCGCCTTTAATGGTGTCCAGCTTCCTGAAAAAAGACAAGCTCACAAGTTGCGGAGACTTGACGACCTTCAAATAACCCAGGATTTCCTTGATTTCCCCAAGAGCATTCTCCAGGTCCCGAATGCTGATCGCTGTAAGGGAAAGATATCAAATTGACTGCACAACAGATACTTAACGTTTTGCCCACTTTTGTCATCCCGGAGCTCAATGTGTATGTAGCCCTTCACGATGACGCACTCTTTGAGGTCTTCAAGGTCGTCCTTTGAGCGAATCGTGTAATTATGCCGGCAATTGACGCTGCAAGAGGCGTCACCCAACAGGAAGTCCTGCTGGTAGCTCTTGGGGCACTCCTCAATGCAGGCTCCGGCATGAGGGATCCACTCCATTTTGCGGCACGCCTTCTCCGTGATGCACTTATCCATAAACTGCGGAGCAGGACATCAAGTGACATTCTTTGATTTTTAGCTTGTCCCTCACTTACTGTATAGTTTGGGATGCTGCAGAATTCCACGCAGTCGCCGTGAAGGTTCTTGTAGTTCTTACAAATTCTGCACTTCTCTGCAGAGCACCCAGTGAGACAGAGCGACGAGCAGCACTGCCCGCTTTTGTCGCATCCATAGCTGCTGCATGCGTCTGGACACTTGTCGTGGTACGTCAGTGGCTTCTTCATCTGCAAATTTTTCAGATTCCAGCAGTTCTTCTTAAAGTACCCATTTCCAGCCAGCGACGCATTTGTTCTGCAAACCGGACATTCATTCGGATCCATGTTGTTCTGAAAAGAAGAATCACCTTAGTACCCGTTCACCCTGCAAGTCGCGCAGACACACATTCAGGGAGTAGTGCTGCTTCAAAGGATCCTCCACCAGGTACACCCAATTGACTGTGTCCGAGAAGCACAGAACAGGATTCGTTTCAATTCGAATCGAACCACGTCGGATTTTCAGCAACGACTTCAAGCCCAAGTCACGTAGATCTCTGTTTTCGTACACCACAAGGGTGTACTTGTCAAAAAGTTGTTTGTTTCCTCGAATGATGGTCAGGTTGGGAAAGAGAGACTCCAGAGAACGCAACTCCTCCACGCGATAGACGAGGAGGTAGTCGGTGATGTCCTCGACATTCGATACGAGGTCACTGCCGTCGATGATGCGAAAATTCGAAAGCCTCACATGTCCCAAGACTGTTGTGCATTCGCGCAGCTGGTAGAGTTCTCTTTCATGCTTGATATCGACTGATTTACACACTTTTCCTGGAGGAAACTTGTGTTGAGTCATGTGGTTATGTGATTTGAGTTATTAATACAGACCTTCGGCATTTGCAAAATGAACGCAAATGAGGAGAATCAATATTGAGAGGAGGATCTGATTCATTTTGATAAGACTTAGGTCAATTTAAGGAACATCGAAAGTTGCTCCGTTTAAAACAGCGATCTGAAAATATGAAAAATGCATTAAAGCAGTTTTTTTATATTTGCCGCGTTAAAGGGATTGTTTATATCCTTGAATGACTGAAATCAAGTCACGGCACGGACCGATGGAAAGGAGGACGAGAGGGAAAGGAGGAGGTGGAGGTGGTGCACATTGGTTTTAAATGCTTGTGAATTGTAATGGGCGGGAAAAATTGGGCTGGGAAGAGCATTCCAGTTTCGTGTGGTGCGGCTGAAGAACGAGTCTCTAAACTTAACTGTACGTCCAAAGTTGGGCTTAAGGGTGAACGGGTGAGCATTCCTAGCGAGACTTGTATTGCCGGCGAATTCTTGAAGGGGAAGAATGCAACTGGCTAACTCGTTAGAGCATATTTTGTTGAAATAGCGATAAAATAATGATAGAGACGCAACATTTCGTCGATGTTTAAGCGAGTCGATTGGCTTTTCAGCATTATTATCACCAATTGATGAGGCCTTGACATACGTGAGTCATAATCTTGAAAGAGATGGGAAACAACACCAGAAAACATTTTCTACTTCAATCATATTTTTAACAGCATAATTTTTCAAAGAGTTCGCTCAAAGCGGGAACCTGAACAAGTCACTTCATAACAGTCGAGGAGCTTCAAACGTTCTTTGAATCACTAAAGAAGAAAGAGCCTGTAGGAATTGATGGGATCTCAAACATTGTGCTGAGACATCTCCCACAAGAAGTAAGGATGTATACGGTCCTGTTTAACAATGCTACGAATAATGCACATTATCCGGAACATTGGAAGGCAGGGATAGTGTACCCCATATCCAAAAGGGAAAAGGAATCGTCTGATTCCTGCAACCTTCGGTCGATAAGTCTCCTTTCGAATATTAGCAAGGTTTTCGAAAAGGTGGTTAACAGAGCTCTGCTTGACTGGGTGGAGGACAAAAATGTCAGACCGGATGACCAGTTCGGTTTCAAAGCGGGGCATGAAACTGAAATGACATTTAATGGAACAAGTGCAAGAAACAGTGCACAGGTTCGGGGCTGATTGATCTGGAGAAAGCCTACGATACCGTTTGGTTGTAATTATAATTTTATGGCGCGACAGTCCACAGGGGACCAGGGCCTAGCTTGCTCATCAACTACTCGTGTTGTGCGCGCTACTGTTCTCTCACGAGCAGAAGGGACCTACAGTTTTTTTCCGACTCCGAACGGCCAAGTTTGAGAAGCTCTTTTAGACAATTAATACTCTTTGAGTGTTGTCAGCAGCTCTAAAGAGGTGGTATCGTGAAAAATTCGAGGTGTTCAGCCGGGAATCGAACCTAGACCCTTCGGAGTGTGACCGTCGTACTCTAACAACGCCATGGCGTAAGCACTAAACTTTTTTTATATTTCACTTTTCTCTAAATGGGTGGCTAGGATTTGGTGACGTCCAAACGGTTAATGATTCGTTGTCATGTTCTACTAAAAGTATCATCCCCGAACACTTCGCAATTTTTTTTTAACAGATTTACCATCTTCTTATAAAGGGTGATTTTTTAGTTATTTTTTTGTTTGGCAACATTTGTTTAAACAGCTGACACACGTTTCGTGTTTTGTTTCACTGTCAAACATCTTCAGTTTGGTCTATAATTTAACCATGAATCGTCTTACAAACGAACAACGCTTGCAAATTATTGAATTTTATTATCAAAGTGCTTTCGAGCTGCTGACAACACTCAAAGAGCAATAACTGTCACTTCGCCGTTCAGAGTCGGTAAAAAGCTGTAGGTCCCTTTTACTCGGAAGAGAGCAGTAGCGCACACAGTACGAGTAGTTGATGAGCAAGCTGGGCTCTGGTTCCCTCTGGACTGTCGCGCCAACAATTATTATTATCAAAATGCGTGCTCTGTTAAGAAAGTTCATCGCACGCTTCTTCCATTTTATGGTCAAAAATGGACGAAACTCATTTTTGGCTCAATAGGTACGCAAGTAAGCAGAATTGTCGATTTTGGAGTGAATATCACTCAGAAGCATTGCAAGAGCTACCAATGCATCCAGAAAAAGTCACAGTTTGGTGCGGTTTATGGGCTGGTGGCATCACCAAAAGACCGTACTTCTTCAAAGATGATGCGGATTGTAAGGTAACTGTGAATGGTGAGCGCTACCGTAAGATGATATCCAACTTTTTTTTTACCCAAACTGCAAGAGCTTGACTTGCATGACATGTGTTTTCAACAAGACGGTGCCACATGGCACACAGCACGCGCAACACTGGACTTATTGAGAGGCGAGTTCGGTGAAAATTTTATTTCACGTTCGGGACCGGTCAATTGCCCGCCTAGATCGTGCGATTTAACGCCTTTAGACTATTTTTTCTGGGGCTATGTTAAAGCTCATCTCTAAACAGACAAGCCCGCTTTAATTAACGCATTGGAACACGGAATTGAACCATTTATTCGTGAGATACTGGCCGAAATGTTGGAAAGAGTATGTCATTCCAAAATTGGACTAAGCGGATGGAACATTTGAGGCGCAGTCAAGGTCGATATTTGCGTGAAATAATCTTCAAACATTGTGGTCACAGTGGCGTATTGGGTAGAGTGCAACTCTCACACGCCGAAGTGTCTAGGTTCGATTCCCGGCTGAACACCTTGAACCACCTCTTTCGAGCTGCTGACAACACTCAAAGAGTAATAACTGTCTAAGACAAAGCTTCTCAAATTTCGCCGTTCGGAGTCGGCAAAAAACTGTATGTCCCTTCTACTCGTGAGAGAACAGCAGCGCGCACAACACGAGTAGTTGATGAGCAAGCTAGGCCCTGGTCCTCCTGTGGACTGTCGCGCCAACAATTATTATTAATCTTCAAACATTAAATTATAAGGACCGTACTATCGATTCAAATAAAGATTACATGCATTTTTTCTGAATTATATGTGTGTTTTTTTTTAACTTTTCTATAGCTTTAAAAAAATCACCCTTTATAAATATAGGGATGGTGTCGTACATTTCGTCTATGAAACTCAGCGGAAAAGTGTGTCACTTGCACGCACGGTTTGGTTCAGATGAACCGAGTTGTTTGTGAAGAAGCTATTTCTCTAGTTTCTCCAAGCTGCACGATAGTCACACAATATCCTGTCCTATTTATTATAAGGTTTTGGCCATTTCTAACGTCGTCTTCCACGCCAAGTGACAGTACACTGCAATCAGCTGCAGCGCAAAATATTTCGAATGAATTCAATCTGAACTGCAACTGTTCTCAATATGTGAAAAAATGACAAATAAAATTCTTTACTGTCAGGCTATATGCAAACAAATTTCCAACATACATATATCCATATGTAAGATTAAAATCAAAATAAACAAATTATGTTCAGAAGTAGAATTCAAGAAAAAAATGGGATAATAGTCGAGTGGAAGTAATTTTGTTCTTTAGATAATAGATTCTTTTTTAATGCTGGAAGTAAAGGTGAGGTATAATTGACAATAATGACAGTATATAAGTAAATAGAACCCTCCGAATATTTATATTACCGGATTTCTTCGTAAGAAAGTGATTACAAATAAAATCTTCGGCACAAAATGGGATTCATTTGAGAAGCAGCGAAGATTGCAAGTGAACTAAACACGAGGTGGTTGAGGAAATGAAGTTAACAATGATATTTTTTTCAAGCACTTGTATTGAAATTTTCATATTCATGAAATCTAGAAGAAATGACACTCATTTGTTTATACAGTGGCTCTCACAACTTATCGGACACAAGAAAGGAACATTGTTTTTATATGAAATGTCTAAAAATATTTTACTGATGTTTTAAAGGATTGATATAAGTATATAATATAATAATTACATGAAATATTTATATACTATATATAATTATATAGTGGTCGCTGTGGCGTAGTGGGTAGAGTGCGACGCTCACACGCCGAAGGATCTAGGTTCGACTCCCACTTCAACACCAATTTTTCGAATATTTCACGGCACCACCTCTTTCAAGCTGCTGACAACACTCAAAGAGTAATAACTGTCTAAGAAAGCTTCTCAAATCTCGCAGTTCGAAATCGGCAAGAAACTGTAGTTCCCTTCTACTCGTGAGAGAACAGTAGCGCGCACAATACGAGTAGTTGATGAGCAAGCTAGGCCCTGGTCCCCCTGTGGAATGTAGCGCCAACAATTATTATTATATAATTATATCAAAAATTTAATGCTGTGGAAAAATTTAAATTCATTCTACGTTAAAAAAAATCTTATTTTAAACAACAAAATACAAACAGTTTGAGAAGTACTTATACAACTTCACAATTTTACTTCACGCATAATCGGACGCCCTAACGAAATCACCGTAGTTTGCTAAATAACGGTGGTTTCCAGGCAAAAACTGGACATTTGTTGTTACTGCAATATCCTTACACATATTAAGTACTTTCCTATAGCCGCATCGAAATGGCCCTAAAACAAACAAACATCCGTAGAAGTTAGAGGGTAAATGTTATCGCATTACCAAGATGAAGAATCTGTTCGCGAAATAGACAAAATTTGTAAAACGGAGCCATTCCACAGTACAAGAAATTATTTCACGCTACACACAAAATGTAAACAATATTAATAGTGTAAGATGAAAAGGACAAGGAAACAAATTGGACAAATATGATGTGAAGCTACTTGGACGGCAAATCACCGCAAGCAGTTTGCACCATCGAAGGCTCTAAATGTTTTTTTTTTTTTGAAAGAGACGAAGAATAAAGAAGCAAATAATGAGACAATTCGGAGAGTACTTCGAAATCACGATCTAAATGGATGTGTAACTCGGAAGAAGCCATACATAAGTGAGAAAAATAGAAAGGATTCAAATTTGCTTAGGAACAACTTACGAAGGATATGTTATTCTGGAACAAGGTAAAACTACATAAATTTGTGATCCCCAACTACATAAAATTGTGACCCATTTGTGTAATATTATAAATTAGGTGTTGTTCACGGACGAAATTATATTCAACTTGAAGTGTTTAGTAGGCCGAGAAGACCAAATGAAAAATTCTGTCGTAAACACACACGGGTTACATTGCGGGGGGTCAGTCATGGGATGGGGATGTATTTCCAGTGCTGGTGTTGGTAAGTTAATAATAATAATAATACTAATTGTTGGCGCGACAGTCCACAAGGGGACCAGGGCCTAGCTTGCTCATCAACTACTCGTGTTGTGCGCGCTACTGTTCTCTCACGAGTAGAAGGGACCTACAGTTTTTTGCCGACTCCGAACGGCGAAGTTTGAGAAGCTTTCTTAGACAGTTATTACTCTTTGAGTGTTGTCAGCAGCTCGAAAAAGGTGGTACCGTGAAAAAATTCGAGGTGTTCAGGTGTTAGTAACTTGCATTTTGTTGAAGGAACGATAGATAAAAATGGTCACATTTACATTTTAAAACAACAATTGGTACCAAATGTCAATAAACCCGGAATACAAAAATTCATCTTTCAACAATACAACGACCCAAAGCACACGTCTTATAAAGCAAGGTTGTGGCTGTTGTATAACTGTTCAAAAGTGTATAAAACACCTGCACAATCACCTGATATTAATGCAACCGAGCATATATGGGATGAACTGGGACGTCAAGTAGCAAAAAAGCAATTTAGAAATACAAAGATTGCCTTTTATATTTCTGGATTGGACAACCCTAGTGTTGCAATCTGTCAACTGCCAGCTCTGTCGTAAAGTTTGACATTTTTAAGGTTGTACGTACTCAGAACGTTTTGACATATGAGCGCTGTTTGTGTTGTTTACAGTAACTTAAAAGATTCATCTCGCCCAAAAAATGGAATTAAATCGTGAAAATTTTCGTGCGATTATTCGTTACCACTTTCGACGTGGATTAACTCAACAACAGTGCATCGATGAACTTAGTTCAATTTGTGGCGATGAAGCTCCATCAAGGACCAGTGTTTATCGATGGTATGATGCATTCAACCGAGGTCGTACTTTACTCCAAGACGAATTTCGTGAAGGTCGTCCAAAATCAGTTGTTGTTCCGGAAACCATTCGCCAAATAATACTCCAAGATCGTCATGTGACCTATCATGAAATTGAGACAACCTTAGGCATTAGTGGGACCAGCATACATTCAATAGTCCATGAACATTTGACCGTCAAAAAAATTTGTTCGCTTTGGATCCCACACAATTTGTCAATCGCTTAAAAAAAGGCTCGTTTCGATTGGTCGAAAGAAATGTTTCAAAAATACGATCGCGGTGCTTCGAAATACGTCTATAACATCGTTACAGGTGAGGCATCGTGGATTTACGCGTATGAGCCCGAAAGTAAACAGCAGTCGACTGTATGGGTGTTTCAAATTGAACCAAATATAACAAAAGTTGCTCGCACACGAAGCACTTCCAAACAAATGGTCACCCCATTTTCCGGAAAAACTGGACACGTCGCATCCGTACCATTAGAACAAGAACACTCAATTCTGAGTGCTACACAACCATTTGTTTGCCAGTTGTCTTCCAAGAAATCAGGAAAACCAACCGCCGTAGACGGAACGCTCTTCACCACGACAATGCGAGCTCTCACACACCAGCTCAAACAACTGCATTTCTGAGCCCTCAAAATATCGATTTGATGAGTCATCCGCCGTATAGTCCTGACTTGGCACCGAATAACTTCCTTTTATTCCCGTTCGTAAGAAACAAAATGAGAGGTCAACGTTTTCCAATACCTGAAGAAGCGGTTAATGCGTCCAGAATGCATGTTTCAGAAATACTTCAATCAGAGTGGCAAAAGTACTTCGACAATTGGTTCAAACGCATGCAAAAGTGTATAGATCTTAATGGGGAATATGTTAAAAAACAATAAAGATGTTTTCAATGATTACTATTTGTGTTTTTTCTCTAATCCCGAAATATAAAAGGCATCCAGGAGGTTAAAGCTGGTCAAGGAGAATGACAAAAACTAAGCCCCTAAATATGTCTTAAACTTATTTCTTCAATGCCTCGACGGCTTGAAGAAGTTATAAAATCACAAGGGTACGAAAAAAAGTAATAAGCATGAAGTGTCATATTATGCGTGAGAAGTGGAATTGTAAGGTTGTTTAGTTTTTCTGAAATTATTTATGTTTTGTTCTGTCAAATGGTATTTAGTTAACATAGAATGAATATTAGTTTTGCTGCTTAATAAAATTTTAATATATCCTAAAAGAGTCAGTGAATTTTTTTTTGAGAAATCAGAGTGCTACATATTGCAGTGATTTTATCTGCACTTGAGGTAGGAAAATATTTGTTATGTGTATTTGATTTTATTTATTCAAAATTAGAAAGAATAATTTTAACCCTAATGGCGGTCCAAACGCTGTTATTCGTTCGCTCATACTCAATACATTCTGCATGTTTTGTTTGTAATAAATTGATTTGCCTCTAAGGCGTAGTGGGTAAGACACTCAAGGTAAGATTGCAGTTCTGAACATAACAAATATGTTAACGCTATTGCATCTTAAAATTTCGGACATCTCTTAAAGAATACCAATTATAACTTCTCAAATGTTGTCATTCGGAGTCGGCAAAAGTTGAAGAAGTCTACAACTCGTGAATAGCACACACGTTACTGAGTAACTTCTGAAGAAGCTTAGCCCTATGGACTGTTGCACCATTCCCTCAAAACTTCGTCTCTTCTACCAATAGCTTAATAATTATAATTCGATTGCGTGACAGTCCACGGGGAGGACCAGGGCCTAGTATGCTCATCTATTACTCGTGTTGTACGCGCTACTGTTCTCTCACGAGTAGAAGGGACTTACAATTTTTTGCCCACTCCGAACGGCGAAGTTTGAGAAGCTTTTTCTTAGACAGTTAATACTTTTTGAGTGTTGTCAGCGGCTCGAAAGAGGTGGTGCCGCGAAAAGTTCGAGGTGTTCAGTCGGGAATGGAACCTAGACCGTTCGGCGTATGAACGTCGCACTCTACCCATTACGCCACAGCGGCCATATATCACATGTACAAACTCAATAACTATGTAAGACAATTGTGGTGGTGGCGGTTATTTGGCGCTGATGTGGTGGGAACTGTAAACCTAAGTTCTATATCACAGAAACGCATCTTGGCTTTTCTTCGGAAAACCAAGAAATTACATTAAATGAAGGTTACTGCCTGGTAGTACAATGGACCAGTATTTGAGTTTGAGTGCTCCAGTGTAGTTGATCCCAACCTTCAACAAAAAAAAAAAAAAGACAATTGTGCATTCTTCGGGCCCCTATTATTCAGCCGACACATATATATATATATATATATATATATATATTCACTGTAGTCTTAAGCTTAAAAATTTGAAATTGTAAATATTTTTGTTCAATAAAGAAAAATTTAAAAATTGATACCCTAATAGCCTAGAGAAACGTCTGACTCCCTGACTCTTTTTAATCAAACGTTTAGGTTCCATGCACACGAATACACTGTTCGAATCAGTTTACATCCGCAAAAGTCAAAGGCTACTTGTTACACAAATTTATCTGATGACAAATCGGAAGTTAATATAATATCAGTTTACGGAGAACTAGACAAGTGCTTTAACGCCTAATTCCCGATTCAATCCCTCAAATGAACTTTCATTCGGCATTCAGTTATCAATAGTATAATTTTCTCGGATTGATGACAAATTGAAATGATTGATTTGACAGTTTAATAAAATCTTTTCAAAAAATGCCGTTAGTGAGTGTGGGGGTGTGAAAAAATTGTACTGATGTTTTAAAGGATTGATATAATTTCACTTTGTGGCAAAATTTAAATTCATTCTACGTTAACAAAGCCTAATTTTAAACAACAAAACAGAAACAGTTTGAGAAATACTTATACAACTTCACAATTTTACCTCACGCATAATCGGACTGCCTAACGAAATCAGCGTAGTTTGCTAAATAACTGTGCTTTTCCAGGCAAAAACTGGAAATTTGTTGTTACTGCAATATTTTCACACATATTAAGTCCTTTTAGGATAAGTAAAATCTTTTTTTTATAGCCGCATCGAAATGGCCCTAAAACAAACAAACATCCGTAGAAGTTAGAAGATAAGTGTTATCGCATTACCAAGATGCAGAATCTGTTCGCGAAATAGCCAAAATTGTAAAACGGAGCCATTCCACAGTACAAGACATTATTTCACGCTACAAAAATGAAAACAGGATTAATAGTGTGAGATGAAAAGGACAAGGAAACAAATTGGACAGATATGATGTGAAGCTACTTGGATGGCAAATCACCGCAAAGGGTTTGCACCATCGAAGTCTCTAAATGTTTTTTTTTTTTGAAAGAGCCGCAGAATAAAGAAGCAAATAATGAGACAATTGGGAGAGTACTTCGAAATTACGATCTAAATGGATGTGTAGCTCGGAAGAAGCCAAACATAAGTGAGAAAAATAGAAAGGATTCAAATTTGCTTAGGAACAACTTACGAAGGATATGTTATTCTGGAACAAGGTAAAACTACATAAATTTGTGACCCCCAACTACATAAAATTGTATAATATTATAAATTAGGTGTTGTTCACGGACGAAATCAAATTCAACTTGAAGTGTTCAGGCGGCCAAGAAGACCAAATGAAGAATTCTGTCATAAACACACACGGGTTACATGGCGGTGGGTCTGTTATGTTATGGGGATGTATTTCGAGTGCTGGTGTTAGTAACTTGCATTTTGTTAAAGGAACAATGGATCAAAATGCACACATTTACATTTTGAAACAACAATTGGTACCAAATGTCAATAAACACGGAATATGCCGTTAGTGAGAATTGGGGTGTGAATAAAATCTTTTGAGCATAATGCATAACTTGTGGCCGTTGCAGGTTTTCATTTATTTCATTTCCAATTTATTCTAACATCTTATTCAGTCTTTTGTCGTGATTACAACTGGGCAACAAATAAGTTCCAACATTATTTTTTTGTCAAACTTCAAATAGTTTTGACAATTGGAAACACATTTCTTTAGCACTGAAGCTCGGACAAAATTATGTCAAAGCCGACAAATGTTTCACTGAAAAACCATACAAAGCACAATTATGATGGTGTATACTGAACAATTTCTAAAAAAGTTCGTTCAAAAGCAATGTTGAATACAGAAAATATTAACTCAAAAATTTATCAAGAAACCCGGGGAACATTTTTTGTTTTTGTTGTCAAAACCTATGGGTACGGGTTCCTCACTAATCACTTATCCACTTTCAACAGTTACATTTTAGAAGTATAGCGGTAAACAGTCGGACGACTTTTTTGTACACAATTACGATACCGTTGATTGGGAAAATAATATTTTTTTTTAATCAATGGACTGTCCATAAACGGAAAAAATCAAACAAATGACAAAGCTTTGTAATTTTTCACCCCATCAGTGCATCTATTGGTGCCCCGATGTCTGATAAATTTACGTTGACCTTTCCACTCCACTAAACTGATCACAAATTTAATTAATCAAACGACGACTTCGGCAATGAGACATTATCGGCTTGACGTAGAAGTCAGCAGTGCCCATTCAGTAAAAATTATCCCTTTTACGTAAATTAACTTATAAGATTTTACACAATTTTATGTATATAAACGTTGCACGGATGCGCGTGAAATCATACCTAAAAATTTTTTTTTTCGAAGTTTTGTGTTTTTTCTCTTCTTGACAATTGAACCGATCGCGTTCTGTTCTCGTTCTCAACTGATCGGCGACTCAAGGGAGACGATCAACCAGCTCCAATTTTGTGTGTCGGTTTTTTTTCTCTTCTCATTTGGTTTGAAGAAGGGGGCGTTGGAGTAAATAGGGACGATGCACAGGTGGGCAGCGAGAAGACCTTTGTGATTCCTTTTCACATTAAAATTGCACATGGAAACGAAGGTATTAATCGTTGAAATATAAAAAAAGGAAAAGCAAAACACGAACTCCATCCTTTCGAAACTGAATGTGGGTAAGCAGTGGATTCTGAGTTGAAATTGTGTGTGTTGAAGATGAGCGAAGAGAGAAGGATCCTTTGGTGCATTGTCATTACAAATTATTGCTTTCTTTTCTTCCTTCTGGTCACTTTAATTGCCCTTAAAGATGGTCTGATTACAGATGTGAACTGCTCGTTCTCTTCGTTGGTTTGATCATTTATTCAGGCATATTTCTTTATATGCTGTACAGTTTTGATGTTTTGAAACGAAATTAAGGCACATTATGAAACCATTTTTTTTAATGTCATTTATTTAATTTTTTATCATGTAATAGGAACAACTTGTTGGAAATACTTTCTTGAAGTATTTTTATTTCGTTTACTGAGCGTTATACATTTTTGAAAACAAATTACGACATTCCTTGAGGGAAAACCTAGTAAGTAACTTTATATATTGATGCATTTTCAAAACTAAAGGATAAGTACTTAATTCTTTAAGGGCTGATTTTTCAATAGTCAGATAAACAATCAGTTAACTGTCAGTTAAGGCATAAATGCATTTTCCAATGGTCGTTTAGCAGCTATCTGAGGAATATACCTTTTAACTGTTTGTTAAAGTTATCTGTCCGTTTCTGAGTCAGATAAAATCCCCTAGTTAAAGTAAGTAAAATCCCCTAATTAAAGTAAGTGAGCTGTCAAATTCAAACATGTAAATAATTAAAAATTGTTTTATGAAATAAATTTTTTGGACGTTGTCGACGATGTACTTATTGAGAAAGAAGAAATAATATATAATCGCTTCACTTGTTAGGAAGTCACTGTCGTTTTGAACTTCCAAGCCGTCAATGCTGGAACACATAGTCAGTAATTTTTCTTCCGAAACTGATACTGCCGGTGTTGCTTCTCCACCACCCATTTTGTAAATTTTTCTTTTTGGTATTTTTCTTAATACTCTCATACTTCAGGTTCAAATTCTTAGATGATCATATGTTCAGGCCACTCGCACTGTTAAACAGATCTGCAATTTTGGTCCACGCAGTATCTGTTTCGTTTTCGGTAACTGCATCTGTCTTTTTATTTTCCATAATGTTTCGAAATTTGAACATGAAATCTATCAACAGCCGCCATTGACTAGGCGTAAAGTTAAAAATTAACCTCTCGCGCTTTCCCTCAGCAGGTCAACGTTTTCCATTTTTACCTAATTATTACTTGAAACTTGAAACAAAGATCTCAAGATAGACGTTTATCTGAAAACATAACTAGCTCATTTGCTTCAACATAAAAAAATTACCAATCAATCTGCTTCATTCACAGCCATACCATGTGAAGTTAGACACAGTTGATATATGCCGCACTGCAAAATGCGGTCAAGTAACTATCCAGCTGTTATTTTTCGATTGAAAAACTGAAACTACTTATCTAGCAGATAAAGAATCGAATAAATTTATTCGTTAGTTAGCAATCAGTCTGTTTATCTTACTATTGAAAAATCGGCCCTAAATGTATGAAAAAGTGATGTTACTGTTAGTTATCAATTATTTGTAGATTCAATTTTTTGTGCTCTCTGTAGAAAATTTAAAAACCGTATGACCTCCTTTTGCAATATTAACTTAGAAAAACGAATGTCTTAAACAGAGGGATGTACAAGCATAGAACTCAATTGTATTTTTGATGTTGACCATTTATCATTTAACCTTTGTGCTTTTTGCTTTCACAGTAGTTAGTGACAAATAATTGGGAAGAGATCAAACCGCAGAAATTTTAACTGTTTAGGTTTCCTGTTCGAAAAATCAGATCTTTATATTTTCCGCGTGTCCCTCCCTACATATTTATATGTCAACACATCTTCTGAAGTAATTAAGCAATTCTAAAAAAAATTAAAAATTTCTTACACTTGCTATACCTACACTGTAAACATCTGAACAACTGCGGTTGGATTAAATTTCTAAATTTTGAAGTTTGCGAGTCGTTTGGAATGAATTTAAATTTTGGTTATATAGTTTTGCTTCTCTAGTTTCTAAATCTTCTTTTAGATGCGTAACAAATTTACGACGTTCTGTCTGAAAAGGATTAGTTTTGCGTGTTTAAATATTGAAGATAAAGTAAGGTTTTTTTCTTCTTCTTTGCTTGGCTCTACTGACCGGGATGGACCCTGGCCTCTCTTATAAAGGGTGTCCCAACAAGAACGCAAGATTTAAATGACTGATGCAGCAATTGAATTATTTCTCTGGCTGTATGAGATGTGGCGCCGTCTTGTTGAAACCACATCCCCTCCACATTCATTTCTTCAATTCTACAACATTGACTGTTTGCGCTTGACCTGGCTTAATTTAATTCTATGGCGCAACAGTCCGCAGGGGACCAGGGCCTAGCTTGCTCATCAACTACTCGTGTTGTGCGCGCTACTGTTCTCTCTCATGAGTAGAAGGGACCTACAGTTCTTTGTCGACTCCGAACGGCGAAATCTGAGAAGCTTTCTTAGACAGTTATTACTCTTTGAGTGTTGTCAGCAGCTCGAAAGAGGTGGTGTCGTGAAAAATTCGAAAAATTGGTGTTGAGCCGGGAATCGAACCAAGACCCTTCGGCGTGTGACCGTCGCACTCTACCCACTACGCCACGGCGACCACCTTGACCTGACTTATTTTCATTAAAAAAGGTTCAATGATTCCTCCAGCCCAAAATCCACACCACACAGTGACATGTTGAGGATGCATTTGCTTCTCGTGAATCACTCGACGATTTTCCTCGCCCCAAATGCGACAATTCTGCCTTTTGACGAAGCCATCAAAATGGAAATGAGCCTCGTCATTAAAAATGATTTTATCGGCAAAATCAGCATTTTCATTTTCATAATGAGAATGCGTTGTTCATTTGTGTAGCGCTCAATTTTTATTTACCTTATACCTTCTACTAACAAACAATAATAATTGTTCAAATGTCAATAATGACAATTCGAATGGCGCCAAATTTAAATCCAGCGTTCTTGTTGGAACACCATTTATGCTTCGGATCGGCATCTGTTTCCAATTGCGCCCTCCAAGTTGACTGAGGTCCTTCTCCACTTATGTGCACTCACCCTAGTCCGTCCTCTGTTGCGTAATCCCAAATGATTGGATTCAAATACTTTTCGTGTCGGAGAAGTGATGTCCATACTAATAATTAATTGTATGGTACGACAGTCCACAGTGGGACCAGGGCCTAGCTTCTTTATCAAGTACTCGTGTTGTGCGCGCTTCTGTACTACAGATTTTTGCCGACTCCAAACGGGGAAGTTTGAGAAGCCTTTTTAGACAATTATTAGGTTTCGAGTATTGTCAGCAGCTCGAAAGCGGTGGTGGCGTGAAAAAATTCGAGATGTTAAGCCGGGAATTTAACCTACGCGCTTCGGTGTGTGAGCGTCGCACTCTAAACACTACACCACGACAGCCACTGTCCATACACAAGACTTAAAAAACATGTCAATCATTGATCGTATGCTGTTGGTGAAGAATTTGAGAATTTGAACAAATAGAAAAAATATTTTATAAGCTCCAATAGCATTGTGTGCATATATGTTATTTTCAGTCCCGAATTAAAGTTCGAACACACACAAACAGTCAAGTGGAGGAGTTAAGATGCTTAATGAATGTGGTGTACAGATTTAAACACCGTGCGTCGAAATTATATTTTTTCTTAGAGTCTTTGTTTTGAATCACACTTATGGGGTCAGTGAAAGAAAATCGAAAATCTAAATACAAGGATAATATGCAAGAGTGCCCAAATTGGTTCGGATGGACATCAAGGAATTGGTACTAATCTGCATTCATTTTAATATGAGAGCCTGAGCCGATCAAGGACTTTGTAAAGTCTGAACCATCAAGTGAAGTTTATACAATAAGTAAGTCATAAAATTCCACAAGTTCGGAAAAGAAAATAGGTCTGTTCTAATTCAATTGTGGGAAGAAATATGTAGTTGAGTAGATTGGGTATAAGTCTCTCTTGGAGAGAGTAGCTCTGCAGAAATTTGTGAAACGACTTCTCGTAGAAATTCGCCGAATTACCGAACCTTAAACAAAATTAGGTGTAAACAACCAGAAACCAATAGGGAAATTGTCAACTCGCTCCCCTCCCGGCCTTTAATTCATTTTGTCAGCGTTTTTTATAACATTTCACCTCCTGTACAAATGATTCAGAGACAGGATTTTTTTGTTTTTAAATAAGAATACGTGTGAGCCACCTGCGATGGATCTCGTCACTCTTCAAACTGTTAGAAGGAAATGTCGTATAGATCAGGCAACTAAAAGAGAAAGGAATAGTTTTTTCCACCACAAAGTTATGGTTGCCGAAAGCCGCGTTCAGAAATAATGTTTGCAATAGTTGCATCAGAAAAATAGATAGATAGATAGATAGATAGATACTTTTATTGTAC
Source organism: Eristalinus aeneus (assembly GCA_955652365.1). Lineage (NCBI taxonomy): Eukaryota > Metazoa > Arthropoda > Insecta > Diptera > Syrphidae > Eristalinus > Eristalinus aeneus. The sequence continues at coordinate 27,210,232 of OY019130.1, read as the reverse complement.
ATAGATTGATACAGAGTTTACAATAATGAAGCACAGCTTGCACAGGGATATGATAATTTACTATCTTACTACTGAAAATAGAATCACTTGATTTCAACGTGCAATTTTTATTTATACAAGTGTAGAAATGTCAGAGGAAAACCTATGAGTAAAAACCTCTATGTGACAATTAAAAAAAAAAAGAAAAAAAGTTTAACATATATGATATATATATAAGCAGCGCGTATTTCACAAGAGGGTGTGTGTAAAGTAAAAGCAAACAATATGAGACAGAGAGTAATGATATATATGTAATAATGATATCATTGATTACATACAACGGAAGAACAGATATAAATAACAAATAAATAAATAAAGAGTTTAATAAATAAATAAATAAGTAAATCAGAAAATAAATAAAAAAATAATACATAAATAAACATATAAATAACTAAATAAATAAATAAATAAAAATTGTGCAGATAAATAAATAAATAAATATATAAATAAATAAGCAGAGCATTAAAATATATATCGAAATAAATTAAGTATAAACATTTTACGGTACATTAACAAAAATTCCAATAACAAAATTAAAGCGGTGTGAGCTCAGTAACTAGTGAGTTTTCAACTGATCAACATTTCGAAAAAAAGTTCTCATTAAGAATTTCAATTCTTCTGGCGACTTTAAGTATACCAGTTTGTTCATGTAGCTTAAGAGTAGAAGAATCCCAAGGAAGATTTAACATCATTTTGAGAATTTTGTTCTGAGCAATCTGAAGCTTCTTGATATGTGTTTTTGCGCAATTTCCCCACACTGGAGAGCCGTAGGTAATTATTGCTTGAAAAACGACCTTAAACAATATCAATTTGTTTTGACGATTAAGCAGAGAGTTCCGATTTATTAAGGGGTATAGCATTTTTATGGCAATATTCACTTTACTTAATGTGTTTTGTATGTGTGTACCGAAGGTTAATTTCGGGTCCAAGTACACCCCAAGGTACTTAACGGAATTAGTCCATGGTATATCACAGGTGTTAATTTTTAGATTTGCTGAAGGAAAATGACAAGACGATCTTTTTCTGGTAAAAAAGATGGATTGACATTTCTTAGCATTAATTTTGATTTTCCAATGCTTAAAGTATTCATAAAAGGTATGAACTCCATTTTGTAAGTTGGTTGTAATGACAAAGGCATTGGTATGAACCGTATACAAGGCCAAGTCGTCAGCATATAGAGCTACATTACAGTTTGGGATCACAGGAATATCACAGGTAAAAATGTTAAATAAAGTTGGTGCTAACACAGACCCTTGCGGAACTCCAGCAGGCACATCTTTAAGGGATGAAGTGACGCCATTAAGTGAAACAAGGAATTTTCTGTCTGTTAGATAGTTTTGGATTATCTTAGCTAAGTATGCAGGACAACCATACTTTATAAGCTTCTAAATTAGAGCATTGTGCCAGACAGAATCGAAGGCTTTTTCAACGTCTAATAGTACTAGACCTGTTGGCTTCTTCTCATTTAAGCTCTTTTTAATTTCTGAACAAATTCTTAAGACTTGGTGAGAGGTGCTGTGCCCCTCGCGAAAACCGAATTGTTCTTGTGGGATAAGTTGACTTTTTTTCAGGAATATCTCCAATTTCATTTTAATAAGCTTTCCAAAATTTTACTGCATCCGTTGAGTAGACTTATGGCTCTGTAGCTATGTGCATTGCTAGGATCTTTACCAGATTTAAGTATAGGAATAACTTTTGCTGTTTTCCATTTTTGGGAAAATAATTAAGTTTAAAACAAGCATTATAAATAAACTGGAGGAACTTTATTGCGCGTAAAGGCAGATTTTTTATAGTTATATTATTAATACCATCAAGACCAGGTGATTTTTTTAATTTTAGCAATGAGATGACAAATTCAACGTCGTTATAGGTGACTAAGTCTTCGGGTGGAAACAACGGACTTTGATTAAAAGATAATATTTCGGAATCAATTTCAAATTCCATTCTTGAAACCATATCATGAGACATGAAAACATCAGATAATAACTGCGCTTTGCCTTCACCATCTGTGACTATTGAATTGTCAGTAACAAAACTTGGAATCTGTTTGTGTTTTTTTCTAAATAGTTTACATATATTCCAAAATGGCTTGGTGTTAGTTTCCAGTGTTATAAGTTTTCTGTTCCAGTTATTGTTTTTGAACTCAATAATTCTTGTGCGAATAAGACGTGTTAGAGAATTCATGTCTAAAAAATCACTATACAAGCGGTACCTTAGCCATTTGCGTCTGAAAAAGTTTCTGGTTTTAATTATATGTAGACTGGTACGTGGAAGAATAACAGATCTGGTGCATTCTGATTTCTTTGGGACTGCAACTTGTATACTGTCTCTAATTTTGGACTCAAAAAAACTAATTGAATTGTCAATTTGTTCGCAATTGACAATGGATTCCAAATTAGTTCTACTATTCTTAAGAGCGGACGAGAGGTGATAACGGAATACATCCCAATTCGCTTTACTAACTTTACTAAAATCTAGATATTGCACGTTATGATTTCTTGGACTAGAGAAAATATCAAAGGTAACTGGAAGGTGGTCAGAACTTAATGCGTTGACGACGACAGGTGCAGTTAGTACATTAGGAATGTTAGTAAGATAAAAGTCTAGTGTGGAAAGCGTAAATATATGAGCGGAAGGAATGTAGGTTGGACTAGGTGGGTAGAGGATAGCGATATTGTGTGAAGCTAATAGATTTTCCAAGACGTTACCCCATGAGTTGGCTCTTGCACAGCCCCAACTGCGGTGCCTGCAGTTTAGGTCTCCTCCAATGACAAAATTATCTGTACTTATCAATCGTCTTAAGTCGTTTTTCAAACACTGAGCTTTATAAGCATTAGATGATCCTCCAGGAAAATAAACAAAAAAGATTTTCAACTTAAACTCATTTTCAAATTTCACTTCAATCATCAGAAAAATAATATTCTTAGAACCTCTTAAAATAATTCAAAAACAAAATGGAACACAAACTTTGTTTAAACGCAATAATTTACAAAATAGTACTTACGAACTTATAAATATTACAAAGCACTGAATAAACCTACTGATTTTAAATTCTATTACTCGGTTTCTATATATGTATATCATTTTCTTTTCTTTTCTGTCGTTAATAAATATAATGTCTGATATTATTTTTATTCTTATTTAAATAGTACTTATTGTTTTTTTTATTTCGCTAAATATGTTTAATGTTTTTGGGTTAGGTTTCATTATTTTCATTGATTATAACCTTTTTCATATTGAATGGATGTCATTTGGACAATAAAAATAACATTTTTTAATCATAACATATAATACAAAATATTTATTTTAATTATAATACGCGTAACTCAGAATATCAATTAATGTTCTTTCCATTTCCATTCAATTTTCTAAATGTGCGACTTTTCAGCACGCGTTACTCTCTTGTTTTTCTACATATTTCACAAGTTATTATAAACATAAATGCTATCAAATTATCCATCTATTAGAATTTAGTTCTATTTAAACTTTCGATTACACTAACTTGCGGAAACAATTTGCAGTAGGTTTTCCGAATGCGTTGTGTTGAATGTACACAAAATGGCAATTTGCGAGTGTTTGACACTATTGAGGGCAAAAATGACAAACTAGCCGCCATCTTGCCAATTTTGGAGGGGAAACGTAAAGATGGGTGAGTAAAATGAGACAATGTTCGACGTCAAGAATGATAGAAATACAGATTACGCATTGCGTATGTCTGTCACCTTCGGTCAATTTTTGATGACGTAGGCTGAGACAACGGATGTTTACTTTTTATATACGGATGTCAGGTTTGACTGCGATTTCCGCGCGTTTATTTGAAAAAAATTAAAAAAAAATATATTGTAATTTATTAACAATTAAATAAAGAGACATTTTTGAAAATGAGGTGTACTGTGTTTGGCTGCAATGCAAACAACAACAAGGGAAAACCGAATGTACGGTTTTATTTGGTTCTAAAACACAACATCCTACGGAAGCAGTTTATTCACTTATGCAGGAGAAAGGATAAGTGCACATTTCACTGCGGATAGTTTTGGAAGAAACTTACAATTTGAAATGGGCAAGATGATTTGTTTATTTACTTACATATTAAGTCACAATTTTATAACAGGCTTTTACAAAAATAATGGATATAAGTTGAAGGCGGGAACAATTCAAACAATCCTACTGAGAGCAATAGTCGCAATCAAAGGCAATACATGAAATGATTGCAGAGCTATTAGCGGACAATGAATTGTAATCTTAAGCTCACGATGGGCTTGAATACTTGGCTGGGTACATTTGCCATAAGTTGGGGGATGAAATTCCCCACATACGTGTTCTTCAAAATAAGGACACGACTTTTACGTGGGTTAAACATCTCAACGAAGGAGGCCTGGATAAACTCACATCTGCACTAATGGTTCACATGAAGCAACTCGAAGAAATTTTCGAAAATGTGAATGGGGATGACCTCTTGATTTCCCCGGAATATCTTAAGACATAATTGGAATTGACCGAAAATGTGAACAGTGGGGAGAAAATAAAAAAAACTTTATTTTAGACCACGAATGTATTTTAGGACAAGGAAACTAAACAAAGAAATTACAGAGTTTCATTTCAGAAAAAAAGAAAATATAATAAAACTGTCCACTAGTTCAAAATTTAAATCTCGTCTTTTATTTCAATAACTTGGTTGTTACAGTACTCTTTTGGAAATAAGACATGCAATAATAAAATTAAGTTAAATTGATTTATTAATGGCAAATCTAAAACTTTACACAATTATGATTATTGCTTTACGAAACTCTGTGAACATTTTTTCCACTCTGCATGCAAAATGCTTGACTTAATAGCTCGGAAAGTAATTAGACAATTAAATTAACTCAATTGGATATACACTTAAAACTTATTTAATGTTAAAAAGTTCTATAAACGTGAATAATATTAGAAAAAAAATCAACTAATAACTTTTCCTGCTTCAATTTGTATGAAGATATTAAACAATAACAAAGAGCTGTCAAATCAGAAGTCTCGCGTGACGTAAGCTGCGCAGAACGAGAAGAAAATTGAACACTCTAATGCGCAATCTCTTTTTCTATCATTCTTGGTTCGACGTTACGTAAATAACTTTCAGAAATTGGGTTTTTTTTCTGCAAGCACGCGTACTACGTATATCGGTATGAAGTGAGCGTCAAGACACAAATGTCTCGATAGGGAACATTTGTTGTGAACGCGCTCTTATTTTTTGTTGATTGTTTTAATTTAAAAAAAAAACGGTCATTTCATACCGGTATACCTGGTAAATAACAGCAAAATGATATGATAATTGATATGTAAAGGCTGTTTGATCAGCTGTTCAGTTGACCATCTCCTTCCTTATTGGTTTCTGATATAAAGGCTGTTTGATCAGCTGTTCAGTTGACCAACTATCAGATATATGAAAAGTCAGAGGCTTATTTTTTATTTTCAATTTGAAAGCCATCTGCTGCCCACAGATATTTCTTTGGCAGAAATTCGTAGGAAAGGGAAATATTCATCATCTCTCATCTCTCATGAGATCTCTCTTCTACGAAAAAATCAGCAAATGGATCGCCTTTTGAGAGTTTTCCGGTGAATTTCGTGGGCATTCGTAGCATTTCAGAGCAATTAGAACAGACCTAGTATTGTCTTTCTTTATTACGCTATAAGGGGTCTTAGCATGTATATGTACAGCATATTAATCTGACATTATGTTAATTTAACATACATAGTATTGATCTTCAAATAATGTTTTTTGCCTTTCCTGATTAGTGTTGTTTCTTTAAATGTGGACTTCTTAAGAAAATCTGGCTTTTATTTAAAAATAGAAGACCTTAAACGGTAATAAAAGAGAAGAAACTGCAGCTTTTACGATATTTTGTGCTTGATGTAGAAAGGAAACTATTTCTCAGGTGATCCACAAGTTTCTCCTCTGCTTTACATGATTTTTCATAACAACAAAGTAAACGCTTGTAAAAAGTATATTTCTGAACTGAAAAGTAGCTGAGGACCAGGATTAAGAAATTTAAGTAAATTTTCAAGTTTTAAACTATTTTGAAGCGTCCAGAAAATTAGTCATATACTATAGAAGCAGAATCTTTGGAATATTGATTTTGAAATGTTCCTTTTAACTTAATTTCTTAGCAAACATTCCTATTGCTATGATGCGTGGACAGATCCACAATGTTGAAAAGAAAATCAAAATTACCTCTTCCTAAGCCTGGAAAATTGATCCAGAAGCTCAGAAAATTATAGGCCGATTAGTCGGCTTAGATACATAATTAAAAGACTTGAACTGTGGCCGCTGTGGCGTGCGACGCTCACATACATGCCGAATGTCCAGGCACCACCTCTTTCGAGCTGCTGAAAACACTCAAAGAGTAACAACTGTTAAAGAAAGCTTCTTAAATATCTTCGTTCGGAGTCGACAAAGAACTGTAGGTCCCTTCTACTCATGAGAAAGAACAGTAGCTCGCACAACACGAGTGGTTGATGAGCGAGATAGACCCTGGTCCCCTGTGCACTGTCATGCCATACAATTATTGTTAATCAAAAAATTTGAACTCCTTTATATGAAAAAGCAATAAATACATTCTGGCACGGCTGTTTGAACCATGTCAATATTTCAAAGCATTCTCTATGAAAAGAAATAAATAGTAAACAAATAGTACATGCAATATGGCGTTTCTAAATGATCTGATCTCGGTCCCACCTTATTTAACAGATATCCATGCAGTCACCTAAACCTAAGCGGCGACATAATAAATGTGTTCCAGTACTTTCTGTTCCTAATTCTGAAATCAGTAATTCGTTAAGGAGTGGGGGTAAATCTCTCTCAGAAAGAGGAAAAGTACAGAAACGCATCTAAAGCAAATGTGTTAAGTTTGTCATTAAGAAATGTCAAATTCACTTTTTCGATACAGAAAACAAAACCAACAACATGATTTGAGACACATACACAGAGATAATGGGTCAATGCTCACTTATCTTTGTATGCATACGAATTAATTTGACAGAAAACCAACAACCTATCCACAAAAATTTCTTTTGATAAACTGGGCAGAGTGAAATGTTTTGCTCTTTCGAGAGAGCGCTCATTTGACGTAAAACCCATTTTTGCGGTATATTGGAACAGACATTGCGTTGGCTTATGATGTTTTGTACTGTTTTGTGTTGTTTGTTTCGGGTACGGGAACACACCTAATAGTGTCATGTTTACAGAAAATAATGTCATTTTTACTTCAGATACATTCCATTGATGCTTCTCCCTTACTTCAAAATGCTTTTAGAATACTAGAGGGAAACTTTCGTAGAGGGAAATCAAATTGCACGAAATTTTTGCTTAATGTGTTTGGCACAAATAATGATTGCCTGACTTTTGCACGTACATAAATGTCATGTTAGATAAAAAAACACAAATCTTCCACCGTTTTTGTAGTTAATATGTAACAAAAGTTAAGTACTCTTAATTTATAGAAAAAAAGTCATATTAAGCGATATTCAAGTTATTCCAGTGTTAGAAGGACCTAACTTATAGAGCAAGCCTATTAAATATACCTTCATATAATGTGCCTCTGTATATTCATCACGGTTAACAGACGTTTTTGGTCTCCCGAACCATTAAATTGCATATAAGCGTGGGATTGCTTTGTCCTGATAGTTATTTTTTATGAATCATGCATTTGTTATAAAAAGTATTCTCTGCTTTCCTTTTACAGAGGTTTATGTGGTATTTTTATTTTGTTTTCAATTTCGAAAAACTTTTGAGTTCGTATTGGGACACACTTACAAGATCACATCACCTTGTAATAAAGTATGTTAACGCCCACTTTTAGATTCAGTTGTATACTGGACTTTCCTTAAACATCGAACTTTTCAACACCCAATGAGTTCCCAATATCGGCCTGAGTTTATAATTTTCGCCTATGAACCCTGCAATATTTTAAAATGTTTGCTTCATATTAATATTTTCATACAAAAAGACACTATGATACTACCAATATGTCAACGATTTATTAAATTGCATATATAACTTCATCAAGATTTTGAGTAAAGCAATGAAATCATAGGCTTAATTCCAAATTTGACATTTCCTCGCTAACAAACCTGTTGTAAGATTTCAACGTGTCAATGGCAAATTTTGAAGTGGAGGAAAATTAGAAACGTCAATGCTTTGATTTGATCGACCCACCGACACCAGTAAGAAATAAAAAGTTGAAGTAAGTACAGGTGTCTAAAGTTAAATGTAGTCTGTAAAATGTATCTCAGTGTTTTGTGCAAATTGCTGTGCCAATCTAAAATGTAGCTACACGAGTGACATGTAGATTATGTGTGGTTATTATTTACGTCAGCCAAACAATATCCGCCTTAACGAATCCAAGAATAGAAAAGTTGTTTTTTCTGTATCTTAAGTGAAGTTTATTAAATTGTATTGAACAAATTACTTCTCATTGAAGGAGATAAATATGTTTTTATTATGTTTGAAATGATCTGCTAATGCAATGGATTCAGTTGTCTAATGTGAAAATTCAATTTAAATCCTTTGTGGGAACTGATTGAGGAAATACTTTTGAATGTGATATGTATCCATCGCAAAAATTGTGGTTGTTTTGTTTGCGTGCTGACTTCCTTTCCTTTTGTGTTGGTAAATGAATTTGCAATTCAAAAACTTGTATAGTTATTCATTTAGGAAGAGACAAATTTAGTTCTTTTGAATCGACTTTGAGCAACGTAACATTGTGCCGTATGTTTCTTATCCTGATACCGCAGTGCTATCTTTAAGATTGCCTTTTGATTGATTGATTGTTTTCCTTTTATCTCATGATATGCCAGAGTGAAGCATTATCTTAGGGGTAGGTTATGAAGTGATAAGTACTGGTTACTCGAGTTAAATGAATGTTAATTTCCTTCCCCGCTTGTATCTTAAAAATACAACCATCTACGTGTCTGTGAATTGACGTCACGGTCCGGTCCGGACTTATCTTGAGTTGTACAGCGTGTGAACATTTCTCATACAAAGCACTCGAATCTACATAGATTGCTTCCGAAATTACCAAATAAAGAGTTCTTGTTCAGAGTGGAACTGAAATAATTATTTACACAAGTTCACGGTCGTCTGTTTATGCAGATTAATCACACTATATCTTGTTTTTGTCCACAGCATTGTGTTTATCGTCTTCTAATGCTCGTTGTTGTCTGATTTAAAGTGATCATGGTGTTGTTAAGATTATCCGACAGCCAACGCGGTTCTTTTTGGGAGAGCCTCTCTACAACAAACAAACAATAAAATTTCGCAAATTAAAATTTTTATTTGTATGTTTGAGTGTTAAGTGGGTTTTATGTGTTTATCTTTATGATCTGACTGAAATAGATTTGTCCATACACAATTTATTTTTAAAACCAACTAAAAATGTCAAATTTTATTATATAACAATATGCATATGCCTGTCTACTTTGTGTTATCTATGCCAAACAAAAATACAAGTTTGTTGTTCAAAGACAAGTGTATATTAAAGAACAGATGGATTTATTTAATCATTTGATGGCACTAACAAAATACAAAGGCACTGTAAATATACGAAGTTGCGGGGGTCGCCAGACATCAACTTGAGTAATTGACGTTTTGTTTAAGAGGTATTAAACCTTAAACACTTCCTTGATTGGCGCTACAGTTCGGGTGGACCCGTTCCTCAACCAACTTGCCTCTCCACCTCCAATTGGGCACTCCGAGGAAGTTGAGATCCTTCTCCACTTGTGTGCGTTTGGCATTGCAAGAATTAAGGCCACAGGAATACTTACCATAGCTAGGCAAGGGCATAAAATAAGATTGCCGTCAAAGAATTTTGTTTGGCCATGAAGTCCACGTCTGGTGGAATGGAATTTTTTTTTATAATAGGCGCGCACTAAAGGGATTGTCACCTTAAGTGACCTGAATTAAGTCACAGTACGGGCCGAAGGTATAGAGGAAGAGAGGGAAAAGATAATGGCTGGTTATGGGTGACAGTAGACAGCACTGGGTTTTGGAAGCATTAAGTTCACCTCTATTCGTGAGTGACAGTAGACAGCACTGAGTTTTGGAAGCATTAAGTTCACCTCTATTCTTTTAACTGCAATTTTAATGCTCCCGAATATGACAAGCTGAGGGTACTATCATCAGCGAAGGAGTGTATTGGATTATGAATGACAGGCAGGAGATCATTTATAAAAATGAAAAAAAGTGTCGGAGACAAACCGAGCCCTGGAGAACACTCGCGTTAGTACATTGAATATCAGACTTGAACCCATCCTATATAACATGTACTGAACGGTTCGAAAGGTTACTTTTAATCTAATGAAGAAGAGATTCATCTACGCCAAAAGCTCGCATTTTCGACAGAAAAACGATGTCAGACTCTGTTAAATGCTTTTGACATATCAAGCGCAACGATCTTTCTCTCTCCTACATTGTGCAAAGATTGGTTCCATGTTTCTATGAGATATGCCATCAAATCACCAGTGGACCTGTTGCTATGGAAGCCGTATTGCCGGTGATTAAGGTCAGTTAACAAAACAAACTAAACAAAACTGTCATACTTGGAGTGATGATAATCCTCAAGTGTATTTTGAGACATTGTTACATCCACACACACTTAGTGTCTGGTGTAGTTTATGGGTTGGCAGAAAAATTGGTTGGTACTTCTTTAAAAAAGAAACGATGCTCCCCGGAACGTTACAGTCAATGATGACCGCTTGAGAGTCATGATTACTGACTTTTTTCTTTTATCAATTGAAGAACCATGTTGATCAAAGTTTTTTTTTTTTCAAAAGACTGTACAGCAGGTCTTGCGCCTCGATTGATTTATTGGATAACGTTTGGTTATGATATAGTTTAACATTGCAGACCCCCAAAAACCGTGCGATTTAACGCCACACCAGTATTTTCTGTAAGTCCAAGCGCATATACTGTAAACGATTGACAACTTATAGAAGGTCGTCCGCCGATTTGTGTTATTGACTCATAATAATAATTTTTGGCGCGACAGTCCACAGGGGGACTAGGGCATAGCTTGCTCATCATCTACTCGTGTTGTGCGCGCTATTGCTCTCTCACGAGTAGAAGGGACCTACAGTTTTTTTCCGACTCCGAATGGTGAAGTTTGAGAAGCTTTCTTAGACAGTTATTACTCTTTGAGTGTTGTCAACAACTCGAAAGAGGTTCGAGGTGTTCAGCCGGGAATTGAACCTAGATCGTTCGGAGTGTGAGCATTGCACTCTACCCACTACGCTACGGCGGCCACGTTATTGACGCATACTGGCAGAATCGAAAAGATGAGACTACGTCCAAGTCAGTCATACCGGAAATCGTATTCACGTTGTAATGATGATGATTTTCTTTCGAATAAGGTAAATTTAATGTCCATTTTACAAATTTCATCTTTGCTTTATCTTTGTTGTACTCGTAAAACACTAAACCTCAAAATGGTTTACACTAAAGTTAAAATTGCGTGTCAAAAATAAATAAAAGCTAACAAGCATTTTAAAGATAATGAAAGGTGTTGTTAAATCATTATCAATTATAAAAAATGAGCTTCAACTATACAAATTTCAACAAGGGATTCAAAACATTTAATTATAAAAAAAACAGAAGGGTTCCTTTGTTTCTTTGTTTCAAAAGAAGACCAAAATACATCTTGGAAGCATCATTCCCAGAAGGGCTCTCAAATTTGCCTTCTTATAGAAAAGAAATGTCTGCGAAGCATTAAATGGTGACAAATTGTAATGACAATCAATATTAGGTTCAACCTCTGGACGAATCTTTTCACATTTTTTCATGCACCAATTCATTGAATTGTTGGCAACGCTCAAAGGTTATCTACGAAGTTTACTCTTTTAAGTATGGATTCAGTTCGGTACTTCATTTAAATTTTCATTTCGAATGTTCAAATAAGAATCACAAATTTTCTTCTGGACGTGCCTACTAAGAATCTGCTGTTCCGCTTTGAATTGTTCCATCACCTACGCCCAGGCTTATGTAGACGATGTAGCCGTATTGGTTACCGGACCATGCCTTGCGGGCGTCAGCGCACTCGGGCAGGTGGCTCTTGACATGATCGATAGCTGGTGTACCAGGAATGGGCTTTCAGTCAACCCTCTTAAAACTGAGGTTGTTCTCTTTACGAGAAGGAGAAATATGACTGGTTTGACTCAACTGGTACTCAAAGGCGTCAATTTCCCACTTTCCAATGAAGCCAAATATCTAGGTGTTATCCTGGACAGTAAACTTCTCTGGAAAAGACATATTGAGATAAAAACCTCGCTTCGCGCTGTCAGTTTTCTGGCAATGCAAGGGAGTTTTTGGTAAAACCTGGGGTCTATAACCCAAAGGATCCCTATGGCTCTACACAGCAATGATTACACCACTTCTTTCTTATGCATCAGTCGTTTGGTGGAACAAGCTTTCGCGCAAATACGTGACTGCCGCTTTCACCAAGTTTCAAAGAAAAGTTTGTCTCTGCACATGGGCTTTCCTTAGCACGCCTGGCTCTGCTCTTGATGCTCTGATTAATCTCCCCCCCTTGATCTCCACATCATGGGATGTACACTCAAAACCATCTCTCGATTAAAAAGGAATGGTCTTTGGTTCCACTCGCACTGGAGCTTTGATGACCTCGCACACCGCATCTCCTATGATACTACTCTCATGGACATGTCGTTTGATGCGAGGTCGCCAATAATACAGTTGCGACGCTTATACAAAGTCGACTCTCCCCGTGTCTTGGACTGGCTGTGGCCAGAAACTGAACCGGGAACGGAATGTAGTCGGATTTTCACGGACGGCTACAAGACAACGGAGGGTTGTGGAGCTGGGGCCTTCGTGGAAAACGACAACATTAGACTTCACGCCTCCTTAGGTAATTTCGCGTCAGTCTTCCAGGCCTTCGCGATCCTAATGGCCACCAACTATATTGTGAAGAATAGGTGGAAGAGAAGAAGTATCTGCGTCTGCAGCGATAGTCAAGCTGTGCTGAAGGCCTTACTCAACCCTTTAACCACTTCCAAGATAGTTCAAGAATGCAAGTCTTCCAATAATTTGGTCGGCAGGCTGAATTCGCTAAGACTTGTCTGGGTCCCGGGTCATCACGGGATCTTGGGAAACGAAACTGACGATGAACTAGCCAGGCTATGTTCAGCAGAGGCATTCGTAGGGCCCGAACCCACCTTGGGATTACCCGCGTCCCTGGTTAGGGCCTCCGTCGATGGTTTGTTCTCTCTACCATCGACGGAAAGACATGTTCCGACGATATGCTCCCAAACGTCTGCAAGAAATCCGCGTCTTTTCTGCTATATCTAGACAGAAACGAGTGCAGACGACTTGTCGGCGTACTAACGGGACACTTTACCTTCGCTATCCATCTGAGTCGACTTGGGGTTAGTGATGTCACACTTTGCGACGCCTGTGGAGAAGGTGAAGACACTTCAGAACATATTCTCTGTCAGTAGCCTGCTTTCGCTCGTATCAGGTGGCGGTTACTTGGCGCTGATGTGGTGGGAACTGAAAACCTAAGTTCTATATCACAGAAGCGCATCTTGGTTTTTTCTTCGGAAATCCAAGAAAATCCAAGAAATTACATTAAATGAAGGTTACTGCCTGGTTGTACACTGGACTAAGATTTGAGTCTGAGCGCTGTAGTGTAGTTGATCCCAACCTCCAACAAAAAAAGATCTTCACTTTACGGCAGATCCTGGAAAAGACCCAAAAAGTGCAAATCGACAGTCACCACCATTTCGTTCATTTTAAGGCCACATATGACAGTGTGCATAGAGACTATCTATGCAGTGCGATGTCTAGTTTTGACATTCTTAGCAAACTCGTCAGATTGTGTAGGATGACGACAGAGAACCCTCGCTGCTCCGTCAAGGTCAGTAACAAATTCACCGAGACCTTCAGTGTCAAAAAAGGTTTTAGACAAGGCGACGCACTTGACTTCTTCAACATCGTCCTCGAAAAGATCGTGCTGAACTCACAAGTCTACACCAGAGGCACGATCTTCCAGAAGTCAGCTCAATTGCTGGCTTACGCTGATGACATTGTCGTGACTAGACGAACAAAGCGAGCCGTAGATGAAGCATTCGCTGGTTGAAATGGATATAACGGAAGTTACTGGAAGGCCGTACAACATCGACGTCTCAGAAAGAGCATCAATGTGCACCAATAGCCTGAGTAACTTCCTTAGAGTAAACGCGATTATATTGAAATAAGTGATTTCACAATACATTTAATTAAGGATTGTATAGTGTTGTTAGGTACAATTAGTGTAACAACAACCCTCACCCACACAATAGGTCTGTTCCAATTCATTCATGCACAGAAATTCGTAGCTGGGTAGTTTGAGTGAAAATCTCTCTTGAAGATAGTAAACCTGCCGAATCTTGTGAAAGGACTTTCAGTAGAAATTTGCAGAATTAACGAACCATCCAAAAAATTATATAGGTGTGTTCCCGTACCCGAAAAAAACAAGACAAAACAACACAATTAGCGTTCCCGTATTCCGAAAAAATGGGTTTTACGTCAAATGGCCTGTTCCAATTGATCTGTGTACAGAAATTCGTAGTTGAGTAGTTTGGGTATAAATCTCTCTTGCAGAGAGTAACTCTACCGAAACTTATGAAACGAGTTTTCGTAGAAATTTGTAAACAGCTATCAGGCATATGAAATGTCAGAGGTTTTTTTTATTTTCGATTTGGCAGCCATCTGCTGCCGAGCTACTGGCTACAGGTTTTTCTTCGGCAGAAATTCTTAGGGAGGGAAATATTTTGCTCTCTCACGAGCTCTCTCTTCTACGAAAAAGTTAGCTAATGGAACGCTTTTTCGTAGTTTTTCGGGCAAATTCGTAGACATTCGTAGCAATTCAGAACAATTGGAACGGACCTCTGATGTAAACAGCTATCATAAAATATATGAAATGTCGGAAGTTTTAAATTTTTATTTATATTTATATTATATTTTTACTTTTTTATTTATTTGACAGTCATCTGCTGTTCACAGATTTTTTTCGGCAGAAATTCTAAGGGTGGGGAAATACTTTACCCTCTCATGAGCTCCCTCTTCTACAAAAAAAAATCAGTGAATTAATTTTGACAGTTTTCGTGCGATTTTCGTAGGCATTCGTAGCATTTCAGAGCAATTGAAACAGAGCTAATGATACGGAACATTTTCTCACTTTCTATTTGCAACATTTCAGTTCTCTTCTGAATGTACACTTAGCAACATTCAGTTTCGTACGAACACTATTTTTGCGAATAAATGGATATATAGAAAAAAAATTCAAACTTTTCTTTAGTCTTAACTTTTTATTTATTGAAATAGAACATCAAAACCAAGAATACATAGAAAGGATGTTGTAATACATTTAAAAAGTGGTAAACTAAAAATAAATAAAGAGAGCGTCATAAAAAAGGGGTACATTCAGTTTCGTACTAATATTCCATCAACGTTTGCAATTGAAAGAAAAAAAGGCAATAGCTAAGTTAATACGGTGTTGGGTATCCTTTGTGTTTTATTGCAGCTGCAAGTCTATTTGGAATTGATTCCACCAGTTTTTTTGTAATATCAGAGGGAATTTTATTCCACTCCTCCAAAATGAGCCCCTGCAACTCCTTTTTGTTACGTACGGCCTTGGTTTTTGGAATTTGCCGTTCTAAGTGCTCCCATAAATGTTCAATGGGATTTATGTCTGGGCTTTGTGGAGGTGTTTCAAGGCATTTTGGGCAGTTGTGTAAAAGCTAAAGACGCACGTCCTGCGCTTTGTGCTTGGGGTCGTTGTCTTGGTAAAAGTGGAATGTATTCTTAATGCCCAGTTTGTCAGCGGAATCTTTCAGATTTTCTTTAAGGATGTTCAAGTACATAGTTTTATTCATATTACCTTGAATAAAATGTAAGTTTCCAACACCTCCCCAGCCCATAGCACCCTATACCATAACGCTTTCTCCCCCGTGTTTTACAGTTGCTGATAAATTTTTTGCTACGTAGGCTTCATTACGCTTGCGGTACATTTTCTCTTGTTTTTTATTATTTCCAAAGAGTGAAAATTTACTTTCATCGACGAATATGACATTCTTCCAGTAGTCAACATGTTTATCCTTGTATGTTTTGGCGAAATTGAGGCGTTTTTTTCTGTTTACTTCAGTGACTAATGGTTTCCTACGACATACCCGCACAAAGTACCCATTGTTTTTGAGTGTACGCCGGATGGTAATTCGGTTTACATTCACTTCGTTGAATTCGGCAAGCATTTTACTTAATTCGACTGAAGTCAGCCTGGGACAAATTTTTCTGATGATTTAGTCATTTTTCTGGGGCCTTTGTTACTACATATATTTTTTACTCTTTCCTCTTCAAAGTACCGTTTTCAAATATATTGCACTGTCGATTTTTTAAGCTGTAATAGCTCACTTATTTGGGCCAAAGATTTTCCTTCTTTTCGATGAAAAATTGCTAAAGATCGTACCTCCTCACTTATATTCTTACCCATTCTAAAAAAGTCAAAACATTACTTTAAAACTAAATCCAAACAAGCAATCTACCTGAGTATTTAATGAAATTAACCCCTATTTTTGTGGTCGCCGTGGCGTAGTGGGTGGAGTGCGACGCTCACACGCCGAAGGGTCTAGGTTCGACTCCCAGTTCAACACCAATTTTTCTAATATTTCACGGCACCACCTCTTTCGAGCTGCTGACAACACTCAAAGAGTAATAACTGTCTAAGAAAGCTTCTCAAATCTCGCAGTTCGAAATCGGCAAGAAACTGTAGGTCCCTTCTACTCGTGAGAGAACAGTAGCGCGCACAACACGAGTAGTTGATGAGCAAGCTAGGCTCTGGTCCCCCTTTGGACTGTAGCGCCAACAATTATTATTATAACCCCTATTATTTAAAATTACACAAACCGTATCTTAAACGTTCCTATCTCGACCAGAAGCGACAGTTAATTGAATCGTACGAAACTGAATGTATCATCTCTTTCTTGAGTATTTACTGATTAGTTCGTACAACAAATGTACCGTTATGTTTGCTTTCTTTGTTTTTAGGGCTAACAATAGATGACGTAGAAAAGGGGTGTGATCGGATAATAACTTTGACCCGAAGTTACAGTTTCTTTAAACATATTTAGTTTTTAGTGTTAAATCACTTCGTACGAAACTGAATGTTTCTAAGTGTAAGTTGTCTTCTAAGCAAAAGTTTACAAATCCTTAAGAGGTAAAATTTTCGAATGAAGGGTGCGTTCATGACAGAATCTGTTCGTCTGTCAAATGTGATACTTTTCATTCACCTGATAGTGCCCGTTCGCAAACACATCTCTCAATTCAATTGTAACCAATGCTAATTGACTTGACTGATTACAGTCACCATTAAACAGTACTGTAATGAATGTTTTTAAACAAAATAATGAAGTAAATCCCCTGCTGAAAAATTCTTATGTACATATATTAAGGTTCTTTACATGGTTTGAACACATCTGGGAACCCCTTCGATCCAGATGTACGTTTGTGTCTAGTGATGATACGATTTTACAATTATTTAACTTTTTTAGATATGATTCATTTCTTCTGTGAGCAAATGGTGGACATTATGGAACATTATCTTAATTCAACTAATGCCTGTCATCTCTACTCTTGGATTTGAAAACATTTAACGCTTTTGCTTGCTTTAGGATTTGAGCTTTAATCTGTTGAACACTAGTGACTCTCTGCCTTTGTTTTCAAATGGATTTATATAATTCAAATACAACGTGATCTTTCTGGATAAGACTTCAAATGTTCTGATTCAGGGTGAGGTCAGATCTGTTTGTAAAGAGTTTATTTTCTCATAGAAAACGCGTGTCTAGTTTAGCAGAGACCTTTGGATTAAATTTAAGAGCTATTTTTTTAGGCATTCCATTCTCAAATCTATTTAATCTTATTTAATAATTGAGTGGTGCTACAGTCCATAGGGGATCCAGGGCCTAGCTTGCTCATAAACTACTCCTCTTAGGCACGCTACTGTTCTCTCACGAGTAGTTTCAGAAGCTTTTTCTAAGACAGTTTGCGTGGTGTCAGCAGCTCGAAAGAGGTGGAAAATTCGGGGCGTTCAGCCGGGAATCGAATGGGACCTTCGGTGTTTGAGTGTCGCATTGTACCCACTACGCCACGACGGCCACAAAAGTTTACTTACCAGCAGAAATTCCTAACGCGACCTTATTTTAAGAGCAAACCAAAGTAAGGATAATTTCGTCTACTTTTTAACTCAGGTGCGATCAATTAGATATATTAAGCCTTAACATGGTGTAAGCTCACAAGAAAGGAGACCCCTACGACTGTGCCATCTATAGTTTTAACAGTTTTCTCAATCGTTGTTGCGAAACCATTCTTGAAAAATATGAAGTATCGCGCTAGCGCGTCGCCAAAGGGTCTAGGTTCGACTCACAGCTCAACACCATTTTTTCGAATTTTTCACGGGACCACCTCTTTCGCGCTGCTGACAGCACTCAACGAGTAATAACTGTCTAAGAAAGCTTCTTAAACTTCGCGGTTCGGAGACAGCAAAAAACTGTAGGTACCTTCTACTCGTGAGAGAACAGTAGCGCGCTAAACACGAGTAGTTGATGAGCAAGCTAGGCAATGTCCCCCTTTGGACTGTAGCGCCAACAATTATTATTATTATCGCGCTAACCCACGACTGATCGAATTTTCATAAAGCGGCAGAACCTACAATAAGCAAAAAAAATATAATTCGGCACCAATAACTTGTTTGGTGATTTTCAGATGGCATATGAATGCTGCACAGATTTCTTATCAAATTCAGTAGATTTTGTAAGATGACACTCGAGAACTCACCGATATCTTCAATTTGGAAAATTATTTTGAAAAGGGCAACCTTCGGTGGCATGGCTTTCAACGTCATTCTTTCGAGAATCGTTCGAAAATCTGAAGTCTAAACATCCTTACATGTCCGTTCATCTGCTAACTTCAAAGATGATCACGATTTCGTTTACATTGGATCTATTTTACCGAAGATGAGCACAGGACAGGTCTTTTATTAATGAAAAGTGCACAAAGTGGTCGTCTCAGACAGACTTTCATTTGATATACTTAGGAATTCAAAGGATAATAACATTCGTGCCGAAAGCAAATCTGGAATCGGTGGACTTTTCCTGTCTCGAGCCAGTTGACTTTGAACAGCACATTGATCATCTCTATTCTGCTTTATTGAAGTAATTACCAACCAAAACCAAATGATGGCGGTGCTTGATCTTCAGGAGAGAAAAGTTCTAGGTAAAGTTTGATCAGCTTTGTTTGGGTTTGAGAAAGAGCTTCATTGGTGAAGGGCAATTTATCGGCTTGCTTCTTGTTAGGCAGATACGGATAAAAGACTTAATTTGGTCTGGCTTTTAGGGCACATTGACAACACGACTTTAAACGGAAAAATTTTCTAAGTCGGATCATACATACATCATACATGATCATACAGACGAATCAGAGAAGAAACACCTCCGTCAAATTAAAGAACAATATTTAAAACAATTGGCGGTCTGTTTCTCCCCTGGCTGTAAGACCAACCAAAATAAGTAAAATGTCAGTTGAACATCACTATTTGAAATGAAAGGCCAAGCTTCCAACACTAGATCAACCTTAGTCAGAACTTACCGCTCTCAGTCATTTAGTTAGTTAGTTAGTTAGTTGACTTTTATTTTCAATTAATGTTTTACAATGTAAAGTTTAACCTAAGTCATTTATGGTTTGGCCTATGGCCGTCTACCAGGTTGACAAAATACATACAAAAGTTTTAGATTAAAAATCTCCATCTATGATACGTTTTCTATAACAAAGTGCTGCTACTGAATAATCGTATAAGGCCTTCCATCCCTTTTCACCATTTAAGATGCACGTTACTTCATATTCGTCTAAAACAAGTTTTTCGAAAATTGCTAGTCGAAATTCTTTTAGAATCGGACAAACACCAATAAAATGTAAAATGTCTTCTCTCTTCCTCATGTTGCATAGGTTACAGAGAATTGGTAAATCTGGTCTGTGGGGGATAAAGTTTAACTGAACGAGTTCTCCTCTCAGTTTAAAAATTGTGCTTATTTTTTCGATTGAGTGACTGTCAAGGAAGTATGTTTTTTCATTTAAAAAATGGTTTAGTTTGCTGTAGTAGTTCCTAAACAGTGAAGATTCAGCTTCTTCGACATATTTGTCATATGTGTGTCTACCAAAATTCTCCAAAACAGAGTTAAATTTTTTTCTTAAAAGATGAGGAGGCTCGTCCGCCTCAATAGACAAATTTAGACCGCATTCAGAAGCTGTTTTTTTCCATTCCTCGCAAATGTATCCGTTTGTTCTAATTATACTTCTTAAAACTACGTTTGGTAATCTGCATTCGCTCATCTGTAGTATTTTTAAAACATAGTTGAAGTGCATTTTGATGGTATACAAGAGCAACGGAGGAGTTCCTGTTTCAATATGTAGCATATAGTTGGGGGTATTTTTTGGTAACCGAAAGATCTTCTTCAAAAAGTAGCGAAGGAATTTTTCCACACCATCATAGCCTTTGTAACCCCATACCTGAGCTCCGTAGAGCATTATTGAAGCTGCAGTTGAGTGGAATAAAGTTTGCTTTGCACTTTTCGATACGTATTTATTTTTGAAGCAACGTTCCCAAATCGAACAGATAGCTCTTTTAGCAACAGCTAGTTTTTCCTCAAAGTGTGGTTTCAAATTTAAAGAGGACGATATTAGGATACCTAGGTATTTGTATCTGGATACTACCTCAATCTCTTCCCCGTCCAACTTCCACTTTTCCAGAGATGAGACGCGTCCCCCTGCGTTTCTGAATATCATCATTTTCGATTTACCAAGGTTTATAGTCAGATTCCAATTTTTACAGAAATCGTTAATCCTGTCTATCATTAATTGCATACCTTGGATAGTGTCACACAGAAAGACGATATCATCAGCATACATCAGCGCTGGAATGGATACATCGTTGAATCTTATTCCACCTTTGACATCATCTGTTATATCATTGATGTATAGAATAAAGAGTAGTGCACTTAGAGTACAGCCTTGTTTAACCCCCATTGAAGTTTCAAACTCGTCGGAAATTACCGCTCTCAGTCATTAATCTCAACAGAGTAAGCTTCTAACACTAGACCAACATCAGCCAGCACTTCCCACTCTCAGTCAATAATCACAACAGAAATTTATAAGTACATTCTGAGATGCCTTGAATGATAACAACACAATACACGGAAGATACTGGCGTGCTATAATTTTAAAGTAATCGTTTGTATCCAGCGATGAAGAAGGCTTAGTTTATGGAATATTTGCGTCACTGTTATCAATTATTGGTATATAAAGAATGCTCATGCTTCGCACGATAAGCAGCCGTCCCGGTTGTAGTTATCATAAGATTTGTTGAGTTGATGTTGTCGAGTGAGCTTTGTTCTCCGGGAAGTATATGCATACAGATGTGGTCAATTGTTGATAGTCTTAGTTCGGTTTGTTTGTTTGTCAACTCATTGAACTTTAGTCTTAATCAAAAGAAATTCAAGAAAATTGGGTTTCAAATATTTTATTAAAGCAACATCAGAAGTCTGGTGACACATTCTTCAAGGTTTTATGGCTTCGTTCTTGTTTTGTGTGTCCTGCTGCTGTTTTAAAAGTGTTGCGCATCTACGCACTTTTCAGTAGTTCTGTTAAAAATGTCACAAACATAGAAAGTGCTGACTTGTTTTTCTTTAGGAACATTTGAATAATTTGTGGGAGAAAATTAAGAGGATCATTCAACTTGGTCCGCGACTATGCTTTGTACAATAAACATTCTTACGAAATGTACCTTCGAAGGTGTTGTCTTAGACCAACTGCTATTTTGTTCCAAAGCAAAAGCATATGACTCTACATATCATTTCCCTCCGCAACCCTGCATTCAAGGCAAGACTACTTGTTATCTTTGCTGAGAGTTGAGCGTTTAGCAATTACCACTACATTGTTTGTTGACTGCGCCAACCCACCATAAGTGTATTGTAAATAATTCTATCGAAGTGACTCATATTTTCTATTGCCAGTTGAAAGTAAACAGCAAGAGTTTTTCCCTATCCCAATCATGTGCCAAATGTACACAATACACAAGTACGCAGCCAACAGAACAACAAGTTTTACCTCCATCTGTTTTGGTGCGGTGGAAAACAACTTTTGCCGCCATAAAATGTGTGCTGTGGTTTGGCGACAAATGAAGCGACTACGTGGATCGGAAAAGCGGCATTTTAATGCCATATCACATTTTTAATTTGATACACAAGTATCTGTGGCGATTGATCAATTGTGTGGGGGAATTGTACACGATCTGGGGTGAACCCTGGAAGGAAATTTTACTTTCGTTTTATGTTCGGTTTAAAGTTTCCGCGGTAACATTCAGGAAAGCGTATGAGCTTGATTGATGCTGTAAAATGAGGTTCATAGCGATGAAAGTACGGGAATGAACCTAGACTAATGGGAGAGTAGGCGCTTTAGTGACGGAAATGGCTTTCAAATACGAAGAGTTTCGTCCATAAGTAAGTTTTTATTGCAATCAAGAAAACAAAACTGGGTTTTGAAAGATTAGCTTGTGCTATTCTGGTCGCCAATAGGCTTGTGTATGTCGAAAAAAAAAATATATATCAGTTGCATTTTCTTTCACCGACTGTTTCGAAACGGCTTTATTCTTTTTTGGTTATTTTTGCACTGTTACACTCTAACATAACTTCGGGAAGACTGGGTAGACGAAATCGCTATAAATTGCAAGCTTCTTGGATCGAACCTGCCTTTCTGTTGTCAATGGTGAGGCTAATAATAATAATAATTGTTGGCGCTACATTACAAAGGGCGACCAGGGCCTAGCTTGCTCATCAACTACTCGTGTTGTGCGCGCTACTGTTCTCTCACGAGTAGAAGGGACCTACAGTCGTTTGCCGACTCCGAACGGCGAAATTTGAGAAGCTTTCTTAGACAGTTATTACTCTTTGAGTGTTGTCAGGAGCTCAAAAGAGGTGGTGCCGTGAAATATTAGAAAAATTTGTGTTGAACTGGGAGTCGAACCTAGACCCTTCGGCGTGTGAGCGTCGCACTCTACCCACTACGCCACGGCGACCACAAAATTGTGAGGCTAGAGGAAGATAATAATCGAAGTGGTTCTACAACTGTGAATTTGTTAAAGACTGTTTTTAGCCACAATAGGATTCACGTCAGGGGAGTTGCCAGGCCAAACCAGAACGTCAAGTCTGCGAAAATGGTTTGCGAAATACTGTAATTTTTTTTATGTGGGATATGGAGCAAGAAAATGATGGAAAATGAAATTTGCTACGCAACGTCTCCTCTGAATGGTTGGAAGCAGCATTTAAAACTTCTCCGTGCATATTTGGTGTTGTTCATCAAACCTTCCATTGGCTTAAGACTCCCAGGGCCTTCAAATATGAAACAACCTCTCAAACCACGACTTTGGCGGTATTTTGGCGCTTGAACGATGTGGCCAGATCGGAGTTTTTCTTTCGCACTTTTTCTCACACACTTACCCGGTATCATTAGGCCCCAAAGTGACTCTCATCCGAGAAAATAGCCTTCTTCCAAATGTCCACTATCTTAGCCCAATTTAGTCGCTTCTGGGTCTTTTTTTCGATCAACAACTGTTTTTTCAAAGGCTTTGTTGCATTTCGATCAACTTCTAGAAGGCGTCTACAGGCTGTAGACGCATCTAACTGAACGCCAGCTGTTGTCCACTCCTTTTGCAGGTCAAAATTTGTCTTGTCAGGGTTGATTATACTATTTCTCATCAAAAGCTTATCGCCACATAATGTTGTTTTGCGTTTCCGCCCGCAATGACCCTTCTGATTGGATTCAATTGATCCAGTGACCTTGTGTTGAAAATAATCCTTGAAACACTGGATTTTGAAACTCTAACGTTAGCTGAAATCTCTCGAATGGTTTTCCCAGCATGTACATGAACCGCAATGACTTGTGCTTTCTTTTCTTTTGGAATGTCAATGATGATGAAGTCTGCCCAAATAATGTTAGAAATTGATTTAATTTTTTTCCTTAAAAAAGCATCAACTTACCTCTTAGAACAGCCAAATTAATTTAAATAACTAACAAAATATTCAAAATAGAGCATATAATCCATAGCCTACTTAAACCTATCAAAATATGTGAAAAAAAGAAAAAAAACGTACAAACCATAGCCTCAATCAAAAAATTTAAAAAAAAATGCTTGTCCCAATTATGTATGTAGCATTGATAAGAGAAATTCCAGCTACATTTAGGCATTAGAGGCTTAAGTCAAAATTTGTAAAACCAATTTTTTTTTCCAGGGAATTTATTAAATCAATATAAGCACAGGAAAAACATTCCGTACACTCTTTCATCCGTCTCACTCTTTAGGGCTTTCTCTAAAACAATGAATGGCGGCATTTGTATAAAAATGCTTCTAAAATGGGCGAATCGTCATCCACAACATTCTTCCAACTGTCCACTATCTTCTTAGCCCAATTTATTCGCTTTTGGCCCTTTTTTTTGGTCAACAGCTGTTTTTTTAAAGGCTTTGTTGCCTTTTGACTTTCAGAAGACGCCTATGGACTGCAAGCGCATCTACCTGCACACCAGCTGTTGTCCACTCCCTTTGCAGATCAAAACTTGTCTTGTCAGGGTTGATTATCAAACCCTTATCGTCTTCTTCTTCTTCTTGTGGCGCTACAGTCCGGGGTGGACCTGGGCCTCAACCAACATGCCTCTCCAGCCAGCACGATCTTTCGCCAGCTGTCTCCAGTTGCGCACTCCAAGTTGGTTGAGGTCCTTCTCCACTTGTGTGCGCCACTTTAGTCTAGGTCGTCCTCTGTTGCGTTGTCCCAATGGCTCGGATTCAAAGACTTTTCGGGCCGGAGCAGTGGTGTCCATACGCTCTACATGGCCTAGCCATCTTAAGCGTTGTATCCGTAGACGCTTGACCAGGCGCATGTCGCTGTACAGCCTATAGAGTTCGTCATTAAATCTTCTCCTCCAGATGCCATCAACGCAAACAGGACCAAAAATCGCACGCAAAATTTTTCTCTCCAAAAGACTAAGGGCTTCCTTATCCGCCTTTGCTACCGTCCAAGATTCTGCGCCATATAGTAGAATGGGGATGATCAAGCTGTTATATAAAGCGAGCTTAGTCCTTCGAGAGAGGGCTTTATTACTCAATTGCCTCTTGAGCCCAAAGAAACAGCGATTGGCAAGAGTGGTTCTGCGTTTGATTTCGGTACTGATGTTGTTGCCCCTGTTTACCGCTGAGCCGAGGTAGACGAAGTCCTTGACTACCTTGAAGTTTCTGCTGCCTAGTGTGACGCTCCGTCCGAGACGTCGATGCTGTGTGTCCTTCCTTGATGACAGCATGTACTTCGTTTTGCCCTCACTTACCACTAGACCCATTTTAGCCGCTTCCGCTTCAATGCCAGCAAACGCCTCATTGACGGCTCGCTGTGTTCGTCCAATCACGTCAATGTCATCAGCGTAAGCTAGCAATTAAACTGACTTCTGGAAGATCGTGCCTCTGGTGTTGACTTGTGAGCTCCGCACGATCTCCTCAAGGATGATGTTAAAGAAGTCGCATGACAGCGTGTCGCCTTGTCTAAAACCTTTTTTGACATTGAAGGTCTCGGTAAGTTCGGTACCGACCTTGATGGAACAGCGAGAGTTCTCCATCGTCATCCTACACAATCTGACGAGTTTGGTAGGAATGCCAAAACTAGACATGGCACTGTATAGCTCGTCTCTATGCACACTGTCATATGCAGCCTTGAAATCTACGAATAGGTGGTGTGTGTCAATTTGCATTTCTTGGGTCTTTTCCAGGATCTGCCGTAATGTGAAGATCTGGTCTATTGTGGACTTCCCTGGCCTGAAACCACACTGATAGGGACCTATCAGGTCATGGACAAATGGTTTCAGACGCTCACACAATACGGCGGAGAGGATCTTGTATGCGATGTTCAGGAGACTAATCCCTCTGTAGTTGGCGCAGTCAAAGGGGTCTCCTTTCTTATGGACCGGGCAAACGACGCTGAGATTCCACTCATCGGGCATGCTTTCCTCCGACCATATCTTACAGATGAGCTGGTGCATGCGCCCAACCAGGTCATCTCCAGCTGCTTTAAATAGTTTTGCGGACAGTCCGTCCGCTCCAGCAGCTTTGTTCGACTTTAGCTTGGATATTGCTATCTTCACCTCGTCTAAGTCGGGGGGACGGAATGCTTGTCTATCATCGTCCAAATTGAGTGGAACATTCTGCCTAACAGCGGGATTTGGGTCGTCATCGCCGTTTAGGAGTCGGCAGAAATGATCCTTCAAAAAAAAAAAACCCTTATCGTCATGATTTGTTATTTTACGTTTCCGCCCGCAATGACCCTACCAATTGGATTCAATTGGTCCAGGGACCTTATGTTGGACAAAAATCCTTTGAAACACTGGATTTTGTAACTCCAACATCAGCTGAAATTTCTCTGAGTGTTTCCAGCGTGTACATGTAACGCAATGACTTGTGCTTTCTTTTCTTTTTGATGAAGTCTTAACAAATGATATTTGAAATTGCATGATTTCAGTTTTTCCCTAAAATACAAAAACTTGCCTCTTAGAACAGCAAAATTAATTTAAATAACTAACAAAACATTCAAAATAGAGCATATAACCCATAGCCTACTTAAACTTACCAAAATATTCGATAAAAAACGTACAAACCATAAAAAAATTCAAATCAATATGCACACGGCTGTACAAAGTGAAGCTACTCTTAATCTTTTAACTGACGCTTAACCTTTTTTTAATAACACAAAAATGGAAACAATTATTCTGTGTTCTGAAATTATATTTTGGTATGAAATCCAATTTCTTTCGTATCGCCACCATGGACACATTTGCGGATTACTGGACATTGAACTGAATTTGCGCGTAAATCTCAACTATTGTATTTTACGTTCGATATTGGCTCTGAGCCTATCTCTCGTTACCAGCTTGTTGGTTTAAATCAATACGTTCCCGTTCTTCTTCTTTTCCTTCTGGTGCTTCACTTCGGGGTGGACCTGGGCCTCAACCAATGAATTCCTGCTCAACAAAAAAACAAAAATAGTTTAAAAGAAGTCTAAAATAACTCCTTTATGTTCCAATATTTTCTCTTTGATTTTCACATTCTCCCACTTTTCACATACTACAAACCAGAGAATTATTCCACTTACTCGATATGGAATAACGTCAAATCGGCATTCTTCCACAATTGATGATGCAAAAAGCTGAATTCTGGCCAAGAATTCAATACGTTTGGCATTTGGCATCATTGCATTTTTAAAATTCATCAAGTAGCGTTCAAATTCTGCTTTAGCTTGGAATTATTCTCGTCTTTTTTGATAATACATAGCGTTTGTTTTGTATGCACATTAATAGTTATTTGCTATTTTAAATAGTCTTGAGTTTTCTTTCTGCTCCGTTTAAGTGCTACTTCTACTCACTTTGAGAACAAGCATATAACTTTTTCCCACCTCATTCATTCACAACGTGCTTTCGATTTAAATCGATCACAACATTTCCTAAGACAGTTGTTATTGCCTTCAGTCATAAATTTTAAATTGAAGTGCTTGCTTGAGTTTCACTGATTCGTAAACAAGTTAAAAATGCTTAACTACCCTTCACACTCGACTGCCTGTATAAATGAACCGATTTTTGCAAGGCAGATGGTTCAAAAAAAAGAGTTCTACTTAAATAAGCACAACTCGTTGAATTTGGTTTAATCAGTTCGCGTGACTTTTCGTTGCAATAAAGCAATAATAACTAGCAATCTGGTTTGACAACTCCGAGTACACACAGTATCATACAAACTGTATCCCTGTCAAGAATTTATCGGATATAAATTATTTTCACTGTTTATTTGCCCGCGGTGTATTATCTTTAGAAATATTACCAGCTCATTAAATTTAATAAATTCACATTGAAAAGCAACCGCATTCACTGAAGGTGTCTGTATCGCTGTACAGTCATGGGTGTCGTTTCTAATGATAATGTTAAGAACATTTAAATAAAAGTCAAAAGCGAGTGTTTACTTTAAAGACCCACTTTCAACTTCGTGAGGTAATTCAGTTTACAGAGGAGAAGACACTCTGTCTCAACATGCTTCTTGCATCAAAGGCAGGCAAAACGAAAACAATTTCCAAATTCTTATCTTAAAATTAAGCTTAAACCTTTAATGGTGTTGAAAAGCACTTTTTATGGACGCGATGTTGACAGGCATTGTAGTTATCTGGTTTTGGTTCCGCTTGATCTACATCGCCATTTATTGGCGTTTCGTTTATGACTTTCACAATACAGAGATAAATCTGGGTAACCGGTTGTATATTTAAGAACGTAGAATCTGCAAATAAGTATATAACTCCATATTATAAGCTTGTGCCGATTTTGATCTCGCTTGATTGCAGATGTCAGCTAGAATTTGTTTAAAATACTCATGGACATTTAAGATCTGTTAAACCATCCTACAATTAAAGTGTACAAATCTGCACTTTGAAACTCCATAAAGAAAACTACTTAAGTGTGATTGACATTTACACTGATAGGGTTTCGTTCTGTCAATTTAACTTAAACTTTTCTTTCTTTGCCCGTCGAGTATACAGATTTCAATTTACGTAAACATTACAAAATTCCCGAAAAAATGTTCAGTTTGCATGATCTTCAAAATTGTTAATCCCTTATCTAAGACGTGGAATGGGACATGAGGAACTGCAAACGTCAACGACATGATTGGAACATAAAGGTATTAATACAATTATTAGGAATAAACATATGGCCGCCGTGGCGTAGTGCATAGAAAGCGACAATCACACGCCGAAGGTCCAGGTTCGATTCCCGGCTGATCCCGGCTTGGCCACTGTTTGGGACGATTCACCCACCGGCCTTCAACCACGACCGTCTTCGCTTGACATTGTCCTATGTGATCCATTTTTCTTCGCCAGTCACCATCCGCTTCAAAAATGGTCGAGTTCGTTCTGTTTCAGCAGCAGTCGTTGATTCGGTCCAGAAGGTTTTTTTGCGCCAAATCATGCGCCACCCAAACATCAAGCTTTTTTTTGAATCCAGCCTTCTGCAGACGGTTTAAAATGGTTTGGTGACTAACTCCCATCTCCTGTGCGATGTCACGGGACGCCATATGCCGGTCTAATTCGATGATTTCCATGATTTGATCGGTATGTGTCGCCATAGGTCTTCCGCCGGCTGGCTTATCCCTGGTGTCGTTTGCACTGGTTCTGAATCCTCGAAACCATTCCTCCGCGGTTCGAAGTGATAGAGTACCATCCCCCAAAACACCATTAATCTCACGGAACGTTTTTCTAGCGGATTTGCCTTTAACGAAGGAAAACTTCAAAATAGCGCGAATTTCGGCGTTAGGGAACTCCATGTTTACACGTCTATAACTGTCGAACTCAATATCAAAACTAATCATGCATAGCGTCGTTTTGTAGGTTATGTCAAGACCTTTAAGGCTCCGGCACATAGAATACGTTACTTGCGTAGCGCAAAATATCCGTTGAAGTTGAAGTACGTGACGGAAGGGGGTGACACAATGAATACTTCAACGCACAGCTGATTTCATTTGACAGTAGCTTTAAATTCAATTTGTTTCGGATATAGTGTAGAGCAGTTTAATATATATTTTTGCAAAAATTCCTCCAGACGAGTTACTGGATTAACTTAACATAATTAAAACACAATTTAATTTTTGTATTTTATTTAAGTTTTGCAATTACAAACCTTAATTATGTCCTGCAAAAAATTTTGTTCCCACTCAATTTAGGATCTCCTTTCTATTTTTTCTTCCGTCCTATGTTAATATCTTTAATAAGTTAATTTTATTGTTATTATTAAAACTTGCAAATACAAACCTTTGTTATTTTCCTGTGTGACTTCGACGAGAACTAACCTCAAACTCAACATGTAAACTTAAAATTCAAAAAAAATTCTCTTGAAATGTCACAATGTTCGATTGTCAACGCTGACGGAGAGAGAAAAGTTAAAAGTTGAGCTACTACATCCGTCGCGTGAGCGGCAGCATTGGTCTATGGATCACTCCTCATAAGAATACACGTATTTCTATGTATCTGTCAAAGTATCACTGACGCTGACGCTAGTAACGTATTCTATGTGCCGGGGCCTTTACAATGATGTATGTAGTATTGCCAGATACGAGCTCTGTAGCGCTTTGTACATAGCCGGAAAATTCAAAAGACAAAAAGGAGGAAGGGAGGTATTTGGCAACCTTATATGTCGAACATTGTGCCTTAAAAGGTGTTTTTGCGGGGAGTTCTTCTTCATTACTTTAATATGCTGCCGAAAGGCATTGTGTTTTGGTGGAAGGTTATGGTGAACATGCGCTAGCTAACCGAACGTCCCAAAAGTGGTTTACATGATTTAAAAGTGGTGATTTTGGCTTGGAGAACGATGAACGTCCTGGGCAGCCTATAAAGTTTGATGATGAAGAACTAGATGTATCACTTTATGAAGATTGTTGCCAAACATAAGAAGACCTTGCAGAATCTTTGGGTGTCAATCAAGCAGTCGAATATCCATGGTGCGAAGATAATGCTTTGTATTTGGTGGGATCAGAAGGGTGTGCCGTATTAGGAGCTGCTAAAGCCGGATGAAACCATCAATGGGCAACGATATAGAACACAATTAATCCGTTTAAAGAGAGCAGTAGCCGAAAATGCGCGAAATGTGCAACCAAATAGAAATTTTTAAAAGGAAAGAACGATCTGTCAAAAAATACTGCAAATTTTTAATATCGGCGTAATACTTACATATATTCGATTTTAAATAATTATTTGGCAAACATGTCGACATAAATGCATAATTTCTGATGGATATAACTTTGAAGGAGGCAATATACAAATTCATAAACTTATTACGCTTATGATTTTATTACGGCGCCGCGTAATTTTTCTCAAAATTCTCTGTTCATTTTTGGCATTTTAATCAAACACAATTAGGATTTGGATTCTAGCTACCTCATTACCACATTATTTAATAATAATAAATTCACTTGGCCACTTGGTAAATCAAGGATCCTTTGGAACCTTGGAAAATCTAGGATCCTTTGACCACTTGGAAAATCTAAAATAGTTTGGCCACTTGGCAAATCTATAATCCTTTGACAACTCTTGCATTGAAGTCTTAATTTCAGTATCAATTTCATGTGCTTTTAATGACAATTTATTTGAGAGTTTTAAGTTGGCAGCCGCATTTTAAGTTGGCAGCCGTATTTTAAGTGGGGGCCATTTTGTCAGCTGTCAAATAATTAATTTTAGCTTAGTTTGATCTTTCGCCATAATTAGCCAAAGGTTCACCTACCAAGGCATAGATAAGATAAATAATCCCGTAACAAGGCTGCCTTTCATCTCAGTCCTCAGAAGCGGATTATGATAAGCGATTAAGCTCACTTTTGTTCGAATGAAAAAGTCAACAAACAAACGTGTCGTATTTGACGTGATGATAACCTTTAAGTGCATTTTGAGAATCGTAACATCCAAAAAACTTGACTTTTCCATGTGCGCTTTACGATTTGGTGAAATTATTGGCCCGTAGCTATTAAAATACATTGATGGTCAGAGCGTAACCACTATAGAGTCATAATTAATAATTTTTTCCTTCATCAATTGTACAACCACGATGTGCAGGAGCTGTGGTTTCAACAAGATGTTGCCATGCGTCATGCAGCTCGTAACAAACTTTTTTTACTGATGAGAATCCTTTGGTAACAGGACCGTTGGACTTTACAGACCAATGGATTTGGGTCTAAAATGGAACAATTTAACGCTGTTTGAATATGTTCTGTGGGTATATGTGAAGTCCTCATTCTACGCCGATAAGCCCGAAACGATTAAGCATTTAGAGAATAATGTTCGCCACGTAATGTCGGGCACAAATGTCCGAAACATCAATCGAAAATTAGATCTCAAGATAAGAATACGTCCGAGCAAATCATAGCACGCATATGTCTAAAATCATATTTTAATTATAATGCCAGAAAATGATCCTTCGTATAAATTAAATTTCACTTCATTTAAAACAACATCATCTTTCCTTTATTGTGGCCGCCGTGGCGTAGTGGGTAGAGTGCGACACTCACACGCCGAAGGGTCCAGGTTCGATTCCCGGCTGAGCACCTCGAATTTTTCACGGCACCACCTCTTTCGAGCTGCTGACAACACTCAAAGAGTGATAACTGTCTAAGAAAGCATCTCAAATTTCGCCGTTCGAAGTCGGCAAAAACCTGTAGGTCCCTTCTACTCTTCTACTGAGAGAACAGTAGCGCGCACAACATGGGTAGCTTATGAGAAAGCTAGACAATGGTTCCCTGTGGACTGTCGCGCCAACAATTTTTATTATTATCTTTCCTTCATTCCATTTCAAAGTATACCCCTAACAAAAGGCACTCTGTTCAGTTAAATCTGGAACATGGTTTCCTTTTGTCTGAATATCTTAATGGCGGAAAATGGATCAAATAGTGATACACCAGACACACATGATAAAGATAACACCAATTCACTGTATTTGCAGGTAATTTGCTGAACCTAGCCCTGTTATTAGGGCCTTCAATGAAATAATTGTCATACAAGCCTCATCTCTCTAAACATATTGGTAAACTTTATGTGATTTAATATTTGCTTCTGCTAAGAATATTGACAAGAACTAATGAATGTTTGCCGAAATACACACTCGTAACGACACTAGCATTAAAATGTTGTACTCACAAATTTCAAAGATTCACCTGTCTTCAGAAATCATGAGGTGGGGGAGTTTTCCAATCCACACGTTGTTTTTATCTGACAGAAGTGTATAGGAAAAGAAACGCACGTAAGTGATATCAGTTTAATTACGGAGGTCAATGGAAGATAGTGCCCAACGAGCATAAGAAGTGAGCCCCACTATAAATAACCTCAAAATGTATCGTTAACGGCCGATTGTATCAAGTAACCCGCTTAAACAGGGAGCAAATTGTTCAGCGCCTATCTGATTAGCTTTTAGTTATATATTTTAATCACTGCCTATCTTAATTGTGTCCAGTGTAGAAGTTCGCTCAAACATTTCAAGTGTTCTCCGCATTATTTGAATAAACGAGGTACAAGTTTGAGTTAAGATAAGGCTTTGATTTCATAACATTTGTATTTTCGTACACGAACATGAACTAACACCATTCCATTCGTTCTTTCTTTCAGATATTATTTTACCGGGGAACTCTATTTAATATTTATTTATTGTTAAATTTGTACAAGAGCTGCTGTGATATTTCAAACCTAAAGCATTTTCTTCAATTTTGTTTTATGTGAAGTGAATCTTAAACACATAAACATGTCACAGAATCAATCGTATTTCTGGCAGACAACCAGACACAATGTCTACCTGAAACGTTCCGCCAAGTATCACTTGTTGATGGCTCTAATGGCGATGCTCACATTCTCAACAATATGCTTAGCAGAAATGGAACCCCAAATAAACGATCAGAACGGGGTGGTGCAGACGGAAGAAGTTACCGTAAGTTGTTGCTCTTTTGAATGTGCAGATCAAAGTTACATAAATTTGTGTTTCTTCTAGAAATTCATGG
Organism: Eristalinus aeneus; assembly: GCA_955652365.1. NCBI lineage: Eukaryota > Metazoa > Arthropoda > Insecta > Diptera > Syrphidae > Eristalinus > Eristalinus aeneus. The sequence goes on along the minus strand of OY019130.1, from coordinate 27,176,534 downwards.
ACCCAGCAGAAAATGTATTCAATGTCAAAGAACCAAATAATGTTGGCGAGTCACCTAATGAAGAGAAATCCGATGGAATAAGTACCAAGGAAACAACAAACAGTATCTCAAACCTTGGTTTTATTCATGCATTCATTGCATCAATCTCAGTCATTTTAGTTAGTGAATTAGGCGATAAGACTTTCTTTATTGCTGCCATCATGGCGATGCGCCATTCAAGGCTCACGGTTTTCACAGGAGCCATTGGCGCATTGGGTCTGATGACTGTGCTCTCAGCAGTTTTCGGAATGGCAGCAACTATTATTCCTAGAGTATACACATACTACATTTCAACAGCATTGTTTGCTATATTTGGTTTGAAAATGTTGAAAGAGGGCTACTATATGAAGGATTCCGACCAAACAGAATTCGAGGAGGTGGAGTCAACACTGAAAAAGCAGGATGACAAGGTAAGTGCTAACTGATGTAGAAGTAATTAAATATATTTGTTGTTTCTAGTTGAAACCTATAATCGAGTAGACTTTATGTAGACTTGTTATTTTTTTTTTCGCTTATGTTTCGTTTTCCTTTGCTTGAGTTTCTTGCAGTACAAAGGAACAAGACAAGCGATCACTTCATTGTAGAGAATCGTAGATATTGGTTGAATGTAACTAATCTATACCTGATCATACTTTATAACCAAAATTGCACTTTTTCCTCTTGCACCAAAAATATAGATGTTGCTTAACATTTAAAGTGAATTTCGAAATAACGGAAAGATTTATTTTGTAAAAGAACGATCTGCTTCAGAAAAAATACGGAAATTAAGAAAAGTAACTATTGCCGGGAAGTGTTACACAAATCCTTGTCATCCTATGTAAAAGTGGCGCATGTGCTTTTTATTTCCGCATTTTTCACGTATGCATGCCAAATTTGTGTTATTTTTCTTTTTGGTTTATTGTTTATTCAAAAACTTCAGATGTATTTTTAAATGAGAATTCATAAGCCGAACACTTGATGATTAAACAAGAAAACTTAGTTTCATGTTCCCGAAAATAAATGAGAGAAACTGTAATTTCTGTAATTATTGAGTTTAGCACATTTGCACGTTTTTTTAGGTTAAAGTTAAACATCCATCTATTTAGCCTCTTCAGATTTTGTTACTTTAAGGTAATAATATATTCTCTACTATTTCAAGGACTTAAGAAACATTGTGAAGTAGCAGGGTTCGACAAACAAATGTACAAACACACCCTCAATACCCAAATACGTGGCTATTCATATGATACTGTTTGTTGTTAATAGAATTAGAGTTACATGTCCTGCATTAATTTGTTAAGTTCTAAATGTGTAGTTTCACTGCTATTTTGAAGGCAGAGATAATATAAATACTATCACAAAGATGCTACAATTTGTCAGATAGAAAAATGTAGAATATCAGACGCAGCTGAAAATCGTAGCGGGATATAGTTGGATGCATTTCTAGTAACAATAATGGTCAATTGGTATATTCAAGCTTATCTTTTTTTTGGTTTTTTTTCGTGTCCCTTCGCAACAGAAACTTCATAATCGCACTTTAAAAGAATTATTTGTCGTTTGTAAGGTAACCCTGGTCGCCGTGGCGTAGTGGGTAGAGTGTGACGCTCACAAGCCGAAGGGTCTAGGTTCGATTTCCAGCTCAACAACAATTTTTCGAATTTTTCAAGGCACCACTTCTTTCGAGCTGCTAACAACACTCAAAGAGTAATAACTGTCTAAGAAAGCTTCTCAAATGTCCCCATTCGGAGTCGGCAAAAAACTGTACTCGTGAGAGAACAGTAGCGCTCACAACACGAGTAGTTGATGAGCAAGCTAGACCCTGGTCCCCCTTTAGACTGTAGCGCCAACAATTATTATTATTAAGGTAACCATGGCAAGAACCAATCGAATCTTTTAAGTTCAGGTTTATCTCTTTAGGTGATAGGTTTTTTTTTTTAACTGGTACCAGTTTTACACAAGAACATTATTAAACTCTTATACCAGAATAGAAAATGTTGCGTTGTCCAAGTGGCTCGTTTTAGTTAATCTATCGAGCTGGAGCTATGTTTTCACACTCTATGCATGACCCATATCTATCCCAAATCTCATAGACGCTTAACGAAGAGTTCAACAATCTAAAAAACCAAAAAGTGCACAGTTCTGGCTGGGAGTTTTCTAATATATTTTTGTATGAGCTACTGTACTGGTTGCTTAAATAAGGATTTTTTGAATCTATAGCTTCTTGAACCCACAAAAAAAAAAATAGCGACTGGTATCAGCGAATTTACATAATTTCGCTACCAATTCAGTCAATTATCACTGTTTACTGCGTAGTCGACGTACATAGAAGTAGATTAAGGTCTTGGCCACTTCATAGTTTGTACTGTGCACTGTGCACACATTGGTGTGCTCCAGTACTTTCTGTACTAAATTCTGAAGTCTGTCATTTGTTAAAGAGTGGGGTAAATCTCTCTCCGAAAAAGGAAAAGTACGGGAACGCATCTAAAACCAATGTGAAAAATATGTCATTAAGAAATGTCAAATTCACTTCTTCGCTACAGAAAACAAAAAATGGGTATCTTATCTCTGTACGCACACTAATTCATTTGACAGAAAACCAACAAACTTCCCACAAGAATTGCTTGCGTTAAAATGGGAAGAGTAAGGAAATATTTTCCTCTCTCTAGAGAGCGCTGATTTGACGTACATAAAACCCATTTTTTTTTAAATAAGGGAACGCACATTAGGGAACGTTCCAATTGATTTGTGTACAGAAATTCGTAGTTAAAGAGTTTGGGTATAAATCTCTCTTGCAGAGAGTAACTCTACCAAAACTTATAAAACGACTTTTCGTAGAAATTCGTAAACAGCTATCAGAAATATGAAATGTCAGAGGGTTTTTTATTTTCGATTTGATAGCCATCTGCTGCCAAACTACTGCCTACAGTTTTTTCTTCGGCAGAAATTCGTAGGGAGGGGAAATATTTTGCTCTCTCATGGACTCTCTCTTCTACGAACAAAATCAGCTAATGGAACGCTTTTTTGTACTTTTTAGGGCAAATTCATAGACATTCGTAGAAATTCAGAGCAATTGGAACGAACCTATTGTGTTGGTTTGTGTCGTTTTGTGTTGTTTTTTCGAGTACGTGTATCATTGTATTTTTTCTTCTCGGGAATACACCTATTCTGACGTCGGGCTTGTATAAAATAAAAACCGCCAATTGGTTTCTTTCTTTTCCTGGAGTCTTCTTCAGAATTTAATGTTGTGTAAAAATTCGATCACAGGTGAACCACAGGAGAATTTCAGGAGTTCACGTAAAATGGCTGAAAGATTGATTCGATGGAAAAGAAACTGTTGTAAAGAAATTTGCAATTAATACTTTTGTGCACCACTTATTTTTTATTGGAGTCATTTGTTGTTGTAATCGCATGTATGCTTCTTTTCGATTATCAGATTTGGTGAACGACTCATTTGCACATGAAAGTGCATAATAGTTCTTCTTTTTCAATGCATTTTTATTATTATTCATCCATTTTCTTACCTGCTAGACAATAATACTTAAATCTAGCTTACTAATATAATCTATTGATCTTACTGTATAATAGTTCTGCCAACTTACCTACACACACTCACAAAAGTATACATACGGCATGAATTTTCAATATTTTTCTTAAAAGAAACGCAAAACTTAAAATATTTTCCACTTGCTGCCATTGCTCCCCATACTTTGACAGATCCACCTCCATGTTTTACGGAAGGAACAACAGTTTTTGGTTGAAGCTCGGTGTTCTTTTTTCTCCATACTTTAACGCGGCCATCACCACCAAAAATGTTAAATTTGCATTCGTCGGTAAAAATGACTCGTCCCCAAAACGAAGGGTCTGTAAGATGGACGTTATGATATTTCTGGGCATATGCTAATCGTTTTGCTTTGTTTACCTCCCACAAGAATGGTTTTTAAAGCGCTCTGTTTCGGAGATAGATCGAACAATTTGCCTCTGCATTCTTTTATCCAGTTTCCGGGGACGTCCTGAGCGTGACTTACTTTCAAAAGTACACGTGTTGTTGAAATGTCTTATTATTGTCTGAACCGTTGACTTCGGTAAATTTAAAGATTCCCCAATTCCCGCATATGATTTTCCATCATTTTTATATTTTAAAACGATCTTGCGAATTTCCAATGTTATTTCCTTTGACTTAGGCATTATTTTGTGAAGTTTAAAAAATACTGTCTTCTCTGGTACAGAAATGCGTATTGAAAATTTAAACAGCTCATCGCAAAAACAATAGAAAATCTAATATTTATTGGGTGTATATAAACTTTTGTGAGAGCTCCAAAGTGTTAAAAATGAAAAACAATGTATGATTTGCTATGAATTATGTTTTACTCTGTTTTATTATTATTTTTTATTGCGAATAAATAATATTAGTGGAAAATATTTCAAGTTTTGCGTTTCTTTTAAGAAAAATATTGAAAATTCATGCCGTATGTATACTTTTGTGAGTGTGTATGTACGTACGGTGTTTAGTGAAGGGATCACCACAGTCGTGATTGGTGTTCTTTATTCCCTTTCAACGTGCAACAGATCTTGCTAACAACGTTATTGCGTGCTATTTTAACTGAAACTGTGCTTAAATTAATCAAATATTTGTGTTTTTCCCAAAGTATTTGTTACAGTTTAATATTATGGTAATATTGCATATGTGCTTGTACACTTCCCTGCTATTTGGAAGCCTGTCATGAAGTCATGGAAGACTGGCAGAATAAATTCAAAAAATCTTAAATATCAAAATGCTCTAAATCCTAAAAAGTATTGTACGAAATCCCAAAGACTTTGGAGGGCCTTAGCGCGAAAGTTCAACTTTGAAGGACAATGGGAAAAGAGGAAAATTAAAAAAAATGAGATTATAAAACTGATGATATTCTGGAATTATAAACTGTCTTTTCCTTTCCAGTGTATGATACAAATTCTTAACAAGGGTGTAGCAAAGGCATAATGTTTCTTTCGGGTCTCGCTTTCGGGGTTGTATTTTTCTTGTTTTTTGTTTTCCTTGAGTTTTGGGCGTTTCGAATTTGCCCTTTCAAGGTTTTATTCTTCTTGAAATTTTTTCGTTTTGAAATTTTATGTTAATAAATGTTTCGGAAGAAATAACAAGGGAAACTTTTATAAGGGAAATTTCCATGGACTGTTGAACTTAGCTGTCATGAAAGACCATTTGTTAGTCTAACCTAAAGATAATTTTGACACGACGTCGCGTTTTGATGTCAATTTATATTTTCTTCCTTCCCACTTTCTTTTATTTTGAATGTTATATACAATTAAGTCAGTTATTTAAGCATAATGAACACTATCTCTACTAATAAGACCTTTTCCACATCAACCAACCAAGTGTGCTTTTCATATGTATGCACTATACCATATACCAAAGAAATAATTTTAAGAGCTGTGTTTTGCTTTACTTTGCACAAAATATCAATTGTTTCAATTTCCTGTTTTTAACAATTTCCATAATATACACGAATGCATTGTATGTAATATCCTAAGAACCTCAAAACAAATTTTATGACTTAAAAAACTTTATTTGTTTGTTTTTTTTATTTCACTCTTCTTGACATTGGCCACTGCTTTTTTGTGTAAACAAAAAAATGTATATTCAATTCATGAACTATATAAACTGCAACTATAGCTCAGGAGAAGAATGAACGATGATTATGACGACACCGATGCCAAGGGCAAACGTAAGAATAGCAACCCCGACAGTACGTCCGATGCTATTGGTACACGTTTAACTTCCAACTCCGAAATGCAGCACCGTCAGCGAAAGCAATCCACGCCATTCAATAATAATAACGTTGATGGTGATAGCGATACTGAAGACGAAAACTCTTCGCAGCGTCGTGCCATGCTTCCAATGTCCGCCACAGCGACAATGAGTGATATTAATGAAAAGAACGTAGCAACAAAATTACCGTCTTTCCAAAGTAGCCCGGCCTTGTCAACAACAACGGCTGTTGAACATCTTACATCGAATCAAAATTGTGATAGAAAACCACTGGGAAACGATGGCAAAGATGCCTGTAACAACGTAACACAGTCAAGCGCTCAATCTGTTGTCGATCCCGGTGTGCATTCAAGTAACTCGCGATACTCGCTGGACCTGAAAGCAACAAATAGTATTAGTAACAATAGTCTGAAAAAAACAAGCGCACTTGGTCAGTCAAATGGTAAACTTAGCAATGGCGATGTGAAAGGAAATGGAATGGAGCTAAAGCAGCTTACCAGCAAGAAACGGGTTAGAAAATGGATATAATTTAATTTTCTGTTGCAGTTAAAACCTGTTTATATTTTAACTTTAACAAATGCCTCCATTACTATGCAATCCAATAAGTTTTTTTTTGTTCTGTTTTTCGTTTTTTAAGTTTAAGTGATGCCAAATTCAGAGGTGTTTAGACGTTCAGTTCTGTTACCTGTTCTGGTTCGTGAATATTTTTGTTCTCATATTTGTTTGTTTTGTCTTGTCTTGTGTTATGTTTCAAGTTTACTCATCACTTACACATATTCACAGTCATCGGCGAAAGAGCCACAATATGAATTACCGGAATATGTTACGAATGTCGATTGTCTTATTCTAGTTCGAAATATTTTGAAAAATTGTTTTCCTCCCGAAATTTGGTCAAGAATAACGCAAAATTGTAATTGAGTTTCTCTTGTTCTCCTCGTATTGGAATTAAATGTGTGTAAGTGTGCATTAGTCAGCGTAGACTCTCTTTGGTTAAAGCGGTTATTTGCAAACACTTGTTCAGTTTAAAAGCAGCATTAAAAACGAAATTTGTTGTACCTATAGTTTGGAATGTGATCCTTTTGATGTTATTTAAAATATTTGAATATTTGAAGTGATCGTTTATTTGTTTTTTTTTTTCTCTCTTATTCGTATTTTTTGTTTGGTATTTGTTCTTGTTTACCATTTTTTTAATTTGTGATAGTACTGTTAGAAATAGAAATGCTTTTTCCCATTTATTTCGTACTTCTCTTAATCTATAGAAATTTTAACAAATGTTTTGTATCTTATTTTTCTCCAAATAGGAACGTGATGCAGCAGCTTTGGTTCAAGATCCAGAAACGGGAGTTATTCGAAAAAATCCTAAACGATCTGGTGCCTATGTGGCATCAAGGATTTTCATGCAAGCTTTCACGATGACTTTCCTGGCCGAATGGGGTGATCGTTCACAATTGACAACAATTATTTTATCAGCCCGTGAAGTGAGTTTTGTTTTTATAATTTTAAGTACTGCAAATGATGCGTGTATTGCTGGCATTAATTTTGTTTTTACAAAACGTTCTTCAGCTTGAACTAAAGGGTGTCCCAACAAGAACGCAAGAATTAAATTTTAAATAAACGCAGATATTTTAAAAAATCGTGAATTCTTTATTATATCGTAAAGTAGACAGGATGAGATTATGTGTGGAATAACACATCGGCCAGATGGCCGCCGCGGCTTTGCTGGCACATACGCGACTTTTTTTTTGAAATTTTCAATGACCGTTTTGCATAAATGCTGCGGTATTTCACTAATGCAGGGTCCAATTTCCTCTTTTAAGACTTGAGTCGTCGTCGGCTTATTCGCATAAACCATCGATTTCTAAAAGACCCAAGGAAAAAAGTCCAATGGTGTTTAAAAGCACGGTCTAGGCGGCCAATTCTGGTCTCCAAAACGCGAAATAACACGACCGGGAAATGACTGATGCAGCAATTGAATTGTTTCTCTGGTTGTATAAGATGTGGCGCCGTCTTGTTGAAATCACATCTCCTCCACATTCATTTTTTTAATTGCAGGCACGAAAAAATTTTTTATCATTTCACGATACCGAACACCATTGACTGTTTGTGCTTGACCTGACTCATTTTTATAAAAAAAAAGATCCAATGATTCTTCCAGCCCAAAATCCACACCACACAGTTACACGTTGAGGATGCATTTGCTTCTCGTGCATCACTCTAGGATTTTTCTCGCCCCCAATGCGACAATTCTGCCTATTGACGAAGCCATCAAGATGGAAATGGGCCTCGTCACTAAAGATGATTTTATCGGCAAAATCAGCATTTTCATGTTGTCTCTCCAATACCAAATTAACGAACTCCCTTCGCTGTGCATGGTCAGCTAGCTCTCCATTTTTATTAACCTTATAACTTCTACAAACAAACAATAGTAATTGTTCAAATGTCAAACAATGATAATTCAAATGGTACCAAATTTAAATCTTGCGTTCTTGTTGGGACACCCTTTATTTTATACAGCTACGGACAACTAATTAGAAAGGATGCACAGATCATTAAAGGATATACCCTTAAATTTTATTACATTCCGTTATTTTTAATACTCCCGATCGATCTGTTCGTCTGTTGCTTATTCAAGTGGACACTTCTGCAGTGCAAAGTAGATTTTTCCGTCCCTTTAATTTTTTAATTTTTAAAACTGTAAACCCAAAGAAAGACACAAGTAGCAGCTAATTGGAAACACAGATTTTAAGAGTCATTGTTCTGTGAACATAGGTTTTTGAATTTAAATTTCGGCAAATGTTAATAAATAACAACTAGGTTATTTTTATTACATTCAATTTACCGTCAGCAAGTCCTTGAAAATGGGAAAAACTACTAACTAACTACAATTAAAACTACACTTGCATATCGGAAAGCTATTTTTAAAGTAAAGAAGCTCAGGAATGTCATAAAAAGAAATTGGTTGTCACTTAAAGGGCTCAAAGAAAGAAGTATTCAACGCAATAAAGCATTTTGAGCGATATGGGATTTACGACTTTTTTTTTGTTTTTTGTTTTTTTGTTGGAGGTTGGGATCAACTGCACTGGAGCACTCAGACTCAAATACTGGTCCATTGTACTACCAGGCAGTAACCTTCATTTAATGTACGACAACATACCGAAGAAGAGAAGATCACGAAAAACCCACCATCGACGATTGCAAAATAATAGGACTCTCTCTCGTTGAATATCTCTTGCACCCAAAAAAATGATGAAATATATTTATATACAGCTCTGTGCAAAAAAAATAGCACCACGTTAAGGTCTGTACTTTGGATGCTAATTTCTTTTTTCCATGCTCATGTAAAGACACGATATTTATTGTAGGACATCTCTTGGGTATCAGTAATAAAATGCAAAAAACAAGATAAGCGAAGATGCATTTTAAGACAAGAAAATTCCCGTTATGCGAAATGAAACCGAAATTTTGGTGTGCAAAATAATAGCACCATGTCATTCTAAAAAGTGTTTTCGAAGTGTTTGGTGATGTTTAGTTTTTTTTTGTGCGTCAAAAGATTTAAATAAAAATATTTAAGTATTTTGAAACTAGTATTTTTAAAATACAAGGTTATAAACAATTAAAATGAGTCGCGGTGTGCATTGTACTCCTAAGAAACGTGAACTTATAAAAAAAATAATTTCTGTCGGAAAAACGTACAAATTTATTGGGGAAATCGTTGGTTGTTCGAATAAAATGATTACTAACGCAAAAAAACACGTCGAGAAATAAGAAAGAGGTAGAAAAATCGAAATTAAACTCTACCGACGAGCGAAAAATGATAAGATTAGTGAAACAAAACCCATTCATCACATCAAACAAAATAAAAGAGGAACTAAATCTGCCCGTATCAACATCAACCATAAGAAGGAACTACCTGCCGGAAGTCCCAGAAAAGTACCCTTGCTGACAAAGGTCCATCTTCATAAAAGAAAACAATTCGCGCAAGAACATTTGAACTGGGAAGTAACCAAATAGCGTAATATATTATGGACAGATGAGTCTAAAATAGTTTTATTTGGAACTCCTGGGATCAGGACATTTGTTCAGAGTTCAGAGTTTAAACCTGAGTGTATTTTAAAAAACCATTAAGCACGGCGGCGCGAAAATTGACATTGCTTCTCCTACAATCGTACTGGTCCTATATTTTGAATAAAATCAATGATGACCTCCGAAGTTTATGTTGGCATAATGAGGGAAACCATGCTGCCCTACGCCGAGTGGAATATGCCTCTCAGATGGGTCCTGCAGCAAGACAATGACCCGAAACATACGAGCGAATTGGCCAAGGAATTTTTTTGCGAGGAATGGGGTTCAAGTTATGGAATGGCCGCCGCAATCTCCAGACCTAAACCCCATTGAAAATCTTTGGACAGGTGTTAAAAAAGCTGTTTTTAAAGCGAAACCAAAAAATACACTACAGCTATGGGAAGCTGTGCAGCCTGCGTGGAGGGATATTCCAATTCGGCGATGTCAGGCACTAATCGACTCTATGCCACGACGTTGTGCCGCTGTGCTCAAAAATAAGGGTTATAGGACGAAGTACTAGAACAGTAGTATAAATAAAAAATATAAAAACCGTACTATTCCACTAAATTTTGCAATTTATTTACGACGTTTTATTTGTGGTGCTATTATTTTGCACACCAAAATTTCGGTTTCATTTCGTATAACGGGAATTTTCTTGTCTTAAAATGAATCTTTGCTTATCTTGTTTTTTGCATTTCATTACTGATACCCAACAGATGTCCTACAATAAATATCGTGTCTTTACATGAGCATGGAGAAGAAATTAGCATCCAAAGTACAGACCTCAACGTGGTGCTATTTTTTTGCACAGAGCTGTATATTTATATTTTATGTGCAGACGCCGAAGGGTCTAGGTTCGATTCCCGGTCGAACACCTCGAATTTTTCACGGCACCACCTCTTTCGAGTTGCTGGCAACACTGAAAAAGTAATTACTGTCTGAAAAAGGTTCTCAAGCTTCGCCATTCGGAGTCGGCAAAAAACTGTAGGTCCCTTCTACTCGTGAGAGAACAGTAGCGCGCACAGCACGAGTAGTTGATGAACAAGCTAGGCCCTGGTCCCCATGCGGACTGCCGCGCCAACAATTAATTTATTATTATATAAGGCGCACATCCGCCCAAAGTTTAAGTATAACACTTCTGCTCTGGATGTCCTAAGACCTCCCTCCAACTGCTAGGTAGAATTCAACAGCGAGCGATAATACTTGTTGGTGGTCGCCGTGGCACAGTGGGTAGAGTGCGACGCTCACACGCCGAAGGGTCTAGATTCGACTCCCAGCTCAACACCAATTTTTCGAATTTTTCACGGCATCACCTCTTTCGAGCTGCTGACAATACTCAAAGAGTAATAATAAGAGAGCTTCTCAAATTTTGGCGTTCGGAGTCGGCAAAAAACTGTAGGTCCCTTCTACTCGTGAGAGACCAGTAGCGCGCACAATACGAGTAGTTGATGAGCAAGCTAGGCCCTGGTCCCCCTTTGGACTATAGCGCCAACAATTATTATTGTTTTTAATAATAATACTGCGTAGTCAATTGGCTCGGTAGAACATCGACGTAATGATGCGTCTTTATTACACTTTTATTGCTATTTTTACAACAAATGCTCTAATAATTGCATTCCTGCTCTTCTATAGTCTACTCTCATTACTCGAATCGCTATTAATGCCCACTCGTTCCCCTTAAGCCCCTTTTCGGACTGCAGTTATGTTTGGAGAGTCGTTCCTTATCCGCATCATTCGCATATGGATTTATCCCTCCAGCTAATCTTTTGATTTCATTAAAATCAATCGGTATCTTCTCTCCATCTCTTCTTGTATACCTTCGTTCCGCGTTTTGACTTAATCCCGATCACTTAAGGGTGCCAAATAAACCCTTTAGTGCGCCAATTATAAAATATAAAGCAACCCATTTTACAAATGCCCACAAATTAACTTGCAATCGAACACTCAACTAACAATAATTATTTATTTCCAGGATGTGTACGGAGTTATAATTGGCGGTGTCCTGGGACATTCAATCTGCACCGGGCTGGCCGTAATTGGCGGACGTATGATCGCCAAAAAAATATCCGTGCGAACTGTAACAATAATTGGAGGCATTGTCTTTTTGCTGTTCGCAGTTACATCGTTGTTCATGAGTCCCAACGAAGAGGCTTAAAACACAAAATATTGAAGAATACAAAAATATTATTACACGACAACATAGTATATAATCGAGATACAAATTGACTTTGCATTAAATATTTTGAAGTTGAAGATTAAAGTACATCTGAAGAAAGATAATTTAAAAATTTTCTAAAACGTGCCTTCTAATACCATTAAATATATGATTTCCTTTTTGAATGGTGTATTCCATGACTTATGTAATAGAATTTTCCAATGAGTGCAACTAAATCCATGTATTAATAAATTAAAATAATATCTATTTTCCCTTATGCAATAAATTGGTAGGAACTAATGTGCTGGACTACTTTGCAAAGTCAATGCTTTATTTTTGGAATATTTTTTCTGGTCGATGTCTTATTTACAAATTATTGCATCTCTGAAGAGCTCGGAGAGTTTGCCAATATACTTAATTTTACCAATACGTACTGTGTTTTGAAATGCAGTGATGGAAATATAATTTGTACTGGCACAACCCATGTGCTTAAATACGGGATATATTCAAAATTGATTTTCTGATCGATTGTGAAACGAATAACCATACAATTTGCCACTTGGTAGAAGTCGTTAGTTTAAACAATAATTTTGTAAAGTTTGATACAATGAGATTATTTGTGCTAATTATGTTTCCGCCACTGTAGTTTTAAGCTATCTTCGTAACTTGTGTCATTAATTATTATAAAACCCTAACTGCAGGATACGGTTAAAAGAGATTTTGTGAAACGAAGAATAATATTCGGAAAAGATGAAAGAAAGAAGAACAATATTGTACAATAAAGATAAGTTTGCAAGTATTTTTATTTTGTAATTATTACACAATCAATTAACTTATGGCAAAATAATTAAAAACAAAGAAGAAGATTTAATGAAGAATCGCATCAGATTTGAGAGTTAATTGTTTACTCATGGTCTCAACTCTTCAAATGTATAATTTTTCATTTTTTGTGTTCATTTTTGTTTTTATTGAAAAAACGCAAAAAAAGCTACTTTTAAAGCATTGTTCGTCGGAAGCGAGTAGTTTTTTCCATCTTTGTGAGAATTTTTAAAGACCGTCTTGAAAAAACTAGTGCTCTCTGGCATCTAACCAATCATAGAGTCATTCTCCAATTTCTTCTAAAGATCCAAACCGGTGGCCCGCAAATTGTTTTGTATCCGTTATAAGTCAGTATTCGGAAGGAGTGAGTGGGGTAAGACTTCAATTTCAGTGTTTACTCTGGTCTTGCTCGAGTAAAGCCTCCAATTCCGATTTTCAATCTGTAGGGTGTTCTTATGGAAAGAAATAAAACTCGCTCCGCTCAGATGGTATAGCAGACCCTTTTATTTTATGCATATAACATGCTTTTACAGATATTCATAGGTACAGCAAGTGTGGAGGTGTTGGTAAAATCACCCCATACATTGGCTCGATGTCACATAATGTCACTGAAAATTACATTACAACCACACAGTGGCACAAACAAATCTAAAGCAGTTTAAAACTATTTACCATAGTCTGCTTTGTTATAAATTTTTTTGAGATGATCAAGATGCTTTTTGTCTTCGGCATTGAAATCACCAGATTTCTACAAATTCACCATAAATCTACAAGCATAAGGTAAGATGGACTTCAGCTGCACTCGTCGACATTTTCGAAGACCCAGAAAAACAATGTTGTTGTTTTAAATAGACTCGATTGCACATCAAAGAAGTAAGTACGAAGGTTGCCTTTTTTATTTCGGGATTGGGCAACTCTTGTGCAATCTGGCAACTGCCAGCTCTATTGTAAAGTTTGACATTTTTGACGCTATACGTTTTGACTTTCGAGCGCTATTTGTGTTGTTTACAGTAACTTAAAAGATTCATCTCACCCAAAAAACGGATTTATATCGTGAAAATTTTCGTGCGATTATTTTTTAGAACTTTCGACGTGGATAAACTCAACAACAGTGCATCGATGAACTCAGTTTAATTTTTGGCGATGAAGCTCCATCAATGACCAGTGTTTATCGATAGTATGGTGAATTCAACCGAGGTCGTACTTCACTCCAAGACGAATTTCGTGAAGGTCATCCAAAATCAGTTGTTGTTCCGGAAACCATTGATGCTGTGCGCCAACTAATATTGCAAGATCGTCATGTGACCTATCGTGAGATTGAGACAACCTTAGGCATTAATGGGACCAGCATACATGCAATATTGCATGAACATTTGACTGTCAAAAAAATTTGATCGCGTTGGATCCCACTCAATTTGTCAATCGCCCAAAAACAGGCTCGTGTCGATTGGTCGAAAGAAATGCTCCAAAAATACTATCGCGGTGCTTCGAAACACGTCTATGACATCGTGACAAGTGATGAATCATGAATTGACGCGTATGAGCCCGAAAGTAAACAGCAGTCAACTGTGTGGGTGTTTCAAATTAAGCCAAATTCAACAAAAGTTGCTCGCGTACGAAGAGCTGCCAAGCAAATGGCCGCCTGTTTTTCGGAAAAACTAGACATGTCGCAACCGTACAGCTAGAACAACGCAGAACAGTCAATTCTGAGTGGTATACAACAATTTGTTTGCCAGTTGTCTTCCAAGAAATCAGGAAAAGCAATCACCGAAGACGGATCACTCTTCACCACGACAATGCGAGCTCTCACACATCGGCTCAAACAACTGCATTTCTGATCACTCAAAACATCGATTTGATGAGTCATCCGCCGTATAGTCCTGACTTGACACCGAATGACTTCTTTTTATTCCCGTACGTAAGAAATAAAATGAGAGGTCAACGTTTTTCGACACCTGAAGAAGCGGTTGATGCGTTCAGAATGTATGTTTTGGAGATACCTCAATAAGAGTGGCAGAAGTGCTTCGACAATTGTTTCGAACGCATACAGAAGTGTATAGAACTTAATGGGGAATATTTTGGAAAACAATAAAGCCATTTTCGATGATTAATATTTGTTTTGGCTCTCTAATCCGGAAATATAAAAGGCAACCCTCGTAGTAGTTCAAATTCGCCCTCAGCACTGTGGTTTCTTATGACACCTCGTTCACTTTTTTCAAATCAAGTAATAAATTCTTACAAATCTTAAAAAAATAACACACACGCAAATATGTTTGTATATAATTTAATTTAATTAAAAACAAATAAGAAGAGAGAACAGTTCGGATAGAATTTAAATTAACGGCAGAGTAACAGAGTTTCTATGTGGTTTACATCTGTGGTATGATATCAGACGTATCACAGACTCACTAACAAGACACTTTGTTTCTTTGTTCTTTTCTTTAAACGCACTCCTATTTACAGTTAACCAACGAAAGATAAGAACGAGTTTTGATTTTTAAATTACATCTACGTTGTTATACTTAAAGCAAATATTATACTGAAAATATGGTCAAATGTTTATTGCTGTGGCTTTGGTTCCCGGTATATGCCGGTGAAGAGGATCGCCTGCGACTTGTGATCGAAGATCAAGAACAGGAAGGGGTGATTGCACTCGAACTTCGTTGGCTCAATGGGACGCGCCGATCGGAAGCTGAACAGAACTGTTGCAGCAGCTGCTGTGCTGCCCTCTTCGTCGACCTTTATCTTCGCCACGTGCTTAGCGTCTCCAAGAGAAAGCTTTTTGTCCACTGAGAAGGTGCTAAGGTTTGAGTTGCTTGTGAACAGATTGTTGATTCCGATTCTGTTCAATACCTGGAACGAAAGAAAGGAACGGTTAAAAAAGTTCACGTTGCAGTGAATAGAGGTTCACTCACCGGGAGCAATTCAATGGTTTGCTCGAACTCGAACTTGGGAAGCGAGACGTCGATTTCACGTGCCATGCCCTCTCTCAGTGCCATACCGAGGTTTTCTGGGGTGAGGTTTTGCAAAACTTCCTCCAAGCTGTTTGGCGTAACTGGCGGCAGAATGATTACCATTGAGATATCTGATTGCTTTCCATCCAAGTATGGTAGCTCCAGGATGTGCGCCTTCAAGCGCTCGTCAATGGACAGACTGTAGGTTCCACGCTTTTGCATCATATCGACCAGAGTCTGCTTGCTGGAAGAGGTGTAGAAAATGGCCTTTTTCGTGTTCTCAGGATCGAACTTCGACTCCCACTGACCCCTGAAGTAAGCTGCATTGGCGAGAACCAAATTTGTTTCGATATCGATGTCTCCGCGGTTCAGTACTTCCGGCAGTTCGTTGTTGGTTACATTGGCGATCCACTTGTTGATTTGTTCTCTGCACTCTTCTGGCTTTGACTGAAAGTCCATTGTCTCCAATTCCATTTGGAAGAGATCCCTCATGCAGGGCTTCAGATTGGCTTGCTCTGAAATGAAGATTTTGTCGGCAGATGCGAATTCCACTGCACTGCCCTCCGAGCGAAGCTTTCGATATGACTTCTCGAAGTTGTACGCTTGTACGACGTGATTCTTATTCAACGCCCACTCTAGATTCAGTGCCTTGATGAGTTCCGCTTCAGTTTCGCCTTGGGCACCGAAATACGCCAACAAAAGGGCGTGGTATGTGCTGTAAGGTGAGAAGAAGATGTTCTCGTTGGGAGTTGCTTTGTTGATGGCCTCAAGCATTGAGACCGTGAATTTCTGTTGTCCCTTGTATAGGTTCGAAAAGATGTTTCGGGGATAGTTTATGTCGTCCACTTTCGAGAGGCATCCTTCTGTTAATGCGGCTTCTGTGTGAAACGAAAAAATTGCCACTGTCAGTGCGGCAAGTAAAATTTGTACGTGGCGTGCCATATTTGCTTTTGGTCTGAAAGGAAAAAGGGAAAGACATTGTAAAGTAAATGTGCTTGTTGACGAAAATGTTTTCTTATAAATGAGGATACAAAAAGGTTGAAATTGTATGTTGAGTTAGTGAACCCAGCTCTATAACTATCACATTTTGGATTTTCGAGCCATCAATCGAATATTGCTTTCTTACATACTCGAAAGAATCTTGTATTCAATCACGTGGTTGGTGTAGTGAGGCGAAGACGGGAAGCTACATATATGGTCGTGAAGCCCAAATGGAAAACTGTGATCACCCGTTATTGTACCCACGAGTTATTCGTTTTGTATCAGACTTGTTCAGTTTTAAGGCTCAGGGTGTTGTATGTATCTGGTAAGGACACACATTCAATATTGCGATCAGTTGTGTTACACAAACGTTCAAAATTGTTCGATGGTTCAAGATTGTTCACTGGTTCACTGGAGTCAAAGGAATTGAGTTGACTGTCTCGAACTCGAAAATGACTAACTAGAAACTACATATTCTTTTTAAATTCATCGACGATTCCGAACCGTTTGTTGTGTGATTCATTTCACGAAAACCCTCAAAGCTGATTTAAATTCAGCACCTCATTTCCTTATGCAGGAACTCAGGCGCTAAACATGTGGAATAAAATACAGTTTTGTTCAGAAATTTCAAAAACGACTGTTCTTTTTCATATTTTAGTGGCGCTACAGTCCGGGTGGACCTGAGCCACAACCAACACTCCAAGTTGATTAAAGTCCTTCTCCAATTATGTGCGCCCTATCAACCAGAACGTCCTCTCATGCGGCTCCAATTCGAAGACTTTACGGGCCGGAGCAGTGATGTAAATGCGCTCTATATGGCCTTACCATTTTAAGCGTTGTATCCGGGGACACTTAACCAGACGCATGTCGCTGTACAGTCCATAGAGTTCTTCGAAAAAAATTCTGCTCTAGATGCCATCAAAGCAAACAGGACTAAAAATCGCACACAGAACTGTTCTTTTGAGAAGTCTAAGGATTTCCTCATCCGCTTTAAGTAATGTCCAGGTTTCCACGCCTTAAAGTACGACTGGGATGATCAAACTGTTATATAAAGAAAGGGCTTTATTATTCAATTGTCTCTTGAGCCCAAAGAAACTGCGATTTGCAAGAGTGATTCTGCGTTTGATTTCGGTATAGCTGTTGTTGTGGCCGCCGTGGGGTAGTGGGTAGAGTGCGACGCTCACACGCCGAAGGGTGTAGGTTCGATTCCCAGCTCAACACCAATTTTCGAATTTTTCACGGCACCACCTCTTTTGAGCTGCTGACAACACTGAAAGAGCAATAGCCGTCTAAGAAAGCTTTTCAAATTTCGCCGTTCGGAGTCGGCAAAAAACTGTAGATCCCTTCTACTCGTGAGAGAACAGTAGCGCGCACAACACGAGCAGTTGACGAGCAAGCTAGGCCCTGGTCGTCCTTAATTATTATTATTGATTTTGCTGTCTCTGTCTGTGTTTAGACGAAGTCCTTGACTACCTCGACGTTTCTGCTGCATTGTGTGATGCTCTGTCTGAGACGTCGATGTTATGTGTCCTTCCTTGATGACAGCAGGTACTTTGTTTTGCCCTCATTTACCGCCAGACCCATTTTAGCTGCTTCCGCTTTAATGGCAGCAAACGCCTCATTACCGTCTCCCTTTGTTCATCCAATCACGTCAATGTCGTCAGCGTAGCCTAGCAATGGAGCTGAGTTTTGGAAGATCGTGCATCAACCTTTTTTCCGACGAATTGAAAACGATTTGGGGCTGGTGACCCCCTTTTGGTCTTTTAAAGAAATCGAAAGGTTGCTCAAGGATTGGAATGTTAGACAAGCATTCTTAAACAGGTAATGCTCTTTGAGTGTTATCATGTTGTCAGCAGCTCGAAAGAGGTGGTGCCGTAACAAATTCGAGTTGTTCACAAAAATGAGCATACACTCACAACTTAAACATATTTTTTTTCTTCTTTTTCGCCTAACAAAAAGTAGTTCATTAATAAAACTTAAATGCAGTTCGAATTGACATATTTCAATTGCTAAAAATCATAAACAAAAATATGAAAATTAAAAAAAAAAACTTGCTATTTCTAAGCAAAATAAAAAGAGGCACTTCATTTTAACACACAAAATTAAGCATACACTTAAAATAAATTCGAGTTACAACTAAAACACGAAACAAAAACAGTTACAAATAAAATTTCAGTAACGCGTGGCACCTCCTTCGGCATCTATGACAGCCTGTAAACGCCTTGGCATGGATTTTACCAGTTTTTCAGTAAAAGATGGCTGAATTCCTTTCCAAGCTGCATGAATTTTAGCTTTTAATAATTGTTGGCGCTACAGTCCAAAGGGGGACCGGGGCCTAGCTTGCTCATCAACTGCTCGTGTTGTGCGCGGTACTGTTCTCTCACGAGTCGAAGGGACCTACAGTTTTTTGCCGACTCCGAACGGCGAAATTTGAGAAGCTTTCTTTGACAGTTACTACTCTTTGAGTGTTGTCAGCAGCTCGAAAGAGGTGGTGCCGTGAAAAATTCGAAAAATTGGTGTTGAGCTGGGAATCGAACCTACACCCTTCGGCGTGTGAGCGTCGCACTATACCCACTACGCCAGGGCGGCCACAAATTTTAGCTTTTAGCTGCTGCTTATTGGAGCAGTTACTTTCTTTAACCCGCACTTTTATTTCGTGCCATAGATGTTAAATAGGGTTAAGATCCTGCGATTGTGGGGGGTTTTAGCTGCTTTGGAGCGTTATAAAGCAACTATTCGCGTACTAAGTAGGATGTGTGCTTCGGATCATTATCTTGTTGGAAGTAGAAAACCGAAGGTAGACCAAATTTTACTGCGGAACTTCGTAAATTTCGTTTTTAAATATTCAAATACCCAATTTTGTCCATAGTATTTTCTATAAATTCTAACTTTCCACAGCCATTTGAAGCCGTACAACCCCACAACAGAACAAAGCCTGCCCAGTGTGTTATGGTTGACTTTGTATTTTTAGCTTTGAGAGCTGTATTTGGTTTCCTCCAAACAATTTGTTTAACATCAGACACAAATAAATTTATTTTTGTTTCATCTGTAAACAAAACACCTTGCCAAAAGCTTTCCGGGTGGTTTACTCCAATCTTTTCTTCTCTTTAACTAGGGAAATGTACGGCGTTCTTCGGGCGATCCTACCATTTAAATTATTCTTTCTCAAGACTCTGCGAACGGTTTCCACTGAAAGAGGCCTAGTAATTACGGATGACTCTTCAGCCGTCAACTTTGGAACGCTAGATTTTGGATTGGACTTGATTGTCTGAACAATATACCGCTAGTTTTGTTCTGAGAGCAATTTTTTTCTTCCCACTCTAGATCTGTTTTTTAGTGTCCCTTCATATCTATAATTGTTTATTATTTTTTATACCGTTGCATGCGATCGCCCTACAGTTTCTCCTATTTTTTTTTTAATTATGAGCATTCTCGTCGACAAAGTAGTCTGTTTTCGCATGTTTTCCATATTTTCGCACAAAGAAGAGAATATCAGTCTTTTCAGTTCAAAAGCGTGTGCAGAAATGATCATCAAGGACCTTGTTTGAAAAAATTTGCATGTATCGATTCTGCGAGGCTTGTGTAAGTTAACGACACAAATATTACATTCCACGCGACGTCTGAATGACATCCGTTCTCACACCATGATCTACAAAACATCATCTTCAAGGTTGCTGACAATGGACATTCTATCACGTACCGATGCATGGGAACAGCGTACTAACGGATTGCTATTTGACCAGCCACCTATGGGAACGTCGTGCGAACAGCGTGTCACCTGATCCACATCATCCACCGCATCATCCAGCAGCAAAATTTAGTATTTGAGGTAGTGTAAGGAAATTTAGAGATATAGTTCATTTTAACGTGTAAGGGAAACCGCTGCCCCACAGTGGGAAAATTAATAAATATTTTTTTAAAGTAAATTAATGTAAAATAGTGTAATTGGAGCTCAACGTGGGGCCCAGCACGGTCAAAAAAAGTTTTACCGCGAATTTTAAAATCGACCCAAAACGGCTCGTCGTTCGTGAAACCCGGTTGTCCCCTCATAAGTCGACCTAAACCAGCTCGCCGCGGTGTGACATACAGTGCAATTGTTCCGTGACCTGGGCCACCCACATAACATCAGACTGCATCGGAGGAGGTCAATAGACCAAATCAACCACGAAAGGAAAAGGAAGCACACCAAATTCACCAGCGTGGGATGTCAGCCTTACTTCTACCAATGTTACTCGTGCCCCTGAGCACAGCAAATGTCCAAATATTGGACTACACAAACGCTCAGCTCATCAAAATTTCTACCGGAGAGGCAAAAGTTCAGAATGGATCCTTTAAGATCATTCATGTCATCGAAATCCAGGCGTATAAGGACCTTGTCGACAAACTTGACGAAACATTGCAAGCGGACGTAAAACCAAATCATCCGCACACATGACATCTGTATGCTCAATTTTGTGTGTCGATTTCAGGGGTTGTTTCCTATTTCATGCGAAAAGTACCGGTAGGAAGTCGCCTGTCTGTGAATTTGGCATATACTCTTGTTTAAGATATGTATTTAGTTATGATTGTATACCAAAAAAATAAAACAAAAAAGTCATCTTCCCTAAAACAGCACGAAAATGAAGTAATGATAGGTTTATGCTCGATTTTGCGAGGTACTGTATTCTTTCGGTTACTTCGGTACATAATTTTTGTCGAAAACGGACTCCAAATAATTGTATGTATTCGTTAAGGACACGAATGCGTATTTCACTACATACATGTATGTATATTAAATTCATATTAAATGAATATTTTTTGTTAGTGACTTATTGAGTGATCTATTAGAAGACCTTAAGACTAATCAACTAATCAACAATCAATTTTTTTAAAGAAGAAAAACACCGTTCAAATACCGTCAAACTGTGCGAAGTTAGCGAGAACGCAAAAAAAACCAATGACTGATGTTGGGGAAATTGAGAACAACATAAGTTTAATGTAGAGCATTTTGCGGGAATTTTTCAAAACCTTACAGTCTCCTTACTGCTAGTTGAACAGAATCCATTGCTTCTCAATTTGCGATTTTCTCGAAAGATTACGTTTCGTTCGCGTTAATGCATTGACACAACACCTACTTATTCCTATTTATGAAGAATTATCTATTCCGCTTTCAAGTTGCTGGATTCTTAGCAGTCGCATTTCAAATTAATTGTAAAACCAGAAATTCAGGTCTGAGAAAACACCAATAGCCGACACAGCCGCATGACTTTGGATTTTTGCAGACAACTTAAATCATTCGACTGTCCATTCGTTCAGCATGGCAGACAGTCAGCATTGAGAGAGAGAATTCAAATATACACACATATTTGATGTTTCTTAAAATGAATGTAGGTTATCGCAGTACACACCGGCTTCTGTCGATTCGCTTAAGGTCAAACGAATTGTTATATAATTGACAGAGTGTGAATTTTCCCCTGGAGGCGTTTCAATGTCTTTTTAATAATTTTTGTGGTAATTCCATTGACGTGGTCATGACATTGAGAGCGTTAGTTAATTCCCAGACCCACGCCAAAGTTCCGTTAATATTATTCAATGTTATGGCTGCCGCTGCTGCGCAATAGTCGCATACCTTCACTGGAAGTGTATAACCTGTTTTAGGTCAACAAATTGATCGCAAAATACATTAACTAGCGCCAACGTATGGTGTACAGTGAATCAGTGATTGTTTTTGGGAAGAAATAAATTTCAATCAGCCAATGATGACTGGACACAAAAACATCAACCTCAATTATCTGGTGGCAGTGTTTTATGTGCGACACAAGATGCGTACCGGGTATGATTCACGCTAGAGATGAATAAAGTTTCAAGTTTATGAGTAAGGTTTTATGTTATACATCATTTCGTAGAATGTTAACTAATCGTGCGAACTGCCCCTGCCAACTAACAAATATAAAGTTTCCTGTTCATAGAAGTGATGGCATCAGAAAGATTTATTTGAAACGTTTTTACATTGATTCCAGCTGGGAAGCGTTGTGTTTAAGTTAATTCTTTGGAGTTTTATTTGCCGAAAATTAGTGGGTAAATGCGTTTAAATAATAATAATAATTGTAGGCTTCTTCTTCTTTCTTCTTCGGATGGCGCTACAGTCCGGGGTGGACCTGGGCCTCAACCAATAATTGTAGGCGCTACAGTCCAAAGGGGAACCAGGGCCTAGCTTGCTCATCAACTGCTCGTGTTGTGCGCGCTACTGTTCTCTCACGAGTAGAAGGGACCTACACTTTTTTGCAGACTCCAAACGGCGAAGTTTGAGAAGCTTTCTTAGACAGATATTGCTCTTTGAGTGTTGTCAGCAGCTCAAAAGAAGTGGTGCCGTGAAAAATTTGAAAAATTGGTGTTGAGCTGGGAATCGAACCTAGACCCTGCGGCGTATGAGCATCGGACTCTACCCACTACGCCACGGCGGCCACGTTAAATGCGTTTACTCCGCCATTTCGTTGGATTTTAGGACTGAACACATAACGTTTCTACAGGGCACCACAAGTTTTGTATTTTAGACAACACTCAAAGATCACTAAATTCGCTATGAAATGCTTGTCAAACGTTGCCATTTGAAGATCGTCGAAATGCATTTACCCTCTGCACTATTTTTCCACATTATCTTGTCGTGCGCCGTTTGTTTTAAAATTTCAACTCATCTAGACAGAAATTTAATTTGCATGGAGAGGCCTAATAATACATTCACAGAATGAAGTCATAAATAAAAAAGGTCGCGGACTGTCGAGCGCACTCTGTTTCCCTTGCTGCGCGAAACCAATCGTTGTCAAGTGATTCTTTAAATACCATAGAACTTTACGTAATTATTTTCAAAAATAATTATACGTTTAAGTTATATATAAAAGATGAAAAAATTCACAGAGTGTAAAGTTAACATTCATCCAGAATACGCTGTGTTTCACTGTACTTAAGAAATGCCGTCCCAACGATTAGACCCTCGATTATGTAAAAACAAAATTTGAACGGCCTGGAATCATCGATGACTCCATTGAAACATCTCATAATAGCAGAGCAAAGCAAGAGACGCACAATAAAACAAACAAAGAAAGTGAAAGTGGATGTTTCTTCATAGACGACTGAAGCCGCCGTCAGACTCCATTCATTCATACGCATATTGACGCACACTCTGTAACGTGCGCGCACACACACACTCTTCCATTCGCATATAAATATGCATGCAGACCTAAAAAAAAAAAAGATTGTACTGTTAGTCTGGTTTGGCTTTTCCAAATGAGTAACACACGAAGGAACGATGGCAGTGACTTCAAGTGGCATGACATTTGGAAACAACGGTGATATCCACTTTTTACTTAACGGACTTGTGAGCAGCGACAATGAATCCATGACTCATTG
Organism: Eristalinus aeneus; assembly: GCA_955652365.1. Lineage (NCBI taxonomy): Eukaryota > Metazoa > Arthropoda > Insecta > Diptera > Syrphidae > Eristalinus > Eristalinus aeneus. The sequence goes on along the minus strand of OY019130.1, from coordinate 27,152,395 downwards.
GGGCTGAAACGATCTCGTTTTCAGCTTTCCATCGTATGGTGTGTAATTTGTTGAATGTACATTCATTTATGTTATGTGTGGTTGCGAAAGAAGCAAGCTCAGTGCAGTTGGTGAAATCTGTGATGTGCAGTGACAGTGCATGTGGGATGACTGTAGGGAGTTAAGGCGTAAGTGCGGTTTCACCTCTCTGTTTGAGTGAAACTTCTGAATTGGGTTACTTGGGATGGGAAGGAGATGATCATTTGCTATGACTCAGCTTTAAACTGTAAGCGACATCAACTTTTCGATTGAGATGTTAAATCGAACGCGTGATAAACTATGTGAGAGCTTTCATAAGCTGAAGGTGGTGACCACATGCCTCTAACAGAACTGTCTAGTGCAAAGCTAATTAAGATGTCGTAACACTGTCTTAAAAAATTGTCCGTTCACCCCAGACTTTTTAGGTCTAATTAACATAACTTTGAAAGTACTTATTCAATTTTAACAAAAAAAAGCCTCAAAATGAAGGGAATTCAGTATGTAAAAATAAAACGCTGGTCGAGCATTGGTACGAAAACAAAAAATATTCAATAAATAACAAAAAATTAGCCAACTTCATGTTTTAGACTCAAAAAATTGTTCGTACACTTACGGCTGCAATGCGTAACCACGCATAACATTGCAATAAACTTATCATTAATAAGATGTGTGCTTTCCCTTTGCTTTAATTACAGCACGCGATCTATTTTTCATTGAAAGTGCGAGCTTTTCGGTTTATTCGGGCGATATTTCTTGCCAAACACTTTCCAATGTCAGTTTAAGTTCTTGTTTGCTTTTAATCGTCTTTTGCCTTATTTTTGTTTCCATATGAGTACCCAAATGTTCTATAGGGTTCAAATCTGGACTTTGGGAAGGATGGGGAAGAACTTGGATAAAGTTCAGAATAGTACTCGCCCCTGATTTCCTTGAATTTTTTTTATAGGTAGCCCTGCACATATGTAGGAAGCCCAAATCCGAATGTTTTTTTCCACAATAACGGGAAAGGACGAAAAGGATATTTTTAGTTTTGGTATTCAGAACTTAATATCTTCGAAACGTTAAATCATAATAATAACTGTTGGCGCTACAGTCCAAAGGGGGACCAGGGCCTAGCTTGCCCTGGTGGTGCCGTGAAAAATTCGAAAAATTGGTGTTGAGCTGGGAGTCGAACCTACACCCTTCGGCGTGTGAGCGTCGCTCTCTACCCACTACGCCACGGCGACCAAGTCCTGAATACCAAAACTAAAAATGTCTTTGTCGTCCTTTCCCGTTATTTGCGGGAAAAAACCATTCGGATTTGGTCTTTCTTTGTGCAGGGCTACCTATAAAAAAATTTCAAGGAAATCGGAAGTGAGTACTATTCGGAACTCTAGCCAAGAACTTGCTTAACTTTATAGAGTAACCACTCTTTTACAATCACTGACGATTGTTTAGGGTCATTGTCGTGAACAAAGCGATATTCATCATCTATGTGCAATTTTTGGGCGGAACTTTTTAAATTGTCTTTTAAAATTTGTAAATATTGTATTTTGTTCATACTCGACTCTATTAACACAACATTCCCCACTCCCGAAGCTCCCATTGAACCCCAGACCATAACATTATTACCACTGTGCTTGACGGTATGGTCAATGTTGCCATCCTCAAGTGCTGTTCCGCTCTTACGCCAAACAAAACGTCGCCCGTCGGATCCAAAAATATTAAATTTGAATTCATCTGAGAAAATGACAAGTTTCGAAAACTCAGGAGGCTTTTCGACGAAGGCTTTAGCGTGCTCTAACCTTTTTTGTATATTCCGTTTGGATAGCAAGGGTTTATTACGAGGTGCACAGGCCTTAAAGTTATGTGAACGCAAGAAATTTCTGACTGTCTGTGAGTTGACATCAATATTACAGTCTTCTTTGAGCAGTGTTCTGTTTCTGTAGCGTTCGTTTTTGATTTGTTTTTATTGCTCGCAATATTTTACGTTGGACTTATGGGGTATCCAACTTCTTTTTTGGTCCCCTGCCTATCACCATTTCCAAAGAATCTGTAGCTTTATATTTGTTTTTCACATATTGTACTGACGAATGTGTTCTTTCAATAGTATTTGCGATTTCACGTAAGCTCCGACCTTTACGCCAGAGTTTTATTATTAATTCTTTGATATCCTTTGGAATGCCCTTCTGTGTTCTTTTTTCGTTTTTAAGAGATATCAATGTTGCCAGCAAAGTCTCAGAGCGCAGTGAGCAGAAACCATCAAAATAGCAGCAATTTTTTTTCTCACATTAATTTTATATAATTTTGTAGGGTGTACGGACAATTTTTTGAGTTTGAAAAGGGAAACCCGATAAGCTTATGGCCTGTTATTATCAATGTTGTCATTAATTTATTATTTTCCTCTATGATTTATTTCCTATACTACATTTCCTTTAATTTAAGATATTTTTTTTGTTGAAATTGGCCTAGTACTTTTCCAGTTATACTAATTTAACTTAAAAAGCCGTGGTCGCCGTGGCGTAGTGGGTAGAGTGCTACGCTCACACGCCGAAGGGTGTGAGCTCAACACCAATTTTTCGAATTTTTCACGGCACCACCTCTTTCGAGCTGCTGACAACACTTAAAGAGTAAAAATAGTCTAAGAAAGCTTCTCAAACTTCGCCGTTCGGAGTCGGCATAAAACTGTAGGTCCCTTCTACTCGTGAGAGAACAGTAGCGCGCACAACACGAGTAGTTGATGAGCAAGCTAGGCCCTGGTCCCCCTTTGGACTGTAGCGCCAACAATTATTATTATTAATTATAACTTAAAAAGCCAGTGACGTACGGACAATTTTTTGAGACAGTGTATGCCTAAATGAATACAAGAGTGAAGCGATAAAAAGGTTTGAATAAGAACGAAGCTATAAACCTTCAAATGAAGAATACCCAGCTTGACTTGAAATTTAGGAGTAAGAGATGTCTGAAAGAGAATTTTTAAAAAAATACATACAAATTGTGCAATGTTTTGACCTTAAGTACCTTTCTAACTTTCTCTAAACAAAGCCCAAATTTACCATTTACACTCAAAACGTAGTACGTATTGACATTCTAGGACATATGGAGACTGTAACTGATTTTCAAATTCTAACAATAACCCTGTTTGTAATTGTTTAATTTGAAACAAAATCTTTTAATTAAGGCTATGTCGAGTCTTGGAGCTTGCCATACCAAAGACAGATGTTGCATTACTCCCCGCTTCCCAGGCGTATGTGTCTGTTTTTTGAGGTAAACCACGACGGCTGGAATCATTAATGAGTTGTTTGCTTAAAAATCAAGTTGTTCAAATCAAGCGGGTTAATTTATCGAGTTCATTAACCCCATTTCAAGGGAATACTATAAACAAAGTGACAATGTACAACCTACTTTTGTTAGACAGACTTTCCTACGTAATGTGAACTATTTTATAAGTTTGCTCAAAGAGCACGGTTTCCATAATTTTTATAGGAACTGTTTTTTTTTTATTTCATTGAATTTTTAGAATTTTTGTCTTTATGGGAATTCATTTTTAATTTTCTTCACGTGTTAAAAATTTATATCAGTTTAGTATAAGGGAAATACAATATGTAGACTGGTGATGGTGGTGAAGCTGATTCCTTAGATCAAGTCTTACCAACATCCATAAGTGCTATATGTGTTCCCATTCTCTCACTTTTAAAGTAACCCTATAGTTTATTTCTGACCCCAAGCGGTGAGTTAAAGAAGTTTTGTTTAACATAGGTAACCTTTTTGTTAGCTTTGCCAGTAACAGGAAGAAAAACCGAAATGACTTGTGAGAAGGAACTAGAATGAAAGTACAGTCAATGGATTAAAGTTAGGCTATTGACGTAGGAAATAAAGGTACCTGTTACGCTTCATAACGAAAACTTATTTGTCTCTATTCACAGGAAAAATATATCTTCCATATAAGCCAATTCAGAAGTTGTCCACATGATTTACATTACGAAGGTTGCCTTTTATATTTCGGGATTGGGCAACCCTAGTGTTGCAATCTGCCAACTGCCAGCTCCATACGAAGGTTGTGCTGCAATCTCACAACTGCCAGCTCTATCGTAAAGTTTGACATTTTTGTGGTTATACGTACTCAGAACGTTTTGACATACGAACGCTATTTGTGTTGTTTACAGTAATTGAAGAGATTCATCTCGGCCAAAAAAATGGCATTAAATCGTGAAAATTTTCGTGTGATTATTTTTTACAACTTTCGACGTGGATTAACTCAACAACAGTGCATCGATTAACTTAATTCAATTTGTGGCGATGAAGCTCCATCAAGGACCAGTGTTTATCGATGGTATGGTGAATTCAACCGAGGTCGTACTTCACTCCAAGACGAATTTCGTGAAGGTCATCCAAAATCAGTTGTTGTTCCGGAAACCATTGATGCTGTGCGCCAACTAATATTGCCAGATCGCCATGGGACCTATCGTGAGATTGAGACTACCTTAGGCATTAGTGGGACCGGCATACATTCAATATTGCATAAACATTTGACTGAACAAAAAAAATGTTCGCGTTGGGTCCCACACAATTTATAAATCGCTCAAAAGAAGGCTCGTGTCGATTAGTCGAAAAAAAAATGGTCCAAAAATACCATCGGGGTGCTTCGACACACGTCTATGACATCGTGACAGGTGATGAATCGTGGATTTAGGTGTATGAGCCCGAAACTAAACAGCAGTCGACTGGATGGGTGTTTCAAATTGAGCCAAATCCAACAAAAGTTGCTCGCGCACGTAGCACTTCCAAGCAAATTTTTCGGAAAACTGGACATGTACAACCGTGAACTGGAACAACGCAGAACAGTCAATTCTGATTGGTACACAACTATTTGTTTGCCAGTTGTCTTCCAAGAAATCAGGAAAACCAACCGCCGAAGACGGATCACTCTTCACCACGACAATGCGACCTCTCACCCATCGACTCAAACAACTGCATTTGTGAGCACTCAGAACATCGATTTGATGAGTGATCCGTCGTATAGTCCTGACTTGACACGGAATGACTTCTTTTTATTCCCGTACGTAAAAAATAAAATGAGAGTTCAACGTTTTTCGACACCTGACGAAGCGGTTCATGCGATCAGAAGACATGTTTTGGAGATACCTCAATCAGGATGGCAAAAGTGCTTCGACAATTGGTTCAAACGCATGCAAAAGTGTATAGATCTTAATGGGGAATATTTTAAAAAACAATACAGCTATTTTCGATGACTAATATTTGTTTTTGCTCTCTAATCCCGAAATATAAAAGGCAACCCTCGTACAAGATCCTTACTGCCGGTTTGTTCGAGCGTCTGAAACCGTTTGTCCATAACCTGGCAGGTCCCTATCAGTGTGGTTTCAGGCCAGGAAAGTTTACGAAAGACAAGATCATTACGGCAGATTCTAGAAATAACTTAAGAAGTACACATCGACACTCATCACCTATTTGTCGATTTTAAGGCCGCATATGAGAGTGTGCGTAGAGATGGGCTATACAGCGTTATGTCTAGTTTTGGCATTCCTACCAAACTAGTCAGATTCTGTAGGATGACGATGGAGAACTCTCGCTGCTCCGTCAAGATCGGTAACGAACTCACCGAGACCTTCAGTGTAAAAAAAGGTTTAAGACAAGGAGACGCACTGTCATGTGACTTCTTTAACATCATCCTCGAGAAGATCGTGCGTAACTCACAAGTCAACACCAGAAGCACGATCTTCCAAAAGTCAGTACGATTGCTACCTTACACGGATGACATTGACGTGATTGGACGAACACAGAGAGCCGGCAATGAGCGGCTGAAATGGGTCTGGCTGTCAATGAGCGCAAGACAACTTGATCATCTCTATCCAATGAGGCGTCAATGAGGCGTGTCGAGGCATTGAAGCAGAAGCGCCTAAAATGGGTCTGGCGGTAAATGAGGTCTAAACGAAGTACATGCTGCCATCAAGAAAGGACACACAACATCGACGTCTCGAACAGAGCGTCGCACTAGGCAGCAGAAACTTCGAGGTAGTCAAGGACTTCGTCTACCTCGGCTCCGCGGTAAACAGGGACAACAACATCAGTACCGAAATCAAACGCAGAATCACCCTTGCCAATCGCTGTTTCTTTGGGCTCAAGAGGCAATTGAGTAATATAGCGCTCTCTGGAAGGACTAAGCTAGCTTTATATAGCAGCTTGATCATCCCAGTCCTACTCTATGGCGCGGAAACATGGATGTTACCAAAGATGGATGAGGAAGCCCTTATTCTTTTCGAGAGAAAACATTTGCTTGCGATTTTTGGTCCTGTTTGCGTTGATGGCATCTGGAGGAGAAACAATCTCTATGGGCTGTACGGCGACATGCGCCTGGTCAATCGTCTACGGATACTACGCTTAAGATGGCTAGGCCATGTAGAACGTATGAACACCACTACTTTAGCCCGAAAAGTCTTCGAATCCGAGCCATTGGGGCAACGCAACAGAGGACGACCTATTCTAAGGTGGCGCACACAAGTGGAGAAGGACCTCAACCAATTTTGAGTACGCAACTGAAGGCGGCTGGCGAAAGATCGTGCTGGCTGGAGAGACATGTTGGTTGAAGCCCAGGTCCACCACAGACTGTAGCGCCACAAGAATAGAAAATTGTGCCATATATTTACAAAATAGCGGAATATTCCTTGACATAGTTTGTTTTCAGTGCAAAAAAAAAAAAAACAAAAACAAAATATGAAAGCGGAAAAAACGGATTCTGCCGAACTTGTACATACAACGTGTTTGTAAGAAAAAAGCAATCGCAACTGATTACTATGTTGAATGGCACTGCTAACTATGTATTACTTTGCGACTTTATCGACGGGGTCATAAAATATGTAAATTATGTACAAATGTATAAAAACCAAATCAAATACACAAATTCTGGCCGTCTCAAATGCAAACCTTCAAGTTCTTGTTTGCATTCTCGTCCAAAACCCGTACAACTGGATAGTTTGGATTAAGCAGTTTTTTATGTCGGTCACAGCCAGTTTGTGCATCATGAAAAAAACGATTTTTGCAGTCGTATATGTGCTCTGAACTGCAAGTTTGTATTCTGAAGGTGAATTTTGATGTTATAACAGCCGGCTAAAGCTTGGAGTCTGTTAGGAATGTATTTTTTATTTTACTAAAGAACCCCAACTTGGTATAAAATGATTCTAATTTATGCGTCCTGTAGTTGCTCTGTAGAAGTGCTGGTTGGGTTACCCCGTAAGTATTCAACCCAAAGTCGATTTAATCATTTTCATTTATTTTTGAAACTGTGCGAATCATTTTTTGTAAAAAGAGAGAACATATGTTGTAAAGTGTATTTTCTTTTAGCGGTAGTTTTAGTTAGTTTTTAATTTAGTTTAGTTTATTGACTTCGTATTAATTTACAAATTGCATATTACAATTATAGCAATTAATTCTAAGTCTTTGTATGGTGTGGCCGTCTACCAGGATGGCATTTTAATTTAATTTATAAAGATAACAAAAAGGGAAGAAAAAAATCTTTAAAGATAAGCTTATAAACATTGATTCTTTTATTGAAAATGAAAGGCTTAAAAACTTTCTTGAATAATTTGCTTTCTGTAACGAAGAGCATTTAAAGTATATCCAGCTAGAAGCTCCCAACTACGTTCGCTATTCAGAATAGCCATGGCTTCTTCTAAATTAAGGGTGTCCGCAGCAAAGAAACACCTCCGAATTTCCTTGAGGGTTGGGCAAATTTATGAGAAGTGCAAAATATCCTCGCGCTCCTTTAAATTGCATAAGTCGCACAGTATTGGTAGATCAGTTCACTAATATTGGTAGATCACTCATAATAATAATAATTCTTGGCGCGTCTAGTTTTGGCATCCTTGCAGATTGTTTGCAGTTTTGGCATCCGTCAGATTGTGTAGGATGACGATGGAGAACTCTCGCTGCTCCGTCAAGGTCGGTAACGAACTCACCGAAATCCTCAATATCAAAAAAGATTTTATTCAGGCGACGCACTGTCATGTAACTTCTTTAACATCATCCTCGAGAAGATCGTGCGAAACTCACAAGTCAACACCAGAAGCACGATCTTCCAGAAGTCAGTTCAATTGCTAGCTTACGCTGATGACATTGACGTGATTGGACAAACACAGCGAGCCATTAATGAAGTGTTTGCTGACATTGAAGCGAAAGCAGCTAAAATGGGTCTGACGGTAAATGAGGGCAAAACTAAGTACATGCTGTCATCAAGGGAGGACACACAACATCAACGTCTCGGACAGAGAATCACTCTTTCCAATAGTTGTTTCTTTAGGCTCAAGAGGCAGTTGAGTAATAAAGCACTCTCTCGACGGACTAAGCTCGCTTATATAACAGCTTGATCATCCCAGTCCTACTCTATGGCGTGGAAACCTGGACGTTACTAAACGCAGATGAGGAAGCCCTTAGTCTTTACGAGAGAAAAGTTCTTCGTGCGATTTTTGGTCCTGTTTGACCAAAAAGTGATGGCATCTGGAGGAGAAGAGTTAACGACGAACTCTATGAGCTGTCCAGCGACATGCGCCTGGTCAATCGTCTACGGATACAACGCTTAAGATGGCTAGGCTATGTAGAGCGTATGAACACCACTGCTGCGGCCCGAGAAGTCTTCCAATCCAAGCCATTGGGACAACGCAACAGAGGACGACCTAGACTAAGGTGGCGCACACAAGTGGAGAAGAACCTCAAACAACTTGGAGTGCGCAATCAGAGGCAGCTGGCGAAAGATCGTGCTGGCTGGAGAGGCATGTTGATCGAGGCCCAGGTCCACCCCGGACCATAGCGCCTCAAGAAGAAAAAGCAATTAGATCCGTGTTTATAATCATTGCTTATCAGCAAAGGTTGTCAACGAATATTGCGTAATCGATTTGCCTTACCAATAAATTTTTGTGAACTTTTTAATAGAATTTAAAAATGAAATCCTTATAGTCCTAGTTGCTGATGGAAACAAAGGAGATATTTGTTACTACCAGGTATACCAGTACGAGTTGAGCGTCAAGATATGGTACAAATGTCTCGATAGGGAACATTTGTTGTGAACGAGCCCTTATTTTATTTTTTGTTTGTTTGCTATGACATCTGTGAAAAATATTTAGTACACATCAAGTCATTGAACAGACATCATATATTTTCTCGAATTTTGTACCAGAAAGTGATGATTTGCGGAAAGCATTAATTTTTTGTTTTCATTTGAAGAAAAGTGCTGCAGAGTCGCATCGAATGCTTGTCGAGGCATATGGTGATCATGCTCTATCAGAAGCAACATGGAAAAGATGGCTTCAACGGTTCAGAAATAATGATTTTGATGCGAGAAATGAAGAACGTGGAAGACCACTTAAAAAGTTTAAAGACGCCGAATTCCGAACGATATTGCATGGAGATTGCACTTTGAGTCAAAAGCAAATAGCGGCAATGTTAAATGTTGCACAACAAACAATTTCTGATCATCCAAAAGTGTGAAATATGAGTGCCACATGAATTGAATGAAAGACAGGAAAACCGAAAAGAACACTTGTGAAATTTTGCTTCAAAGACACGAAAGAAAATCGGTTTTGCATCGGATTGTTACTGGCGATGAAAAATGGATTTATTTTAAGAATCCTAAACGAAAAAATCATGGGTTTATCTGGGACAACCATCAACATCGACTGCAAAACCAGATCGATTCGGCAAGAAGGCAATGCTGTGTGTTTGGTGGGACCAGAAAGATGTGCTGTGCCACGAGCTCCTAAAACCTGGTGAAACTGTTAGTATTGATCGCTACCGACAACAAATGATCAATTTGAATCATGCATTGATCGAGAAACGATCAGAATGGGCCAGAAGAAAGAAGGGAAGAAGTTATTTTGCTCCATGACAATGCATCTGCACACAAAGCAAAACCGGTTGAGGATGCAATCAAAACACTTGGCTGGGAGCAGCTACCCCACCCGCCGTATTCACCAGACTTGGCTCCTTCCGACTACCATTTGTTTTCATCGATGGGACACGCATTGGCTGAGCAGCACTTTGATTCCCACGAGGAGGTCGAAAATTAGGTGCCTGATTGGTTTGCTTTAAAAGACGAACAATTTTATTGGCGTGGTATTCAGAAATTGCCAGAAAGGTGGTCAAAATGTGAAGAAAACAATGGCCAATACTTTGAATAAAATGTTTTTACTTTCCAATTAATAATTAGTGTTTTATTTTCATACCGGTATACTCTTTTCCGAAAATAGAAACCAACGACCGAAATTATCGCGTCGCATGAAATTTTAAACAAAAATTTGTTTACTCAAGCAAACGGCTTGTTGAGTTTTAAGTTTGTCTATTCAAATACAAAAGAGTAATGCTGTGTCTGTATACGAGGGTACTCTACAAAAACTTCATTTAAATAATCACCCGCCGAACCATAACGTAATAATCCATTAACGACCTCATATTTGCATTAATGTTAGATTATTGTTCCCAAGAGACAAAAGTTAATGGGTGCTTATTCCATTGTATGACTTCAAAACACTTGCCATTGTAATGCCGTAAAAGTTGTGCTGGAAAAACAACACGATTCCGGATGGAAATAACCACTCAAATAAGTAATTTTGCTTAATTTAGAAATTGAAATTGTCCTCAATGTAATGCCTTAGCAAAACAAAACTTGGTTGTTCTGAACTGATCTGTCTTTGAAAATCGCATCAAGTAAAATAATAATAATTGTATGCCACAGCACATCAGAAAGGGACCAGGGCCTAGCTTCATCAGCAATTAATCGTGTTGTGCGTGATCTCTCACGAAAAGAGGAGACCTAGAGTTTTTGTCAATTGAAAAGTTTCCTTCATAGACAATAACTACTGCTTGAGTGCGCTCATCACGCGCAACGGCATGTCAACACTCAAACCTAAACTGCTTTGACCACGTCCCTGTGAAAAGTGCAATTTAAAAATGAATAAACTTAACCTCAAACTAATTTCGATTTATTGAAATACGTTCCGAAGCTCATGGTCGGCGAATTAAAACTGGTACTGGAAAATTGCACAACTGCACCTGACACACTGTGAATACAAACCATTGGCTTTTTTGCACAATACCTCTTCTCACGAAGGGCAGGAATCACTTTACGTGCGTGCAAAAAGGTCGAGTTCAGAACTGCTTGCATAGAATCAATTCCGGATGAACTCGCGCATTATGTCATATTCGAGAGACCGTAATTTGATCAAAAGCTGACAAATACAAAGTCAAAGTGTTACTCATGTTTTGCGGCAACACACAAGAGCCGGTGGGGTTTTCCAAGACCCGGGGCATCGCCTCACGCCGCCACCGCCGTCACACTTCGTGTATGGCATAGCAAACGTGTTCGAGTAAACATGATTTACGTTTGTACGCATATGCAAATTGATTTTGGATTACGTCAAAACACACATGGAGTGTTAGACAAGCCAAATCCGAATGTGCAAGAGAGATAAATGATGATTTCCCAGTCGTTTAAAGGACAAACCAAAAGCTTCATCTAGTTTCATCTATATACGAATATGATCTACGAACAACTAGTTTGTTGACAAAAATATGAGCTCATAAATATTTAAATCAAGCATATCGAATGAATTTATTGTCTGAAGGTCACTAGAATAAATTCTACGAAACAAGACCTGAATGGTTTATTGCCACTTCGTGTGGACACAGACACCTCTTGAAATTTTGGTCACAAGCACTCTGTGACAAAATGACGAAGAGGTGCGAAAAGAAAAGAGCAAAATTCATGCATTCGACTTCCAATTCACACAAAGCGCCATTCAAATGTAAATACGACTCTTTGGGGACAACATTTTGTCGGGAATGTCAACGTGAAGTTCAATTGCATCATTTTGCTTGGTATGGAAACTAGTCAATTAGGTCTATTAAATTCATCAGGGAATGCGGGAAGGAACAGAAGCTTACATTAGTCATTAATACTAGTCATAACCAATTTCGGTAAACATTTTTTCCGTTTTGTGCTTTGTGTCATTAAAATGGGAGAAGACGAAAAAAAGGAAAAATGTAAATTTGATCTATGAAGCGACAAGACCCCAGTGGCGTTTCGGTGGAAACTTTGACAATCAACACAATACATGATAGAGAAGTCAGTTCATTTTTTACTGCTCTTTTCGAATGAAACGAAAACAAACCAGGCTTTTTAGACGACAGTCAATTCGTGTGAGCGAAACGGTACGAGGAAAAACGATTGCAAGACACGATTAAGTCGGCATGACATTGCAAGGCCAGTGCTGAAATGGAAATTCCCACCCTATCCACCATATAAAGGGTGATTTTTTAAAAGATATAGGAAAGCTTTTCAAAAAAAAAAACTAAATTCAGAAAAATGCATGAAATCTGTATTGATTCATGATTATGATAGCACGGTCCATATCATTTAATGTTTGAAGATTATTTCATGCAAATGTTAACCTTGACTGCGCCTCAAATGGTGAATCCGCTTAGTTCATGCTGTTTCCAACCTTTCGGTCGTTATCTCACGAATAAATGCTTCAATGTTGTCTTCGAACGCGTCAATTGAAGCGGGCTTGTCTGTTTAGACATGAGCTTTAACATAGCCCCAGAAAAATAGCTTAAAGGCGTTAAATCGCACGATCTAGGTGGCCAATTGACCGGTCCCGAACGTGAAATAAAATTTTCACCGAGCTCGCCTCTCGATAAGTCAATTGTTGCGCGCACTGTGTGGCACCGTCTTGTTGAAACCACTTGTCATGTACATAAGTCAAGTTCTTGCATTTTGGGCAAAAAAAAGTTGGATATCATTTCACGGTAGCGCTCACCATTCATTGTTACCTTACGATTCGCATCATATTTGAAGAAGTACGGTCTTTTGGTGATGCCACCTGCCCATAAACCGCACCAAACTGTGACTTTTTCTGGGTGCATTGGTAGCTCTTGCAATGCTTCTGGCTGATATTCAATCCAAAATCGACAATTCTGCTTATTTACGTACCCATTGAACCAAAAATGAGCTTCGTCCATTTTTCACCATAAAATGCAAGAAGCGCGCGATGAACTTTTTTAATAGAGCACGCATTTTGATAATAATAATTGTTGGAGCCACAGTTCACAGGGGGACCAGAGCCTAGATTGCTCATCAACTGCTCGTGTTGTGCGCGCTACTGTTCTCTAACCTACAGTTTTTTACCGACTCCGAAGGGCGAAGTTGAGAAGCTTTCTTAGACAGTTATTACTCTTTGAGTGTTGTCAGCAGCTCGAAAGCATTTTGAAAATAAAATTCAATTATTTGCAAGTGTTGTTCGTTTGTAAGACGAATTGGTTAGAATTCATGGTTAAAATATAGACCAAGCTGAAGATGTTTGACAGTGAAACAAAACACAAAACGTGCGTTAGCTGTATAAACCAGTGTTGCCAAAAAGATAATAGCTTAAAAATCACCCTTTACGAGCTCTGTTCAAAAATAAGGTGAATGCCTCCCACAAACAAAATAAATGTTAGATTTAGCTGAAATTTAAACGTACAGTGGTGGGAAAACTATTTAGAAACACCGCAAATAATGAACAGATATTTTTTCCACCTATACCAAACAGATCTTTGGCACAAGAGATCTGTATGGTTATCTGACAGCTGCCTTTACCCTGTTTTTGTATTCTGTATTGATCATTGACATTTGTCCACCAGAGATCATTTCGCAGAACAAACTGATATCAGTAAGATTTTGGTAATATTAGTTAGAAACAACGGGATAATATTGAAAAATTAATATTAATGAACGGTAATTCTTAAGCTTTACTGTATTTGTTCTGTTACTGTAATTTTTTAGCAAATATGGTCGAACATAACAATAATTGTTGGCGCTACAATCCAAAGGCGGACCATAGCGTAGATTGCTCATCAACTGCTCGTGTTGTGCGCGCTACTGTTCTCTCGCGAGTAGAAGGGACCTACAGTTTTTTGCCGACTCCGAACGGCGAAATTTGAGAAGCTTTCTTAGACAGTTATTGCTCTTTGAGTGTTGTCAGCAGCTCGAAAGAGGTGGAAAATTCGAAAAATTTATGTTAAGCTGGGAATCGAACCTACACCCTTCGGCGTGTGAGCGTCGCACTCTACCCACTACGCCACGGCGGCCGAACATAATGGGCAAATATAAAAGTTGTATACCAGACCGTGTTCTAAAAAGATGGTGTAGATGCTGTGCAATTCGGGTCTATAAGAACACAGCCGGCACGGAGAATCCGAAAAGAATTAAACGTGCAAGAAAAACAACTGTCAGGGAGGACAGACTTAATTGCCGGCTGAGTAAGGAGAATCCTTTTTTCATCAGTACGGATATCCACTCAGCCACTCAGTTATTTGAGTTATGAAGTTACATCAGGAACCATCAGGAACAAGTTGCTGGAAGGTGGTTTGGGGGAGTGCATTGCACGCAGTCGTTTATTTTGAAAAAAAAAAAAAATGTAAAACGTCGATTGCAATTTGCAAAGGAGCGAGTAAAGAAAAAGGAAATACATACTCTGGAATCCAAGTTCAACATGTTCGCTTCTGATGGCAAGCGGTACGTAAGGCGACCTATAAACAAAGAACACTATCCTAAGCACACCATTAAAACATTGTGGTGGAAATGTTATGGTTTAGGCAGCCTTTTCCTAAGAACACCATTAAAACGTTAAAACATTGTGGTGGAAATGTTATGGTGTGCGCAGCCTTTTCCGGAAATGGTGTTGGACCTATTGTGCGCATTAATGTCTGGGTGGATCAGCATGTGTACAAAAGCATTCTAATGTACGTCATGGAACCATTTGCTTTTGAGAATTTGCCAGTATCTCTTATTTTTCAACAGGACAATGATCCCAAACACACTTCACGGTTAGTGAAAAATTGGTTTCAAGATGAAAATGTAAAGGTTCTCAGCGGGCCAGTTCAAAGTCCCTACCGCATTAAAATTTTTGGGTGCTGATGTTGATAGGGGGTTAGGATCAAAATCCTCTAAAAATTCCAAGGAATCGTTGGAGAACATTCAACAAGTTCAGAGGAACATTCCACTGAAACAGTGTCAGGACTTGGTGGCTAGTATACCGAGACGCTGCTCAGCTGTTGTTGCTTACAAGGAGTTCACGACAAAGTACTAGTTTATATTGATTTTACAATTGTTTAAAGTACAAGACCTTCCTTTTAACTACTTTATTTTAATTTTTAAATTATTTTTATTTATGTTGGAATATGTTTCTATTATATTTGAACTGAAAAATTGACTACATTTCCTTGTTTTTTGTATAACTCTGATTATGACATAACTTTTCTCTCTCTCCCTCTATCTCTCTCCCTCTATCTCTCTCTTTCTACCCTTCTCTCCCTCTATCTCTCTCCCTCTATCTCTCTCTCCCGCTATCTCTCTCCCCCTCTATCTCTCCCTCCCTCTATCTCTCTCTCCCTTTATCTCTCTCTCCTTTTCTCTCTTTCTGTTTACGTAAAAAACAGATTTTTATCTTAGACGTTTGATAGAGAAATTTTGTGTTTCTAATTAGTTATCTACCACTGTATGTTCTAAACGAATGTACCAACATAAAATAAAAAAAACGATTATCCAGTGTACGTAGCCCGCGAAATTTGAATCCAACTTTAGTAGACCTCTTAGACCAAAACCGACATTTTAATTGCGATTCGATCAATGCAACGTGATTTGACTGAATAACACTTCTGCAATGAGTGATAAGGTTCAAAATTGCATCAATTCGACGTTAACCGACATTATCAACGTAGACTGCATCTCCTCTATTTAACATTTTGCATTTCCTTTGTCCTTCATGATCAATGATTACTTTTTTTCCTCTCCCCCACCTTTTCTTTTCAGATACAACTGCGGCTATTCAGCAAACTTGTTTACCTTCTCTATAAGTTAGAAGAAAAATATGACGTATTAGTCGCCATGCTAATGAGGGATAGTTAGACTCTCATACGTCAAAGTCCCAGGGTCGATTTCAGGACTAAGCACATCGCTTATTTTAATGACATGTTCACTAACAGTACTATAAATGGACAATTGTTTATGAAAATGCTGATGACACTTTACTTTTCGGTGTTTCCAAGAAACTGTAGACCCCTTCCACTCGTGAGAAAATAACAGCACGAACAAAACGAGTAGTTCCTGAAGAAGCTTGGTCTCTCCCTTGCATTATTAGGTCTGTTTCAATTGATTTGTATACAGAAATAGTAGTAGTTGAGTAGTTTGGGTAAAAATATCTCTTGCAGAGATCAACTCTACCGAAAATTGTGAAACAACTTTTTCCAGAAATTCGTAAACAGTTATCAGACATACGAAATGTCAGAGGTTTTTTTATTTTCGATTTGACAACCATCTGCTGCCGTGCTGCTGCTCACAGTTTTTTCTTAGGCAGAAATTTGTAGGGAGGGGAAATATTTTGCTCTCTCATGAGCACTCTCTTCTACGATAAAATCAGCTAATGGAACGCTTTTCCGTAGTTTTTCGGACAAATTCGTAGACATTCGTAGCAATTCAGAGTCTTTTCCAATTCATTTGTGTACAGAAATTCGTAGTTGAGTAGTTTGGGTAGAAATATGTCTTAGAAAGAGAAACTCTGCCGAAACTTGTAAAACGAATTTTTGTAGAAATTCACAGAATTAACGAAACGCCAAATTAAATGTAATAACAGATATTATTTTATAATATTATATCAAATATATGAAATTTGAAAGGTTTTTTTAATTTCATTTTGACAATCATCTGCTGCCCACAGAATTTTCTTCGGCAGATATTCGTAGAGAGGGGAAATATTTTACTCTCTTATGAGTTCCCTCTTTAAGAAAAAATCAGTAAATGAAACGTTTTTTGGCCCTTTGGTCCTTTGTTCCTTTCGGCCATTTGTAATAATTCAGAGAAATTAAAACAGACTTCTGTTCTGTCTTCTAAGAAAATAACCTGCAAGAGAATAGCATTCACACAAGCTACGCTGCTGCCAAGTAACCAGAACTATAACAGAGTCATTCACTGACAGTTTGTAAGCATACAAATCTAATTGCACGCAAATTTAATAAATTTGATCAACAACACCATTGATCCCACTCCGAACAATGAACACCTTTTTGGACACCGAACCAAAGTAATTTTCTACTTTTACGTCTACATCATGGCAACTTCCACAAACGTGCTTGTGTTAAATTTAAACATCGCATGTACAGTAAAACTTGTCGGCTGCTAAAATCCATATCGCAATTAAGCACCTTCGCTTCTGTTAAACTTCCAATTTGAAATAACTTAACGCTTCCTCTTCCGCCTCAACTGAGTTTCCTGAAGAAAAATCCCTGAAAAAATTATTATTACCCACACTCACATTGAATATTCAAATCGAAAATATTTCTTTGCAATATTTGTGCTCGGAATATTTATTTGTTATCAGTGAGTAAATAATAATAGACCAAAATAGACAAGACACAAGCTGCCATGGTCCTTCCTTATCACGTTCATTCTGATAATACAAGAACGCTGTTAACAGGGTCATTTGCAAAAGGAAAACTTTTTTAAGTTTTCATAAACTTACAAACAAGGCACTCGGTGCTTCAGCGGGTTGAATCCGATTGCAATCATAAGTTGCATCACAAAATGTCAACAAATCAGTCCGCGATCTGTTTGTTTGTACGTTCCAAAGCATTTGCTGTGACTCAATCGTGAGGGATCTGCTTTTTTCGCTTGTTTTGTGAATGTAAGAAATTCCAGAGCCAAGATTATTTTGCATGCGTTGAGCGCATTCATTTTTGCAATCAACTGAACGTGATTTTCATTATAATGGATCCGATGATTTAAAATGTCTGATCACATAGGCGCATGCACCTACATATGTTTATGTTTAAGAAATAAAGACTTTGTTGTGTTTTCAGGAGTTGAAGATTTCATGTGTTCCCTCAGGGTTTCTGTTGGTTCACTTATTTGCGAGTAAACATTTTTGCCGGGAAAACCATTAAAATCTCGTTATCAAACTGCTTACGGAACATCTGAGGGCATTGGAGGTCACTTCTTAATCATCGACATTGTTCAATGAGAGAAGTGAAAGGCGATAGAATCAAGTAAACAAACAAAAACAAAAAGTGTACCAGAAAAGGTAGAAATATCTCTGTATAAAGGGGAGGGTAGCTTTTTCTATAGATTTCATTCAGTTCTTTTGTTTTAAAGGAATGTTTTTGAATTAGGCAGGAGATGTTTCATTAGGTCTGTTCCAATTCATTTGTGCACAGAAATTCGTAGTTGAGTAGTCGAGTAAAAATCTCTCTTGTAGAGAATAATAATAAACTTGTGAACTTGTGAATGACAAATTGAGAAATTAGCAGAATTAACGTAACGCCAAGAAAATTAAATGTAAAAAGCTAACAGTGATATGAAATGTCAGAGGTTTTTTTTAACAATCATCTGCTGCCCGCAGATTTTTCTTCGGTAGAAATTCGTAGGGAGTGGAAATACTTTACTTTCTCATGAGCTTTCTCTTCTACGAAAAAATCAGCAAATGGAACTGTCAAAATGGCCTTTTGACAGTTTTTCGACGAATTTCGTTGGCATTCGCTGTATTTCGGAGCTATTTGCACAAGACCTATTTCTTATCCATACGTAGGGAGTGTCTGATGGAAAGAACAACTATACGATCCATGACAAATCTCAATTACTTGAAATAAAAAACTGCGGTCTGTTGTTCATGTTTGAATGTATAAACGGAAGTGTACTTCTTTATTAAAGGACAATTTAACAGAAAAGTTTAAGCTCTTACTTTTTTGCCTAGAAATGCCCCCAATATGTAATTTTATCGTGGCCGCCGTGGCGTAGTGGGTAAAGTGCGACGCTCACACGCCGAAGAGTCTAGGTTCGACTCCCAGTTCAACACCAATTTTTCGAATTTTTCACGGCACCACCTCTTTTGAGCTGCTGACAACACTCAAAGAGTAATAACTGTCTTAGAAAGCTTCTCAAATTTCGCCGTTCGGAGTCGTCAAAAAAGTGTAGGTCCCTTCTACTCGTGAGAGAACAGTAGCGCGCACAACACGTGTAGTTGATGAGCAAGCTAGGCCCTGGTCCCCCTTTGGACTGTAGCGCCAAATTATGTAATTTTATCGCGTTAGGTCTGACATTGCGCCAGCTTTTAAATATTTTTTAAAACTTTGTAAGCAATATTTTGGCTTTGAATTGTGACCAAAGCAAACATTATTCGACAAAATAATAATAATAGGTCCGTTCCAATTGCTCTGAATTGCTATGTGGGTATACGAATTTACCCGAAAAACTACGAAAAAGCGTTCCATTAGCTGATTTTTTCGTAGAAAAGAGAGCTGATGAGAGAGCAAAATATTTCCCCACCCTACGAATTACTGCTGAAGAAAAATTTGTGGGCAGCAGGTGGCTGTCAAAATGGAAATAAAAAACCTTTGACATTTCATACATCTAATAGCAGTTTACGAATTTCTACGAAAAATCGTTTCACAAGTTTCGGTATAGTTACCCAAACTGCTCAACTACGAATTTCTGTACACAAATTAATTAAAAAAAACCTAATAATTGGGTGGCGCAGTCGACAAGGGAACCAAGGAATAGCTTGCTCATCAACTACTTGTGTTGTGCGCGCTACTGTCCTCTCACGAGTAGAAGGAACGTACAGTCTACGTTTAGAGTCGGCAAAACTCTAAACGGTGAAGTTTGAGAAACTTTTTCTTAGACAGTTGTCAGCAGCTTGTAAAAGTTGGTGCCGTGAAAAATTCGAGGTGTTCAGCCGGGAATCGAACCTGGACCTTAGGCGTGTGAGTATCGCACCCTACCACTACGCCACGGCGGCCACATTTAGTGTTTCTAAAAAATCGTTTAATTAGGCAATTTGTGAAATGGTGACTATTTCTCTGACTCAGTTAAAATACTTAAGTTATATTAAGTTTAAATGCTTTTTGTTTAAAATATCAATCTGTTTATGACAAGTGCTCATTGAACTTACGATTCATTTTTTAGTGTTTTATATTTTTGTACGAATTCTGTAACAAAAAAAATAAGATTTCTTTCCAAATTTCGCTTGCTACCTATGTACATTCGATAATCGATTTTATTTTTATTATGTTAGAACACTCGTCTCGAATATATGCTTTTCAACACGTTCAAAGTTTCACGTGTTTTGGGTGTTCGGCGATTTTGGTCTTGGTTCACCTGGAGTCTTCAATTGACACGATTGGACCAATGGATAACCATACACCATGATTCGTCACCAGTTATTATTCTTTTAGGTAAATCTGGACCGGCGTTAACATTATTCAACAATTCCTGAGCGATGATCATGCAACTTTTTTTTTTGTTCAAAACTAAGTAATTTTGGAACGAACCTCGCTGCTACAAGTTTCAGAATCAAAATTTCCGAAAAATTGCTTGAATGAGACAACCGATGTTGTCTTATAGTGATTCGACGATTCTACGTAACAATTTTGTTCACTTTCTCAACATTGTCATCGGCTGATGATGAGCTGGGGCATTTAGGGAGAGTGTCGTTTTTCAGATTTTCCCGACTTCATTGAAAAACTTGTACCACTTGTAAACATTTGTTTTTGATTTAGAGTACCCTAACCGTATGCCATTGTCAACATTTCAGGTGTTTTTGCGAACGTAATTCCAGTATGGGATAGCTGAATAGTCTACAAGCGCACCAGGTTTCATCTTCTTCGCCAATGTTCTCTTACGAGTAAGTAGAATGAACCTACAGTTCTATGTCGACCCTGAATGGCGAAGTTTGAGAAGATTTTACATGCAAATAGTGGTCTGTGAGTGTTGTGTGGAACTCCAAAGAGTTGGTTTCGTGCAAAACCGCGAGGTATTCAGTCCAGAAATCAAATCAGGGAAATTTTGCGTGTGAGTGTCGCACTTTATACACCACGCCAAGGCAACCACACAACCTTGTATTGTTCGCAGAATTTTTTTATTTCAAAAAATGTCTGTATATGACGGGATATATGACGTCGGCTACCTGACTCTTTCCAATATCTCTCTTGGTCTCTTTTGGTTGTTAACTGAATGTTTTTTGACCACTTGCATTTCATTTTGATTGCAAATCGCGGTTCCACACACATTTTGTGTTGAGCAGCGCAAAATTTAACGAGGATTTACTTGTGTTCTTTCATCTGGTACTCCAGAAGAATGTGCAGGCACGAGAAAAAGAATAAAATAAATTCAGTAGAGAATCAATATGTGGGACAGGGAAAGAAAAAATAAAAGAACATTTTTGTAGTAGATTTGTGGAAATGCGTTGTCTCTATTTTATACCTCACACCTTGCTTATAATTTAATCAAATCAGTTTGAATTTCGAACATTCTTTAGACATCAAATCGAAATTTCATAGATTCTAAAACACACAATATAAGTCCTCGATTAATTTGTAGATTGTAATTTGCGTACGGTGGACGAGACAATTGGCAAGAGTCTGTTTTCTATTTTTAAAATATCTCTCAATCTTGACCTTAGCATGCGAATACATAAACAGGATTGTTAGAAAAACTGATAAAATGAAAAATTGAGTTTGTAGGAGATAAGGCCACGCGTGGATTCATGGCCACTGTAGGTGAATGGTTTTGAATTCAGAAATGAAACAGAGACTAGTTTCCAGAGGAAAATCAAATTGATTTAAATGAGGCTTAAAATAATTATGACTGACTGAAACATTAGTTTTTCGCCTTTTCTCGGGTTTACTTTTGGGTTTGTAAAATAGACCATACTCTACTCATCTTTGGAAGATGTTCATTCATTTTCTTTCACTGGTTTCTTGGAGTTGGTACGAAATCTCTCTAAACTCGCCACTTGGAGTCAGCTTAAGATGTATAATAATAAAAATATTTGTTGGCGCGACAGTCCGCAAGGAGAACAGAGCCTAGCTTGCTCATCAACTACTCGTGCTGAGTGCGCTACTGTTCTCTCACGAGTAGAAGGGACCTACAGTTTTTTGCCGACTCCGAACGGCGAAGTTTGAGAAGCTTTCTTAGACAATTATTACTCTTTGAGTGTTGTCAGCAGCTCGAAAGATGTGGGGCCGTGTCAAATTCGAGGTGTTCAGGCGGGAATCGAACCTGGACCTTCGACATGTGAGCGTCGCACTCTAATCACTACGCCACGGCGTAGTCGTACTTGCCGTAAATATCTTTTACGAAATACGACTAAAAGAAAACAATTTCCCTTTTGCAAAAAAAGAAACAATTCACTTCTCACATTCGTTGTAAGGATATTGTCACAGAAAAGAGAGAATAAAGGGAAACGACAAGGTAAAATGAAACAAAAAACGAGAAATGAAATGAGTATCTTCCCGTTAAGGCCTGCTACTGACTTCAGGTCGAAATAGTGTGATAATGACCACTCTCTCTTGTTAAGTAAGGATTATTTTCAAAAGTTTAAATTGTGCAAACTATGAAGATTCATCTCGCCCATAAAATGGAATTAAATCGTGAAAATGTTCGTGAGATTATTTTTTACAACTTTCGACGTGGATTAACTCAACAACAACAAGTGCATCGATGAACTTTATTCACGTTTTAGCGATTAAGCTCCATCAAGGACTGTGTTGTTTATCGATGTGTTTATGGTGGTCGTAGTTCACTCCAAGACACTCCAAGAATTTCGTTAAGGTCGTCCAAATTCAGTTGTTGTTCCGGAAACCATCGACTCTGTGCGCCAACTGATATTGCAAGATCGTCATGTGACCTATCGTGAGATTGAGACAACCTTGGGCATTAGTGGAACCAGCGTACATTCAATATTGCATGAACATTTGACCGTCAAAGAATTTCGATCGCGTTGGATCCCACTTAATTTGTCATTCGCTCAAAAAAAGGCTCGTGTCGATTGGTCGAAAGAAATGCTCCAAAAATACGATCGCGGTGCTTCGATACAGGTCTATGACATCGTGACAAGTGGTGATTCGTGGATTTACGCGTATGAGCCCGAAAGTAAACAGCAGTTGACTGTATGGGTGCTTCAAATTGAGCCAAATCCAACAAAAGTTGCTCGCGCAAGAAGCACTTCCAACCAAATGTCTGGACACGGACTGGACATGCCGCAACCGTACCACTAGAACAACGCAGAACAGTCAATTCTGACTGGTACACAACTATTTGTTTGCCAGTTGTCTTCTAAGAAATCAGGAAAACCAACCGCCGAAGACCGATCACGGTTCACCACGACAATGCGAGCTCTCACACATCGGCTCAAACAACTGCATTTCTGAGCACTCAAAACATCGATTTGATGAGTCATCCGCCGTAAAGTCCTGGCTTGACACCGAATTACTTTTTTTTTATTTTCGTACGTAAGAAATGAAATGAGAGGTCAACGTTTTTCTTTCGTTTGAAGAAGCGGTTGATGCGTTCAGAATGCTTGTTTTGGAGATACCTCAATCAGAGTGGCAGAAATGCTTCGACAATTGGTTCGAACGCAAACAGAAGTGTATAGACATTAATGGGGAATATTTTGGAAAACCATTTTCGATGATTAATATTTGTTTTGGCTCTCTAATCCCGAAATATAAAAGGTTACATTCGTAGTTGATGAGCAAGCTAGGCTTTGGTCACTTTGTGAAGTGTACCGCCATACAATTATTATGTATAATATTTAAGAAGTAATAGTATTTAATAATAAATGTGGTCTACGTGGCGTTGTGGGTAGAGGGCGACGCTCACACGCAGAAGGGTCTAGGTTCGACTCCCAGCTCAACACCAATTTTTCGAATTTTTCACGGCACCACCTCTTTCGAGCTGCTGACAACACTCAAAGAGTAATAACTGTCTAAGAAAGCTTCTCAAATTTCGCCGTTCGGAGTCGGCAAAAAACTGTAGGTCCCTTCTACTCGTGAGAGAACAGTAGCGCGCACAACACGAGTAGTTGATGAGCAAGCTAGGCCCTGGTCCCCCTTTGGACTGTAGCGGCAACAATTATAATTATTAATAATATTTAAGAAATGGTTTGACTTTCATCAATGTTATTGGCAAGTATTATGTAATTAGTGTTTATTTTGTCATTTTTAGAAGGTGCGGAATAGGTACCAAATGTTTAAGCACGTCAGTGTTTAATTGGAGCAAGATCTTTCAAATATTAAGTTACCCTAGTTTTTTTTTGTTTAGTTGAGAGAAGTGTTTAGCGTGTAGGTGTTTAAAATCATAGCTGGTTATTTTTGTATTCAAGGAAAGAGACTGTTACAAACGGAGCAGACTAGACTATTCATCTTATCCCTTTTTGTGTACAGGGGCAATGTCAACCAAAGATTATTTGAGTTTAAAAAAATTTCCTCCGCTCAGATCTGAAACAGAATCGGAAAAATCGACCCTTGGAGTACCCAATGCAGGCAGAATTTCCTCCGCTCAGATTTGAAACAGAATCGGAAAAAAATCGACTCTTAGTCGCATCGACTGCAGGAACTTTTTGATAAGGTTCCAAGAGGAATTGAGCTCCAACAACCTGTGACGCTTATTTTTTCAACTACAAACTTAAACTTTATCATTTTAAAACAACAATCTGCGTAGATTTCTCATCTGCCGCTGATCGACATCGAAAAACAACACAGAGTCCATTTCTGGCAACGATTAGATGCTTTAACCTCAAATGGGTTAAGAAATACTGAACACCATACATAACCGCATGTGCAGATCAAACCCAACACACATTCAGACGACTTATCCCATACATCGCTCCCACACTGATTTTTGTAAACGTTAAACTATGCGTTACTTAACTGATCTGGGTGGTGTAACAGACAGACTTATGTTTTGAAAGCCAGTTTGGATTCAAGTCTATTCACATTTCACAAAAAATTAGAAAAAAAAACGATTTGTTGTCATTTTCCCACTTTTTCCAAAGAAAAACCCGTTAGAGAACAACAATTTTCACTTACCAATTTGGACTTTAATCCCTACTTTTGTAGTTGGTCAGGAAGATGAAAGAAAGCCTTTTGTGGACGATCCGTTATTGAAAATGTAAACAGAAGAAGAAAAAAAACTTTTCCTTGTCGTCTACTGTTAAAATGCCGTTCACAATGGACGCTCAAACTTTTACTTTTCTTTTGAATACTTTTCCTCGTTTTGCAACTGTGTACTTATATTTTTCGCACTTTCAAACTGGTTGTCGTAGCTTGTGTGTAGTGGTCTCAAGCGCAGTAGTCACTATTTTTTTTTTGCTTATGAAAATCGATTATGGTTGGGCCAAACTAAATAACAAGTAACGCAGCGTTACTTTGAAGGAAACACTGTTTTTGTTTTTTTTTTATTGAACTCTCCACACGGTATGTGCAGCTGGAACCGCTGCTTTTCGTTTCTCGATCAAGACTGACAACATTCACATCGCTAGGCTGCGGCCTAGGCTTCGAGTTGTGTGGTTCTTGCGGTGGGGATTCGAAAAAAAAAAAACTTGAATGAAGTTATTTTTTTTTGTGTGTGCATGTGTAATTACAAACACGGGGAGGGGGACAGATGTAGATTGGGTGGATGACTTGTGGCACATTTTAGCGATGGAGAGATCGAACTTTTGCTGATGTGAAGAGGGAAATGAAATCGAGATAAGGAACTGTTGTTTATGTTGTACGCTGGCGAGTGTCTAGAAGAATTCTCAGAAAACACCCTGCTGTCTGTAGTGGGAAAATTGTGTGCCTTAGGATTTTCGAAGGAAATTCCCAATGGTCGATAACCATTTTTGACAGTGATTTTTTTTTCGAAATTGAACTGAATTGTGCTTTTTTCGGAGGTAATCGCCAATAATCTCTCAAAATAACCGTCAAAAAGCTTCTTCTTTTCTGGACTTAATTAAAGATCAATTGATGGTGCTTACAGTTGTGTTCAAAAAAATAGAAGTAGTTATACCACTTAGATAATTAGCGAAATATTTCTAAGAAGATCCTTTTTCCAAATGTATATCCGGTTTTATTGTATTTTCCGGTTACTAAGGTACCATACCAGAAATAAAAATAAAAAATAAGGGCTTACTTTCTCCTTTTTTCAGTCATTCATTGAAATCTGTTAATGGAAGCCTGTTCATAAAAATAGCAGTGTTGTTTGGTTTTACCAAAAATGAGTCTCAGAAATTGCTGTTTAGAGTTTAACAAATATTTGTGTATTCTTGTTTGGTAAGTGGATGTTTTTGTAAATGTTGTCTTTTGTTAACATACCTTAAAGTTAGAAATATGGGTCGATCAAAACATTGTTCCGAAGATCTGCGGAATTTGATCAAAAAATTGCGTTCGGAGGGAAAAACATATGCTTCCATCCAGGAAATCATGGGATGTTCATTGAAAATGGTCAGCAATGCGCTAAACTGGAAAGCTAGGCCAAAACACACGCTCCAAAAAGAGTGAGGACTAAGCAAACTGACCGAAAAATTATCAATATGGGAAAGGAGAACCCTTTAATAAGCTCCAGACAGATAAGGGATGAATTCCAAATTTCGATGAGTGCTGTGACGGTTAGAAGACGTCTTCTAGAGGCTAGACTACCAGCTCGAAACCCGCGAAAAGTATCGCTTTTGACAAAAAAGCATGTGCAAAAAAGATTGGCATTCGTAAAGTTTCACAAAGATTGGCCTAAGCAGAGATGTTAAAGAATGAAATCTTTTGGTTTAGGAAATCAATTTACTTCATGTATCTTATTTTTCAATTCATGATTTCGCTTTGGAATTAAGATTTCAACAAACGAATTCGCATTCATTTCTGAAGTCTTGACTGGATAATTCCTTCCGAGCAATCTCATGACTGAAATCAATTGAACGCAAGTCTTTGGAATTACCTTGCAGTCACTGAAGTCACTTTGAAGTCTTCAGCATTCACTTGAAGTCACCTGCATTCAATTGAATTCTTTGAGACTTCGAAAAATTTCGGTGCATTCCTTAGGTCTTCAAAAATATTGGTTGAAATCTTTGGGACTTCAAACGATTTCGTTGAAGTCTTTCAAGTTTGAACATGCCTAAAAGGCTGATGCCTTGCAATAGGTGATGTCGATAGGTGGTGTAAAAATACACAAATAGTGGGCGGAGGGGAGTGCTCGAATGTGATGATGTTGGAAAGGAGTGGGGGGAGGTACTTTTGTTTTATTCCCTCTATATATATTTTCGTGTATGTATGCATATTATTTTATAATGCAAATAAAACAACCTTTGGAATTTTTAATTTTGTTCAAACTTTGAGTAGAAAGTGTGTAAAAAATGAAATTCTATTCATTTCAATTGGTTTAACATATAGTTACATAATATTTGGAGTTTTCAAACTATTTACTTTCAGTAGAAATAATTTTTTAAAATTTCGGTCTGAAAGTGCACCGCGTCAAGGCGTGTTTAGCATTCCAGCAATGCAAAACAGCCTTTCAACAGCTGCTGAGGCAGGTAGCGAGGTGTTGTATCGTATAAATGTTTTTTTCAGGGCTGGATATTGAGAGAGCAGTTCTAACGATGTGATCGCCGTGGCGTAGTGGATAAAGTGCGACGCTCACACGCCGAAGGGTCTAGGTTCAACTCCCAGCTTAACACCAATTTTTCGAATTTTTCACGGCACCACCACTTTCGACCTACTGACAACACTCAAAGAGTAATAACTGTCTAAGAAACCTTCTCAAATTTCGCCCTTCGGAGTCGGCAAAAAATTGTAGGTCCCTTCTACTCGTGAGGGAACAGTAGCGCGCACAACACGAGTAGTTGATGAGCAGGCTAGGCCTTGGTCCTTTGGACTGTAGCACCAACAATTATTATTATTAGTTCTAAAGATGGCGATGAATGGGCGAGGTATGCATAATATTCATTATCCACAGAACAATTGCAATTAGATGATTGTAATATATTTTCTGAAATGTGAATTAACTAAAGTATTTGTAAGAGATGTGATTTGATTTGATAAAGTTACCTGCAGTACCGAAATTAAAATATGAAATCATGTGTTCAGATCTTGGGGACTCAGTTTCATCAGAAGAACTTAAACCATTTTCGGTAGCGAATTTCTCTTTCTAAAATTCACTTAAAAGCTTATTTCTTGAATCTTTGTTTCATTAAATTCGGCATTTAATGCTGGAACCCATTAAGACTTTGCCATTGGACATTGCATTGTACGGCTGTTATCAGTTGTATTTTTTTATTCATTTTCAATTGCCAGCATGTTCCACTACTGGGGTCGCGAAGGCAACGCACGCACGAGAAATCTCTAGGCCGCTCGATCCTAGATCCGCCATTGACTCTTTCTCGTCAGAAGCAATTCTCAGGCGTAACCAGGCGAGTTTATGAACTTGGTCCAACCACCTCGTTCTGGGTCTGGCAAGAGGTCGCCTACACGTCTAAGGCACGCCTCAGAAGTCGTGATGAAGGGGACATCTGCGCCACATGGTCAAACCATCGAAGTATAATCCTTTCCGTTCGGAGAAGTAGCTGTTCAGCATTAAGTTTCCCCGTCACCGCTGTGTTTCGCACCCTATCCCGGCGAGAAACTCCAGCAACAGCACGAAGAAATCTTATCTCGGCAGCTTTGGTTCGCAATCTTATTCTTTCTGTCATTACCCACGATACTTAGTAGCCTATGTACACTAAAATATATATCTTCTTCTTCTTCGGATGGCGCTACAGTCCGGGGTGGACCTGGGCCTCAACCAACATGCCTCTCCAGCTAGCACGATCTCTTGCCAGCTGTTTCCAATTGCGCACTCCAAGATGGTTGAGGTCCTTTTCCATTTGTGTGCGCCATCTCAGTCTAGGACGTCCTCTGTTGCGTTGTCCCTGTGGTTCGGATTCGAAAAAATAAAATATATATAAAGGGAGTAAAACAAAATTACCCCCCCCCCCCACCCCTTTCCAACATCATCACATTCGAGCACTCCCCTCCGCCCACTATTTGAAAACTTGAAAGACTTCAACGAAATCGTTTGAAGTCCCAAAGACTTCAACCAATATTTTTAAAGACCCAAGGAATGCACCGAAATTTTTTGAAGTATCAAAGAATTCAATTGAATGCAGGTGACTTCAAGTGAATGCTTCAATTTCAAAGTGACATCAGTGACTGCAAGGTAATTCTAAAGACTTGCTTTCAATTGATTTCAGTCATAAGATTGCTCGGAAGGAATTATCCAGTCAAGACTTCAAAAATAAATACTGATTTTAGTTCTGAAGTCAGAGTCATCAAGTGAAGTCAATTGATCGAATCACAAATCATGAAATTCTTTCGTGTAATTCAGGGATTGCAATACAAAAGATAGCAGTCTTTTACAACTCTGGGTCTAAGGAGAAATGGAGGAATATTCTGTGGAGCGATGAAAGCAAAATAGTCTTATTTGGGTCCAAGGGTCGTCGGGAATATGTAAGAAAACCAACGAATGATGAAAATAATCCCCTTTATACAGTTAAAACTGTTAAACACGGAGGAGCAAAACCAATGATTTGGGCCTGTTTCTCATATAATGGGGTTGGGTCTATATACCCTATCAAGGGTATAATGGACGGTGCTGAGTACGATAAAATTTTAGAAGAGGTTATGCTGCCATATGCCGAGGAGGAAATGCCACTAGTTTGGGTATCTCTACAAGATAATGACCCAAAACGTCAAACGTCAAAACGGTCAAAATCTTGGTTTATAAACAAGATAATGACCCAAAACATACGTCAAAACGGGCAAAATTTTGGTTTCATGAAAAAAGAATAACCGTTATGGAGTAGCCAGTACAATCCCCTGACCTAAGCCACATTGAACTATGTTAAAAATTCTGTAAATGAGGCCAAACCAAAAAACGCTAAGGAATTGTGGCAGGTAATGCGAGACTCGTGGGAAGCTATACCAGTTGCAGGATGTCGGAGTTTGATGGACTCAATCCCTCGAAGATGCAGGGCAGTGATAAAAAACAAAGGCTTTGCTACAAAGTACTAATGACAAGCTGTAAATAATAATGATTTCAATGATTTCATTGATTTATGTTGTCTAGGCACAGCAATTGTAAACAATTGTATACAAAACTCTTTTTATGAACAACTGCGAAATATTACTACGACAAAAAAAATAGTTAAAATTTATGAACAACGTTGATTTTGTGATAGGTACACCTGTTAAGACTGAAAAACTTTACTTTTGTATACGTTTCTTTTTTTTATAATTGACGCATGCAAAAGGGGTTGTGAGTACCCTTAAGTGACCGGATCAAGTCACAGCACGGGCCGAAGGTATAGAGGAAGAGAGGGAGAGGAGGTACCGATGCACATTGGTTTTAAATGCCTGTGAATTGTAATGAGGAGGAAAAATCGAGCTGGGAAGAGCATTCCAGATTCGTGTCGTGCGGCTAAAGAACCTGTCTCTGAATTTGACTATACGTCCGAAAGAGGGCTTGAGGGTGAATTGGTGGGCGTTCCTAGCGAGGCGTGTATTGCGGGTGAATTCTTGAAGGGGAGGAATGCAACTGGCTAATTCATCTGAGCATTTCTTGTTAAAATAGCGATAAAAGAGTGACAACGACGCGACATTACGTCGGTGTTCTATCGGATCATTCGACTTCGCAATATTACTGTCACCTATAAGTTTTATCGCTCGCTTTTGAATCCTATCCAGCAGGTGCAGGGAGGTCTTAGAAGCACTTGACCAAATAGGAGCGTTATACTCAAGTCTTGGACGTATGTAGGCCTTTTATATTGTAGCCAGATCAGAGGAGGTGAAGTACTTCTTGCATCGTTTAAGGAAGCCTAGACATTTCGCAGCATTTTTGGCGACCTCAAATATGTGATCGTTCCAACTAATTGTTGGGTTGATACACATACCGAGGATGGAAAGATGGAAAGAAGAAAGATGCTCAACCAACATGCATCTCCTGACAGAACCTCACCTCGCTAGCTGCCACCAGTTGCGCACTTCAAGTTGAATGGATCCTTCTCCACTTGTGTGTGCTATCCCAGCCTAGGCCGACCCCTACTCCGTTGTCCTTATGGCTCAGACTCGAAGACTTTTCGGGCCGAAACAGTAATGTCCATACGCTCTACATGACCTAGACACTTTAATTGACTTAGCTGCTCTACATGGCCTAGCCGTTCTACATGCCCTAGCCGCCTTAAGATTTGAAACCCTGAAGACGCTTGACCACTCGCATGCCGCCGTATAGCCCATAAATACTCCTGAAACATGACTTCGACACGATCCAGCCATTATGCCACAACTGGAAGTTGAAAATCAACTACCAGACGTGTGAAACCATCCTCTTCTAGACTCCGTTATGCAAAGCATCTTCGGATACGAAAGAAAACGTAAAAACGTAAAACGGCGTAAATTAAGCATCTTGGACTCACAGGGGTCCAAATCATTAGCTGTAATGATGGAAGATTGGTATCTTGGCATTTTTTTGGACGAGGGGCCTTCAATATACCGTATCGGTATCGGGGTGAAACCATGCTTATATTTATAAATTTACTTATTTATCAAGTAATACTATTATTTTAGTTCATTCGTGTAAAATTAATTCGCGTTTTATTTCTTCTTCTTCTTCTTCTTGTGGCGCTACAGTCCGGGGTGGACCTGGGCCTCAACCAACATGCCTCTCCAGCCAGCACGATCTTTCGCCAGCTGTCTCCAGTTGCGCACTCCAAGTTGGTTGAGGTCCTTCTCCACTTGTGTGCGCCACTTTAGTCTAGCTCGTCCTCTGTTGCGTTGTCCCAATGGCTCGGATTCAAAGACTTTTCGGGCCGGAGCAGTGCTGTCTATGCGCTCTACATGGCCTAGCCACCTTAAGCGTTGTATCCGTAGACGCTTGACTAGGCTCATGCTGCCGTACAGCCCATACAGTTCGTGGTTGAATCTTCTCCTCCAGATGCCATCAACGCAAACAGGACCAAAAATCGCACGCAGAGCTTTTCTCTCGAAGAGACCAATGGCTTCCTCATCCGCTTTTAGTAGCGTCCAGGTTTTTGCGCCCTAAAGCAGGACTGGGATGATCAAGGTGTTGTACAAAGTCACTTTGGTCGTTCGGGAGAGGGCTTTATTACTCAATTGCCTCTTGAGCCCAAAGAAACAGCGATTGGCAAGAGTGATTCTGCGTTTGATTTCGGTACTGATGTTGTTGTCCCTGTTTACCGCGGAGCAGAGGTAGACGAAGTCCTTGACTACCTCGAAGTTTCTGGTGCCTAGTGTGACGCTCCGTCCGAGACGTCGATGTTGTGTGTCCTTTCTTGATGACAGCATGTACTTCGTTTAGACCTCATTTACCGCCAGACCCATTTTAGCCGCTTCCGCTTCAATGCCAGCAAACCGCCTCATTGACGGCTCGTTGTGTTCGTCCAATCACGTCAATGTCATCAGCGGAAGCTAGCAATTGAACTGACTTCTGGAAGATCGTGCCTCTGGTGTTGACTTGTGAGTTACGCACGATCTTCTCGAGGATGATGTTAAAGAAGTCACATGACAGTGCGTCGCCTTGTCTAAAACCTTTTTTTGACATTGAAGGTCTCAGTGAGTTCGGTACCGACCTTGACGGAGCAGCGAGAGTTCTCCATCGTCATCCTACACAATCTGACGAGTTTGGTAGGAATGCCAAAACTAGACATGGCACTGTATAGCTCCTCTCTATGCACACTGTCATATGCAGCCTTGAAATCGACAAATAGATGGTGGGTGTCGATTTGTACTTCTTGGGACTTCTCCAGGATCTGCCGCAGTGTGAAGATCTGGTCGATTGTGGACTTCCCTGGCCTGAAACCACACTGATAAGGACCTATCACGTTGTTGACGAACGGTTTCAGGCGCTCACACAGTACGGCAGAGAAAATCTTATATGCGATGTTAAGGAGACTGATCCCTCGGTAGTTGGCGCAGTCGAAGGGGTCTCCTTTCTTGTGGACCGGACAAACGATGCTGAGATTCCACTCGTCGGGCATGCTTTCCTCCGACCATATCTTGCAGATGAGCTGGTGCATGCACCCAACCAGCTCATCCCCAGCCGCTGTGAACAGCTCTGCGGATAGACCGTCCGCGCCAGCAGCTTTGTTCGATTTCAGTCTCGATTTTGCTAGCTTGACCGCAGAGAAGTCGGGGGGACGGAATTTTTGTCCATCGTCGTCCAAATTGAGTGGGACATTCTGCCTAACAGCGGAATTTGCGTCGTCATCGCCGTTTAGGAGTCTGCAGACAATTTTTTAAGCCAGTACGGTCAAGATATATAAGCGCTTCCGGTGAAATGAATCCACTTCGACGTGCATTCTCATGATATGCATAATTGGAGTAGTAGGCTCCGAATATAAGTTCATTGTGAGAAGTCATGGCTCGTTCAAAGTATCTTGGAATTAGCTTCCAACCTATTAACTTTGGCTTCGTTACACAAATTCTCATTGCGATAGAATTCCTTGTTCCCAGATTCGGGTGTTCTGTATGTAGGCAAATATTTTTTGATGGAAAGTGCTTTTTTAACACCACTGTAAACTATGTACCTAACATTCTGTTTCATCCTATGGTATGATCTATTCGAAGCGGTGTCATTCCAATGGATTAACCATATAAAAGTCATGTGAATGCATATACTGTTGTGCAGTTCATTTAATAAGACGAAACGAAACTTTGAGTCTGTCTTTCCTTGTTTTGTTCGGGAGTTCCTACATGTATTTCTTCAGACAAGCGCGGAGACATTGCCTCTCGAACATCCTTATCTTTCCCATCTGGGAAGGACTCACGTTGCACCACACTGGACAGCCATACACAATGACTGGTCGGACCAGAGCCGTGTCGCAGGTCACTTTTACTTTGGAGTTAAGTTGGCTGCTGTAAAACAACCTACTTACTAGAGCAAACGCTTTCTTGGCTTTCTTTAGAGCTGAAGCTGATTTGGTGTTACGAGGGGCGTTCAATATATTCTCGGTATCGATATGAAGAAAAATGCGAATTCAACTTAAATTGATTTTATTTCTCAATATAATCTTCCCTAACATCAATGCATTTGTTACATCTTGATATGAGCCTTTTTAAACCCTCAAAAAATAATTTTTCTCTTTCTCTGCAAAATACCCATTTATTGCCGACTTGAGTTCTTCATCATCCGAAAATCTTTTTCCACGAAGACATTTTTTTCAAATTCGGAAGCAGGAAATAATCACTAGGGACAAGGTCTGGACTATAGAGGGGTTGTTGGATTTCTTCGAAACCACAATCTCGCGCAGCAGCCTTGGAAACTCGCGCCATGTGAAGTGAAGCGTTGTCATGGGGAAGCAACACACTCGCTGCGAGTTTACCCCGTGTTTTCTTTTTAATTTCCTCCCGCAAATTATGCAAAGTGGAAGCGAAGGATGTGGCGTTGATGGTTTTACCTTGATTTTTGTACTCAATGAGCAAGATTCCCTTAGAGTCCCAAAAAACTGTGGCCATGAGCTTCCCGGCAGAAGGAGTGAATTTGAACTTCTTCGGGGGTCTGTTCGTTTTTTATGCCACTGCATAGAATCTTGTTTGCTTTCAGGGTCAAAGTGGTGAACCCATGTTTTGTTCTATAACACCATCCGCGTTCTCACCACACATCTCCAAAAGCTCTCTACAGCATGCGATTCTCACTTTTTTTCTGAGGCGCTGTGAGCATTCGTGGCACCCACCTTGCACTGACCCTTGAAAGGTTAAGATGGCCATGACGACTGGTGTGAATGGTACCAGTTGAAAGCTTATTGATCTCTGCCATCATTTTCACCTTTATTCGGGCATCCTCTAGAACAAGTTTTTCGACTTCTTTGATGCATTCTTCCGTACAAGCAGTAGCCAGGGCGCCTGGGCGAGGGTCGTCTTCAATGCTCTCACTGCATCTCTTGAAATCACTTGACTACTATTGCACAGTTGATAATGAAGGTGCATAACCCTGGTAAACAGCCACCATCTCTTCTCGAATAGCTTTTTACTTTTTTCTTGCTTAGTGAGAAATTTAATTACACCGCGATGCTAAATGTTCGATATTATCGTTTAGTTGCCATTATAATTCTGTTAAACTAGAGATTTGCCCGGTCCACAAGAAAGGAGACCCTTTTGACTGCGCCAACTACAGAGGGATTAGTCTCCTGAACATCGCATACAAGATCCTCTCTGCCGTATTGTGTGAACGTCTGAAACCATTTGTCCATGACCTGATAGGTCCCTTTTAGTGTGGGTTCAGGTCAGGGAAATCCACAATAGACCAGATCTTCACATTACGGCAGATCCTGGAAAAGACCCAAGAAATGGAAATTGACACTCACCACCTATTCGTCGATTTCAAGGCCGCATATGACAGTGTGTATAGAGACGAGCTATACAGTGCCATGTCTAGTTTTGGCATTCCTACCAAACTCGTCAGATTGTGTAGGATGACGATGGAGAACTCTCGCTGCTCCGTCAAGGTCGGTACCGAACTCACCGAGACCTTCAATGTCAAAAAAAGGTTTTAGACAAGGCGACGCACTGTCATGTGACTTCTTTAACATCATCTTCGAGAAGATCGTGCGTAACTCACAAGTCAACACCAGAGGCACGATCTTCCAGAAGTCAGTTCAATTGCTAGCATACGCTGATGACATTGACGTGATTGGACGAACACAGCGAGCTGTCAATGAGGCATTTGCTGGCATTGAAGCAAAAGTGGCAAAAATGGGTCTGCCGGTAAATGAGGGCAAAACTAAGTACATGCTGTCATCAAGAAAGGACACATAATATCGACGTCTCGGACGGAGCGTCACACTAGGCAACAGAAACTTCGAGGTAGTCAAGGACTTCGTCTACCTCTGCTCCGCGGTAAACAGGGACAACAACATCAGTACCGAAATCAAACGCAGAATCATGCTTGCCAATCGCTGTTTCTTTGGGCTCAAGAGGCAATTGAGTAATAAAGCCCTCTCTGGAAGGACTAAGCTAGCTTTACATAGCAGCTTGGTTATCCCAGTCCTACTTTATGGCGTGGAAACATGGATGTTACCAAAGATGGATGAAGAATCCCTTATTCTTTTCGAGAGAAAAGATTCGCTTGCGATTTTTCGTCCTGTTTGCGTTGATGGCATCTGGAGCAGAAACAGACTCTATGGGCTGTACAGCGACATGCGCCTGGTCAATCGTCTACGGATATTACGCTTAAGATGGCTAGGCCATGTAGACCATATGGACACCACATTTAATGTCCTTATGATAGCCTTGGTTCAACTCTTTGTAAGTAATTTTCACAATGAATACCTAAGTCAAAAGACTTCTGAAGTCTTTTTGTCTATAGTGTGTACGGTTAAAAATTCCTGAATAGCTTTTTCAAAAGTTATGAATCTTTACGTATATACTACGGTACTTTGAAGATAGACGTTTTTCTTCAGGTAGACTATAAAGAGACGGCCCTCGTCGTCATCGAGTTTAAGTTCTCATTAAGTTCTCTCTACTTTCGAAGATTTTAAACAACAATCTCCGAGCATCAGGAGTCTTCAGTATAAGGCAATCTTGTCGGTTCTTCTTCTTCTTCATCTTCTTCTTCTTCTTCGTCTTCGTCTTCTTCTTCTTCTTCTTCTTCTTCTTCTTCTTCTTCTTCTTCTTCTTCTTCCTCTTCTTCTTCTTCTTCTTCTTCTTCCTCTTCTTCTTCCTCTTCTTCTTCGTCTTCGTCTTCTTCTTCTTCTTCTTCTTCTTCTTCTTCTTCTTCTTCTTTTTCTTCTTCTTCTTCTTATTCTCCTTCTTCTTCTTCTTCTTCTTCTTATTCTTCTTCTTCTTCTTCGTTTTCTTCTTTTTCTTCTTCTTCTTCTTCTTCTTCTTCTTCTTCTTCTTCTTCTTCTTCTTCTTCCTCTTCCCCTTCTTCTTCCTCTTCTTTTTCCTCTTCTTTTTCCTCTTCTTCTTCCTCTTCTTCTTCCTCTTCTTTTTCCTCTTCTTCTTCTTCTTCGTCTTCTTCTTCGTCTTCGTCTTCTTCGTCTTCTTCTTCTTCTTCTTCGTCTTCGTCTTCTTCTTCTTCTTCTTTTTCTTCTTCTTCTTCTTCTTCGTCTTCTTCTTCTTCTTCTTCTTCTTGTGGCGCTACAGTCCGGGGTCCGGTCAACCTCAACCAACATGCCTCTCCAGCCAGCACGATCTTTCGCCAGCTGCCTCCAGTTGCGCACTCCAAGTTGGTAAAGGTCCTTCTCCACTTGTGTGTGCCATTTTAATCTCCTCTGTTGCGTTGCCCCAATGGCTCGGATTCAAAGACTTTTCGGGCCGGATCAGTGGTTTCT
This sequence comes from Eristalinus aeneus, assembly GCA_955652365.1. Classification (NCBI taxonomy): domain Eukaryota; kingdom Metazoa; phylum Arthropoda; class Insecta; order Diptera; family Syrphidae; genus Eristalinus; species Eristalinus aeneus. Next base: position 27,115,238 of record OY019130.1, on the reverse strand, counting down.
ATACGCTATACATGGCCTTGCCATCTTAAGCGTTGTATCCGTAGACGCTTGAGCAGGCGAATGTCGCTGAACAGCCCATAGAGTTCCTCGTTAAATCGTCTCCTCCAGATGCCTTTGCTAACGTCCAAGAACCTGCGCCATAAAATAGGACGGAGATGATCAAGTTGTTATATAAAACGAGCTAAGTCGTTCGAGAGAGGGCTTTATTACTCAACTGCCTCTTGAGCCCAAAGAAACATCGATTGGCAAGAGTGATTCTGCGTTTGATTTCGGTACTGATGTTGTTATCCCTGTTTAAAGTTGAGCCAAGGTAGGCGAAGTCCTTGCCTACTGAAGTTTCTCCTGCCTAGTGTGACGCTCTGTCCGAGACGTCGATGTTGTGTGTCCTTTATTGATGACAGCATATACTCTGTTTTGCCATCGTTTACCAACAATCCCACTTTAGCCGCTTCCGCTTCAATGCCAGCAAATGCCTCACAAACACAACTCTCGCTGTGTGCGTCCAATCACGTCAATGTCATCAGCGTATGCTGATGCTAGCAATTGAACTGACTTCTGGAAGATCGTGCCTCTGGTGTTGACTTGTGAGTTACGCACGATCTTCTCGAGGATGATGATAAAGAAGCCACATGACAGTGCGTCGCCTTGCCTAAAACTTTTTTGACATTGATGGACTTGGTGAGTTCGTTACCGACCTTGATGGAGCAGCGAGAGTTCTTTATCATCATCCTACACAGTCTGATGAGTTTGGTAGAAATGCCAAAACTAGACATGACACTGTATAGCTCGTCTCTATGCACACTGTCATATGTGGCCTTAAAATCAACGAATAGGTGGTGAGTGTCGATTTGCACTTCTTGAGTTTCTTCCAGGATCTACCGTAAAGTGAAGATCTGGTCTATCGTGGACTCCCCTGGCCTGAAACCACACTGATATGGACCTATCAGGTCACGGACAAACGGTTTCAGACGTTCTCACAATACGGCAGAGAGAATCTTGTATGCGATGTTAAAAAGTCTGATCCCTCGATAATTGACGCAGTCAAAGGGGTCTCCTTTCTTGTGGACGACCAAGTACTAATCCAATGAATAAATGAAAACAGAAAACTTTACTATTCCGTTGACTTTTGATCCATATTCATGAAATTTTGATCTTGATGCTATTATTTTGCACACACAGAAATTCGATGTTTTTCCGGATAACGAGTCTTTTCTAAGTTCAGAATGCACTTTTTTCTTTTCTTTTTTACAGGTTTTATTACTGATGGAATAAGGATGTTGTGCCATAAATATGATGTGTTTACAGGAAAAGAGTTTACAGGAGTAGGAGAAAGTTATTAACAAAATAGTGACAAGTTTGAACACATTGGTATTATTGTGCACAGTGCTGTAGAGTTATTCATTCCCTAAAGGTTACTCTACGACGTATAAGAAAGTCTATGAAAAAAAGACAAAGAAGGTGTTGCCTAACAAAGAACGTCAATTTAATTAAATACATGTCCAACGTGACTGCCCCTCGGAAGCATGAAGAAACTGCGTCAGCATACTTAACTTCTTACAATGCGGGGATTCTTAGAATTCGGGCATAGTGTATCGCATTTGTTGATCTATACTGAAAAATGAATAGTTACCCGAGACGATGTCTAGTTAATTAAAAAGGGGACTTCAGAGCAGACGACTTCAATTACTTAAGTCATGTGTACGATGCTTGTACGCAAGCAAATATTTAAGACATCAAATGGGACTTTGTTATGCCGGGTTATTTTCCAAACGTAAATCACGATCACATTCAACATCTCGTGTTGTTATTTATGAAAACATTGACCACCAAAGTACATTGGGAAATCCGATTGTTTTAATTTGTCATCCGTTCACTCCGTGCTAACACAATGTTCCAGGCTAGATTAATAGGAAAATAATGGTTTTTGTTATATTTTCCAGGAAATAGTGGAATAATAATAAAGAAAACGTTATGAAACTACAGTTTGAGATTCAAATTTAGACGGACGCTGAAGGTTTAGTTTTCTGGGTTGACACTAACACTCCAAGTATGCCCTTTAAAATGAAGGACGTAAAGATTTGATTAGATTTTATTTTTCATACACTTTCCTTATATATTGTAACTTTCCCATCTGCCAGTTTGACAGCATTACTGTTGATTAAAATTGTACTAGCTAAGCAAATAGTTTTGGAAGTTCTCACAAATTATGCTCACCCTGTACCTCAATGCGGTTTTGCAGTATTTAAATAATTTTTTTAACATCAATTTTGTTGAGAACTGCTTTTGTTTCCTCATCCATTAAACATTTTTTTCCAAGAAAATGTCGCCTTGTATCCGTCGATATTGGCCGATGGAATGTAGAATACCTTCCCTTTACTGATAGACTGCAGCACTATAGGATCGGAAGATCATCTCTGTGAAGAACAAAATTTGGGTTCAGTAGCTCAGGCGATTTCTTCGGATGAGTAGGTGTCATTCAAATAGTTTCTCACCCACATGTTATGATTTAACCGACTATACCAGGTATACCCATATGAAGTGAGCGTCAAGATACAAACGTCTCGATAGGAAACATTTGTTGTGAACGAGCCTTTATTTTATATTTTGTTTGTTTGCTATGACATCTGTAAAAAGTATTTAGTTTACATCAAGTCATTGAACAGACAACATAATATTTTTTCATCGTGTTAAAAATATCGAATTTTGTACCAGAAAGTGATGATTTGCGGAAAGCATTAATTTTTTGTTTTCATTTGAAGAAAAGTGCTGCAGAGTCGCATCGAATGCTTGTCGAGGCATATGGTGATCATGCCCTATCAGAAGCAACATGCAAAAGATTGTTTCAACGGTTCAGAAATAATGATTTTGATGTGAGAAATGAAGACCGTGGAAGACCACCAAAAAAGTTTGAAGGCCCCGAATTGCACACGATATTAGATGGAGATGACACTTTGAGTCAAATGCAAATGGCAGCAATGTTAAATGTTGCACAACAAACAATTTCTGACCGTTTAAAAGCTATGGGAAAGATCCAAAAGTGTGCCACATGAATTGAATGCAAGACAGATGGAAAACCGAAAAAACACTTGTTAAATTTTGCTTCAAAGACACGAAAGAAAATCGGTTTTGCATCGGATTGTTACTGGCGATGAAAAATGGATTTATTTTAAAAATCCTAAATGGAAGAAGTCATGGGTTAATCTGGGACAACCATCGACATCGACTGCAAAACCAGATCGATTCGGCAAAAAAAAGTAGATATGCTCAGGCTTATAGCTTTAAATATAGCCCAAGACCAGGTACACCAGGAGCAGAAAGAAAAGATCAAGTACCAGAAGAGGTTAAAAATACTGTGTGTTTGGTGGGACCAGAAAGGTGTGCTGTACCACAAAGTCCTAAAACCTGGTGAAACCATTAATACTGATCGCTACCGACAACAGATGATCAATTTGAACCATGCATTGATCGAGAAACGACCAGAATGGGCCAGAAGACACGGCAGGGTAATTTTGCTCCATGACAATGCACCTGCACACAAAGCAAAACCGGTTCAGGATACAATCAAAACACTTGGCTGGCAGCAGCTACCCCACCTGCCGTATTCACCAGACTTGGCTCCTTCCGACTACCATTTGTTTTCATCGATGGGACACGCATTGGCTGAGCAGCACTTTGATTCCTACGAGGAGGTCGAAAATTGGGTGAAACTGATTGGTTTGCTTTAAAATACGAACAATTTTATTGGCGTGGTATTCACAAATTGCCAGAAATGTGATCTAAATGTGTAGAAAACAATGGCCAATACTTTGAATAAAATGATTTTACTTTCCCATTAATAATTAGTGTTTTATTTTCAAAAAATGTTTGGATAAAGTTCCAAATAGTACTCACCCCTGACTTCCTTGAAAAATTTTTTATAGGTAGCCCTGCACAAAGGAAGCGCAAATCCAAATGGTCTTTTCCCGCAAATAACGGGAAAGGACGAAAAGAACATTTTTAGTTTTGGTATTCAGGACTTAATGGTCGTGGTCGCCGTGGCGTAGTGGGTAGAGTGCGACGCTCACAAGCCGAAGGGTCTAGGTCCGACTCCCAGCTCAACACCAATTTTTCGAATTTTTCACGGCACCACCTCTTTCGAGCTGCTGACAACACTCAAAGAGTAATAACTGTCTAAGAAAGCTTCTCAAATTTCGCCGTTTGGAGTCGACAAAAAACTGTAGGTCCCCTCTACTCGTGAAAGAACAGTAGCGCGCACAACACGAGTAGTTGATGAGCAAGCTAGGCCCTGGTCCCCCTTTGGACTGTAGCGCATGTGAATAAAATGTATATTAAGTTAAAGCTAGAAGAAAGTACTTTTTTTTTGTATATACCGTTCCAATCCATCAACAACTTTTGAAGTTATAGCGAATTTTGTGAAAAAAAACTATTTTTAATAATATAATTTATGTTTCCTTAAAAAATGTGTACCAAAGGTGTATTGTTTTCAATGTCATATAAAGGCTCACCTTTTTACCTTTTTAACGATACCAAACATAATATACTTACTGCGATAAAAACTAAATAACAAACCTCTTATTTTCTTCCACATAACTCCTGCTAATACTGCAAGTGGCTTTTGTATTTTTAATTTTTTAAGTTTATCATACACAAAAAGTGGAATATGTATGGGGAGGCATGCTGCCCCCCTGCAACCCCCCTGTTTGGCCACAGACAGGATTTGGGGTAGGTGCAAGTTTGCTTGTATTCAATGAGTACTTGTCTTAATGTTGAAAAATAAATACTTAAAAAACAAGAAAATTAACTTTTAGTTGTTAGGCATCACACATTTTTTATGTGTTATACAGTACTTAATTTTTGAAATCAGTCCAGCACTTCTTAACAAATCCAATGTGGTTGAATGGTTATTTAAAATAGTCGCGAGTTTAAATAGGTTGTATTTATTTTCTATGATTCTGCACAATTTATTTAATTTTTACCGATGGTCATGGACAACGCACGCTTGCGCAGAAATGTGACAACTCTTTGCATAGATTACTCAGCGAGAGTTGTTATCTTTACTTGCACCCGTTATTGTTAGGTAACGGGCATTTTATTGTTGATGCAAATGCGTCAAGCGTGAGAAATTGAAAGCTTTGATATTTGCTATTGTTGAAAATGTAAGGAAATTGTGTTTTGTAATACGTGGGAGGAATAATGGAAGGCTAGGTACATATGTTTCTATAACTGTGTTTCAAAGCTAGTTATTATAACCAACATTGTCACAAACTTGTATATAGTTGTGAAATTTGTTTTTTTGAGTATTTATTTTTCAACATTAAAACAAGTACTCATTGAATACAAGGAAACCTGCACCTACCCCAAATCCTGTGTGTGGTCAAGCAGGGGGGTTGCAGGGGGGGCAGCATGCTCCCGCATAGATATCCCACTTTTTGTGTATGATAGACTTAAAAAATTAAAAATACAAGAGCCACTTGCAGTATTAGCAAGAGTTATGTGGAAGAAAATAAGAGGTTTGTTATTTAGTTTTTATCGCAGTAAGTATATTATGTTTGGTATCGTTAAAAAGGTAAAAACGTGAGCCTTTATATGACATTGAAAACAATACACCTTTGGTACAAATTTTTTAAGGAAACATAAATTATATTATTAAAAAATATTTTTTTTTCACAAAATTCGCTATAACTTCAAAAGTTGTTGATGGATTGGAACGGTATATACAAAAAAAAAAGTACTTTCTTCTAGCTTTAACTTGATACCCATTTTATTCACATGCGACTTACCGTTTCGAAGATATTAAGTCCTGAATACTATAAATAAAAATTTTCTTTTCGTCCTTTCCCGTTATTTGCGGGAAAAAAACCATTCGGATTTGGGCTTCCTATGTGCAGGGCTACCTATAAAAACAATTTCAAGGAAATCGGAGGTGAGTACTATTCGGAACTCCACCCAAATGTTTTCATACTGGTATATCTGGTACACAGCTCGATTCAGTGAACCCGCTCCTTTTTTCGAGACTCCTCGTCAAAATTGTTGTTTAAGTAAATTTTTCCAACTCCTTCCATCCAGGTCCAAATCATGGCCGTTATGGCCCACGGTACAGATATGAAGGTAATATCTTGCGCATGTGTCATCAAAAGTAAAAAAAAAAACAAAATCTAAGATGGCTGACCAGAGTGACATTGATGTTTGTTTTCATATGATTTTGCATTGTAATTCATATTGGTTTGGTTTCTTTACGGACGTTTTTCATTATTTATAGTTGCAAATATTAATAAAGTGAAATTGTGGAAGAATAATCAATTGTGAATAAGTACCAAGTGTCTCGAAATGTATTTGCTATGCGAAAAAAAGTAAAAATACAACAATTTTGGATGAACGCGTATTGCAAGGGTGCTTATTCGGCATTAATTCGAAAAGATACTGTGTATTAACATAAGTTTTCAATAAAGTTTAAATTGTCTATTTGTAAATCTATGAAATTTGTTTTTTTAATTTTCCTCTTTCTTTTCACTGAATTATCTTCTACTGCACTATTAAGGTGTTTAATTCTAAAATACATTCTGGATCTGAAATAAATTTCCTTAACTTTTCTATCGGTCGGTATGTCTATGGATAAATTTATTAAGTGCTTTAAGTAATTGCGGCAGTATACTATGTTCTTTTAAAACATATTAAAATGTTCAAAAATTAAATTAAATTGATTCCAATTTCCAAACAAACCCCTTATCATGACAACTTGAACATATCTGGACCCTTAAGCGTTTCGTCATTTCAAGTTGTTTGTTAAAATTGACCAAATCAATTATTATTATGCAGGAGAAACTGTCTTTCCTTCGTCGGCTTTTTTGGTCACTGTTGATTTTCAATGAAACTAGGTTATTTCATTGTTATTATCCCAATGTTTCGGCAGGGATTGCTGCCTTCATCGGGGGATATTTTTTTATTGAAACATTAAAACAAATTATGTTACATACATACATAGTGACAATGCAATGTAACAAGTGGATAATAAACTTACATTAATTGTGTTGTTTTTACAAATGGATGTGGATGTTAGTCTAAATGTTCTTTAAAATTATCACAAAAAACAAAATTCACAATGAAACAAAATATTGAGCACTTCCGTGTGTGAAGATCAGTCAAGAATGATTTGAAATTTAAAATTTGATTTAAATACAATATGTCTAAGCCGTTACAAGTGCTGAATATACGGCAGATATGTTCTGTATGTCCTATTTCCTATTCTTGTTGGTCTTGATTATGTGCAGGGTTTCCAGAGTGTACCTTTTGCTAGTATGTTTTTCCGTTTGCAGGATGTTGACGTCATCAAGGTCGGGTAGATAGTTTGTCTGGACGCAGTGATTAGCTAATGCTGTTTTGACTGAGTTCTTGTTGTTGATGTCTGATTTATGGCCAGCTAATCTTTGACGATCTTCGTCATTTCGACTTTCGTCATTTCGCTTATCGTATTCTAGTTTCTCCTTAACTTTCATCTCATCAAATGAAAGTACGCATATTCTATCCATTTCTTCCAAATCGGCTAATATGTGAATCGATGGATGTGTTGACATTATGAGGACAACAAGTATTTTATAATAAATTATCGGCACTTACCTAGATACCAAAAGTCTATTTTGAGCTCGTAAGTCTCGTACAGTCGTTTCGCTATTATCCTTTTTAAGTGGTAATAAGATTGAAGGCACAGCATCATCCTTCAGTCGTCTAGTTTTTAACGATATTCCATACTGCACATATAAAGGATTCAATGGCACAAAATCACTTTTCTTAAAATGTTTTGAGCAAATTCTCTCCGTTTTAACGCTGAACTTATCACTCCGACCACACAAAAATACCCATTGTTTAAAAACCCGTACACTGCACAGCGCATTTTAAAAACTTGAAAATTGTTTACATTAATCAAAACACAATGAGGCCGCCGTGGCGTAGTGGGTAGAGTGCGACGCTCAAACCACTAGGGTCTAGATTCGATTCCCGGCTGAACACCTCGAATTTTTCACGGCACCACCTCGTTCTTCCTGCTGACAACACTCAAAGATTAATAACTGTCTAAGAAAGCTTCTTAAACTTCGCCGTTCGGAGTCGACAAAAAACTGTGGGTCCCTTCTACTCGTGAGAGAACAGTAGCGCGCACAAACACGAGTAGTTGATGTGCAAGCTAGGCCCTGGTCCCCCTGTACAGTCCACAGGTGCCAACAATCAATTATGATTATAACTAAATTCGTGCTAAAAGATGGCGTAACTTGTATTATTCCACTGCTATTATTCCATTGGAACAAGCGTTGGAAAGCGACTTTTGTTGTTCGTCATTTTAGTATTTATCATTCATATGAATCGTAAACAATACTATTTTTTTTTCCTCAAATATGTTGAACTTTGTGCCTGAAAAAGAGTTTTTACGGGGAGTTCTTCTTCATTATTTTAATATAAAGAAAACTGCTGCCGAAACTCATCGTTTTTTGGTGGAAGTTTATGTTGAACATGCGCTAGTTGAGTGAAGATTCGAAAGGTGGTTTGCACGATTTAAAAGTAAAGATTTTGGCTTGGAAGTCGATGAACGTCCTGGGCAGCCTAAAAAGTTTGAAGATGAAGAACTAGAAGCATTACTCCAGATCGTTGCCAAACACAAGAGGAGCTTCCAGAATCTTTTGGGTGTCAGTCAAGCAGCCATTTCAAAACATTTAAAAGTACTTGATATATTCAAAAGCAAGGAAATTGGGTTCCACATGAACAAAGCCAAGAGACGTCAAAAGGCGGTTTTGCATGATCGAAGTGCTACTGGAATGGAACAAAAGGAAGTCATTTTTGAAGCGACTAGTTACTGCTTGTGATGATGCAAAATGGATTCACTAGGACAACCCCAAGCACAAAAAAAACACAGGTGAAACCCCGCTAACCAGATAAGTCTACGGAAAAGCCGAATATTCATGGCGTGAAAGTAATGCTCTGGCGGCATCAAAAGGATGTGCTTCATTATGAGCTGCTAAGACCGGGTGAAACCATCAATGGACAGTGCTAACGAACACAGTTGATCCGTTTAATCGCAGTAGACGAAAAACGCCCCCAATACACGACTAGATACGAGTCAACATGACATCACTCGGCCCAACGTTGCTATTTCGGTTAAAAACTATTTGGAAAGGAAGGAAGGAAGTTTTCCCCTACCAGCCTAGACAGGAAAAAGTCATAGTCAATACTTTGAATAATACTATTGTACATGTTTTTCTTTAATAAACATTCTGCGGTTATATAATAATAATAATAATAATAATAATAATAATTGTTGGCGCTACAGTCCAAAGGGGGACCAGGGCCTAGCTTGCTCATCAACTACTAGTGTTGTGCGCGCCACTGTTCTCTCACGAGTAGAAGGGACCTACAGTTTTTTGCCGACTCCGAACGGCGAAATTTGAGAAGCTTTCTGAGACAGTTATTACTCTTTGAGTGTTGTCAGCAGCTCGAAAGAGGTGGTGCCGTGAAATATTAGAAAAATTGGTGTTGAACTGAGAGTCGAACCTAGACCCTTCGGCGTGTGAGCGTCGCACTCTACCCACTACGCCACGGCGACCACAATAGCGGTTATATACACAATAGTAAAATAAGATTTCAGTAAAAATAATGTATAACTTGTTTTTGAACAAAAGATTCGGATGTTTGACTTTTTGGTAGGAAACTGTGTGCATCTTATTCATTTTTACCTCACCCTGATGTCCAGAGTTTACTTTATGCTTCCGAAAGTACCTTATGAAAGCAATTAATAGTTTCATACAATGTGCATGTTTTATGGCCGTTAATAAACGTTAAGATCAAAACGTATAGTGGCTTAAAACTAAATCTTAAATGCAATAACAGACTCTTCGATTCGAATACCTGTGTTTCGAAGCTTTCGAAGCAACAAAAGTGCATAGGCTACGCAGCGGTGACTCACACCACCAGCATCCGCTGTAAGCACCACTGTCACAACATCAGAAATATCCCATTACCAATTGCAGACAACTTCATAAAGTGAAAATATCTTTGCAAGTATTGTGCTGAAAGTGTATCGCTGCCCAAATTAAAATCAAAAAATGCAATAAATCCAACGAAATTCCTAATAAAAACAATTCCTAATGGCTACCCAAAAGCCCGGCGAGTGGGCGAACTCGTTACTCGCCCGATTCGAGGACCAGGTAAGCGAAAAACGCAAATTGAGAAAATCCACCCAAATGAAAAATGTAAAAGTGCTGTCAAACTTTGTTCCCTATCGATCGGAAAAAGGACCATTCTGTGGGAGAGAGTACGAAAATCGGGAGCAAGATAGCATTAGTTTGTTATGATTTTGTGATGAATGAAAGCGTACGTTTGTTTACATTCGAACCGGCATTGGTCTAGTAGGGTTCCAACATATTATTGAATGAATGCAGGCACCTGATAAATGATGAATGATGCCGAAATGAGAGTGTGTGCGCGCTGCGAAAGGGAGACAAGCGTTTATTTACATTGAGTTGTGAATGAAAGACATGGTTTCGTTTTCTTTTTTTCCCGAATAGCTTCCAAACAAAATCGGCATATATGGCACACAGGCGAGACTCAGCCAAGACCAATTGATAAACTGCTTAATTCAGATATCCAGATATCGCTTCTCGTTGGTGATATCAGGCCTGACGAAGATGTTGCAGCGTGTTAACGAGAGTGCCGTAAGTTTTGTTGTGATTCACTGTGTTTAGTTTCTTATTTAAATTCCCTGCTTGCAGATTGCCCAGTTCCGTATGCCTGAATCAGAACGCTACTACTACGATTCATTGATAATTATTCTGACAACTTTAGAGAGATGTTTGACCAATCAGTCGAAGGATACGGCTAGATTTGAGGAGGCCATGAATGTGAAACTGCTGCTGAGAGAGATTTCGCAGTTCATTGATGTGCAGAGTGAGACGAATCCAAATGCTGCGCAGCTGAAGGCCCTAGCTTCGAAGGTACTCTTTGCACTGTCGCAGAATCATTTCTCAGCTGTATTCAATCGAATATCGGCGAGGATACAGGAGCTGACTGCGTGCTCGGAGGAGAATCCCGACTACAGCGACATAGAGCTGATACAGCATATTGACATGGATGTAACTAAACTTACTAAACTATTACAAGGTTCGTAAGATTCCGGTTCCAATTCTTATTTCACTGACTGCGTGGCGTCATATGAGTAAATTTTTCTTTTCCCACGAACATGCAAGCATATGTATATAGATAGTTATGGTAAGGAGCTGAACTGAGATTAGCATACAATACCAACGGTATTTTTGCGTTGAATTCATTTTTGAAGTGTGACTGTCTTGCGCAAAATGGGTACGAATCATTTTGGGAACATGTTTTTTTTGAATTTCAATTGGTCACTCGCTTTGTCGGTTGTCTGGCGGATGATAAAATCTCCTTCGTCCTTCAGGAAAAAAGCTTTTATTCAGGCAGATACGCTTACGGACCATATTCAAACACCAAGTTTAATAAAGACCTTTATACAACTACAACAGGCTGGAAGAGAGGATCAGGAAGCGAACAAATTTATTGAGAAGATCCCAAAGATTAATTCAGTTAAAATTAAGCACCGCATTATCGACTTTTGATCGATAAGTGTCGCAAAGTATCATATTGAAGTAATGTGAAGCTGTTATTCAAAAATTCAGCAAAAGTAGCATTTCTTACTGGTGACACTCGTCTGTTCATCTTATTGCGTTGCTAATAAAGGGAATCGCATTCAAATTTCATGATAGCGAGAGGAGTACCAGCATTATAGTGTTCCGTCAGTTAGGCCATGATCTTAGGTAGTTCAGTTAAGTTTCAAAAATCTGGAGGTTTGGAGAATTTCTCTGTGATCTTAGAATTTCGTAGCCATCTCATCTAAGTATGCGCGGCTTTAATTTATTTTATCTTAAATATCTTGCCTTGCTTTATGAATGGCTTAGAGAAGATGTACGCCCCTGCGGACCTAAATGCAGTGTATGTATGCATTTAGAAAAATGTGTATGGTCATTTTTCATTAGAAGCAAAGTGGTCTCTAATTGTTAAAATGGTTCTAGGTGAAAAATTGTATTGTTCGAGCTTAAAATTTAAGCATTCATGTTGAAAAACTAGTCTTCACATTGATAAATTCAACGAAGAAGACGAAAAAAATGTAAAAGGATTCAAAACAACATCTTGAAATTGCGATTTAAGGGTTTACACATTGATAGCAGCATGAAGCATAAACATGTTTGCTACCGACCCTAATGCTGCCACCATTTTTTCGTCCACCACATGCTTTCTACGCCAACAAAACTCAGAATTTTCTTTCCAAGAAAATATTCGGCTTTCACATAAATTTTCTTGCACCATAAAGAAGGACAGCGACTAAAAAAATATTGTGCAGTTTCGTGCTTCAAGTGAGGGTTTTTTTTAATCGAATGCCACTTATAGAAGGATGTATAGAGCTTATAGAAATAATGACTGACGGGAGACATACTTTACTTAATTTTTGTGTTGATGTTAATTTTATGTACTAAAGAATTAAGGTTGGACTAACTCCTTACTATCTCAATGCACCCAGTTATGACACTCTCCAAGATGTGAATGTTGTGCCTTCTTGATGAACACATACATGCACTGTGTCTTTCCGTCATTAACCGCCTGAGTTTTTATGTCACTAAAAGGTGGAACTGACACACAAAAGCGACGTTTTGTTTAAAATCAAATGAAATGAAGGGTTCTGTGTATTTGTTATCGTCCTCAAGGGAGCAGCAAGAGTTCTCCAACATTACCTTAAACTGTTTGATAAGTTTAAAAAAAAATCAGTATTTAACATGATATGCGTCATTAGAAAAATACAAGGCTGCAATTAGGTTCCTTTGTTTTGATTCGAAAGTCGATATATCTTGAGTGTAACTAGCATCACTGGTAATTTCTACACGACACTAGGAATTTTTGGTGTGGTCGCCGTGGCGTAGTGGGTAGAGTGCGACGCTCACACGCCGAAGGGTCTAGGTTCGACTCCCAGCTCAACAGCAATTTTTCGAATTTTTCACGGCAACACTTCTTTCGAGCTGCTGACAACACTCAAAGAGTAACAACTGTCTAAGAAAAAGCTTCTCAAATTCTGCCGTTCGGAGTCGGCAAAAACCTGTAGGTCCCTTCTACTCGCGAGAGAACAGTAGCGCGCACAACACGAGGAGTTGATGAGAAAGCTAGGCCATGGCCCCCCTGTGGACTGTCGCGCCAACAATTATTATTATTATTACTATTATTACTAGGAATTCTGACTTGTTTTTAATTCCAGCACTACCTTGCAAAGAAAACCTCTTTGGATAAATTTAACATGCTGACGTGGACTTCTGCAACCGATTCTGCCAGATTACCCCTTTCCTACTTTGTGGTGAACCAACCACAAATGAAGCTATGGGCCGAATTTACTCGTTTTATCGTACAGTTCGAAAAGCTACAATTGTCGAAGCACTTTTGCCACTCTGATTGAGGTATCTCCAAAACATGCATTCTAAACGCATCAACCGCTTCTTCAGGTGTCGAAAAACGTTGATCTCTCATTTTATTTTTTACGTACGGGAATAAAAGGAAGTCTTTCGGTGCCAAGTCAGGCCTATACGGCGGATGACTCATCAAATCGATGTTTTGAGCGCTCACAAATGCAGTTTTTTGAGACGATATGTGATGTCGTGGCGAAGAGTGATCCGTCTTCGGCGGTTGGTTTTCCTGATTTCTTGGAAGACAACTGGCAAACAAATGGTTGTGTACCACTCAGAATTGACTGTTTTGCGTTGTTCTAGTGGTACGGTTGCGACAGGTCCAGTTTTTCCGAAAAAACAGGCGACCACTTGCTTGGAAGAGCTTCGTGCGCGAGCAACTTTTGTTGGATTTGGCTCAATTTAAAACACCCATACAGTCGGCTGCTGTAGACTTTCGGGCTCATACGGGTAAATCCCCGATTCATCACCTGTCACGATGTCATAGACGTGTTTCGAAGCACCGCGATCATATTTTTGGAGCTTTTCTTTCAACCAATCGATACGACCTTTTTTGATCGATTGACGAATTGGAATTTGACGCAAAAAAAATAGTATGTCAAAACGTTCTGAGTACGTATAACCTCAAAATGACAAACTTTACGATAGAGGTGGCAGTTGACAGATTGTAACACTAGGGTTGTCCAATCCCGAAATATAAAAGGTAACCTTCGTACAATAAAAACTTCTAAGACTAAGTCATTTCTGAAAGTGGTAAATATCAGCTCTGATAAATGCCAACTTAGATGGTAGAATCAGTGTGGATTGTGGCAGCTGTGTGGATTTTATTCTTTAAAATGCTCTTTTAACAAATTCTTGAGCGTTCCCACAGCTACATATTTTCAAAAGACGATGTAGACGGTCTTGCCAAATATCACATATTTGATATTTTTAGGAGCACCACAAAAACTTAATATTACACGGACATATTTAAGACCAATATGGCCTCAGTCTTTTTTCATTTTTTCTGTTTAAAATATAGATTATTAATTCTTGTTGCCTACTTTCAGAAACCATCACCAAATTTCGATCCAAGAAAGCCCCACCATTGATACTGCTCAACTCCCTGGAAAAGGCAATCTGGAACTGGATTGAATATCACCCTCTCGAATTTCAGGATTTGCAGCGAGGTGTGAACAGAGATATCTCCACGTAAGCTTCAATGAATCCATTCGGCTCCCCAAGCGACATTTGATTTTTTCACAATTGTCTAGGTGCTGGGAACCTCTCCTTGACTTCGTAGAAGCCTACAAAGTTGAGAATAAAAAGAGCAAAACCACAGTCTGGTCTCTACAGATGCTCCTCTTGATCCTCAATCCAGTAAGAAATTCATTCAAAACTAGTTTTAAGCTAACCTTTTCCTACTTTTAGGCTTCCCTGGAAGCAACTGTGAATGAAATTCAACAAATGGACAAGGAGAGGGAAAAGGATAAGGACAAGGAGAAAGTTCAAAGCAAAGCCCCGACATCACGCGACAAAGACGTCTCCGTGAAGCAGTTCATTGAGAGTGTAAAACGCGGACTTGGACCACATTCGCCATCCAAACAAGTCACAGAATCTGCAGCCATTGCCTGTGTGAAGCTGTGCAAAGCGTCGACCTACATAAACATCAGTGATTCGAACAATGTCATCTTCAAATTGGTTCAGTACATTATGAACGACCTGAAGGCACTGCTCTTCAACCCGGTGAAGCCGTTTTCCCGAGGACAAGGTTATAATTTCGCGGATATTGAGCTGATGATTGATTGCTGGGTATCTTGCTTTCGCATAAACCCCCACAACATTGAAACATTGAAGGTGTGCCTGAACCTCTCTTCGCCACCAGCCTATCATTTCGTCATTGTTTGCGCCTTGCTGAGGTAAGTCTGAGAACTTTCCTCAAAGCCATGGAACTAAGTGATTGCTTCCGCAGACTTGCACACATCTATGTGGACTTTAGAATGCCGAACAAGAACCCATTCCGCATAGTCAACCAACCACGCCTGCCGTGGTGGCCACAAACTGATGTTGTTCATCATCGGTCTGCAGAGTTGAGGGCTTTATTCACAGACACCCTCAACAAAGCCACTCAGGGATATATCGCACACACACCTCTTCGCATGATCACTTCGTTGACTCTCAAATCAAAGGATGCACAGAAGGGATTGACGAGAGCTGAGGAGGGACCAGCGCACAAGATGCTTCTATTACTCCTAGTCCGCTTGATTCATGCCGATCCAACATTGCTCCTAAACGTAAGTAGATTGGTGACAGCTTTGAGTTCCCTATCATTTCTCGAATCACCCTTGGCAGACACAGGGAAAAGTGGCACACGAGGTTCAGAGTTCGACGCTCGAACTCATTAACGGCTTGGTGAGCCTCGTCCATCAACCGACTATGCCAGATGTTGCCCAAGAGGCAATGGAAGCCTTACTGGCCCTTCATTCACCGGAAAAGATCGAAGTTTGGAATCCCGAAGCGCCTATTAACACGTTCTGGGACGTGAGCTCGCAAGTGTTATTCTCGATTTCACAAAAACTTATTCAACACCAAATCGCAAACTACACGGACGTGTTGAAGTGGTTGCGGGAGATCCTAATCTGTCGGAATACCTTCCTGCAGAGGCACAAGGACTACGCACACGTGGGCAGTCAGATTGCCATTTGCAAGCAGGCGCACATTAAGTTGGAAGTTGTATTCTTCATGTATCTGTGGTCAGTGGACTTGGATGCGGTTATCACGTCACTGTCATGTCTTGGGCTCCTGGTCGAGGAGGCCGAGATACGCTATGGACAGGACGAGATGGCTGTGGGATTTGTAATGCCCAATTATCATATTTATCAAGAGCTTGCTCAACTTTCAACAGGTGGGGTAGTGGGACTTGCAGTGTTTGACATTTGACTAAACTCAGACTTCCTTTCCAGCCAACACCGACACTCGATTCTGTTTCTACGACAATATTGATGGCAGCTCGATTTTAAGTAAGGATGTTTAATTTGTTGATAAGTTGTATTTTTGGAATGATGTTTGTTTTGGATCTTAGGTCGTATGGTTCTTCAGAAACGGATTATGCTCCTTCTTCGCAAAATCGAAGTGTGTGCAAATGGAGTTCAACCGGCTTGGGAGGAAACCTTTCGGTAAATACAATTCTTTACACTTTTAGTGTTGTGAAATGTCTCATGTGTAAATCAATGCTTTCTTTCGATTTAATTAGTAGTCCACATAACACGGGTTTCTATATCTCCTACGAAAACTGCGAGCTAAGAAAGATATCCTTTCTAGCACTCGACAAGCCAATGCCCCACTAACAACGCTCTCCTTATCGATTTTAATTGCATATAAACAGTGATATATAGGGGTATAAGGTGACCAGGGCCCAATTTTCTCTTGTGAACCGTTCCACTGTTCTCTCACGAGTAGAGGGGATCTACAGTTTTTTGTCAACTCCAAACAGAGATTTTTGAAAAGCTTTTCATGCTTCTCTTTAAGTGTTGTCAGCATCATTAACGAAAATTTTTTTTTCAATGTCACTTCCGGCATATTATATATCCGGCTCAGTTTCAGCCAGGTGCCATGAACCAATGAATGTCCCTGAAGCATGTCCTCAATTTAATAATAATTGTATGGCGCGACAGTCCACAGGAGACCATGGCGTAGCTTGCTCATCAACTACTCGTGTTATGCGCGCTATTGTTCTCTCACGAGTAAAAGGGACCTACAGTTTTTTGCCGACTCCGAACGGAGAAGTTTGAGAAGCTTTTTCTTGGACAGTATTACCATATTCTTTGAGTGTTGTCAGTATCTCGAAAGCGGTGGTGCCGTGAAAAACTAGAGGAATTCAGCCGGGAATAGAATCAATACCTTCAGCGTGTGAGAGTCGCACTCTATCCACTACGCCACGGCGGTCCTTGACTTGGTACTTGCGTTATCTGCAATTTTTGGACTCCCTTCTATAAGCCAACAAACAAGTTAATTGAAATTCCTAATCTATTCGAGCGTGTTCTCTTCTAAAGTAACTCGTCAACTACATACATATAGTGTGAGTACGAATGTCACTACGTCGCTTCCCGTTTCCATAAAAAAATAAAATACTGAGCGGCATGCCCCATCGATGAAAACAAATGGTAGTCGGAAGGAGCCAAGTCTGGTGAATACGGCGGGTGGAGTAGCTGCTGCCAGCCAAGTGTTTTGATTGTATCCTGAGCCGGTTTTGCTTTGTGTGCAGGTGCATTGTCATGGAGCAAAGTTACCCTGCCGTGTCTTCTGGCCCATTCTGGTCGTTTCTCGATCGATCGATTGTCGGTAGCGATCAGTATTAACGGTTTCACCAGGTTTTAGGACTTCGTGGTATAGCACACCTTTCTGGTCCCACCAAACACACAGCATTGTCTTCTTGCAGAATTGATCTAGTCTTGCAGTCGAGGTTGATGTTTGTCTCAGATTAATCCATGATTTTTCATTTTTCATCGCCAGTAACAATCCGATGCAAAACCGATTTTCTTTCGTGTCTTTGAAGCAACATTTTACGAGTGTTTTTTCGGTTTTCCATCTGTCTTTCATTCAATTCATGTGGCACTCATTTTCCACACTTTTGGATCTTTCCCATAGCTTTTAAACGGTCAGAAATTGTTTGTTGTGCAACATTTAACATTGCTGCCATTTGTTTTTGACTCAAAGTGTCATCTCCATCCAATATCGTTTGCAATTCGGCGTCTTCAAACTTTTTTGGTGGTCTTCCACTTCTTCATTTGTCACATCAAAATCATTATTTCTGAACCGTTGAAACCATCTTTTTCATGTTACTTCTGATAGAGCATGATCACCATATGCCTCGACAAGCATTCGATGCGACTCTGCAGCACTTTTCTTCAGATGAAAACAAAAAATTAATGCTTTCCGCAAATCATCACTTTCTGGTACAAAATTCGACATTTTTAACACGATGAAAAAATATGGTGTTGTCTGTTCAATGACTTGATGTGTATTAAATATTTTTCACAGATGTCATAGCAAACAAACAAAATATAAAATAAGGGCTCGTTCACAACAAATGTTCCCTATCGAGACATTTGTATCTTGACGCTCAATTCATACCGGTATACATGGTAGTAACAAATATCTCTTTTGTTTCCATCAGCAACCAGGACTATAAGGATTTCATTTTTAAATTCTATTAAAAAGTTCACTAAAATTTATTGGTAAGGAAAATCGATTACGCAATATTCGTTGACAACCTTTGCTGATAAGCAATGATTATAAACACGGATCTAATTGCTTCTTCTTCTTCTTGAGGCGCTGTGGTCCGGGGTGGACCTGGGCTTCAACCAACATCTTTCGCCAGCTGCCCCCAGTTGCGCACTCCAAGTTGATTGAGGTCCTTTTCCACTGGTGTGCGCCACCTTAGCCTAGGCCATCCCCTGTTGCGTTGTTCCAATGGCTCGGATTCAAACGGGCCGGAGCAGTGGTGTCCAACGCTCTACTGGCCTAGCCATCTTAAGCTTTTTATCCGTAGATGCTTGACCAGGCTCAGGTCACTGTATATAGAGTTCATCGTTAAATCCTCTCCTCCAGATGCCGTCAATGCAAACAGGAACAAAAATCGCACGCAGAACTTTTATCTCGAAATGACTAAGAGCTTCCTCATCCTCCTTTGCTAACGTCCAAAAACCTGCACCATAAAGTAGAACGGAGATGATCAAGTTGTTATATAAAGCGAGCTTAGAGAGGGCCTTATTACTCAATTGCCGCTTGAGCTTCTTCCTCTTCCTCAGGCTGGAAAATCGATCCAGAAGCTCAGAAAATTATGGGCCGATTAGTCGGCTTAGATACATAATTAAAAGACTTGAACTGTGACTGCTGTGGAAGCCACATTTCGGCCAAGAACATGCCGAAGGTCCAGGTTCGATTCCCGGCTGAACACCTCGAATTTTTCACAGCACTACCTCTTTCAAGCTGCTGACAACACTCAAAGAGTAATAACTGTCTAAGAAAGCTTCTCAAACTTCGCCGTTCGGAGTCGGTAAAAAACTGTAGGTCCCTTCTACTCGTAAGAGAACAGTAGCGCGCAAAACACGAGTAGTTGATGAGCAAGCTAGGCCCTGGTCCCCCTTTGGACTGTAGCGTCAACAATTATTATTATAACCATCCTTTGACAACTTTGCTGGTGCGTTTAGGATTGTTGTCTTGTTGGAACCTCCAGATCAGCGGTATCTTCTCTTCGGCATAAGCCAGCATAATTATTTTTAATCCATTATACCACTTATTCTGTAAATTAAACCTATTCCCGAACCAGAAACACAACCCAAATTTTATTTTCTTTATGCGGTATTGTGGATTCAATCCATCCCTCTTTATTCTTCTGATACCATCTGAATACTTTTTATTATATTTGGATCCGTCAAAAAAGGGACCGTCTTCCAATCAATCGTCGCAATCGTCCTATTTATATGCCTATTTCCAAAGGCTAAGCGCTCTTTCCGGTTCATTACGGAAATAAAAGGCTTACGTCGACTGGAATAGACGACTGAGTAGACCAACACATATGGGCAGTTGCAATTTTTGCACAATTCTTGGTGAGTGGTCATATGAGGTGGTCATCTATTATAGTCGTTTTTCACAAACTTCCTCCGGAGTGCTTGGTTAACGTATTACTAGTTGCCAAATATTTCCGTATTAGTCGGACTATAATAGACCCATAAATTCTACACCTGTATAAGCCTTCGTTAAAGTCTGTAATAGTTTTTGTTTTAAGTTATCATTGTATTTGTATTGCGTCATATTGACAATATGTCATGTAAATCAACAAATTCATAAAAATTATCATTTATACTGTGCCATCTTCAAATCCGGCAATCAATTTATTCTCTGTATCTCAATCACAATCTCAATCACATTTCAAAAAATATTGGCTGAACCCTGCAAGTCAAAGGAAATATGTTTTTTTTTTTTTACAAGAGGGTGCTTTAGTTTTGTTGCTGTAAGTTTCTGACGTTTATTGTTAACTGAATTTTTTAATTTTAATTTATAAACAAAATGTATGTGGGATTTATTTAAAATTAATTAAAGAAAAAACACTTGGAAATTCTAATTGTAACACTTTATTGATAATTTGGGATCTGCTTAGTTTGACGACTGACTTCCCAATGAATTTTGGCTGCTGGATCATGCGTCGTGGTCGTGTTGATTGTTCTCGTGCGTACGTGTGTGTGTTCGGTTTTTTCACTGGTTTTCCGTTCTGTACTCGGTTGTGTCGTACGATTGATCGTCGCCTGATTAGATCCTGTTAGGTCGTCTGTTGCGTTCGTATGTCTGTTAGTTAACTGTCCTATCTCGTCAATCGGCTGCGATGTGATGTACATTCTTACATGTATAATGGTTGTATGTTTACTTTGTTTGGTAAAGTTAAGAAAATCAGGGAAAAATGCAATCTCGAAGCTTCTCTCTATCATCCTCCAAGCAAAAATGTAATTTTGCTTAGTGGGGTGCTACTGTTTTGTCCCTTACAGCATGAATATGAAAACCATATGACTGGAATTAGAAAGACAAATAAATAAAAAAGAGTACAAACGACAGAACGAAACCTTGAATTAAGTTGGTGAGTGACAAACTCTTAAACATTAACAAAAAATTAAAGTAAATAGTTTTAAGATGCTTAGTTTCTAATTAAATGAGAATGAAACTAATCGAGGGATGTAAGCACGAATTTTCGACAAGAAAGCTTACTGTCAGACAATGTGATTCTTCTGATTATAACAGCTCATTTGCATTCCATTTGCAACCTAGGTTAAGTTATCTACGATTCTTGTGATTTCTGGTAAAACTGTGAGAATCTAAAACATTTACCTTCTTGCCTTACAGAAATTGGGAGGCCATCAGTAAGATCCTTCAGACATACCCAAAGTGCAAAACAGAAGACGGACAGGCAGAAGTTTTCCACCGCGGCATGGGTAAACGTCGAGCATCCCACCAAAGCTCCGAACACGACTTGGAGGAGCAAATAACCGAATGGGCAAATATGACATGGTTTTTGTTGGCACTGGGCGGTGTTTGTTTACAGCGACCACGTTCACAACGACAAACTGGCAATTCCAACCCCAACATACCCGTCAATCAGAGCAACCAAAGCATCCAAAGCAACACGAATAGCTCCATTGTACCACACAGCCAAACGCATCTCTCTAACAATGTGCACAACGTGAACAATCCCATAATTGCGCACAACGCAACAATACCACTCAATCCCAATATCAGTGTGTCACTGGGTTCTTTGGCCCAGAACTCAGTGAACTCCGTATCGAGTTCGGTGAGTTCCGGACGAGGTTCCCTGCACCCAAGCACGATATCATTGTTGAGTGCCACTATTGTAGCTCCGTCGCCACCACAGGAGATCCAATATTGTCCAGTTACACAGTAAGACCTTTGCCCAAACACAGCTATATGCAGTTGCACTCAGTTTGCGTTTGTTTTCAGATTTATTGGGCAGCTCCTGCGCCTATTGGTTTGTAGCAATGAGAAGATCGGTCTGAACATTCAGAAGAACGTCAAGGAGCTGGTTGGTGAGGAAATGTCCCCCCAACTGTATCCGATTCTCTTCGACCAGATACGAACCATTGTTGAGAAGTTCTTCGACCAGCAAGGTCAAGTCAATGTGACCGAGATCAATACCCAGTTCATCGAGCATACGATTTACATAATGAAGTCCATTCTGGATCCGAAGCCAAACAAGGATCAGAACGACCAGCCAGCACCTTCAGAGCATCTTGGCGTTACGAGCATTGAAGGTATGATGCTCGGCATTGTTCGATATGTTCGCCACCTAGACATGACTGTGTACGCAATTCGAATCAAAACAAAACTCTGCCAACTTGTCGAAGTGATGATGAAGCGAAGGGATGACCTAGCTTTCCGGCAGGAGATGAAATTTCGCAACAAACTAGTGGAATACCTCACTGACTGGGTGATGGGCACCTCGCATCAAATTGCACCACCGAGCTCAGCGGATGCGTCAATGATGACAACGTAAGTCTAACAGAGGGACACAAGTTCATCTCAAATAACTTTGCTTTATTTGCAGCACATCTCTCATCTTTCGTGACTTGGATCAAGCGTGTATGGAAGCAGTTGCGGCATTGCTGCGTGGTCTTCCCTTGCAGCCAGAAGAATCAGACAGAGGTGATCTGATGGACGCTAAGAGTGCTCTTTTCCTGAAGTACCCGAAACCACCTTCTCCTCGAAGTTCTTCTTAAACGTCCCTTCTTTCAGATATTTTACACTTTTTATGAATCTCTTGAACGATTGCATCGACAGCTCTGAAGCCGAGAAGGATCTTCAGAACTCTCAAATGCTGCCACCACGGCCACGTATGGCGGCGGGCAAACTAACAGCTCTCCGCAACGCCACAATTCTAGCGATGTCTAATCTGTTGGGAGCCAACATTGATTCCGGCCTCATGCACTCCATTGATTTGGGCTACAACCCAGATTTGCAGACCCGAGCTGCCTTCATGGAAGTGCTTACGCAGATCCTGCAACAGGGCACGGAATTCGATACACTCGCTGAGACAGTGTTGGCCGATCGATTTGAGCAGCTGGTCCAATTGGTCACAATGATCAGTGACAAGGGAGAGCTGCCCATCGCCATGGCGCTTGCAAATGTGGTGACAACGTCACAAATGGATGAACTTGCCAGGGTCCTGGTCACACTCTTTGATGCCAAGCACCTATTAGCGCCACTTCTGTGGAACATGTTCTACCGTGAGGTCGAAGTTTCTGATTGCATGCAGACTCTGTTCCGCGGCAACTCACTTGGGAGCAAAATTATGGCGTTCTGTTTTAAGATCTACGGGGCAAGTTATCTGCAAAATTTGCTGGAACCCCTAATTCGCCCACTTTTGGACGATCCGAATACGAGCTTTGAAGTTGATACGGCAAGGTAATGGAATCAGGCTGCAGTTTGAGAAGAGGTTGCTGAGTTTCTTTAATCGCAGATTGGAGCAAGCGGACGACTTAGACAAGAATCGAATGAATTTGGTTGCCTTGACGCAGAAGGTCTTTGATGCAATCATCAATTCAGCAGACCGCTTCCCACCACAACTTCGTTCGATGTGCCACTGCTTGTACCAAGTCCTTAGCAAGAGGTTTCCGAACCTGTTGCAGAACAACATCGGGGCTGTGGGCACTGTAATATTCCTACGGTTTATTAATCCAGCCATTGGTAAGATATCTTTTTCGCCAAGTGTTGAAAGAATCTCCTGACATGGCATTTTACTCATCTCTTACAGTGTCACCACAGGAACTGGGAATCGTGGGAAAGCAAGTCCCAAGCTCTGCCAAGCGTGGCCTAATGCTGATGTCAAAGATTCTTCAAAACATCGCGAATCATGTTGAATTTTCCAAGGAACAGCACATGTTGTGTTTCAACGATTTCTTGCGGGCACACTTCGAAGCCGGGCGTCGTTTCTTCATTCAGATTGCTTCTGACTGTGAAACCGTTGACCAAACATCGCACAGCATGAGTTTCATATCAGATGCGAATGTCCTCGCACTCCACCGGCTGCTATGGACTCACCAGGAAAAGATCGGTGACTATTTGTCGAGCAGTCGGGATCACAAAGCTGTTGGACGACGACCGTTTGACAAAATGGCCACTTTACTGGCCTACTTAGGACCACCGGAGCACAAACCTGTTGATTCACAGTAAGTTGACGGATGGTTAATGAGGAAAGTCTCAGTGACGACCTATTTTCGTAGCATGATGTTCTCGTCGTACGCACGATGGAGTTCCATTGACATGTCGTCAACCAACTTCGAGGAGATCATGGTCAAGCATCAAATGCATGAGAAGGAGGAGTTCAAAACGCTGAAGTCGATGAACATTTTCTACCAAGCTGGAACCAGCAAGGCTGGATATCCTGTATTCTACTACATTGCACGACGATACAAGTAAGTTCAGGATTCGATTGCCAACATGAGTATGTGGTTTGAAAAATTGACATTCGTTAGAATTGGAGAGACAAACGGCGACCTGCTGATTTATCACGTGATCTTAAGCTTGAAGCCGTTCTGTCACTCCCCCTTCGAAGTGGTTATAGACTTCACGCACACTTGCTCGGACAACAGGTTCCGCACGGAGTTCCTTCAAAAGTGGTTCTATGTCCTGCCGGCGGTTGCTTACGAGAATGTTCATGCTGTGTACATTTATAACTGCAACTCGTGGGTGAGGGAGTACACGAAATTCCACGACAGAATTCTAGCCCCATTGAAGGTAAGGTCTGGCCGCATGAATTGCATATTCTCATGAGTTCCATCTTTTAGGGTAATCGGAAGCTGGTTTTCCTGGATTCTCCCAGCAAGCTGAACGATTTCATCGACCCTGAGCATCAGAAACTACCCGGCGCCACCTTATCACTGGACGAAGACCTCAAAGTGTTCAGTAACGCCCTGAAACTTAGTCATAAGGACACCAAAGTCGCCATAAAAGTCGGTCCTACAGCCCTTCAAATCGCTTCAGCGGAAAAGACCAAAGTCTTGGCGCACTCAGTGCTCCTCAATGACGTGTACTATGCATCCGAGATTGAAGAAGTTTGCTTGGTCGATGATAATCAGTTTACGCTCTCTATCGCCAACGAAAGTGGCCAGCTGAGCTTCATTCACAACGACTGCGACAACATTGTGCAGGCCATCATTCACATCCGTAATCGCTGGGAGCTGAGCCAGCCGGACTCGGTGACCGTTCATCAGAAAATTCGCCCCAAAGACGTACCTGGAACATTGCTTAACATGGCTCTGTTGAACTTGGGCTCCTCCGATCCAAATTTGAGGACAGCCGCGTACAATTTGCTGTGCGCCCTGACGGCCACTTTTGATCTCAAGATTGAAGGTCAGCTCTTAGAAACGCAAGGTCTGTGCATACCATCGAACAACACAATTTTTATTAAGTCTGTGAGTGAAAAACTGGCGACAAATGAACCCCACCTAACCCTGGAGTTTCTGGAGGAGTGCATACAAGGATTTCAGAGGAGCACGATTGAGCTAAAGCATTTGTGCTTGGAGTACATGACTCCATGGTTGAAGAATTTGGTGAAGTTCTGCAAGTCCAATGATGACTCCAAGAAGACGAAGGTCTCGCAAATCTTGGACAAGCTCATCAGTCTCACAATTGAGCAGAAGGAAATGTATCCCTCTGTTCAAGCGAAGATTTGGGGATCCATCGGGCAAATCCCCGAACTTATCGACATGGTTTTGGATAATTTTCTGCACAAGTCTCTGACTTATGGGCTCGGCTCACCTCAGGTCGAAATCATGGCTGACACCGCCGTGGCTCTGGCATCAGCTAACGTCCAGTTGGTCTCTAAAAAGGTGATAACGCGGATGTGTCGAGTCATGGATAAGACTTGCGCGAATCCCACACAGTACCTGGAGCAGCACGTCATGTGGGACGACATTGCAATTCTGGGACGATACTTGCTCATGTTGTCATTCAACAACTGCCTGGATGTGGCCACACATCTGCCGTACCTCTTTCACAACATAACCTTCTTGGTGTGCTCTGGTTCGCTTTCCATGCGCGCATCGACCCACGGTCTGGTGATCAACATCATTCACTCTCTCTGCACTTGTACCAAGCCATCATTTTCTGAAGAGGCACAGCGGGTGCTCCGACTTTCGTTGGATGAATTTTCCCTGCCAAAGTTCTACCTGCTCTTCGGCATTAGCAAAGTGAAGTCGGCTGCTGTCACTGCATTCCGTTCCAGCTGCCGTCATCCACCAGACAAGTGGTTGGGCAACGAACGTGTATCGCAGCCTCTGCCAGCCGATCGGGAGCGGTTGTCGTTGCCGTCGCTGGAAGTGATCACTGATGCACTCCTTGAAATAATGGAGGCTTGCATGCGGGACTACCCTGATTGCGAATGGTTGCAGACATGGACTTCGCTTTCCAGGAGCTTCGCTTTCTGCTACAACCCAGCGTTGCAGCCGCGGGCATTAATCGTGTACGGCTGCATCAGCAAGAGTGTGACAGACCAAGAAGTGAAGCAACTTCTAAGGATCCTCGTCAAGGCGTTAGAGTCCTTCAACGACATTATCCTTATAGAAGCGTTGGTCATGTGCTTGACACGAATTCAGCCGCTTCTACGGCCTGTAAGTTTTAGAATCTGAATCATGAACATACGTAACTTCCAATTCGTTTGCAGGAATCTCCAATCCACCGAGCTCTCTTTTGGGTAGCCATATCCGTGCTGCAACTTGACGAGATCACGTTGTACGGAGCAGGACTGGCCCTACTCGAGCAAAATCTCCACACCCTCAAGTCACAAGGATCGTTCGACAAAATGAACATCTCCGACGTTATGTTGAGCACACGGGAACCGCTCGAATGGCATTTTAAGCAGCTGGATCACGCAGTTGGTCTCTCCTTCAGGAGCAACTTCCATTTCGCCCTAGTTGGACATTTGATTAAGGTTCGTGGTGCATTCACTTCTTCCTCTTCTGCTTTCTTAACCGATGGTGTGTCTGTTCAGGGTTTCAGACATCCAACTCCCACCACAGTATCACGGACAGCCCGTGTTCTCACCATGTTGCTAGGGATCATTGCGAAACCAGTTCGACGGGATAAGTTCGAAGTCACTCCGGACAGCGTGGCGTACCTCACCGCTTTGGTAGCTGTGTCTGAGGAGGTTCGATCGAGGTGTCATGTGAAGCACGCGTTACCCCGCTGGCCTGCCGAAATGGGTTCAGATAACAACGAAAACGGAAACACAGTGATGCAGAATGTATGTCTATTCGAATATTGAAGAATTCTTGTGAAATTTAATTTCTTCGGCAGCAGTTTGGAATGCCACTCTCAAGACGGCAGAAATCCTGGGATATATTGGACCAATCAGCTTTATCGTTCGCTCGACACCACAAGGTTCCAGCACATCAGGTATGTTCACTTATGCATTTTGCTGATTTATATGTAAGTCCACGTTTGCGGGAAAAGGCCATTGATTCGTGCTTTGGTACTCCAAAGTGACACAGATTTGACGGACGCAATCTTCAAGTATTTGAGAGGAAGAGTAGCTACATATTTCATCTTCACATTAAGTTTGAGACGGAAACAAATTATCCTTCAACGTCAAAGGCATCAAGAAATAGGAAAACGAACACTGTTGCTACTGATTTCAGTGTTTAAAACCAACAATTTTCAGATCCATTTATTTAATTTAAGTGAAAAGAACATAAGAAACCCAGAAAATATTGTACATATGAGCTGAATTTTTTCATTAAAAATCTTGAAGGAAACTTTTCCCACACAAAGTGATCCGCCGAATGCCATATTGACGGCAACTCAATGGCTTTTTAATTGTTTGTGGGAAATAATTTCCAGCAGTCGATACAATAGCATATCGATTGGATAATGTTGAAGTCTGCGTATAATTGTGTGGATATGGTAATGGCGAACAATTGTGTGATAAAACTTTAGTAAGTCGATGTTAGAATTGTTGGTTCTTCTTCTTCTTCTTGTGGCGCTACAGGTTATTGGGCCTCAACCAACATGCCTCTCCAGCCAGCACGATCTTTCGCCAGCTGTCTCCAGTTGCGCACTCCAAGTTGGGTGAGATCCTTTTCCACTTGTGTGCGCCACCTTAGTCTAGGTCGTCCTCTTTTGCGTTGTCCCAATTGCACGGATTCAAAGACTTTTCGGGCCGGAGCAGTGTTGTCCATACGCTCTACATGGCCTAATCATCTAAAGCGTTGTATCCGTATACAATTGACCAGGCGCATGTTGCTGTACAGCTCATAGAGTTCGCCATTTAATCTTCTCCTTCAGGTGCCATCAACGCGAACAGGACTGAAAATCGCACGCAGAGCTTTTCTCTCTTCGCTCTTCCCTTCTTCTCTGTTCGTAGAGCTCACGAACGGCCCTCGTTGTTCGATGCAGCGTTACCTTATAGGCGTCTTGTTTGGTTGCATGCGCTTGACTGCACTCGTCGTCAAACCATGGTTTCCTTCTGTATGGTGACGTGAAACCCAGCACATCAGTGGCAGCTTCTCTCGATATTCGGGTTCTTACCTTGGCCACAACAAGGTGATGATCCGAGTCGATGTTTGCACCTCGGAAGGTTCAGACATCGAGAATACTGGAGGAGTGTCTGACGTCGATCGCAACGTGATCAATCTGGTTGACGGTTGATTGATCAGGAGATCGCCAGGTCCCTTTGTGAATGTCCAGGTGTGGGAACCGCGTGCTAGTCATAGAGAGATTCCGCCCTGAGGCGAAGTCCAACAGCCTGAGTCCGTTTCCGGATGTGTTGTCGTGCAGACTCCTTTCCCAGCTGAGCGTTGAAATCTTCTAGAACGATCTTGATGTCGTGGCGGGGGCATCGATTGTATGTTCTTTCTAGAAGATCGTAGAAGAGTTGTTGGTTGTTTTATAGAATATTCAAGCGTTAACCATAAAAGAGTACATGGTTGCTGTAAAAAGAGGCCACCACCACTTTTTTCCCGCTTAATCATACCATTGACTCGTCAATTGGCAGTTTTTCAAGCATATATCCGAATTTTTAGAATTTCTCAGATAAAAGTTTTTCTAAGAGCCTTATTTTAGCCATTTTATCGGTACCAATCAAATTCAATCAAGATAAAATGTCATCAACGAAGTGTGTGGTCTGACGTTGTCCTGGTGGAACACTACACCCTTCCTGTTGGCCAATTCTGGACGCTTCTAGTCGATCGCCTGCTTCAAGCCGTCCAGTTGTTCGCAGTAGATGGTAGAATTACGCGTCTGGTCATATGGGAGCAGCTCATAGTGGATGATTCCCTTCCAATCCCACCAAACACACAGCAAAACCTTCCAGGCCGTCGATTCCGGCTTGGCCACTGTTTTTGTATCGAGTCTTCTGCAGATGGTTTAAAATGGTTTGGTGATTAACTCCCATCTCCAGGGCGATGTCTCAAGATGCCACATGCTGGTCTAACTCCATGATTCGATCGGTATTCGTCGTCACAGGTCTTCCGCCGCCTGGCTTATCCTTAGTGTCGTTTTCACCGGCTCTGAATCATCGAAACAATACCTCTGCGGTTCGAAGTGATAAAGTAAAATCCCCTAAAACACCATTAATCACGAAACGTTACTCTAGCGGATTTGCCTTTAACGAAGGAAAACTTTAAAATAGCGCGAATTTCGGCGTTAGTGATCTCCATGCACGTCTGTAGCTGTTGATCGCAATATCCAAACTAATCATGCATAGTGTCGTGTCAGGCAGTTAGGACTGAGCAGTCGTCGAATAGACGTGCAGCTGGCTCTATAATTTTGTCAAGTTGAATTCTAAATAGTTTGTTTTATTGTGTTCTTCAATAAATAGAGTTCATTGTTAGTACACAAAGGCTGTCTTTTACAATATCAGCAACACAATAGCAACACAATATCCGTTCCCGTATACAGAAAAAATGGTTTTTACGCCCATTTAAACACAAGAAGTTTTTGTACGTAGATTGTTGATTTTAAGTGAGCATTGCCTCATTATCTCTGTGTATGTATCTAAAATTTTATTATTGTTTTTGTTTTCTGTATCGAAAATGTGAGTTTAACATTTCTTTATGACATACTTTACTAATGATTAATTTATTCATTATTCATGAAAATAATGATTGACCAATAAATTATTCATTATTCGCAGAAATTTCTCATGACTAAATCATTCATTATTCATGATACAGAGTTAGTCATGACTACACATTAATCCTGAATAACCGTCAATCATATGTGTGAATAACGAAAATTCATGAACATACGTTACTCATGAATATATTTATATTATATATTTATACATTTCTGTAGTCAGTAGTCATTATGTTATTTTATACCCAACTCTGGTTTACATGATGGTAGGAAGAAGTTATATATTGTGGACGCCGTGGCGTAGTGGGTAGAGTGCGACGCTCACATGCCGAAGGTTCTAGGTTCGATTCGAAATTGACACGGCCCCACCTCTTTCGAGCTGCTGACAACACTAAAATATTAATTACTGTCTAAGAAAAAGCTTCTCAAACTTCGCCGTTCGGAGTCGGCATAAAACTGAAGGTCGCTTCTACTCGTGAGAGACCAGAAGCGCGCACAACGCGAGTAGTTGATGAGCAAGCTAGGCCCTGGTCCCCTTGTGGACTGTCGCGCCAACAATTATTAATTATTAGGAAGAAGTTATTAGTAAAATAGTAACAAGGTTGAACACAGTGCTATTATTTTGCACAGTGCTGTATTTCTCGCCAAATGTTTTTATATTGCTGATATTATATTTGCTCATAAAACCTCATCGGGTAATATAGGCCGTTCTGAGCTTCTACTGTCTATCTCTTTCGAAATTAACCCCCAATGTTTTCGCACTGTACTCGCTTTCCGTGTGGAACTGCATTGCACTTATTGTAGCTTTAACGACCCTATTTCTTTTCACTTCATCAATCGATGGCCCAAAGGTCATTTGAATCATTCAAAATGTACCGTTACGATCTTCTGGGTGGAATATGATAACTCTTTGTAGTATTTAATATTGTATACTGTTGTCCTTACATTTTCACCGATTTCACAAACACCTTTCCTTGGTTGTTTCTTCGATCCACTTTCCTCCTTTCCCGCAAAAAATTACGTTCTACTATTCACCAAAAGCGTTCCAATAAAAATTTCCTTCGAAATTCATTTACCATTTTGCACAAATGCATCAAAGTTGTGAACACTTGAAACATATGCTGATTTGTCCATTATGGGATGTGTTCGGTAACTGTAGCCTCACACGAAGCAGAGGTTCGACAACTCTCCCATATTAATTTTGACGATAATTTCTCACATCACAATGATTTTGATGGGTAGAACTCAAGCCACTCATAGCCCTTGCTTGTTAGGCTATATGTATGTATAATATTCTAAAGTAAACAAATAAATAAGAATTTGATTTGAAGTTGATGAGAATTTCATCAAAAAATTTTTTTCAAACAGTTTGAAAACTACACATC
This sequence comes from Eristalinus aeneus, assembly GCA_955652365.1. NCBI lineage: Eukaryota > Metazoa > Arthropoda > Insecta > Diptera > Syrphidae > Eristalinus > Eristalinus aeneus. The sequence continues at coordinate 27,083,737 of OY019130.1, read as the reverse complement.
TCAATTTCTATAAGAAAAAAATAATAAGACGTTATATTCCTTTGACAATATTAAATAAAAGAAGGTAAACAGCAATTAAAATTTTACTTTAAACTACCATTGGTCAAAATTAATGGGTTTCTCATCTCTGTCGGGTAAGTGGAAAGTCCTGTCAATTCCCCTGTTTTTTCGGCAACCAAAGCAGATGAATGAAGTTTCTGCTTACATCTCTAACTAACCTCCGTTTGCAAATGCTTGCTAGTCACTAACTGTGCATTCAACGATTGAGTATACATCCATTGAGAACCTGCAGTGCTTTAACCAAGAAATCAATGGCCTTTCCTGCGGACGAAAGTATAGAGTACAAATAAAATAATTATTTATCGATTAAGTTTTTAATTGGTGTAATATTAATTTTGCTGAAATATAATCAAATCCATATACGTTATAAAGTGATTTGTTCTTTTTTCTTTTCTCTATTTCGTTCTTTATCTAATTTCGTATGCCTGCTGATTGATGCTTGCATTAAACTATCCTGGGTTACTAAAATGTCAAAAATGAAACCTACTCATCTAACTTAAAATCTATATCGTACACTCTTATTTATGTGAATTTGTGTGTGTGTATGTGTGTGCGTGTGTCTTAACATGTTCTGTTTTGGTTCTCATAACCCCGGACCACTTGGTTTTGTTTCGCGCCATCACCACTCATATGTTTATTTGCCTATAAATGTGTTTTGTTTATTTGTCAATTGGATGTATTACATGCCGAAATTGTTAAACCTATAAATGTGCATGTTCCTACTCACTATCATGGTGTTTTGGTTTTTTGTTTTGTTTAAATATACATATAAAACAAATGCTTTACTAAAAAAAGAGTGCAAGAGTCTTGTTCAAAACTCAACGATCATTCTCTGTACCAACGACTAAAGATCCAAATAACTCAAGTGGAATCGATGAACGACAGGTATTTGCTTAAAAATAATACACATTTTGTAATAACACATGGCGTATGTTTTTTTTATAAGCTAAACTTTAACTTTTTCTCTCTTATCGTATGAATAGTTTTTGTTATTTTCTAATACACTACGAAATACAGTAGGCACTCACTTTAGTTACTTTTTAATTTATATTCATAAGTCAAACACACAATACACATTCAAGAAAAGAAAAAGGGGGATTTAACAGTTTTCGTGACATGATTCTATTAAGATCCACAATCCAGAATTTAGCAAGAACAGAAAAATTAAAACTGATGCTTCTTAGATTCAGGTTGCTGTTCTATACACGAGTGGTCACCGCAACTCTTCAAAAGGAGAATACTAGAAGTTCTGCCAGAGATTCATTGACATTTTAGACATAGACGAAGTGACAGCTTTTGTAAGGTTTCGTTACAGCTGTTAAAAAACTATTGCGGTCGCACTTTGGTCTGTCTTATAAATTTCTCCTGCTTTACGTACTTGATCAGTGAAATGTAAAAAATGGTTTATTTGCAATAATCTGTTGTTGTCGGTTTTATAAGTAATTGCGGGTTTTAATTAAAAGAAAAGACGTTTTTTCGAATACAAGTATATAATAATAATAATTGCTGGCGCTACAGTCCGAAGGGAGACCAGTGCCTAGCTCACTCATCAACTTCTCGTGCTGTGCGCGCTACTGTTTTGTCACGAGTAGAAGGGACCTACAGATTTTTGACGACTCCGAACAGTGAAATATGAGAAGCTTTCTTAGACAGTTATTACTCTTTGAGTGTTTTCAGCAGCTCGAAAGAGGTGGTGCCGTGAGAAATTCGAAAATCGGTGTTGAGCTGGGAGTCGAACCTAGACCCTTCGGCGTGTGAGCGTCGCACTCTATCCACTACGCCACGGTGACCACTCAATACAAGTATATGTTGTCCCTATTTCTCGAAGACGTTCATAAAACGTTTGGCCTTTTCTATTTAAAACCAAGTGGACACTGTAATTTTGCGGAGTCATCATCCTCAAAAGATGTACAGCTTATGGAGTTCTGCAAAGCCCGAAACAAATGGTGGTTTGATTGTGATGGTGCAGGTGCAGGTCAGGGTTGTATGATGGATGCATCAAACGTTTTCAGGCAACCTCCTTCAGTTCTTGGAGTATGATATGCGGTCTACCGTTGTCCTGGTTGAATATGACACCGTTGTTCACCACACTTTGATCATGATCATTTTCTATTGACGTTATTTTAGCAATACATTTTTCATCACCAGTGACGACTTATTTACTTACGAGTAATTAAGGTGGCGCTACTGTTCAGGGTGGACCCAAGCCTCAACCAACAAGCGTCTCCAGCCAGCTCGATCTTTAGCTAGCTATCGCCAGTTTCGCACGCGTAGTTGGTTTAGGTCCCTTTCCGCTTGCGTACGCCACCTGAGTCGCGGTCTTCCTCTACTGCGCCTTCCCCCAGGGGTGTCTTCGAGGACTTTTCGGGCCGGAGCATTGGTTTACATCCAGCAGTGACAGCTCATAGGTTGCCTTTTATATTTCGGGATTGGGCAACCCTAATGTTGCAATCTGGCAACTGCCAGCTCTATCGTAAAGTTTGACATTTTTGAGGTTATACGTACTCAGAACGTTTTGACATACGACCGCTATTTGTGTTGTTTACAGTAATTGAAGAGATTCATCTCGGCCAAAAAATGGAATTAAATCGTGAACATTTTCGTGCAATTATTTTTTACAACTTTCGACGTGGATTTACTTAACAACAGTGCATCGATGAACTTAATTCAATTTTTGGCGATGAAGCTTCATCAAGAACCAGTGTTTATCGATGGTGTACTGAATTCAACCCAGGTGGTAGTTCACTCCAAGACGAATTTCGTGAAGGTCGTCCAAAATCATGCTGTGTCATCAATGCTGTGCGCCAACTGATATTCCAAGATCGCCATGTGACCTGTCGTGAGATTGAGACAACCTTAGGCATTAGTGGGAGCAGCATACATTCAACATTTGACCGTCAAAAATATTTGTTCGCGTTGTATCCCACACAATTTGTCAATCGCTCAAAAAAGGCTTGTGTTGATTGATCAAAAGAAATGCTCCAAAAATACGATCGCGGTGCTTCAAAACATGTCTATGACATCGTGACAGGTGATGAATCGTGAATTTACGCGTGTGAGGCCGAAAGTAAACAGCAGTCGGCTGTATGGGTGTTTTAAATTGAGCCAAATCCAACAAATGTTGGAAAGCACGAAGCACTTCCAATGAAATGTCACCTGTTTGTTCGAAAAAACTGGACATGTCGCAACCGTACCACAACCATTTGTTTGCCAGTTGTCTTCCAAGAAATCAGGAAAACCAACGAAGACGGATCACTCTTCACCACGACAATACGAGCTCTCACACATCGGCTCAAACAACTGCATTTTTTAGCACTCAAAAAATAGATTTGATGAGTCATCCGCCGTATAGGCCTGACTTGGCACCGAATGCCTTCTTTTTATTCCCGTACGTAAAAGATAAAATGAGAGGTCAACTTTTTTCGACACCTAAAGAAGCGATAGATGCGTTCAGAATGCATGTGTTGGAGATACCTCAATCAGAGTGGCAAAAGTGCTTCGACAATTGGGTCAAACGCATGCAAAAGTATATAGACCTTAATTGGGAATATTTTGAAAAACAATAAAGCGATGGTTAATATTTGTTTTTGTTCTCTAATCCCGAAATATAAAAGGCAACCTTCGTATGCTGACTTCAAACATGGCCGCACAGACACAAACGATCCTGAACGCTCTGGAAGGTCAATTCAGATGTTTAAACTTGCAAACTTCAAAAAAGTACACAAAATCGTTTTAGAAAACCGTAATTGTCAAAAGAAAAAGTGAATAACATTGTCTGAAGGCGTTCAAAAACGTTGTCAATGCCATCTGTAAATCCGCAAATCCACAATTGCTTATGAAGTGATAGACTTAATTGTCAAAGTTGAGATTTTTAAAAACTCCAACCAAGTAGGAAATAAAAAAATTCTACACAATGAAGGAATGCAATCAAGGACATGAAAGCTTCTTAGAATCGAATGAGTGAGTAGTTTGACAGTTTTTCTTCTGGTTTTTCTTAAAATTTGACTTCTGCATTCAGACGTCATACGCTGTTAAACTTAATACAAGATATACTTCAACTAGGACATAGTTAAAAAATTAAAACTGAAAAGTGATTAAAAACGAATGTCCGTAACCAAATCAGATAGCGGTACGAAACTAAAGTTTGAGGTGTAAAAACAAAGAGCTTTTGCTCATAGACCATTGTGTAAAAGTTAATTCAGTGTTAAGTTTGTGATTTATGTTAAATAAAACACAAATTTATAAGTATACTTAAGAATGCTTGCTAATATTTAAAAGAACAGTTCATTGTGTTTGCTTTTTGAAAAGGACTTTACCTAAATATATTCCAACACTTCAATCCTTAAAACCTGCGACTTTAAGGTACCAAAATATCAATTCAAGAAGTTAATTATTTTAAGCGTTCTATGGCTCGTGGCGCCATCTAGTTGGTAGCGGACTTAACCAAGTTCAATTTTGTGCATTGCATTATCCCGAAATCTCCCAGCTACCGCTCCTAAAGTTTGTCTTTACATTCAAACAGTAGACTACAGGAAACCCAACGTCCGCAAGGTTAACTCACATTTATTATAATTGCAGTCTTTGGAAATAACGTCCGTTTCAGCAATGCACTCTTTTTAAAAGAAGAAAAGTAAGGTTAGGAAATAAAAGAAGATATCAATGTATGACACCAGTTAGAGCTGAATGAAACCTAGTATTATATTGCAAGGACGATCGAAACTTTATATTCCTTTGTTTAATATTGTGTGACTCTTAATTTTTTTCAGTAGGTGCACTCGATGGTTTAAATGTGAATGAAGTTAAGTGACGCCTTTGTTTTGTCCATGACCTAGTCATCCGAAATGGCTTTATTTGACTATTCCCACCTCCTCACATAAACCCATTCTCGAAATTTAATTTGTAAGCGTAACTTTAAACAAATTTGTCTTGGCAACACAGAACTACAGTTGTATTCATAAAAATAGCAGTGCCCCTCAAAAAAGACAAATAATTTTCTATGAATACAAATTGTTTTACAATTTTTTCAAAAAAACGCATACAAAAGTAAAGTATTTCATTCTTAACAGGTATATCAAAATAAACGTTGTTTATAACTTTTAATTATTTTTTTGGTCGTAGTAATATTTCGCAGTTGTTCATAAAAGTAGCAATGTATACAATTGTTTACAATTGCTGTGCCTAGGCAACAGAAACCAATAAAGCAATATAAAATCATTGTTATTTACATCTTACCATTAGTACTTTGTAGCAAAGGCTTTGTTTTTTTATCACTGCGCTGAACCTTCGTGGCATTAAGTCCACCAGACTCCGACATCTCACAACTGGTATAGCTTCCCATGAGTCTCGGACTTCCTCCCACAATTTCTTGGCGTTTTTTGGTTCGGCCTCATGGACAGAATTTTTAACATCGCCCCACAAGCTCTCAATGGGGTTCAGGACAGAGGATTGTGCTAACCACTCCATAACGGTTATTCTTTTTTCATCAAACCAAGATTTTGCCCGTTTTGATGTATGTTTTGGGTCATTATCTTGTTGATATATATAAAATAGTGGCATTTCCTCCTCGGCATATGGCAGCATAACTACTTCTAAAATTTTAACGTACTCAGCACCGTCCATTTTACCCTTGATAGGATATATAGGCCCAACCCCATTATATGTGAAACAGACCCAAATCATTAGTTTTGTTCCTTCGTGTTTAACAGTTTTAACTGTATAAGGGGGATTATTCTCTTCAGTCTTTGGTTTTCTTACATATTCCCGACGACCCTTGGACCCAAATAAGACTATTTTGCTTTCATCGCTCCACAGAATATTCCTCCATTTCTCCTTAGGCCAATCTTTGTGAAACTTTGCGAATGCCAATCTTTTTTGCATATGCTTTTTTGTCAAAAGCGGCACTTTTCGCGGGCTTCGAGCTGGTAGTCTAGCCTCTAGAAGACGTCTTCTAACCGTCACAGCACTCATCGAAATTTGGAATTCATCCCTTATCTGTCTGGAGCTTATTAAAGGGTTCTTCTTTGCCATGTTGACAAATTTTCGGTCAGTTCCTTAGCCGTCACTCTGTTTGGACCGCGTGTTTTGGGCCTAGCTTTCCAGTTTAACGAATTGCTGACCATTTTCGCTGAACATCCTATGATTTCCTGGATTGAAGCATATGTCTTTCCCTCCGAACGCAATTTATTGATCAAATTCCTCACATCTTCGGAACAATATTTTGATCGACCCATATTTCTAACTTTAAAGTATGTTAATAAAAGACAACATTTACAAAAACATTCACTTACCAAACAAGAATACGCCAATATTTGTTAAACTCTAAACAACAACTTCTGAGACACTTTACGGTAAAACCAAAAGAAAAAAGGTCGCCGTGGCGTAGTGGGTGGAGTGTGACGCTGACACGCTGAAGGGTCTAGGTTCGACTCCCAGCTCAACACCAATTTTTCGAATTTTTCACGGCACCACCTCTTTCGAGCTGCTGACAACACTCAAAGAGTAATAACTGTCTAAGAAAGCTTCTCAAATTTCGCCGTTCATGGTCGGCAAAAAAATGTAGGTCCCTTCTATTTGTGAGAGAACAGTAGCGCGCACAACACGAGTAGTTGATGAGCAAGCTAGGCCCTGGTCCCCCTTTGGGCGCCAACAATTATTATTACTATTATGGCATCTTAGTTACAGGAAAATACAGTAAAACCGGATATACATTTGATAAAAGGATCTTCTTAGAAATATGTTGCAAATTATCTATGTAAGTCGTATAACTACTGATATTTTTATGAACACAACTGTATGTCCAACTGCGTGCTGGTCAATGGAAGATCGCTATGCAGAATGAACTAGACTTCTCCGATAAAGATTTGATCCCTTTTTTTTATGAGATATATGTGCATTTCGGTCCGATCTTCGTGTTCAAGAAAAGGAATTAATCGAAAACATATAAAATACTTCACTCAAAGTATTGTCCCACGGACGCGACTCCTTTTTTCGTAATTTTCGAATACCTCCAAAAGATTCAAAAACGAAGTCCTCTTTGGCATCGATCTTATTATTGAGCCCTCCCTGTGTGAAAAATCGTTTCAAATCGAACGACATGCTTGAAATAAATTTCAATTCCTTTGACCCAACGGAAATTGTTTGTTGAGTCCCTCCACACAATTCTGCGAGTTCATTTGCGCTTGGCACGAAGCCTCCAATTTCCCTTCTTCAAACTTTTTGGGCTAGTTAAGACGCTCTACAACCATTCGGTGGGTTTCAGCTGCAATAAAAAAAAAATAATATAAGGTTGACAAATATCTCCCTTTTGCTTTTTTGCTCTGCATTCAATGCTTCATAAAAAGTGTTAAAATGATCGGATTTACTTCAAATATGCGCAGTTTTATTCGATAATCTATTTCCATCTAGACGGCAACTTCATAATACCCCTCCGTAGAAGCCCCCTCCTTATTTGCGAAGAATTCCGACAACCACTTTTCACAAGCCTCTTTTGAGTTCAACTGCACACCACCAAGGGCGTTCGCCACGGACAGGAACAGGTGGTAATCACTTGGCACTATGTCCGGGCTATTTGGTGGATGCGATAAAACCTCCCATCCGAGCTCCCATAGCTTCTGACGAGTCATCAACGAAGTGTGTGGTCTGCCGTTGTCCTGCTTGAACACTACACCCTTCGATCTGAACGAAGCGTCCAATTCTGGACGCTTCGTCCAGATCGCTCCCATCAGAGCTCCCATAGCTCCCATGCTTTAAGCTGTTCAGTTGTTCACAGTAGATGGTAGAATTAGGCGTCTGGCCATATGGGAGCAGGTCATAGTGGATGATTCCCTTCCAATCCCACCAAACACACAGCAAAAAATTCCTGGCCGTCAATCACGGCTTGGCCACTGTTTGGGTGCCGCATGATGATGGGTGCCACTGGATGATTCACCAGCCTTCAACCACGACCATCGTCGCCAGTCACCATCCTCTTCAAAAATGGGTCGAGTTCGTTCCGTCTCAGCAGCATATCACGGTCGTTGATTCGGTCCGGAAGGTTTTTTGCATCAAATTATGCGGCACCCAAACATCAAGTTTTTTTTTGTATCCAGTGAACTCCATGCGTGCGCGTCTATAACTGTTGAACGCAATATTCAAATCAAGCATAGCGTCATTTTGTAGGTTATGTCAAGACCTTTTAAATGAGGCATAGTATTGCCAGATACGAGCTCTGTAGCGCTTTGTACATAGCCGGAAATTCAAAAGACAAAAAGGCGGATATTTGACAACCGTATATATATGTATGTCTCGGGACTTATTAAGTGATCTATTAAATAAAAAAACAATACAACTGTTTATTAACAGTTTTAACTGTATAACGGGGATGATTTTCTTCATTCTTTGGTCTTCTTACATATTCCCGACGACCCTTGTACCCAAATAAGACTATTTTGCTTTCATCGCTCCACAGAATATTCCTCCATTTCTCCTTAGGTCAATCCTTGTGAAACTTTGCGAATGCCAATCTTTTTTGCATATGCTTTTTTGTCAAAAGCGGTACTTTTCGCGGGCTTCGAGCTGGTAGTTTAGCCTCTAGAAGACGTCTTCTATTCGTCACAGCACTCACCGGAAGTTGGAGTTCATCCCTTATCTGTCTGGAGCTTATTGAAGGGGAAAACAGGGAAAAACAATACAACTGTACATTTATCTTACCGCACATGTTGACAAAACCGATGAGGCCAAAATAATGTTCTTGTCTAAAACAGACTCATACTAATTATTGCTAACAAATATCACAACATTCAGGTCATTGTTTCCTAAATCGGGCACAACTCGCATATGGCGCGCCTTTTTTTTTAATAACTTAAAGACTTTTCACTTTCTTGCCCATCACGAAAGTTTTGAGCTTACTGAATAAATTGTGAGTGAAAGTTTAATGATTAGTGAAAGAGTGCGTTCACAAATTTACCATGCCGCCAGTTGCATTCCTTCCTTTTAAGAATTTACCTGTAATACACGCCTCGCTGGGAATGCTCACCCGTTCGCCCTTAAAACCACGTTCGGACATACAGATAAGTTTAGTAACCCGTTTCTTAGCCGCTGCACAGATAGAATGCTCTTTTCAGCTAAATTTTTTCCCCTCTTCACAATCCACGGGCATTTAAAATAAATGTGCACCGGTGGCTCCTCTCCCTTTCTTCTTACACTTATGTACACTTTACACTTTCGTCTCGTGCCGTGACCGGGATGGTCATCAAATAATCCTTTTAGCGCACCCCAATTATAATGAAAGAATATTTCTTTTTCGCTGTTTGAGACCAAAGGTGGCTTATTTTTAAGGAATACAATGGATTTCTGCTGAGGTTTAAGTCACGTGCAAGTAGATGCTGTCGCAGCCCATAAGACCCCACGACCAAACTTCTTTAAGGATTGTGCTCTTCTTGTTCTTTCACAAGTGGAAGAAAACTACAGTTTATCATCGACTCTGAACTCAGCAGTGGAGCTTTTTAATGGAAAATTAGGACTCCTTTAGTGTTGCCAGAAATTCGGTCCTTCGGCGTAGTTTTTACACGAACCTGGGTCCTTGGGCTTGGTTCTTCACTACACCAGTGTCACAGTAAATAAAAAGACGAGTACAATGGACCAGTATTTGAGTCTGAGCGCTCCAGTGCAGTATATTCCAACCTCCAACAAAAAAATAAATAAATAAAGACGTGAAATATTGGCTAGAATCATAATATTTGGGTACCTGCTAATTGGTTGATTGGCTTCTGTTTACTGTCATCGAATTCACTCTAAAACTTTTCCTTAAATCGCAGAACAATGAATTAAAAGAGTGAGCTAGGTCAAAATTGCAGCATTGTGTCTATTCAAGTATTCCCTTCCTACGTCCCATCCTCAGTCAGCAAGTTGTATACTTTTGAAACTACCGCGCTTACGTGAATGTATGTATTTATAAGGAACCCCAACACACGACATGTAAGATTTAACACACTTTGAAACTCAACTTAGAGAACTCTCGAACAATATCATAATCAATAGTTTTAAGAGGCGATGTGCACTTCAACAGTCATTGGCATAAGCATGGTAGTTAAACGACACTTGAGTTAGTTACATTTTTTTTTTCATTTTGCTCCCTCCCCACACGTTGTAGCTTAAAATTAAACGACTTTGTTTTTTTCCTTTTCTCTTATAGGAGCGCGGCTCTCGTTCATCTGTATCAAACGAGTCCAACGTGCTGCTGGACCCTGAAGTTCTTCCTGATCTCTCAATACAAGCGCTCGTACTTACCGTACTCGCCACACTAGTTAAATATTCAACGGACGAAAGCGAGACGAGAGTTTTGTATCAGTACCTAGCCGAAGGATCTGTTGTCTTTCCCAAAGTTTTTCCGGTCATGTAAGTGGAATACAAACAAAACACCCATCGGGACAGTTCTCATGTTTTTATCATTTGCAGTCACTCCCTCCTCGATCAGAAGATAAATCACATCCTTTCGGCGTCCAACGACCAAGTTGTTCTCAACTCTGTGCAGAATATTATTCAAAACATGCTCGCCAGCGAGGACCCGTCACAGCAGCAGCTACACTTCCTCCAGAGCTGCGGCTTTGGTGGCCTCTGGCGCTTTGCAGGACCATTTACAAAGGTAATTTCTCTCCTATTAAATGGGATGTAATTTATTCATTGTGTTTTACAGTACAACATGATGGGTGAGTCATCGGAGCTATTTGTGAACTGTTTGGAAGCAATGGTTGAGACATGCCTGCCCGGAGATGAAGCCACACCGGTACCACCATCGCCTAGACCATATAACCTAAGCTCCAGCCTGAGCAGCCTAACTTTGGGGTCGCCTACAGATAAAGGTTTTTATGAAACAAAATTATAAAAGCATCACATTTTAGAATATAGCAGCATCAAATATTCATTTCATCCGCTCATTCCACAAATTCTATATTTTTCCATAGTTTCTTATCGCTCACTGGTTGTTTACTTTTTTTTTCTATTTCCCCTTGTTGCACATAAAAACCAACAAATGTCGAATGAAACGCGATTCGATCACAAATACAAAATTCAATTCGAACATAACATAACCTGAAAATAAACAAAAATTTAGCTTTCTCATCGGAATCATTAGATCATGATAATTTTGGCGGAAGCGTTAGCTCTTTGCGGCGTGCATCATGCAGCAAATCTCGTGTTAAACATCGAATAACCGATAGTCCTTCACATTAATCTAATTTATCGAATCGTTATGGTTTCTTATTTCAATTTTAATTTTGTGAAGTATGCTATACGCCTTTCATTTGGAATGCATATGTATACATTTTTGTTTGAACTTACTTTTACAGATGTTTGTAAGAATTGAAGACGATGAAACGAACTTGATTGCAAAAATCACGGAAATAATCAAAGGTTATTGGTTTGCATGAATTAAAAGAGTACTCTGTTTATTTAGACAGAGTTTATATTTTGTAAATAAATAGATGAATCAAGGCATCCTCTGGGGGAGGTGTGATGTCAGTGTTGATTATGTTGAAGAAAAGGCAGCACGGCCCACCTTCTTTAGCGCCTACTCCTGTTGTTTTTGTTGAAATCGCTTTATCGTTAACCATGTCGCAACAACAAGAACAACGTGCGTTATTTGTTCACGTTCTTTGATTGCGTGTTTCCTTGGTTCCGAGTCCAACGTTCTGCTGGACCCTGAAGTTCTTCCCGATTTCTCAGTACAAGTGCTTGTACTTACCGTACTCGCTACACTAGTTAATATTCAATACAATGTGATGTCAGCGTTGATTATGTTGAAGAAAAGACACCACGGCCCACCTTCTTTAGCGCCTACTCCTGTTGTTTTTGTTGAAATCGCTTTATCGTTAATTATGTCGCAACAACAAGAGCAACGTACGTTATTTGTTGACTTTTTTTGATTGTGTTTCCTTGGTTACGAGTCCAACGTTCTGCTGGGCCCTGAAGGTCTTTCTTCGACTCACCGTCGTCGCTTCACTAGTTAATATTCAATACAAATTTCCTTTCCCACCAATGAGTTTTAGTATCGTCTGTGCTTCAGTGCAGGAATCTGCAATATACATCTCTTCTGTTCTAAGGGAGGAAAAGAAATACAAAAAAAGAAGAAACTCCTTTTTTCACATTTCATTCACTGACTGTCAAACAAGTTTATTGAAGTAATCGAATCAATCCTCTTGGAATTTCAAGGAATTTAGTCGCTTAGTCTAAGAGGCAAGAAACGTTTCTGCGCAGCGATGTAATTAGTAAGTTTCTAGGTAAAGGCTCGTTGTTAGTCGTATATTCGTATATATCATTTTGTTGTTTTTCCTCTCATCCATTTGTATTGAAAGAAAGAAAGGAAGAGAGAGAGAGAGAGAGAGAGAGTCGATAAAGAGCTGTTTGTACCATTTTGTTTGAATTTGTTCATACCATTATGCATTTCAGTTCCCAGTGGCTCGGTACATATTCACTTGTGAAGCCAACGACCCATGTAAGGCCTAATATATAGCTGTCTTCCATTCCTGATGGCCCTCGGCAAGGTGGCTTCCCATTGTCAAGACTTATCTCTCTGACGTCCGCGATCACTTGTTCTGTATACCGAAGATTCAGTTCGGTTTTCGCCTCCTTGTCGAGTCTGGAAGCTGAAATTCTAAGACCTCCTTAGCTGAGGAGTTGTTGTTCATTCGTTCGATGCGCCCGAGCTAATGTAGTCGTCAGTTTTTTACCTTTCGCACTACATTCACATCTTGGTAGAGCAGTCTTGTCTTTCCCTTCATGCAGACGGGGTCACAAATTTAACACAAAGTGTTTCTTTGGAGTATACCAGAAATCTATTGTTTCGTACCAGAAATCTGCTCTTTCGGACGAATAACAGTCCAGCACTCGGCTCTGTATTGGAATACGGGTGGGATGAACTTCTTGTAGACCATTATCTTGGACCTTCTAGATTTTTTGTGAGTTTTAACTTACGACAGATTTAAAAACCAACAGTTACCAAGTGTGAGACTGAGTCAAATCTCCATCAAGGTGGATCTGCAAAAACTTCTTCATCCGAGCACACTGGAAGGAATATTTTTCCCTTTCATATATAGGCATTTATCGGTGTGTAGTATTCAACAATTGTGATCTCACCAATTCCACCGAAAATTGTTTGAATCAAAATGCACACCTGTTCCAAATTCCTTTCGAGTTCAAAGAACAGGTCTCTAATGTGCATTTTGTTTCAATACATTCCAAATGACTCTTTCGCGACACTTCGTTGAAATCACTAAAATTGGAACTATCGTAATGAGGCTGAACATCTCGCAGTTCTCACGGCACCACTTCTTTCCAACTGCTGACAACGCTCAAAGAGTTATAACCAGAGCCATTATAAGAACTTAAAAACTGATACTTTTTCATCCACAAAACGCAACGCAACAGTCTGCTGTGGCATCAAATCTACTCCTGCAAACAGATCCGCAACAAATTTACTGCAGATTTGTACTAACCTGCTTGATTAGTAACAATAATTTTTGGCGCTACAGTCCAAAGGGGGACCAGGGCCTAGCTCGCTCGTCAACTACTCGTGTTATACGCGCTACTGTTCTTTCACGAGTAGAAGGGACCTACAGTTTCTTGCCGACTCCGAACGGCGATATTTGAGAAGCTTTCTTAGACAGTGCTGAAACTGCTTGATTGCAGCGGATTAAACCGTAGTTGGTCATATTCCATTGCTGCAGTCTCGGTGGTTAAAATACTAAGCCAAGTGATTTTGATCAACCTATCGGTTGACCAGATTCTTTTAACATCAGGAGGGTTGTTTTTGGAAACTGAATCAAATTGCGTGCAATGTCAGGGCTGTGCGTTGAATGCATTCAAAGATTTGTTTAGGAATCATCTGTCACATGTGTAGCCTTGCATTTTCATGGTGGAAGACAGCTTTTGCTTCCTTTGAGGAATTTTAGTTGCTCTTTGCTGCTTCATTCAGACGAGTCAGTTATGCGCAGTAGGGAATAGTTTCGTCGGTTTCGCCACGTTATAGCAGCTCATACTTTGGATTTAAATTACAATCCATTACAAACTAGACACACAACAACATCCTGCTTGCAGTTCTTCTTCTTCTTCTTCGGATGGCTCTACAGTCCGGGGTGGACCTGTGCCTCAACCAACATGCCTCTCCAGCTAGCACGATCTCTTGCCAGCTGTCTCCAATTGCGCACTCCAAGTTGGTTTAGGTCCTTTTCCACTTGTGTGCGCTATCTCAGTCTAGGACGTCCTCTGTTGCGTTGTCCCTGTGGTTCGGATTCGAAAACTCTTCGGGCCGGAGCAGTGCTGTCCATGCGCTCTACATGGCCTCGCCACCTTAAGCGTTGTATTCGTAGATGCTCGACTAGGCTCATGCCGCCGTACAGCCCATACAGTTCGTGGTTGAATCTTCTCCTCCAGATGCCATCAACGCAAACAGGACCAAAAATCGCACGCAGAACTTTTCTCTCGAAGAGACCAATGGCTTCCTCATCCGCTTTTAGTAGCGTCCAGGTTTCTGCGCCGTAAAGCAGGACTGGGATGATCAAGGTGTTGTACAAAGTCACTTTGGTCGTTCGGGAGAGAGCTTTATTACTCAATTGCCTCTTGAGCCCAAAGAAACAGCGATTGGCAAGAGTGATTCTGCGCTTGATTTCGGTACTGATGTTGTTGTTCCTATTCACCGCGGAGCCGAGATAGACGAATTCCTTCACTACCTCGAAGTGTCTGCTGCCCATAGTGATGCTCTGTCCGAGACGTCGATGCTTGCAGTTCTAGCAACTTCTATTTTTGGATGTCGTCAATGATCGCTCACCGGTCTTAGTTTTTGAAGGATTGGATATTCTTGTATTTTATGCATTTTTCATTACGTGCTAAGAAAAGTGGATTCATTTGGTTATAGTTCAGGAGAGTTCTTTTCGCTTAATTTATTTTTTTGCGTTGATTTGTGCGGCACGCAAAGATTAGCATCTGCTTTCTCCACTGAATCTCCGATTGCACCGATTGCAAAATTGCATGTATTTCTGTACTGACAGTCCGTGGACACATTTTAAATGGCTAACTGTAAGTCTTCTGTTGCTGTACGATTGCTTGATACCAGGGTCAAGATAAATTTAGTGCTGGAAATGTTTAATGTCGGTTTCAAAAAGGATTGGTAAAAAGTCCAAATTCGCTCCTATAAAAGGACACATTTCCAAGTGACTCATGTGCAAAGTAGTGAATGGAAGGTTTCACTAGTAGTGGGTCCGCGTACGAATTAAAAACATAGCTTTTTTTGAAACTAAGTTCTTTCATTGCTGTCGAATGCTTTTAAACGAAGCTTTTTTTAGACAAGGGGGCAGCTTCGATGAGAAGAAGGAGGACGGCGGCACGCTTGCGGTTGCTCGGCTAAGCTCGTCGGACGGAGTGGTTCTCGTCCACGTTGCACACAAACGAATCGTACCTAAATTAGCTAAAGGAAGATAGTTGGAAGAGGAAGAAATATTGCAATAAAAGAGAGAAATCCTAATACCCCAACCGGACAGCGGACAGACATCTGAAGTAGGAACGAAAGAGGAAGGGGGCGGAATTAAACGGACAGAACCCTTAACTTTCGTGGCCGCCGTGGCGCAGTGGGTAGAGTGCGACGCTCACACGCCGAAGGGTCTAGGTTCGATTCCCGGCTGAACACCTCGAAGTTTTTACGGCACCACCTCTTTCGAGCTGCTGACAACACTCAAAGAGTAATAGCCGTCAAAGAAAGCTTCTTAAACTTCGACGTTCGGAGTCGGTAAAAAACTGTAGGTCCCTTCTACTCGTGAGAGAACAGTAGCGCGCACAACACGAATAGTTGATGAGCACGCCCTGGTCCCCATTTGGACTGTCGCACCAACAATTATTATTACCCTCAGCTTTTCATATTTGTACGTTAGTTCACGTCACTGCCCGAGTCTTTGCTTACACCCCTCCTCGGGTGTAGTCTTGAGACAACAGCGTATGTTAATCACATTTAATTCCAGTCATATTCGATGGGGCTAAAAAGCAATAGCGTGAAGTTTAATGCTTCCAAAACCCAGTGCTGCCGACTATCACTTAAGCCCTCTTAATAGAACAAGCTGTTTTCCATGAATGGCTCTTGCGTTGTTGAAACCAAACAACTTTTTATTCTTTAAGCAAGTCTAAGCCAACGAACTAGCAGGATAAGTTTGCTTGAATTTATTTTGGGTAAGCAGCAAAGTAGGTATAGAGTTTGCGTACTTCTGTGGGGCTTAGAACATATGAATTCAATTTGTAGATCCATGTCCCACCTAAGCTTGAACTTTTAGAATTATGAAATTGCTTGCCGGCGCCGTTTTAATCTTTTTAACGCGCGAGAATGAGCTCAATCCTCTGTCGTTCATTGATGCCCCTTGTTGCTGTTTGCAAGTGCTAAGTATTTCAAGTTTATAACAGTTCCAATATAGGTGGCGCCACTAACAAAATTATAATTGATTTTTTTTGTTAGTGGCAACGACGTAGTCGACTATGGATTTTTTTTTTATTAGTGGTGCCCCCTACATATCCCGGGGTTTCTTGAGTGATCTGTTATATATCGACCATTAAAAGAAATGCGAAATTTACTTCAAGGATGTACAGATTTGGTTTTACGTGATCATCTGCCTAAAGGCCTTTATCACGGGGCCATGTTACCCAGAGTCGTAAAGAACACAAAACTAAATGCCTTAGTTACCCAAGTACTAAATTGAGGTCATGATTGAGAATGAATGAAAGAGCATTATTCATCATTTATTTATTTATTGGAGCTAGACCTTTCTAGAACCATTACCGCTCTCTGGGTCGCAGCATCCGGTTGAGAATTCAACTTCACATTGAGCCGGGAAAGTCCTTGTTCTTTGTTAAAGTTCTTTGCTAAAAATAAACTCCACCAGTTAGTACACAAGGAGGATACTTCCACAAACTAAGTACTAGTACTCCCAAAAGGGGGGATATTCCTACAAAGGGTGTACTCCCACAAGGGAGGATATTCACACTAGGGGGTACTCCCACAAGGAGGGTACTCCCACAACGGGGGTACTCCCACAAGGGGTACTCCTACAATGGGGGTACTCTTACAAGGGGGTATTCCCACAAGGGGGGTACTCCTACAAGAGGGGTATTCCCATAAGGGGGGTACTACCACAAGGGTGGGTATTCCCACAAGGGGGTACTCCCACAAGGGAGGATATTCCCCTCTAGGGGGGTACTCCCACAAAGGGGTATTCCCACAAGGGGGGGTACTGCTACAAGGGTGGGTATTCCCACAAGGGGGATACTCGCACAAAGGGAGTACTCAAACAAAGAGGGGATATTCCCACAAAGGGAGTACTCCCACAAGGGAGGATACTTCCACAAACTGAGTACTAGTACTCCCAAAAGGGGGGATATTCCCACAAAGGAAGTACTCCCACAAGGGGGGTACTCCCACAAGAGGGGTACTCCCACAAGGGGTACTCCTACAAAGAGGGTACTCCTACAAGGGGGGTATTCCCACAAGGGAGTACTTCCACAAAGAGGGGATATTCCCACAAAGGGAGTACTCCCACAAAAAGGCCTACCAAAAAATCAGGCTGGAACCGAAATTAAAGAAGCTCCTGACCTCCTGTGGCATCAGAACATAGCCTCTGGTCAAGTTGTCACTACCAGTCAGGTTCTCTCAACACCTGGGTCTGGTGACATTCTGCCCTAACAGTCTTTGGTTCCATCATTGTCGCCGTTGACACGACTGACAGTGTTGCCAATGTTATTTTGAATCAAGTGATTCTTAAGTCCAGTCATATCATCTGGTCGAGGATGTACAGTGCATTACAAATTTTTGTGTAAACGTATAAATTTATTAGGATCCCAACATCAGCCGGCTTTAATTTTTCTAAATTCCTTTTTAAGCTGTTTGTAGCATATTCTTGACGACACGAAAAGACTAAGACTTCATTCTGGTTAGAAAATGTTCAAGATGATTCAAGAATTGCCAACAAAACATCAATAAATGATTATTTCCAAACTTTTTGCAAATCTAGTCTGGTTCATCATCCAAAACAAAAAAAAAAGTAGATAAAAAAATACATATTTTCATATTTTTAGCTTAAATTCAATTTTACGTTCAACATTAGATAATAAGCACTAAATAGAATGCATGCTCATGAATAATGAAATCAAAAAACAAATATTTATCGTAAATCCAATATTATACATACTATTCATATATCTTGTTGTAACGAGCTAATAAGTCCCAACCTCAGATTATATTTCCTATATTTATAAAAAAAAACTAATAAATTTAAGAGCGGAAATGAAGCAAACCAAACAATATCGAAGTACTAGTGATTTTTTGTTTAGCACGCTTTGCTTTGTAGCAGTAGCTGGAACATATTTTTAGATTTGTGCACGTGTCTTTTGCACATGCTTTGCATCATTTTCAGTTTTCATACCTTCTACATAAAGTTCAAAACAATGCGAGCCTGAATATCGGATTTTAAACACTAACGTTTTTTTTTCGAAACATCTTCATGTTCTTTAGTTTATTAGATATTCTCTTAAAGTTTAGGAAGGTCAAGTTTAGACATACTTTGTGAGATTCAGGGTACTTATATCTAGGAGAAGGAAATGCGGTCTACAGCAACGCACTATGCAGTAAAGACTATCTATAGCTATAAGGCGCGCTTTGGAGATATGTCAGAGTGCGACTTTCTAGAGTTCTTCAAATCGAAATTAAATAAATTTTCTACGAAATTTGTTGTAATCTAGAAAAACATTAGGTGTGCTCCCGTACTCAAAACAAACAACACAACATAGTACAAAACAGTACAAACCAATACAATGTCCGTTCCCGTATACCGAAAAAATTAAGTTTACGTCAAATGAGCGATCTCTCGAGGGAGTAAAATATTTCCCCTCCCTGCCCATTTTAACATAAGAAACTTTTGTGGTTAGGTTGTTGGTTTTCTGTCAAATTAATTGGTGTGCGTACAGAGACAAGTGAGCATTGATTCATTATCTCTGTGTATGTGTCTCAAATTTTGTTTTTGTTTCCTGTATCAATAAAGCGAATTTGACATTTTTTAATGACAAACATACTTTGAACATTTGGTTTAGATGCGTTCCCGTAATTTGCCTCTTTCTGATAGAAATTTACCTCCACTCCATAATAAATGGAGGACTTCAGAATTTAGTACAGAAAGAACTGTAACATACCTATTTTTTTTTATATTTTATTTTAGCAAAGTCAAAAGTGACTTTAAGCTATGTTCAGATGATTGCCAGATCTGCAAATATTGTCAGGTCTGCAAATGTTCCGTCAATAGCCTACAAATGATCTGACAAATTACCTACAATGCACCTTACTACTAACTGCCTTACAATGCGAAATTGCCAGTTCACACGATTTGTCCCAAATTTTGTCCCAAACTCTTGCAATTTCATTGTCAGATAGTTTGTCTGACAATATGCTGCCTGGCAACATTGCTATATATTAAATTGTCAGCAGAGACCAATTCCTTATTGGTTTCTGATTGTCAGTTCACACGATTGACAGATATTTGTTTACAAATAAATTTGTAGAATTTTGACAACCAAATGCATTTGGTTTCATGCGGCAGTGGGCAGTGGTTTTTCAAAAGTTTTTTCACAAAAGGTAAATAAAAATGGAAAATAAATACGCGTTTGCTACTATTTGGCCGCATACATACATATTTGAGAGCAGCGATGAGGAGGAATTACCGCAAAAACGACGTAGTGTTTGGACGAAGGATTCGGTGGCTCGCCATCGGCAGGAAGGAATGTTTGCGAAACTGCTTGTGGAATTGAGAACTGAGGAGCCTGAATTGTATCGCAATTTTTAGCGAATGGATTCAAAACAATTTGATAACTTAGCTTTGGTGTCTCCTTACATGCAAAAGCAGGGAACAAATATGTGTGTGACGATTTCAGCGGCTGAGCAGCTCGTTTTAACACTCAGATATCTGGTACCCTGACCTGTTTTTTTTTTCGACACTTTTCTAGATTGCTGTTGAAGCTGATGCGGAGGTTAGTCCATTTGCCCTTGCAGTCGTTGAGGTTCATGCCGGTATTGTCAGCGACTTCCTGCCATAAACTCTGCTTCGGTAATTAATATTTCGCGCACCCAGCATCACATAAACTAGGTCGCGTGTCAATTTCCACTCACTTTCCACTTTTTTTCTGTATGATTTTTGAATTTTTTTTTTAAGATAAAGGAGTCTCCCAAAGTAGTGGACAATTTTCTTCGTTGCTACTCATAATTACAGTTTTTAACTCGAAAGCAGTTGATCTTTCAAATTTAGAAATTTTCTGACAATGAAAAAATTTGCAGATGTCACAAGCATAGCACATCTGACAATAGCAAATTTGCCTGCAAACATCCCAAACATCTGACAGTGACGCAAATTGTGTTTTCAGACCAAATTGAAGAAGTCGCACGACAGCGCATCTCCTTGCTGAAATCCGGTGCAGGTCTCGAACGGTTCAGAGGTTTTTGAACCGAAGTGCACGGTGCATCGCGTATGTGATAGCCTGGTGCGGCACAACTGGATCCCTATATACCTCTATAATTCTTGCAAAAGGTAGGGTCGCCTTTTTTGTGGATGGGGCTTATGGGAGCTGATATTCCAGTCGTTGCGCATGCTTTCGTCTTCCCAAATTCTGCAAATGATCTGGTGCATGCCCCCTACCATTACATTGCTCCCAGCTTTGAAAAGCTCCGATGGCTCCTGAGTCACCGGCTTTGCTGTTCTTGAGCCTTTTAATGGCTGTACCGACTTCTTCAAAGATAAGTGAGAGGAATTCTTCGTCGACTGGAGTTGGGATTTCCTGGTTCCCTATCACTCTCTCCTGGTCTGAGTTGCTTAAACACATGCACTATTCCCTGTGAGTCCGTAACTAGATTACCTTCTCAATTTTGAAGAGCCTAGGTGCCTTTCCTAAAGCCTGTGGCCAGGCTTTTGGCTTTTTTGTAAAAGGCACGTATTTTTTGTTTGTCCCTAGACTCTTGAGCTGGGAGATTGCGAGAGACCTTTTCTTCAGGCGTAGAATCTTTTTCACCTCCCTACTGAGAGGTTGCGAGAGACCTTTTTTTCAGGCGTAGAATCTTTTTCACCTCCCTACTGAGAGGTTGCGAGAGACCTTTTTTTCAGGCGTAGAAGCTTTTTCACCTCCCTACTTAGAGGTTGCGAGAAACCTTTTTTTCAGGCGTAGAAGCTTTTTCTCCTCCCTACTGAGAGGTTGCGAGAGGCCTTTTCTTCAGGCGTAGAAGTTTTTTCTCCTCCCTATTGGGAGGTTGCGAGAGACCTTTTCTTCAGGCGTAGAATCTTTTTCTCCACTCGTCTTCTAGTCCGGTATTCCTCTTTCGCTGCTCTTCTTTTTCGTTGCAGCGCTTTTTGGTATGCCCCGTCGGTTGCACGTTTTTTCTGCTCACACTCGCCATCACACCACGGATTTCTTGTCGGGGGTGGTAGGGAGCCTAAGGTAGTTTCCGCTATGTCTTTGATGGCTGAGCGGCAATGCAACCACATCTCGTTGGCAGTTGAAAGTTGTCGAATTTATTCCCCCGCTTCGCTATATGCGCGTCGTTTAATTTAATCTTAACTAAACTTATATTTCGAAATCAGGCTTTCGATAAAAGAAAACACCAATATTAGAAATTCTTTAGAATACGTTTAGGAGAAGGGTTTTTACAAGTATGCATGACTTTAGATTTAGGGTTATAAATAGAGGGTGCCAAAATTCTTGACGTTTTAGTTGTTAATAAAATAATGTTCAACTTTCATGTTTCCTGTTTCTATCTTTGTGTCTCATCCTGTTTTATATCCCACATTAAGCTTGATGTCTAAATCCTATATATTCTTGTTTCTTACTCAAAATGAAAGCCAAGCAAAAGTGTTATCAATCTTCTCTAAATGTGATCTATTCTGTTTATTATTTGATTATGTTTGTTGTTTTTATTTATTTCTTTATCTTTCAGCTGCATGAATAACATCAACACCACGCACTAGACGTACAATATTCGAAAGAATTTTTTGCTTTTTATCTTTTATAAAGAAATGTTTTTAAAAATCTAGAAAAATGAAAAAAAAAACAAAACAAAAAAAATTTATGAAAATTTTTAACAAAACCAAAAAGGAAAGATGCGATATTTTAAAGCAAATTCATATTTATACACTAGAACGAATTAAAGATGAGAAAAAAAGAGAAAATATTTGAAAAAAAAATATTGAAAGCAGAGATACATATATTTTACATGTGAATAGTGTTGTTATGTTTAAGAGAAGAAAATAATGAAAAGAATGAATATATACAGAAATATGTGTACTTTAATTTTTTATACTTATCGTGCTCAACTAGATAAAGCTAACAGAGTCCTTCCTTCTCTTTTCAATGTCCTATGTATTTGTTCTCAACGTTGTTGTGTTTTATTGTATAACTCTGTCCTCATGAGTTTTATGTTTTGATTTTGTTTTTATATCCATCTATATGTAGGTATGTTTATGAATAGTGCATCACATCACAGAACTTCTTCTTGAATATGTGTGTATCTTTCTCTAAATACATATGTTGTGTAATTGTGTGTGCCATAAACTATTTAATACATGGATATGTATGTTATATGTAAGCTGTCCATTTGTCCATATCACTTGTTGCACCTTTACTTTAATTGTTGACGATAAATGAAAAAACAAATCTCTAATCTGCATAAGTACACATAAGCAAAATGCTATAAGTGCAAAGAAATGCTTCTTAATAATGAGAATCTACGTGTCCTATTCAATGTACCGATAGTTAAATATATATATACATGTAAGATGAAAAAATGAAAATACTATATCTTTCTATATAAATATGTATGTACTTGCTGTTAAAGTGTTATCTAAATGTAAATATACATACAATTTTATTTTTCGTTTTCGATCAGTCATATGTACTTATGTTCTAGCATTTGTTTTCCCCAAAAAAGAATGATCGAAGTTATTTGTGAAGGAAAAGACTACACAGAGAACCTTGTACTAGCGATTTTGATGGCGTAGCATTAAAAATAATTCAGTCTTATCGGCGATTCCGGGAGAAATCCAGTTCCCCGAAAATCGATTCCTTCAATCGGCCATTTTCCCGGGGAATAAATTTCCCTCGGAATCAACTTCGAATGAATTTCGAAATATTTTGACAGGTTTTTTTTTGTGAAATGACTCAAACGTCAACGTTTATCTGTTATTGGTTTATTGCAATCGTGGAAAATTAAACATTTGAATTGAATTTGAACAATGCATTCAATTGATGTAAGATTAATCGTTGAAGAAACGGAACAAAAACTAAAGCAGAGATAAATTCGTAGAGGTTTAAGAGATTGTTCTAATCCGATAGAACTGCTGGAACAATTGTAAGTTATACTTTCAAAACGACTAATCTTATGTAAAATAAACTTTCTTATAGATTCAAGCAACATTATCGTGTCAACAAACCGGCTTTTGAATATTTGTTGGATATTCTTATTTCCTCAATTCCACTCAGCAACAGATCTTATAGGTGGTCCTAAAGAATTAAGTTTAGCCTCTAACTCCTTCCAGAATAGTTTTAGATCTTCTTTGTCTCTCTTGTGTCCCCTTGCTATGAAGGGACTATTTTCCATTATATCTATCATTTTATTTATTTGTTGCTTGTTAGACGTAGTGGACCTGATTATAAATATTTATCAGTAAATTCAAATTAAAAAAACTCAAAAAACAAACCTACATTTTAAAATTTTTCCGAAACACTAACAAAGCAAAGGAATTCCTCCAAACAAATACAGGAGAAATTTTTTTGGAGAAATGTCATTATTTTTCCCCCGGGAAATTTAGTCCCGATACCAACTTTTTTCCAGGGAAATATTTTTCCCGTTTTCGAAGTAATTTACGATAAGGAAATGCGGGAGAAAGAAAGGGAGAAAAAATTCCGGGGGAAAAATTTTACTCCCGATAAGCCTGATTGCCTTTTAGCCCCCGCGATGACTTATAAATATACAATTGCTTGGGAATTTGAATTAATTCACTAAAACTGGGCGTTTTGAAAGGTGTATGTACACTTTTCATCGAACGGAGCATTAATTTTAGACGTGTTTTGCAGAGCCTTGAAATTTCTTCACAAAAACGGTCTTACCAGAATCAGCTGTTAAGGTGCTGAGGAATTTTAAGAGACGAAGGACTGATGACGAGAGAGTTGACTGCTGAAAGCGTTGGAGGAATAAACAGCCTTTTTCTACCCAGCCTAAGATTGTTTGATCCCAGTATTCTGAACAACAGAAGAAGAAGCTGTGCCCCGCGTGGAGTAGTGGGTTGAGTGCGACGCTCACACGCCGAAGGGTCTAGGTTTGATTCCCGAATTTTTCACGGTACCACAGCTGTGGCCGGCGTGGCGTAGTGGGTAGAGTACGACGCTCACACGCCGAAGGGTCTAGGTTTGATTCCCGAATTTTTCACGGTACCACAGCTGTGGCCGGCGTGGAGTAGTGGGTAGAGTGCGACGCTCACACGCCGAAGGGTCTTGGTTCGATTCCCGGCTGATCACCTCGATTTTTTCACGGCACCACCTCTTTCGGGTTGCTGACACCACTAAACGAGTGTATAGAGAGATATATAAAGTTATAAGTCTCTAAGAAAGCTTCTCAAATTTCGCCGTTCGGAGTCGGCAAAAAACTATAGATCCCTTTGACTCGTGAGAGAACAGTAGCACGTACAACACGAGTTGATGAGTAAGCTACGCCCTGGTCGTCCCCCTGTGGACTGTCGCGCCAACAATTATATTATTCATCCACAGCGAAAAGTTAAAAGAAATCTAGAAGAGCACATTTTAGGCTTCCGAAGAATTCAGTTTTCGCACTTGCCAGTAAATGAGACGCAAGTTGTTATACGCACAGTCGCATAAGTCTATGTCCAACGCAAAGAAATGGGAGACGTCATTTCAAACTCATATATCTCAGCTAAAACAGAGCATAGAGACCCAAATTTAATTTATATTTTTTATTTACGTTCTTATACACGGAATGGAAAAAAGTATTGACACACTTGCAGTTTTTTTTATTTTTTTTCTATTATGACTTATAAAAATTTATTTTCAGCGAAATTGTTGAAAATCTTTTGTTTTTCTTCATTTACTACAAGTTATAAAATCAAACAGAATTTATGAATTTAAAAAAATAAAAAAAAAAATAATTATAAGTTTAAGTTTTCCATGAAAACAAGTATTGGCACATATTTTTTTAAATATACCGTTTTAGTGCAATCGAATACACTTTATGGTGAAATATCTTCACGAAGTTTAAGTCGTAGCCGTACTAACCAAAATGAACGAAAAGTCAATAAAAAATTAATATTATTAAAAACATTGTTGAAATTTAACTCAAAAATGGCAGGAAAGGGCAAAGAAAAAAAAAATAATTTTAGGTTTGCATTCCAATGGAAACTCCTTGTCCCAAATTGGATAAATTGTCAACAGAAGCTGTTATACAGTACGCCGTAAAGTTAAACGATTTAAAGAGTCGAATATGATAAAAAATCACCAAAGAAGCGGTTGTCCTAAAAGTTATCTGAAAAGCACATTAAATTCCGACCTCGACAGCATAATCGATTGGGGGAATAAGAATAGAGTGGAATTTAATGCTTCCAAAACCCAGTGCTGTCTACTGTCGTTAAAGCGATCACATAACAATCAGCCGTTATCCATGACTTTCCATCCTCGGTATGTGTATCAACCCAACAATTTGTTGAAACGATCACATATTTGAGGTCGCCAAAAATGCAGCGAAATGTCTAGGCTTCCTTAAACGATGCAAGAAGTACTTCACCCCCTCTGATCTGGCTACAATATACAAGGCCTACATACTCCCAAAACTTGAGTATAACGCTCCTATTTGGTCAGGTGCTTCTAAGACCTCCCTGCACCTGCTGGATAGAATTCAAAAGCGAGCGATAAAACTTATAGGTGACAGTAATATTGCGAAGTCGATTGACTCGTTAGAACACCGACGTAATGTCGCGTCGTTGTCACTATTTTATCGCTATTTTAACAAGAAATGCTCAGACGAATTAGCCAGTTGCATTCCTCCCCTTCAAGAATTCACCCGCAATACACGCCTCGCTAGGAACGCCCACCAATTCACCCTCAAGCCCTCTTTCGGACGTATAGTCAAATTCAGAGACTGGTTCTTTAGCCGCACGACACGAATCTGGAATTCTCTTCCCAGCTCGATTTTTCCTCCTCATTACAATCCACAGGCATTTAAAACCAATGTGCATCGGTACCTCCTCTCCCTCTCTTCCTCTATACCTTCGGCCCGTGCTGTGACTTGATCCGGTCACTTAAGGGTACTCGCAACCCCTTTTGCACGCGTCTATTATAAAAAAAAAAACAAAAACAAATAGGAAAGAAGGCCCATTGTGAGATCCACTTAAAAGAATTCAAGAACCACTTTCTTCCTATTAGTGGAAGAGATTTCTAAATAAAAGCTGGCAAGGCAAAACTGTTTCAAGCAAAACCGTATCAAACAGTTTTCATAAAGCGGGTTACTTTTCAAGAATCCCAAGGCCAAAACCATACGTCATCAAAGAAAACAAAGACGCGTATGGTGTTCTCAAATAACTAGCTCAACAAGGCAAGGGACTTCTAGAACAATATAGCTTTTTCCGATGAAAGCAAATTTAATCTGAAACGGGAGTAAGTGTGGTACAGAGTGAAAAAAAAATTAGTTTAAACCGTGAATTATGGTCTGGGGATGAACAGTGGTGAACAAAACCTTTAACACAAACTTATTTTCGAAGTCAAGGAAGCGCCGGTTACCCCGTCTCTTTCTTTGATCTCGACAGGGGATGTGTTATTTGGTTTTACGTGACCACCTGCCTTTACGGTTTATATCACGGGGTCCATTTTCCCAAGAGTCGTAAGTAACGCAAGACTAAACGCCTTAGTTACCCAAGTACCAATCTTGGTACTTGGCACTTGGTTTGATGCGAAGCCTTTCTAAAACCTCTTCCGCTCTCTGGGTGTCAGCGCCCGGTCGAGAATGCAACTCCACACTGAGACGAAAGAGTCCCCTAACCGCCTTACCTAGTTGTGGTTGAACAATCAACTAGACAAGTCAGCACAGTACACTATCCTCGACTCTAACCGCGATGTTAGGTATTAAACCACAGCCACCACGATACTCGCCCAAGGGGGCCTAGCGCACAATCAGGCTGGAACCGAAGTTCCAGGGGCTCCTGACTTCCCGTGGCACCAGCATATAGCCTCTGGTCAAGCCGCCACTACCGGTCAGGTTCGCTCAAAGCCTGGGTCTGTTGGCCGCCATCCCGCCACAGATGGTCTTTCCTCCATCAGTGTTTCCGTTGTCACTATAAATAGTGATACGGATGTGATTTTGAATCATGTGATTCATAAATCCAGTCACATCATCTGGCTCGACAGGGGATTCTGACATCTTCAGGGGATCTTTGTTTATTGAGGCAATAGAGAAATAAAAGATATTGGTATACATATGTTATTTGAAATGGGTTTGATAGCCGACGAGGAATTACATTCTTCAACCACAAGGTAAATTCTTGTTCAAAATAATTCAATTCATTTTACTAATATTTCAGTTGTGATAGTTCGACTCCAACCAACCCGAATTTCCTTCTCCCGACGTGAAAACGTCGTACTCGTCCTTCTCTAAACCTGAAAGACTAGAAAGGTTATACTCCATTCGTGATTCTTTTTGAATTGTTCAAACCTGCCTACATGTTGAAATGCAAAAGATTTTCTCAACCAAAGAGTTCAATAATCATTTTTGAAGTCCCAATGACTTCAACTGTATCGGAAGACTTGTAAGTGGGAAAGATTTCAAAGAGACTTCGGAGGATGCAGCATTAGTCAAGAAAGTGACATTCGTTTGACTTCAAAACAAAAGGCTGAACGTAAAGTTTGACCCAATGAAGACCAAAACGAATGATGATTTCAGCATGAAAGTCTGGCTCACTGAGTTAATTTCTGCTTTGAAGGGTTAGAGGTATGAAGTCATTTAATTTTTAAAGTCATTACGATTAAATCTTGTACATTTCTGCTTAATGTAAATAAAAAAAAACCCTTACAACCCCACTGAATTGTATTTCGAAAGTGCATCAATTCCTCAAAGTGATTTGGTGCCTGTATAACACAGCCGAGCTGATCTTCTCAGTACGCAGATTTTTCCAGTTGAGGGTATGTCTACATCCCTTAAATTGCCCTCTTACAAGAATTATTCTAAACTCCTTCAGTAGTAAGCCAAGGCGTTGT
This sequence comes from Eristalinus aeneus, assembly GCA_955652365.1. Lineage (NCBI taxonomy): Eukaryota > Metazoa > Arthropoda > Insecta > Diptera > Syrphidae > Eristalinus > Eristalinus aeneus. The sequence goes on along the minus strand of OY019130.1, from coordinate 27,055,390 downwards.
TTAATATAAATAAATCTTTCAATTTTGGCCACATTTCGTTGTTGTACATATGAAAGTTGTGCCACATGGACAAGTCCTTTAATTTCTTCAGTCGGATATATGTACAGTGAACCGAAAATTGTATCATGTATTTATCTTCTCGAGCATGAACTTCAGTCTCGATGCTAACAGATCACTCGAAAAGTCCCGGGACATATAGGGGGCGCCACTAACAAAAATTATTAACTTAATCTTAATTTGTTCGTTAGTGGTGCCCCCTAAATGTCCCGGAACTTATTGAGTGCTGTAAGAATTTACAATGAATCACACCATCAATTACTTCGGCGGTTCATCGTACGATTGAAAATTCAAACTTTTAGCTTCTAAGAACGGTCATATTGATAACCTTCTAAGTTGAACTTTTGTTGATAATGAGGGAACAGAAATCGTCTTCTTCTTATTCTTGTGTCGCTACAGTCCGGGGTGGACCTGGGCCTCAACCAGTATGCCACTCCAGCCAGCACGATCTTTCGCCAGCTGCCCACAGTTGCACACTTCAAGTTGATTGAGGTCCTTCTACACTTGTGTGCGCCACCTTAGCGTAGGCCGTCCTGTGTTGCGTTGTCCCAATGGCTCAGATTCGAAGACTTTTCGGGCCGAAGCAGTGGTGTCCATACGCTCTACATGGCCTAGGCATCATAAGCGTTGTATCCGAAGACGCTTCACCAGGCGCATGTCGCTGTACAACCTTAGCCTAAGCCGTTCGTTGCTGCGTTGTCCCAATGGCTCAGATTCGAAGACTTTTCGGGCCAAAGCAGTGGTGTCCATACGCTCTACATGGCCTAGGCATCATAAGCGTTGTATCCGAAGACGCTTCAACAGGCGCATGTCGCTGTGTAGCTCATAGAGTTCGTCGTTAAATCTTCTCCTCCAGATGCCATAAATTTTTGGTCAAACAGGACTAAAAATCGAACGCAGAACTTTTCTCTTGAAAAGACTAAGGGCTTCCTCATCCGCTTTTGGTAACGTCCATGTTTCCGCACCATAAAATAGAACTGGGATGATCCAGCTGATAAAGCAAGCTTATTCTTTCGAATGAAGACTTTATTACTCAAATGCCTCTTGCGCCCAAAGAAACAGCGATTGACAAGAGTAATTCTTCGTTTGATATCGGTACTGATTATGCTGTTCATATTTACCGCGGAGCCGAAATAGACGAAGTCCATGACTACTGTGTCCGAGACGTCGATGTCGTGTGTCCTTCCTTGATGGCAGCATGTACCTCATCGTTTTACCCTCATTTACCACCAGACCCACTTTAGCCGCTTCCGCTTCAATGCCAGCAAATGCCTCATCGACGGCTCGCTGTGTTCGTCCAATCACGTCACTGTCATCCGCGTAAACTAGAAATTGAACTGACTTTTGGAAGATCGTGTCTCTGGCGTTGACCTGTGAGTTACGCACGATCTTCTCGAGGATGATGTTGAAGCAGTCACAGAACAGTGTGTGGCCTTCTCTTGCTGCGTTCGTCCAATCGCGTCAATGTCATCCGCGTCAACTAGCAATTGAACTGACTTTTGGAAGATCGTGTCTCTGGCGTTGACCTGTGAGTTACGCACGATCTTCTCGAGGATGATGTTGAAGCAGTCACAGGACAGTGCGTGGCCTTCTCTTGCTGCGTTCGTCCAATCGCGTCAATGTCATCCGCGTAAGCTAGCAATTGAACTGAGTTTTGGAAGATCGTGTCTCTGGCGTTGACCTGTGAATTACGCACGATCTTCTCGAGGATGATGTTGAAGCAGTCACAGGACAGTGCGTGGCCTTCTCTAAAAAATAAAACAGAAATCTCCTTCACTAAATAAGTAATGAAAAAGGAAATTGAACTGAGATCCTAATTTAAAGGTGCTCATGCAGATTGCACATTGTCGACGTCTCATTGTTCATAAACTTTATTTGACAGTGTTGTTAGGTGTGATTGGTGTTGCCTGGTTCTTTGCAATTCAGGAAATGTTAACGTTAAATTTATGCTTGTAACGTGTCAGTCCTTCATATTTAACAGTCGCCTTTGTCACCAATAATTTGATCATTCACCGTACATATGACTCATTTTTTTGTTTAAATGAAAAGCTTGTTTACAAACAAAACAAACATCGAATTTGAATAGTTGTAGTTTCAATTGAGTTATTTAAGAGCTCCAACTCCAGAAAGAAAACTTGTAAAACACAACATTTTACTTAGAAATGAAAATAGCAATAGGCCAGCGTCTTCCAGAGCGAAAATAACAAAACAAACTCTCCATTCACACAACTAAAATTATTTCATCCAGTTTTCATACAGTTTTGAACACAACAAAGGAATTTGAAACGCGTGATATAGAAAAATATTATGTTCCCTCAAATAGAAAACAGAACACAAATGTTAATGCATTCTCATTGTAAAATAGAATACAACTTCCGAAAGCCTATGCAAAGTGATAAAGAGGAATATTTTGATGGATGAAACGAACAAATAGAATATATTTATGTATAGTATTATTTGCTAACTGTGTTTTGTTTAAAGATTTACTGATGTAAAATAAAAAGAAATAAAAACTATGACATGTGCGTAGAATACAGAGTGTTACATATTTTCATTGTTGTACGAATATCTGTGTATGTATATCTGCATATTAAATCATTTAAAATAAACGTACTTAATTAAGATCAAATTGACAGTATGTGTTTTATTGGAATGAATGGTTCTAGAGTTCAAAAGGAACGATGATTTTCAGCAGCTTCTCGTGCTGTGCGGAATAAACGACAAACAGTTGTCCTTACCTACATCACTGCCTCGCAAACTTAAAATTTTACTTAACGAAGCTTCCATGTGAACATCATGGTTAAAGTTCTAGCTTCAAATAAGTTTCTCCATTAATTCCGGTCGTGCGCCAACATCATTCAGCAGCGCGTCCGAATGCTTTCTGGTTTGTACCAGTGCTTCGAAGGGTTTTCCGCTCCAGTTAATCAACGCATCCTGCCCACCGGAGTCCGGCCGGATTATTCTAGGTGTACCACAATAAAGTAAAACTACAAATGACTTTCCAGGCCGGTTTCCTTCCCCACGGAGTCTTCCGAGTTTAATTTCTTTCACAACATTAATTTTGAAGTTAATTTCGAAGTTTTTCAATAATGACCTGACAGAGTTGAATTGAATTTCTGAACGCCCTCTTTCACTTATTGTCAAACTGTCACCGTTAGTTTATTAGGTTAACTCAACATTTTCAACATGATGTACGAACAAATAATGTGTGTGATAGTTGGTTCAAGCCCTTTTAAACCAAGAACTGCGAAGGATTTGTGAAATGAACGAACCAGAAAGTATTCAAAAAAAAAAAAAGACGATGTTCTCGATTAGAACAGCTTCAACAGAATGAATGTGTGGTTTTTATTTCAAATGCAAAAAAAGGGCATCGCGCGTGTGCAGCGGTGCATACAACAAAAAATATTTGTACTTAATTAAGATCAAATTGACAGAATGTGTTTTATTGGAATGAATGGTGCTAGAGTTTAGAAGGAACGATGATTTTCAGCAGCTTCTCGTGATGTGCGGAATAAAAGACAAACAGTTGTCCTTACCTACATCACTGCCTCGCAAACTTAAAATTTTACTTAACAAAGCTTCCCTGTCAGCATCATTATCGGCACGACAACCTGGTTAAAAATCTAGCTTCAAATAAGTTTCTACATTAATTCCGGTCGTGCGCCAACATCATTTAGCAGCGCATCCGAATGCTTTCTGGTTTGTAGCAGTGCTTCGAAGGGTTTTCCGCTCCAGTTAATCAACGCATCCTGCCCACCGGAGTCCGGCCAGATTTTTCTAGGTGTACCACCATTAAGTAAAGCCTCAAATGACTTTACAGGAGTCTTCCGAGTTTAATTTCTTTTACAACATTAATTTCGAAGTATATTTATTATTTTTCAATAATGACTTGACAGATTTGAGTTTAATTTCTGAACGCCCTCTTTCACTTATTGTCAAACTGTCACCGTTAGTTTATTAGGTTAACTCAACATTTTCAACATGATGTACGAACAAATAATGTGTGTGATAGTTGGTTCAAGCCCTTTTAAACCAAGAACTGCGAAGGATTTGCGAAATGAACGAACCGGAAAGTATTCAAAAAAAAAAGATGATGTTCTCGATTAGAACAGCTTCAACAGAATGAATGTGTGGTTTTTATTTCAAATGCAAAAAAAAGGGCATCGCGCGTGCGCAGCGGTGCATACAACAAAAAATATTCGTACTTAATTAAGATCAAATTGACAGTGTATGTTTTATTGGCAAAAATGGTGCTAGAGTTTAGAAGGAACGATGATTTTCAATGTTGGCATGAAAAACTGCGCGATGATAAAGATATGATCGTATGATGTAAACAAAATTATGTAAATGGAAGAATAGAATAGAAATAGACAGTAAATGGATTTCGGATGCGTACGAAAAGTAGTGAGGAAAATGATTGTTACATGTAACTTTATGTTTGACATTTTTCATAAATATTTCTACAATTCTGAACAGTGTGCAAAATAAAAAAAAACTTTATTTAGAAAAAAATGTTGTCAAGTTTCTATTGGAAAACCGTTTGGTTCACGATTTAAATGTTTCCGAAATCATACTTCCTGAAGTACCATTTCGTGGTGAACACTGATCCACCTTCGTCGGTTGGTTTCCCTGATTTCTTGGAAGACAACTGGCAAACAAATGGTTGTGTACTACTCAGAATTGACTGCTCTGCGTTGTTCTAGTGGTACGGTTGCGACATGTCCAGTTTTTCCGAAAAAAACAGGCGACCATTTGCATGGGAGTGCTTCGTGCTTTCCAACTTTTGTTGGATTTGGCTCACTTTGAAACACCCACACAGTCGACTGCTGTTTACTTTCGGGCTCATACCCGTAAATCCACGATTCATTACCTGTTACGATGTCATAAATGTGTTTTGAAGCACCGCGATCTTATTTTTAGAGCATTTCTATCGACCAATCGACACGAGCCTTTTTTTTAGCGATTGACAAATTGTGTGGTTTGTGTCAGTGTTTTGATGGTCAAGTGTTCATGCATGTGTTCATGAATGTATGCTGGTCCCACTGATGCCTAAGGTTGTCTCAATCTCATGATAGGTCACATGACGATCTTGCAATATCAATTGGCGCACGGCATCAATGGTTTCCGGTACAATAACTGATTTTGGACGACCGTCACGAAATTCATTTTGGAGTGAACTACGACCTCGGCTGAATTCACCATACCATCGATAAACACTCGTCCTTACTGGAGCTTCATCGCCAAAAATTGAATTAAGTCTATCGATGCACTGTTGTTGAGTTAATCCACGTCGAAAGTTGTAAAAAATAATCGCACGAACATTTTCACGATTTAATTCCATTTTTTGGGCGAGATGAATTATTTTTTTAAGTTATTATAAACAACACAAACAGCGGTCGTATGTCAAAACGTTCTGAGTACGTATAACCTCAAAAATGTCAAACTTTGCGCTCAAGCTGGCAGTTGCTAGATTGCAACACTAGGGTTGCACAATCCCGAAATATAAAAGGCAACCTTCGTATATCGAGAAAAAGTATTCTTCTGTGCCCTAGTCAGGAAGGAAATAGCGACCGAGTGTGGGGAAAGGTTCCAAATTCAAACGGACATTAGACCTGCCGTTCTAAGAAATTGGTTTCGTAGGATATTGGAAGTTGCAAGCTTTCTGGGTTATAGAGGTTATGTTATAGAAGCCCACTCTTCCCAGTATAGGTCGATTTATAGCCAGCTCAACTATAACTTGCAAGATAATTCTTTTTTCCTAAATAAATTACCACTATCAATGATAAACATTATATTTAAACTAAGGGGTGAAATTATAAACCTCAACTACATTCCGCACCGCCCTGAGCTACCTATACTGTGTGATATATGCAATCTCAAGGAAAGAGAAGACTTTTTCCATTTCATTGCAAGATGCCCGATTCTAAAAGAGTTTCGTGTGATATTTTTCGGTAAACTCATCCTCGATTTAAACGAAGCGCTATGTATTTTGAATGGAAGTCTCGGCTGGGAAAACTTATATAAATAAATAAATACTCGAAATTAACACTGAGTTATAGATCCCGAATAGTCGAAGGTGACTTTTAAATCTAATATACCTATTTGTCAACATCAATTAAACTTAAAGTTATTATAAAGTCGTTCTGGTAGACGGCCATAGGCCATATCATTTTGTTAATTTAAATAATTGTATTAATTGCATTTTTTTATAAATAAAGTAATAAGTCATAAAATCGACCAGCTTGTGTTGTGTGTTGTGTTCATAAAAATAGCAGTGCTAATCAAAAAAGGCAAATAATTTTCTATGAATACAAATTGTTTTATTATTTTTTCAAAAAACGCATACAAAAGTAAAGTATTTCAGTCTTAGCAGGTATGCCTATGACAAAATAAACGTTGTTCATAACTTTTAACTTTTTTTTTGGTCGTAGTAATATTTCGCAGTTGTTCATAAAAGTAGCAATGTATACAATTTTTTTACAATTGCTGTGCCTAGGCAACAGAAACCAATAAAACAATATAAAATCATTGTTATTTACAGCTTACCATTAGTACTTTGTAGCAAAGCCTTTGTTTTTTATCACTGCGCTGAACCTTCGTGGCATTAAGTCCACCAGACTCCGACATATCTCAACTGGTATAGCTCCCCATAAGTCTCGCTCTTCCTCCAACAATTTCTTGGCGTTTTTTGGTTTGGCCTCATGGACAGAATTTTTAACATCGCCCCACAAGTTCTCAATGGGGTTCAGAACAGGAGATTGTACTGGCCACTCCATAACGGTTATTCTTTTTTCATGAAACCAAGATTTTGACCGTTTTGACGTATGTTTTGGGTCATTATCTTGTTTATAAACCAAGATTTTGACCGTTTTGACGTATGTTTTGGGTCATTATCTTGTTGATATATCCAAACTAGTGGCATTTCCTCCTCGGCATATGGCAGCATAACCTCTTCTAAAATTTTAACGTACTCAGCACCGTCCATTATACCCTTGATAACCCCATTATATGTGAAACAGACCCAAATTATTAGTTTTGTTCCTTCGTGTTTAACAGTTTTAACTGTATAAGGGGGATTATTATCTTCAGTCTTTGGTCTTTTTACATATTCCCGACGACCCTTGTACCCAAATAAGACTATTTTGCTTTCATCGCTCCACAGAATATTCCATTTCTCCTTAGGTCAATCTTTGTGAAACTTTGCGAATGCCAATCTTTTTTGCATATGCTTTTTTGTCAAAAGCGGCACTTTTCGCGGGCTTCGAGCTGGTAGCTTAGCCTCTAGAAGACGTCTTCTAACCGTCACAGCACTCACCGGAAGTTTGAGTTCATCCCTTATCTGTCTGGAGCTCATTGAAGGGTTTTCCCTTGAAATGTTGATAACTTTTCGGTTAGTTCGCTTAGCGGTCACTCTTTTTGGGCCGCGTGTTTCGGGTCTAGCTTTCAAGTTTAGCGCATTGCTGACCATTTTCGCTGAACATCCCATGATTTCCTTAATTGAAGCATATGTCTTTCCCTCCGAACGCAATTTATTGATCAAATTCCTCACATCTTCGGAACAATATTTTGATCGACCCATATTTCTAACTTTAAGGTATGTTAACAAAAGACAACATTTACAAAAACATCCACTTACCAAACAAGAATACACAAATATTTTTTTTAACGCTAAACAACAACTTCTGGGACTCTTTATGGTAAAACCAAAAAAACACTGCTATTTTTATGAACAGGCTTCAATCAACAGATTTCAATGAATGAGTGAAAAAAGGAGAAAGTAAGCCTTTATTTTGTATTTTTTATTTCAGGTATGGTATCTTAGTTGTGGTCGCCGTGGCGTAGTGGGACGCTGACACGTCGAAGGGTCTAGGTTCGACTTCCAGCTCAACACCAATTTTTCGAATTTTTCACGGCACCACCTCTTTCGAGCTGCGGACAACACCAAAAGAGTAATAACTGTCTAAGAAAGCTTTTCCAATTTTGCCGTTCGGAGTCAGTAATAAACTATAGGTCCCTTCTACTCGTGGGAGAACAGTAGCTCGCACAACACGAATAGTTGATGAGCAAGCTAGGCCCTGGTCCCCCTTTGGGCGCCAACAATTATTATTATTATTATTGTATCTCAGTTACCGGAAAATGTAATAAAACCGGATATACATTTGAAAAAAGGATCTTCTTAGAAATATGTTGCTAATTATCTAAGTCCTATAACTACTGCTATTTTTATGAACACAACTGTAGGTGTTTTGCATTTCTTAGGTGAAATATTGATTAAAGAATTTTTCGTGAATCAAAACAAGAAGCCACGCGTACCCATCAAATTGCCAACCAACAACGCTCACAGAAAATTAAACAAAAGATCGAGTAACACAAGGAGTCTCCCAACTAAAACACTTTTTATGACCGTTCCGTCGTTGAGCTTTGGTCATGTACACATGTCCCATTTGTAGGACAGTTTCTGTTCTGTTTCTTCGATCTGTCCTGATTTTGTAATTTTACATTTTGTTTTATTCACTTTTCACATAATTTCCACAAAACTGACAACTTATAGCGTCAGTCACGTTTGCGTCAAATTTTCTAATGTAAGTGGAAGTGAGTGCCGTCACTCAGTCTCCAACCCTCAACTGACCTCACATGTAGCAGCGCCACCCAATTCATTACGAAACGAAGATATTCATGATTGTCGCCAGACTTCAAAATCATCGCACATGGCTTTGCGTTCCCACCGCCATCAATCACGGTGGGAAAGAAGAAAGAGAAAAGACAATTGGAACCGACAACGGATACTTCCTGTGTGCCAAGACTGCACTTGCTTGCTTGAGTCGGTCCGAGGCCTCTGTCCATTCAACGTGTGCTTTCGTGTGGCACATCCCCATACCGTCGTAGTCGTCGGCCGTGGATCCTCTGTCAAGAACCACAACTCAGGTAGCTGCTCCCGACGATGGTCGAACACGCGTTCACCTCACATGTCCAATTCGTGGGTCCCTTGATCGCCGACTTCCAAATGTCAAGTGTTCGCTACCCATTCCTCGGATGCGTGTGTGTGCCTGTGTAACCCAATTTCCATGCGCGGTGCACACGCACACTGTGCGCCGCCATCGCCATCGGTGCGTCCCGACGAGCCGTCAAAAGAAGCAACTCATACGGGACAACATCTGTACACACGTCCTTTCCCGAAGCGCACAGACCCTCGCTTGTGTGTAAAAGGGGAAGTAATCAGCATTGCACTTACGTGTTCCTTCTTTTTGTCAAGTTTTTTGTGCGCAGGTGACTTAAGGGATATTTTCTCCGTTTGGGTGTGGGAATTGCGACAGAGAAGTTTCTCACGATCCTCAATGGACGTGTTGTTGTTGCCGTGTGTCTAACGTGCCCTACGAAGAGGAAAAGCAAAAGAATCAGGGGAAGCAACCACCATGGCGTTGAGTGAGTGCGTGTCTCGTTGGGGTGCGATGCATGCGAGTATGCCATATGATCGGAATGAGAAGTGGAAACATTCGGCTTCCGAATACCACCACCACCACCATCATTGCTGCACAGTGGTAGGTGGACGCAGGCAAACGTGTGTTACTCTTGTGCTGGAATTTCGTTTCTCCTGAGCGCCTGTGTTCGACGAGAGGTGAATCTTTAGGTCGGTAATTGGTTTGAGGAGCGACGAGGTCTTGGCCTGTTGTTGGAGGGGTCGTCTTTGCGCTGGATGCGAACGGTTGAGGTTGTCTTTCAGGTCTTGCGACACACGTGCAGTGTGCGCACGGGGATTTTATTGAAAAAGCGTGTTGCCGTTGGTACGCAACTGAACTGACTGAAGGGGAAGAACGTTCCGTTGATGTGTGCCAAGTGGAATCTTAAGACATAGGAGGCACAGGGATATCTTTGAAAAGATGATTATTTCGGTACAAGTGTGAATAAATTTAGAGAATGACCGTTATTATGCTTTGAGGGACTGTCTGCTTATGGAATGTTGTGTGCAAGTCTTCACAAGGCTTACAATCGGTTAAGAAGATGGGCGGAAGTAGCTAAAAATTTTCCTTCTTTAACTAAGGGGAGTTTTTGTCGCTAAAGTCTCACTTTACGTGATTAGATTTAAATGAGTTAAGATGTGACGTTGCCCGCAAGCTGTGATATGCTAATACATCTCCTGTGCGGACTGAAAATGTTTCTGTTTGGATGCAAGCCTTGGGACTACAGTCCCAGGTTGAGCTTTTCCTTAACCTTTGCTAGCTGCCTCCAGTTTCACAATCCAAGCTATTTATTTGACTTGAGCTGCATAGAGGCTATCAGGATGAGAGAATTGAGTTTCCGGGATTATAAAGCCAACCCTTCTGAGGAAGCCCGGAAAAATTTCAAACGGATCCGTAATGACTGTAATGCATTAATAAGACGTGTTAAATTCTCCTTTGACCAAAAGTTGAGGCAAAAAGTTCTACAATGCCCCAAGGGTAGCAGAAGCTTTTGGTCTTTCGTAAGAAACATAATCATTTCAGCCTCGTCTTCGATCCCAACGCTCATTTGCAATGACATTCCAGCTGTCAGCTCTTTGGACAAAGCTAATCTGCTTGCTGCACACTTTGCAGCTAGCTCAACGCTGCCAGATAACACTTTGTCTCCACCTGTACTTGAGAGCGTAAATTTCTCCATGGGGCAAATCCATTTTCACACTCGTACAGTAGCAAGAGTACTTAAAGATCTAAACATGCACAAATCCGCTGGCCCGGATGGTATATCCCCTGTTCTTCTAAAGAGGTGTTCGTCTACGCTGGCAAAACCACTGCGTAAGCTTTTCCATATGTCCTACTCTTCAGGGCTCTTTCCGAGTAAGTGGAAAACTGCATTTGTCCAGCCCGTCCCTAAAAAGGGCTAATGTTCGTCACCCACCTCCTACCGACCCATAGCACTAACGTCCCTTCTCTCCAAGGTCATGGAAACGCTGATAAACCGTCAGCTTATGAAATATCTTGAGTCCCGGAAGCTTCTTAATGACCGGCAGTACGGCCTCCGAAGCAACCGTTCCACTGGTGATCTGATGGCATATCTCACTGAAAAGTGGAACCAATCTTTGCACAATGCAGGAGAAAGCAAGATTGTTGCGCTTGATATTTCTAAGGCATTTGACAGGGTCTGGCACCAGGCTCTCTTGTCGAAAATGCGTGCTTTTGGGATCGATAAGTCTCTTCTTCAATGGATTAGAAATTACCTTTCGAATCGTTCAATACAAGTCGTTTTGGATGGATTCAAGTCTGATATTCACCATATTAATGCTTTACAATATACAAGGCTCCTATTTGGTCAGGTGCTCCTAAGACCTCCCTGCACCTGCTGGATAGAATTCAAAAGCGAGCGATAAAACTTATAGGTGACAGTAATATTGCGAAGTCGATTGACTCGTTAGAACACCGACGTAATGCCGAGTTGTTGTCACTCTTTTATCGCTTTTTTAACAAGAAATGCTCAGATGAATTAGCCAGTTGCATTCCTCCCCTTCAAGAATTCACCCGCAATACACGCCTCGCTAGGAATGCCCAACAATTCACCCTCAAGCCCTCTTTCGGACGTACAGTCAAATTCAGAGACTCGTTCTTTAGACACTGACAGAGAAAGTGCTCTGAAGTGTCTTCACCTTCTCCACAGGCGTCGCAGTGTGTGACATCACTAAGCCCAAGCCGACTCAGGTGCATAGCGAAGGTAAAGTGTCTCGTTAATACGCCAACAGGTCTTCTGCACTCGCGTCTGTCTAGAGATAGCAAAAAGGAGGCGGATTTATTGCAGACGTTTGGGAGCAAACTCTTGGTCACCCTGCATCCTGCAGAGTCACGCCATCTCTGGTTGTGCTGTAGGGAGACCCAACCATCGACGGAGGCCCTGACCAGGGACGCGGGTAATCCCAAGGTGGGTTCGGGTCCTACGAATGCCTCTGCTGAACCTAGCCTAGCTAGTTCATCGGCAGTTTCGTTTCCCAGGATCCCGTGATGACCCGGGACCCAGACAAGTCTCAGCCTGCCGACCGAATTAAGGGAAGACTTGCATTCTTGAACTATCTTGGAAATCTTTAAAGGGATGAGTAAGGCCTTGAGCACAGCTCGACTATTGCTGCAGACGCAGATACTTCTTCCCTTCCACCTATTCTTCACAATAAGGTAGGTGGCCATTAGGATCGCGAAGGCTTCCGCCTGGAAGACCGACGCGAAATTACCTGAGGAGACGTGAAGTCTAATGTTGTCGTTTTCCACGAAGGCCCCAGCTCCAGAATCCTCCGTTAATTTTTCTTACAATTTTCCGTTCTTCTTGATTCGTAAATGTAAACGGGCGCCCAGTTCTGGCCTTGTTTTGCGTATTACTTTGAATTTTATATTTTTCAAAAATTGTTTGAATGGTTGCATGGTTTTTTACAACAATTTTGGCAATTTCCCGAATAGATTTTTTTCTTTACAGTATTTTGTTATTAAATCTTTTATTTCTTGTGAAAGTTCCTTTCCTTGCGGTACCATCTCCAAAAACTTGCGTAAACTTTACAAATTATGTGAAGTGTAGACTTACTTTTTGTTTATGTTTTTGGATGTTGTTGTCGTGAAATAACCTGTAAATGGTCTCATTCATGGAAATTTGCTGTTACATTTCATTTCCAGCAGCTGTACAAATGCTCATCAACACTCACGGAACGTTTCTCTAGCGGATTTGCCTTTAACGGAGGAAAACTTTAAAATAGCGCGAATTCCGGCGTTAGTGAACTCCATGTTTACATGTTTATAACTGTTAAACGCAATATCCAAACTAATCATGCATAGCGTCGTTTTGTAGGTTATATCATGACCTTTCAAATGATCTAGAGTATTGCCATACACAAAGCGCTATAGTATAGTATGCTCTGTAGCGCTTTGTACAGTGAATCAATTATATTTCTTAAGATATTTCGTATTTCAAAATATAACTATAGGTCTGGCGGTTGTGTACTTACTTTTTTGATTAACTGTAGTTGCGGGTACATTAAGACAGCAATAGCATTGTGTTCAGTAAGTATTGTGTATTTTCTCTTTCAATAAATTTGATGTTTTTTTATTTCTGATTGGAACTTAAACATGGATCGGATATTAGGCAGCTGTTTGAAACGACATCGCATTCAGTATTTGAACATTTTCTGGCAAAATCAAGACGATTTAAGCACACGCAGCTTTCTCAAATTACTTACCAATAGGTACGATGTATTTTGTAATTATATAAGATTGTCAAATATCTCCCTTCCGCCTTTTTGTCTTGAATTTTCCGGCTATGAACAAAGCGCTACAGAGCATGTTATAATGTAGCGCTTTGTGCATGGCAATACTATAGATCATTTGAAAGGTCTTGGCATGTCCAAGAAAACGACGCTATGCATGATTAGTTTGGATATTGCGTTTAACAGTTATAAACATGTAAACATGGAGTTCACTAACGCCGAAATTCGCGCTATTTTAAAGTTTTCCTCCGTTAAGGGCAAATCCGCGAGAGAAACGTTCTGTGAGATTAATAGTGTTTGGGGGATGGTACTCCATCATTTCGAACCGCGGAGGAATGGTTTTGACGATTTAGAGCCAGTGAAAACGACACCAAGGATAAGCCAGCCGGCGGAAGACCTGTGACGGCGAATACCGATAACGCCGAAATTCGCGCAATTTTAAAGTTTTCCTTCGTTAAAGGGAAATCCGCTAGAGAAACGTTCCGTGAGTTTAATGGTGTTTTAGGGAATGGTACTCTATTACTTCGAACCGCGGAGGAATGGTTTCGACGATTCAGAGTAGGTCAAAATGACACCATGGATAAGCCAGCCGGCAGAAGACCTATCACAACGAATACCGATTCAATCATCACTCGTCGAAATCGTCGAGTTAGAGCGGCATGTGCCATTTCGTGACATCGCCCAGGAGATGGGAGTTAGTCACCAAACCATCTGCAGAAGGCTGGATACAAACAAAAGCTTGATGTTTGGGTGCCGCATGATCTGACGCAAAAAAACCTTCTGGACCGAATCAATGCCTGCGATATGCTGCTGAAACGAAGCGAACTCGATCCATTTTTGACTGGCGACGAAAAATGGATCACTTGCGACAATATCAAGTGAAAACGGTCGTGGTTGAAGGCCGGTGAATCGTCCCAAACAGTCGACAAGCCGGGATTGACGGCCAGGAATGTGTTGCTGTGTGTTTGGTGGAATTGGAAGGGAATCATCCACTACGAGCTGCTCCCATATGGCCAGACGCTAAATTCTACCATCTACTGCGGACATCTGGACCGCTTGAAGCAGGCGATTGACCAGAAGTGTCCAGAAGTGGAAGGTTTTGCTGTGTGTTTGGTGGAATTGGAAGGGAATCATCCACTACGAGCTGCTCCCATATGGCCAGTCGCTTAATTCTACCATCTACTGCGAACAACTGGACCGTTTGAAGCAGGCGATCGACCAGAAGCGTCCAGAATTGGCCAACAGGAAGGGTGTAGTGTTCCACCAGGACAACGGCAGACCACACACTTCGTTGATGACTCGTCAGAACCTACGGGAGCTTGGATGGCAGTTTTAATCGCATCCACCATATAGCCCGGACATAGCGCCAAGTGATTACCACCTGTACCTGTCCATGGCGAACGCCCTTGGTGGTGTAAGGTTGAACTCAAAAGAGGCTTGTGAAAAGTGGCTGTCCGTGTTCTTCGCAAATAAGGAGGGCTGGGGGCTTCTATGAGGTGGGTATTATGAAGTTGCCGTCTAGATGAAAACAGATTATCGAACAAAATGGCCCATATTTGAACCAAATCCGATCATAGTAACACTTTTTATGAAACATTGTATGAAGAGCAAAAAAGCTACAATCTTATACATATTTCATTCCACACTATAATACATTTCATTGGTTGCCTGCTACGACAGCACACTGAAACTAATGTCAACCTCACTCGACAACACCGATCAGGGGTTGCTTGTTGAAAGCAAACGAGAAGAGTGCACGATTCCAGCACACAGCAAACCTGTTGGGCAGCACTCTTCACCCGTGCACAGGCACGTCGCCGTTGTCGCTGTAAGAATGCGTTTGCCGAGGGTGGATCGTGCTGCCTGTGCCACTGTCAGTTTTACATTCTGCTTGTGCGTCGTCGTACAAAAAGGATGAACGCACGTCAAGTGATCGACATTCAAAGTTCAACTCCTGTTCGATGAACATCCCTAGTGCGCCTCGCTCAATTTTACAACAGTGTCGTGTTATTTCGAAATTCATAGTGTAACTAAAGCAAGTGAAAGCAAAATGGCAATCGACGGCCAACGATTGATGTCCAAAACGCAGCACTATCGCAAAGTGACCAAGCCGCTGCTGGAGAGAAAACGCCGCGCCAGAATGAATCACTACCTGGACGAGCTGAAGGATTTAATTGTTGAGACAATGGAGGCGCAAGGTGAACACGTTACGAAGCTGGAGAAGGCAGATATCTTGGAGATGACTGTGCAGTATTTGAAAACAAAGAAGCAGCTCGAGTCCAGGCCGGAGGGGGCGAATATCAACGCTGACAAGTTTCGTGCTGGTTACACTCAGGCCGCCTATGAAGTGTCCAAGGTGTTCTCCACTTTCCCCGGACTGGACGTACAATTCGGGACAAAGTTGATGCAGCATTTGGGATATCAGTTGGGAGACGTCAATGTTTCCGTGGGATCGCCCACGCAATTGCCATCGAGAGTGCCCAGCGATCAAGGTGCTCCGTCGCCAACACCATCCGACATCGCGCCAAGCAATGATGAGCAGCAGGGAGCGGACGTATGGCGTCCGTGGTGAGAAAATCACTTCAACAACGCATCGATCTCAACGCCACCACTCAGGATGCTATATGGACAAAACCAAAAGGATTATATGAAAGCTTTATTTAAAATTGTTTACCTACCACGCACTTCCATTAGTAGTTTAAGTTCGACATGACAGATGTGCCCCGATTTCGCCACACAGCTTTATTAGCCTAAGAGTTCTAGAATTTACGTTCATTCATAGTTTTGATAAGAAGCACTCTCGCAACGTACAAAAAAAGACAAATTTAAGTGAAGTTTGATATTTCTTAGAAGAAACCACTTCTGGTTCCGATTTGTTAAGTTAGTGATCTCATTGTGATAGGAGGTTAAATATTTCCATTGAATGCTTCCAATTGAAAACAGTTTTCCAGTTGTTGCCCTTTGTCACAACCGTAGCGATAAGATTTGATAGGAAAGGTTTAATAAAATACATTAACTTTAATGAATTTTGCTTGTGTTCTTATTTTGCTGTTTTACCGTCGGAGATCATGTGAGATTATTGAGGTGGTTAATTGATCTTTGTTAGGGGACTTATAACCCGTGTTGCCGCTGTCATTTTAATGTTCTTGGCGCAGACGACTTTCGCTTTGCTCTTTTGCGGATCTTATCTGGTTTCACAACTTTCTTTTCAGAGCGACTATTCATACCTGGTCTACCGTAGGAAGCTCTTTCTTCAGCTTCAAAAATGAGCCTGATCATTTTTGGCTGAATAGGTGGGTCAACACGTAAAATTTTCTGTATTGGCCAAGCGGCAGTCAAAGCGTACTCCAGGAAGCACAATTTCAACCCGAAGAACTCGCTGTCTGAAGTGGATTACATGCATGAGGTAGAATCGGACCATATTTTGTTGATGATGTTAACCGCCACGCCAGGCTTTTGCATCTTGATGCATGATTATTTTTGGCCTCAATTTAAAAGTATAGACTAGGCCCATATGCACTTTCAACAGCATAGTGCAGAAGCCACACAGCATATCTAAAAGTTGGCTTAATTAAGAATAAGTTTTTAAGTTTAGGCCATGTAGAGCGTATGGACATCACAGCGCCGGCACGAAAAGTCTTCGAACCTGAGCCACTGGGACAAAGCAACAGAGGACGACCTGGACTAAGATGCCACACACAATTGGAGAAGAACCTCAACCAACTAGGAGTACGTAACTTTAGCCAACTGGCGAAGGATCGTGCTGACTGGAGAGGCATGTATGTTGAGGCTCAGGTCGACCCCGGTCTGTAGCACCACAAGAAGGAGAAGAAGAGGAAGAATAAGTTTGTGGCCGCCGTGGCGTAGTGGGTAGAGTGCGAAGCTCTTACGCCGAAGGTCCAGGTTTGATTCCCGGCTGAAAACTTCGAATTTTTTTTCGAGCTGCTGACAACACTCAAAGGGGAATAATTGTCTAAGAATAGAGCTTCTCAAACTTCGCCGTTCGGAGTCGGCAAACACCTGGGAACCGTCTCGCATTACACCTGTGGACTGTCGCGCACAACATCTGTGGACTGTCGCGCACAACATCTGTGGACTGTCGCGCACAACATCTGTGGACTGTCGCGCACAACATCTGTGGACTGTCGTGCCATACAATTTATTATTATTAGGCATTTGAGGCATAGCTGTCTTTACAAAGTACCTAGCCTACCGTATGAGCGTGCAAACATTTATTGGAGGTTATATTTAATTCACCTCGTTGTCAAAAGATGGCACCATCTACATGTTGTAACTCATCTTGGAAGCGGTTGTCTACTTCATTGGAGAGGTGTGACATTTGTTATTATTATTTCTGTGCATTTTTATTTTCCTTAATTCATTTTCTTACATGCTAGACAAAATTACTTAAACTAGCTTACGAGTATGATCAAATGATCTTAACTCTAACTTACTGACCCTTCATGAGTACTCTAAGCTAATCTGGAAGGTGTGACATTATTGGACAACAACATTGCTTTCTACCTTTTCCTACGACTAAATGTGCTAATTTGGCTCAAATAAACCGCATTCGCGGGAAGTTTCGATTTTTTTATTGAATTGGAAGGAAAGTACAACTGAAGCCAAACGAACACTCATACGCCGAAGGTCCAGGGTCGATTCTCGGCTGAACACCAAACATTTTTCATAGCACAACCTCTTTCGAGCTGATGACAACACTCAAAGAGTAATAACTGTCTAATAAAGCTTCTTAAACTCCGCCGTTCGGAGTCGGCAAAGAACTGTAGGTCCCTTCTTCTCGTGAGGTAACAGTAGCGCGCACAACACGAGTAGTTTATGAAGAAGCTAGGCCCTAGTACATCTGCGGACTGTCGTGCCATTTTTTTTTTTTTTGTTGGCGCTACAGTCCAAAGGGGACCAGGGCCTAGCTTGCTCATCAACTACTCGTGTTGTGCGCGCTACTGTTCTCTCACGAGTAGAAGGGACCTACAGTTTTTTGCCGACTCCGAACGGCGAAATTTGAGAAGCTTTCTTAGACAGTTATTACTCTTTGAGTGTTGTCAGCAGCTCGAAAGAGGTGGTGCCGTGAAATATTAGAAAAATTGGTGTTTAACTGGGAGTCGAACCTAGACCTTTCGGCGTGTGAGCGTCGCACTCTACCCACTACGCCACGACCTGTCGTGCCATACAATTCTTATTATTAAGAATACGTTTCTAGTGTTAGCCGTAAATGAAGTGTATGCCGGTATTGAAGGTTTCACGGCAGACTAGAGCGAAACAAAATGTATGCTCTCATTGAGAAAGGACTAACAGGAGACTTCACCAAACCGTGAATGACTTCGTCTATCTCTGCTTCCAAGTAAACAGTACGAACAGCATCAATACCGAGACTAAACGCAGAACAACTTCCAATCGGTGTACTTTGGACTCGAGATTGAGTTGAGCATAAGAGTCCCTTCTCGAAGTACCAACCCAACACCATGTTTGTCCTGCTGTGTTTGTTTTTGTTTCTAATGCATTTTTATTTATATAAATTCAATGCCCTGCTGTGTGTGGCGCAAAGCATGGAAAGTCTCAAATCAGTTTAAGAAATCCCTCACGCTCAAAATTTGGCAGGGTTTGCGTTTATGGTAATGGCCGGGCTAACAGTCTGCGAATTCAGCGTCTGAGATGGTTATGCCATTCTTGCGCAGAGGGAACATAATGCTTCAGTTCAAAAACTCTTCAACTTCGCACCAGTGGCGCCACACTTGGACCCGATTGTGTACGCAAGTGGAGAAGGACCTTAACCAACCAAACAGTGCTCTAAATTTGAGGAAGTTTGCAGTTCTTGGTGTGTTATATTGGTTGAGACCCAAGTCCTCAAGAAGAAGAAAACGCTTAGATAGTGCATTTCTGTAATTAACTGGAACCGTCACATGGACCCCTCGTTTTAGGCATTTAACTTACTTACAATTTTTCTTTTGATCTGAGTGAAGCCATTGGTGATTGGCGAAGCCGACACTTAAAGATAAGCTCAGGGACGATATTGAACGTAAATATGCTGGAAATTCGTGCAGTTTAAAAAGTGTGATCGAAAAATTAGTTCTACGACTGAAGTTTTACAAAACTTGCTGTGCTAGTCATGCGAACGGAATTTTATACTCTTCGGATGTCAAGAATTAGCAAAAGATGAAATCTGCTCACTTCGCCACAGGTGTCTAAGATGATCGTACCAGTGTAACGATAGAGGTTGTAAGCTCCCACAGAATGAGCATCTTCGCAATCCTTTTTGGCAAACAGATTTTTGCAAATTTGCAGTGTTTTGAACTATTTGATATTATTTATTTCAGGTACGAGAGTATATATTTTTAGGTTTGATATGCCATTTTTAACTTCCCAACAAATGAGACTCCAAATATTGCACTAAAAGATCAATGTGTGGCCGATCAATAAGTGGCCGCCGTGGCGTAGTAGGTAGAGTGTGACGCCAAAGAATCTAGGTGCGATCCCCGGCTAAACACCTAACATTTTTCACGGCACCACCTCTTTCGACCCGCTGGCAACACTCAAAGAGTAGTAACTGTCTAAGAAAGCTTCTCAAACATCGCCGTTCGGATTTGGCAAAAAACTGTAGGTCCCTTCTACTCGTGAAAGAACAGTAGCGCGCACAACACGAGTAGTTGATGAGCAAGCTAGGCCCTGGCCCCTGTGGACTGTGGCGCCAAAAATTATTATTATTGTTATTATTACTAGGAATTCTGACTTGTTTTTAATTCTACCAATACCTTGTAAAGAGAACCTCTTTAGATAAATTTAACATGCTGACGTGGACTTCTGCAACCGATAAGGCCCCGGCACATAGAATACGTTACTAGCGTTAGCGTCAGCTATACTTTGACAGATACATAGAAATACGTGTATTCTTATGGGGAGTGGTTCATAGACCAACGCTGCCGCTCACGCGACAGATGTAATAGCTCAACTTTTAACTTTTCTCTCTCCGTCAGCGTTGACAATCGAACATTGTGACACTTCAAGAGAATTTTTTTTTTGAATTTTAAGCTTACATGTTGAGTTTGAGGTTAGATCTTGTCGAAGTCACACAGGAAAATAACAAGGGTTTGTATTTGCAAGTTTTAATAATAACAATAAAATTAACTTATTAAAGATATTAACATAGGACGGAAGAAAAAATAGAAAGAAAATCCTAAATTGAGTGCGAACAACATTTGTTGCAGGACATAATTAAGGTTTATAATTGCAAAACTTAAATAAAATACAAAAATTAAATTGTGTTTTAATTATGATAAGTTAATCCAGTAACTCGTCTGGAGGAATTTTTGCAAAAAAATATATCAAACTGCTCTACAATATATCCGAAACAAATTGAATTTAAAGCTACTGTCAAATGAAATCAGCTGTGCGTTGAAGTATTCATTGTGTCACCCCCTTCCGTCACGTACTTCAACTTCAGCGGATATTTCGCCGCTACGCAAGTAACGTATTCTATGTGCCGGAGCCTATACTGCCAGATTACCCCTTTCCTTCTTTGTGGAATTTACTTGCCTTTTCGTACAGTTCGAAAAGATGCAATGATCCATTGTCAAAACGTGTTCCGGACCCACTTACCATACACATTAATAAAAGCTGTTCGTAAAACGAAGGAATTTTCATCGTCAACTTAGACCGCTTCACAATACATACGAAGGTTGCCTTTTATATTTCGGGATTGGGCAAGCCTAGTGTTGCAATCTGGCAACTCCCAGCTGTATCGTAAAGTTTAACATTTTTGAGGTTATACGTACTCAGAACGTTTTGACATACGAACGCTATTTGTGTTGTTTACAGTAATTGAAAAGATTCATCTCGCCCAAAAAATGGAATTAAATGGAAATTTTCGTGCGATTATTTTTTACAAGTTTCTACGTGGATTAACTCAACAACAGTGAATCGATGAACTCAATTAAATTTTTGGCGATGAAGCTCCATCAAGGACCAGTGTTTATCGATGGTATGGTGAATTGAACCGAAGTCGTAGTTCACTCCAAGACGAATTTCGTGAAGGTCGTCCAAAATCATCAAATTGTTGTTCCGAAAACCATTGATGCTGTGCGCCAACTGATGTTGCAAGATCGTCATGTGACCTATCGTGAGATTGAGACAACCTTAGGCATTAGTGGGAGCAGCATACATTCAATACTGCATGAATATTTGACCGTCAAAAAAATTTGTTCGCGTTGGATTTCACACAGTTTGTCAATCGCTCAAAAAAAGGCTCGCGCCGATTGGTCGAAAGAAATGCCCCAAAAATACGATCGCGGTGCTTCAAAACACGTCTATGACATCGTGATAGGTGGTGAATCGTGGATTTACGCGTATGAGCCCGGAAGTAAACAGTGGTCGACTGTGTGGCTGTTTCAAAGTGAGCCAAATCCAACAAAAGTTGGAAAGCACGAAGCACTTCCATGCAAATGGTCGCCTGTTTTTTTCGGAAAAACTGGACATGTCGCAACCGTACCACTAGAACAACGCAGAGCAGTCAATTCTGAGTGGTTCACAACCATTTGTTTGTCAGTTATCGTCCAAGAAATCTGGAAAATCAACCGTCGAAGATGGATAACTCTTCACCACGACAATGCGAGCTCTCACACACCGGCTCAAACAACTGCATTTTTGAGCACTCAAAACATCGATTTGATGAGTCATCCGCCGTATAGTCCTGACTTGGCACCGAATGCCTTCTTTTTATTCGCGTATGTAAAAAATAAAATGAGAGGTCAAAGTTTTTCGACACCTGCAGACGCGGTTGATGAGTTCAGAATGCATGTTTCGGAGATACCTAAATCAAAACGGCAAAAGTGCTTCGACAATTGGTTCAAACGCAAGCAAAAATGTATAGGCCTTACTGGGGAATATTTTGAAAATCAATTAAGCTATTTTCGATGATTAATATTTGGTTTTGTTCTCTAACCCAGAAATATAAAAGGCAACCCTCGTGTAGACACTCATGACAATCTGACTATTAGATTGCAAGTTACTGTGCTAGAAGCGACGCTACAATTTCGATTTTTAAAACAGTGGGAAAAAAGGAATCTGGTTTTTGATGGAAAAAATACCGTGCAAGCTCTGCAATGGCTTGAAAATTCTTACAGGGACTTCGCGCCATCAAAAACAACTATTTGTCGGTGGTGTGCTGAAAAGGTCAAAAAAGTACACAAAATCGTTTCAGAAAACCGCAAAGTGGAATTGCGTGAGATAGCTGACACCTTAAAGATATCAGAAAGCTGTGTGTAAACTATTTTAAATAAAGAGTTGTCCGCGAGAAAACTGTTTTCGGAATGAGTGCCACGCGTGCTCATAATGGACCAAAAATAAGAACGTATCGATGATTCAAGAGCTGCTTGGAGCTGTTTCGCCAGAGTCAACAAGAACTTTTGCATCAGTATGTCACAATGGGTGAAACATGGATTCACCACGGCACTCCAGAGTCAAATCGGCATTTAGCGGAGTGGATAGCAGCCCGCGAATCACGCCCAAGGCGTCCTAAAGCTCAAAGATCGGCTGGCAAGGCTATGGCATCCGTATTTTGGAATGCTTACACAATTTCATCATCATCGAAAATCTTGAGGAAGATCAATGGGTCAATAGCGAATACATGATGGCATCAGTGGTTCATTTGAAGGAAGAAATTGCAAAACAGCGGTCCCGTATGAAGAAGAAAAAAAATCTCTTTCACTACTAAAGCGCAGCGTGTCACAAGTCTTCGGCTACCATGGCCAAATTACATGAATGGTTCTTTGAATTGCTTCCTCACCCATCGTAATCTCTAGATCTGTCCCCCAGCGACTTCTCCCTCAGACCTGACAAAGATGCTCGCCGGAAAAAAATATGGCCCAAATGAGGAAGTGATCGCCGAAACTGAAGCCTATTTTGAGGGCAAAGATAAATCGTTCTCTAAAAAAAGGAATCAAAATGTTTGAGCGGCTGATTGTATCACTCTTGAAAAACACCATGTTGATGAAGAAAGTCGAATTTTGTCTAGAAAATGAGTTTTTATTGGTTAGTCCCACGACTTTGAGTGACGTGTTATCATTAACATAATTCAGAGAAGCAAACACATTCTGTGGTTTTTTATTTTGCTGGAGAAGTTGATTTGCCTTTACGAATGAAACTCGATGTGTAAACATGAAGAGCAGTTAAAGCGCGACATAGACTTGACCCGGAAGTTGCAGAAAGGGCACTGCATACCATACAATTGTGGCTAACGCTTTTTGAAGGATATACTTGCAGGGAAATTTAAACATGTTACTTAACAGCAACTTATGTTGGTTTTTGATTTTTCAAAACATTTATTTATTTGAAAGAAAATGTTTGTATCTGTCTTCTAAAGGAAAAAGAACAGAATATTTTCATTGGTTTTGATGAAAAAAAATTCTTTCAATATTGCTAAGCAAATGCTAATTGTACATGCCGTCCCATTGTTTCTCAAGCTTTCTCACAAGAATGTTACAATTGCTGTTTTGAACTCGATATTTTAATAAAATGATTCGGCCTTGTTTGTTGCGAGCCAACAATGGAAGGGTGAATATGCTGTTCTTCCTATTCTTCTTCTTCGCGTGGCGCTACAGTCTGGGGTGGACCTGGGCTTTAATCAACATGCCTCTCCAGTCAGCACGATCTTTCGCTAGCTGTCTCCAGTTGCGCACTCCAAGTTGGTTGAGGTCCTTCTCCCCTTGTGTGCGCCACTTTAGTCTAGGCCGTCCTCTGTTGCGTTGTCCCAATGGCTCAGATTCGAAGACTTTTCGGGCCGAAGCAGTGGTGCCCATACGCTCTAAATGTCCTACCTATCATAAGCGTTGTCCCTGAAGAAGCCTCACTAGGCGCATGTCGCTGTACAGCCTTAGCCTAGGTCGTCTTCTGTTACGTTGTCCCAATGGCTCAGATTCGAAGACTTTTCGGGTCGAAGCAGTGGTGCCCATACGCTCTAAATGTCCTACCTACCAGGCGCATGTCGCTGTACAACCTTAGCCTAGGCCGTCCTCCGTTGCGTTGTCCCAATGGCTCAAATTCGAAGACTTTTAGGGCCGAAGCAGTGGTGCCCATACGCTCTAAATGGCCTAGCCATCATAAGCGTTGTCTCTGAAGAAGGCTCACCAGGCGCATGTCGCTGTACAGCCTTCGCCTAGGCCGTCCTCTGTTGCGTTGTCCCAATGGCTCAGATTCGAAGACTTTTCGGGCCGAAGCAGAGGTGTCCATACGCTCTAAATGTCCTACCTATCATAAGCGTTGCATCCGAAGACGCTTCACCAGGCGCATCTCGCTGTATAGACCATAGAATCCGTCGTTAAATCTTCTCCTTCAGATGTCCTCAATTTTTGGTTAAATAGGACCAAAAATCGCACGCACAACTTTTCCCTCGAAAAGACTAAAGGCTTACTCATCCGCCTTTGGCAACGTCCAGGTTTCCCAGCCAAAAAGTAGGACGGGGAAGATTAAGTTGTTATATAACGCGAGCTTAGTCCGTCGAGAGAGGGCTGTATTGCTCAACTGCCTTTTGCGCCCAAAGAAACAGCGATTGGCAAGAGTGATTCTATGTTTGATTTCGTAACTGATGTTGTTGTCCCTGTTTACCGCGGAGCCGAGGTACACGAAGTCCTCAACTACCTCGAAGTTTCTGCTGCCTAGTGTGACGCTCTGTCCGAGACGTCGATGTTGTGTGTCCTTCCTTGATGACAGCAAGTACTTTGTTTTGCCCTCATTTACCGCCAGACCCATTTTCGCCGCTTCCACTTCAATGCCGTCCTACGTCTGTTCTTCCTACAATGGCCTTAAAAACCTTCATAGAAAGAACCGAGGTTTGTTCAAAAAAGTTCTCTCCAAAGTACACACTGGCTGTTTTTGCTTGTGCTGTTCGGTTGGGTTGTAGTTCATTGTTGCTCCAGCGTTTCCCGGCTGTTCGGAAGCCGCGCCTTGTTGTCACTGCAGGCACATGAGGACCGTTTTGATGATGTTGATTCTTATTATTTTGCATCCCACTATACTCGTACACTTCGGTTTTTCAAACACTGAAATCGACGACAGTAATTTTTTCCACAATCTCTGCTGTATTGTGAGAGAAACTATTCTCCCGTGCACTTCTCTAGCCCAAAGTAGCACGGGAAAGAACCTAGATTGTTGACTTGAGGTTGGAGGCGTTTACAGGGAGTGACATCTTTCAAAGAAGATTGTTTCCCTGCTTGATAGGTGCAGGGGTTTCCCTTCTTGTGGAAAACAAGCGTACACATGCTTCATTCGACCACAGCTTGCTGATGGCTCAAACTTAAGACGCTGTTCTGCTATTAATGATTCCTCAAAGAGACTGTTTTTCAGTCTTAATATTGTCAATGGGAGGGGGCACTTGTCTTGTCCAACCCCATAGAATAGGCCCCTCTGACTGGTCCAACAATCTGACTCATCCACACACGCTTGCCATCAAGCTTAAGTTCTTCCAAGGCCAAACACTCTTCTCTGCAGTTATGCAACTGTACACTGAGTTAAGCTACACAAAACCAACTCTTAGATGTCGTTACAAAATTTTTATTCAAAAAGAAATAGTCCCCCAACAGTCAAAACATGAAGTAATTACCCGAAACCTATCTGAAGACATCACCCCTCTCCGAGAAGCCTTCTTCTCTGCTTTGGTTCACTCAAGCATGATTCAAAAAATCCCTTTAACAGCCCAACTTGGAGTAAACCCTAAAAAATCAGTCAAACGAAGTGCCCGGACCCTCCTCCCAAGACACGCAACCGTGTGCGCTAAGAAGTCAACAATGATACAAAAGAACACGGGACTCTCCGCAAAACCGGAAGAGTCCAATTTACAGGGCCAACCAACGGCCGGTCGGCCGACCACACGGACTTCATTCACTCATGTGCTACCTCCGCGGCTCACGTTCGTTCCGCGTGGCAACACCATCCCGCCGAGCCCGAACTTCCAATCTAAGGCGAAGAGATTGTTTTCCTTCCCCACGTCTGTCCGTGTGTGTAGTCGCACCGCCAAGAGCGTGTTCATCTCATGGCAAGCTCGATTCCTTTCCCCCAAGACGGCACCACTTCATGCTGTGCGTGTGCACGTGTGTACGCCAGGAGCGGGAGCGGGAGGGAGAGGAATGCGTCCGCCATCCGAAGGAATCCCCTACGGAGGAAGCAACAAAAGACGAAAAGTACGGTTCGGTGCCCACAGCCGACGCACCAAGCGAATCCTTTTTTGAGGAGTTTCGATTTTCTCATGGCTCAAGGATGTCCATACCGTGTGCAGTGACCGCGTTTAAACAACTTCCACAGCTATCATGATCCTCACTGCAGCCATCAAGGATGTGCGCAAAAGAGAGAGAGTGCACCGTTCCTGTGCCAAAACGACAAAGTAGCACAGCTGCGTCAAAATCCCAGAGACCCAATACGACATACAGTTGGATTCCCTTGCATCTCTTCGGGGTGGATTCCTTCGGTTGGTTTTTTCTGGCAGGTGGGCAGAGAGTCGTGTGAGAAACCAACTCCGAAAGCGATTCCCACGGTTTGCTCGGTCGATCATTTTCCTTCTTCCCTTTTGTCGAATGCCAAGACGCAGACAGGCCGAGGACTAGGATCTTTTTATTTTCGTCGACGACGACCGACCGGGGGGACCAGGACGCAGAAGGAACCGGCATGAGGGTTGATTTTTCTCATACCGACACAGGGGTGAGTGTGTGCGCACGCAAGGATCTTTTGTTGTTCAAAGTCAAACGTTACGGTGCGGCGGCAGCGGGGCCAGCCAGCGTTAGAGGTATAAAAGGCAGGCACGTCGTTTGACAGACAAGCATTTCGTCTTAGCATTCCGTGGAGTAAACAGCTCCTAGTGATTTCTGTGATAAACCGTGTTCGGATTTCGGAAAACATTAACAGCCGCCGATGTCGATGAAGATGGAGATGTCAAAGACTTACCAGTACCGCAAAGTGATGAAGCCCATGCTGGAGCGCAAGCGGCGGGCAAGGATTAATAAGTGCCTGGACGAACTTAAGGACCTGATGGTCGCCACCCTGGAATCTGAGGGGGAGCACGTCACCCGGCTGGAGAAAGCCGACATTCTGGAACTAACAGTCGCCCATCTGCAGAAGCTCAAGCAGCAGCGCAAGTTGTCTGGGGGCGCAATAACATCACTCTCCCCGGCGGAGGGTTTTCGCTCAGGATACATCCACGCCGTGAACGAAGTCTCCCGCAGTCTCTCGGAGCTTCCTGGAGTCAACGTTACCTTCGGAACACAACTGATGACGCATCTGGGTCAGCGCCTCAATCAGTTGCAACCGGCCGTAAAGCCCCCAGTCCCAGTGACATCCCCCCTGTCAGTGCAAATAAGCAACACCAGCTACCGGGGCCACTACTCGGTGCCCCTGTCGCCGGTTTCAAGTTACGCTGGGAGTCCGAACTCCTCGGCGAACGACACGAAGAACACCTCACTCCTAACCTGCGTCACACAAGCCGTACCTGCCAAGGAGGACGAAAACGTATGGCGACCTTGGTGATCGCGCCCCGACCCACAGTCGCAGCAGATCTCAGTGATACCGTCTTCCAGAACATAAGCTGTACTGATACTTAAGAGCTTTAATTATTTAGTTTACCTTGTGATAGACACGAAGAGTGTCTTTTTATTGAATAAGACTTTGTTGATGTTTGTAGTAGAATTGACCCAACTTGGTCCAGTATTGTTAATTGCCAACTGAAGGAAAAAATAAATAATCTTCCCGCCTGAATGGTACAAAAGAATCTGACTTGTTTATGAATTTGAATCGTGGTTTGGAAGGGTTGTGTTTTCAGAATTTTGAAACGATCTATTCTGTGGAATTGGTGGGCTCTAGAGCAATCAAGGACCATGACAATCAAATAAAACTGGAGCTACTTTTTGGTTAAGGCAGTAGGCTGCGGTGAAGACAAGTTTGGACTTCTTTGAGCCTTCAGAAGTGTAGAAGAAAAAAAAACTTACGAGGAGAAAATTTTCACACCCCACTGTATTACGGCTTATTAGCCGCAAAGTGCCGGTCATCTGGTTGGGTGAATGACCCAAAGTCTACACTCCTTTGTCAGCAATATGTATAAATAGTCAGCACACGAGATCAATAAACTGTCAGTCAATTATCTAAACTTAGTTGTTTTTGTCAAGCGTTTTTTTTTCTATTGACTCTCCTACAACTCAGAAGTGGGATTACGGCGCGAAAGTCAATACGTTTTTTTGCGAAGTACGGTGGTGGAACGAATATACAGCGCGAGTGTACGTTTGCCCTAAAATTGCGTTTTGATCGTACGGATAATAATAATAATTTTGCATAGTGCAAGTGTGAATAATGTCTGAGGAGTGGGTGAATATTTTAGAGTCTGCGACAGTTTCGAGACTTAAAGTTATTCTCAGACACTTGAAATGTCAGACAACAGGCACCAAGGCCGAATTGAAAATCCGAGTGCAAGAAGCGGTAAGGGAGTACTCAAACGAAGACTTCGCGAAACTTATTCAGGATCTACCATCATCCAGTAATGAATTAAATATTGACGATTCAGTCGCCCCATGTGATAGTGCTTCTAGTGTTGAATCTAGCAGCGAAGACGAAGAGACGCTCGATGCAGAGTTGTTAAAGCTGCAAAGAATCTGCAAGAAAAAAGAAGAAATCAGGAAGCTAAAACTACAGCTACGCGAGATGCAATTAGAAGAAACAGAATCTTACTCTCGTCCAGCTTCGACTTGCAACTTCAAAGATATAGAAGATTCGGTGTCACCTTTCAGCGGAGACGACAACTATAATGTACAATTTTGGATTGAGCAGTTCGAGGAGTGCTCGGAGGTTTTAGGCTTAGATGATCGAAACAAATTCATTTATGCCAAAAGGCTCCTGAAAGGCACAGCCAAGCTTTTCGTACGAACAGTGAACGTAAACACGTGGTCGCAATTAAAGAACGCTTTGAGAAGTGAGTTTCAGAAAGTCGTGACAAGGTGTGACGTCTACAACGAGCTGCGTGAAAGGAAAAAACGCCGCGACGAATCCCTGCAACAATATGTACTACACATGCAAGAAATTGCTTCTCACAGCAAAGTTGAAGAAGAAGATCTGATCGAGTTCATAATAAAAGGTATCCCGGATTCTGAAACCAACAAAAGTATTTTGTATAGTGCGGAAAACCTTGGCGAATTAAAATCAGCCCTTAGGAAGTACAGTAGACTAAAAAATAACCACCGCACCGCTATCGAGCAAGCAACCAGGTCCAACTCCGTTATCCCTCACAATCACCGCCGACCACCAATCAAATCAAAGATACCTGTTGATAAAGTACATCTGTCTAATCAACTGACCACCACGAAGTTCTCAGGGAAGGAAGTAAAATGCTACAAATGCGGGCAACCCGGCCACATTTCCACAAAATGTGAAACCAAAAACGTAGTAATGGCATTGCAACAACATAAAGAAGCCACCACCATCAACACGTCAACAACAACAACAAGAGCTGACAATGATTTTGAACGCAAAATCCGTTGAACATAGGAAAGGTGACCGAATGCTTCATGTTGACGCTTTAAGTAGGTCATTTAATATCCTTCACGTTGATGACGAATCCTTTGAGTTTATCTTAGCCGCAGCACAAAAACAGGATTCAAAAATAATTTCGATAGCAAACACCCTTGAAAAAAATGAAAGCCCTTTATATGAGATGGTTGATGGGTTAATATATAGGAAATGCAAAGGCAAAGTACTCTTTTACGTCCCATCTCATATGGAAGAGCAAGTAATTCGCACTCATCATGAGGCAATGTGTCATCTCGGCGTAGAAAAATGCTATCAGCACTTATCTGGTTGCTATTGGTTCCCAAGAATGAAAGATAAAATTAGGAACTACATCCAGAAGTGTCTGAAGTGCATATATTTTTCGCCTCATTCTGGTAAAGTGGAAGCGACTTTGCATTCGATACCTAAAGGGAATATTCCTTTTTGTACGTTGCACACAGATCACCTTGGTCCTTTGCCGAACTCGCAGTCCAATAGGAAACATGTCCTGTTGGTAATCGACGGGTTTACAAAGTTTATCAAGCTCTATCCTGTAAGAACAACGCAGAGTAAAGAAGCAATTAAGTGCTTGCAATCGTTTTTTGAAAACTATTCAAGACCAAAGCGAATTATTTCTGATCGTGGAACGTGTTTCACGTCTCAAGAGTTTTCGGATTTTATGGAAGGAAACAATATTAAGCACATAAAAGTTGCAACACATTCGCCACAGTCTAATGGACAGGTTGAGCGGATGAATCGTATCCTTATTCCAATGCTTGCTAAGGAATGTGGTCCAAGTACAACTAGCGATTGGGATAGACATCTAGCAAAAGTTGAGTTTGCGTTTAACAACACAGTTAACAGAAGCACTGGATTTGCACCCAGTGTATTGCTTTTTGGTGTTGAACAAAGAGGAAAATTTTCTGATCGTCTGAAAGAAATCCTCGATGATAAGTTTAGGGAAGAACGAGCGGATTTAGAAGATGTCAGGAAAATAGCGCTTCAGAACATTGAGAATTCTCAGGTAGAGAATAAGCGTTACTATGACAATCGTCACAAAAGACCCGTGACCTACAAAGAAGACGATATGGTTATGGTAAGAAACACTATCACGACACCAGGTGTTAATAAAAAACTTTTAGCGAAATTTCGTGGCCCGTATAAAATTCTAAAGACTTTATTTAATGATAGATATCTCATTTCTGACATAGAAGGCTTACAGATGACACGATTGCCATATAAGGGAGTGTTCTCTCCAGACAACATGAGACCGTACAAGGTGGAGATAACCGATTCAAAACCAGAAGATGAAAACGTTGCAGATGGATGTTCCGAAGATCTTGATTTTGGCGCTAAAGTATAAACAAAATGAATAGTATACAAGCTCTTTTTCCTTAAACAAGTATTTCAATTGTATTTGGATATTTTGATCTCTCTTTACAATCTTTCATATTTACTTTGTAATTAATTTTTTTAGTATTAAGAAACAACATGAATTTGAATTGAATTATGAAACATGTTTTGAACTATTCATTGTGTATGCAGAGTTATGATTGTGACTGGGTCGTTCACTGGATCAGGATGGCCGAGCTGTAGAAGAAAAAAAAACTTACGAGGAGAAAATTTTCACACCCCACTGTATTACGGCTTATTAGCCGCAAAGTGCCGGTCATCTGGTTGGGTGAATGACCCAAAGTCTACACTCCTTTGTCAGCAATATGTATAAATAGTCAGCACACGAGATCAATAAACTGTCAGTCAATTATCTAAACTTAGTTGTTTTTGTCAAGCGTTTTTTTTTCTATTGACTCTCCTACAGAAGCTTTTTCCATACTCTGCAGCCATTGCTGCAGCGAGGGAAGGATGGGATTGAGGCGTAATGGTCCTTCTGCAGATAAGATGTCTTCGGTCATGACATTGTGTGACGATAAATATCAAGACAAAATTAAATCAAGGTAGATAAAGTTGTTCATAAGACTGGCGTTGAACACGGCTAGAGGAGACAGATTATACTTCACGGCAGCTGGTGATGGCATGGTTGCTTGGAATGTATTTTGTGAGGGACGTTTCCGACAACTTTCAGTGCTTTGTGCCGGGTAACAAACAGAATGTACCTTTAAGTCCTGGGACCTGGGGAAAGGTCATCCAGAAAAAGTTGATCAAAAAACTAATTAGGAAGATTTAGGCAAGAATTTGGATAAGAACTTGGACAGGAATTTGGACAAAAACTTGGACGAAAAATAGGACAGAACTTCGTTAAGAATTTGGTAAGGATTTTGGACAAGAATTTGGACAAGAATTTAGACAAGAATTAAGACAAGAATTTGGACAAGAATTGGATAAGAAATTAGACAAGAATTTGGACAAGAAATTGGACAAGAAATCCGGCAAGCACTTGGACAAGAACTTGGCCAAGTACTTGGCCAAGTACTTGGACAAGAACTTGGACAAGAATTTGCACGAGAACATGGAAAGAACTTGGACAAACAATTGAACAAGAAGACAAGAAAACTTCGACAAGAATTTTAACAATAAATTCGATAAGAAATTAGATAAAAAACTGGACAAGAACTTCGTTAAGAACTTACACAAGAATTTAGACAAGAACTTGGACAAGCATTTGGACAAGAATTTGGACAAGAATTTGGACAAGAGCTTGGACAAGAAATTGGATAAGAACTTGAACGAGAACTTGGACAATAACTTGGACAAGAACTTGGACAAGAAATTGGACAAGAAAGTTGGACAAGATTTTGGACAAGAACTTGGACAAGAACTTGGACAATAAATTGGACAAGAAAGTTGGACAAGAATTTGGACAAGAACTTGGACAAGAACTTGGACAAGAACTTGGACATGAAAGTTGGACAAGAAATTGGATAAGAACTTGAACGAGAACTTGGACAATAACTTGGACAAGAAATTGGACAAGAAAGTTGGACAAGAATTTGGACAAGAACTTAGACAAGAACTTGGACAAGAACTTGGACAAGAACTTGAACAAGGACGTGGACAAAAACTTGGACGAAGACTTGGACAAGAACTTAGACAAGAATTTGGACAAGAATTTGGAGAAGAATTTGGACAAGAATTTGGGCAAGAATTTGGACAAGAACTTGGACAAGCACTTGGACAAGAACTTGGACAAGCACTTGGACGAGAACTTGGACAAGCACTTGGACATGAACTTGGACAAGCACTTGGACAAGCACTTGGACAAGCACTTGGACAAGAACTTGGACAAGCACTTGGACAAGAATTTGAACAAGAATTTTCACGAGAACTTGGAAAGAACTTGGACAAGCAATTGGACAAAAATTTGGACGAAAACTTGGACAAGAACTTAGACAAGAATTTGGACAAGCACTTGGACAAGAACTTGGACAAGCACTTGGACGAGAACTTGGACAAGCACTTGGACATGAACTTGGACAAGCACTTGGACATGAACTTGGACAAGCACTTCGACAAGAACTTTAACAATATATTAGACAAGAAATCAGATAAATAACTGGACAAGAACTTCGTTAAGATCTTACACAAGAATTTGGACAAGAACTTGGACAAGAACTTGGACAAGAACTTGGACAAGAACTTGGACAAGAATTCGGACAAGAACTTGGACAAGAAATTGGACAAGAAAGTTGGACAAGAATTTGGACAAGAACTTGGACAAGAACTTCAACAATATATTAGACAAGAAATCAGATAAATAACTGGACAAGAACTACCTTACGATCTTACACAAGAATTTTGACAAAAACTTGGACAAGAACTTGAACAAGAACTTGGACAAGAATTCGGACAAGAACTTGGATAAGAAATTGGATAAGAACTTGAACAAGAACTTGGACAAGAACTTGGACAAGAACTTGGACAAGAAATTGGACAAGAATTTGGACAAGAACTTGGACAAGAACTTGGACAAGAACTTGGACAAGAACTTGGACAAGAACTTGGACAAGAACTTGGACAAGAACTTGAACAAGGACGTGGACAAAAACTTGGACAAGAACTTGGACAAGAATTTATACGAGAACTTGGACAAAAACTTGGAAAAGGCCTTTCTACAAGGACTTGGACAAGAACTTCGTTAAAAACTTGAACAAGAATTTGGACAAGAAGTTGGACGAGAACTTGGACAAGAATTTGGACAAGAAGTTGGACAAGAACTTGGACGAGAACTTGGACAAGAACTTGGACAAGAACTTGGACAAGAAATTGGACAAGAATTGGAAAAAAAACTTGAACAAGAATTTGGATACAAAATCGGGCATCGGCATAGACGTAAACAAGAAAGTTGACGTCAGTTAGTACATTAAAGAACAAACCGAGAGTGAGCAACGACTTAGTTGAGAAAAGAAACAAGAACTTTAACTGCGGCGAGGACTTACGCAGAAACTTCGAACTGAGCTTGGAGTGAAATCTAAAATGACCTTAAACAAGAAAAGTTGAACTGAGAAGTTCGTTGAAAAAAGGGTTTGCGTAAAACTTCAGCTGTAAGATAAATAAATCCCAGAAGGACATGCGTGCTACTTCTGGGCCAGAGCCAGTTTAGTGAAAAAATTCCTTAGCAAAACTGTTCGTAGACATTACTTGTGCTGTAATTTTCTAGATTCTAAGAGCAATAGATCCCCAAATCTATCTGTTTTCTTATTTTCTTTCCAAAAATTCACTTGGTATCCTTACAGCGCAATAATCCTGTTGTGGAAGGAAGACCTTTTACTAAACTGATTCGCAAATAAATGATAACGCCAGTGGAGGAAAAGAAAACATGTTTGTGCATCGGATTCGCAATTCTCCGAGAGGTCTAAGCATAAATCTGTTTACCAGTCAAAGGACTCAGGAATCTAATATTTATAAGACACACCCACTTAATCCTCTTTCGGCACGTTAAGCAGTGCGCACAGTTCAGTCGACTTCCCGCCTTAACATAACAAACCTTTCACGAGAAAATCCACTAAACAAACCCAACAGTTCAACGCCCACATATGCATGCCTCAGTGGGAGAAACACGTCCTTTGTGCAAGAACACAAGGAATTATTCCTTAACCAAACAAAATTAAGCGTTTCAATGCTAAGCGAAAACGTGATCGCACAAATAACTGGTTTTCTGTCCTGAATGGACATTTTCATGCGCTGAAATGAAAACAACGCTGCCTCAGACCTCAGACTCAGCCATTCGAATCAATAATCAAAAACAGGAAACGCGCCGGTTATTCTATTGTGCGGCACGACATTCAGACGAAGAACCTCTGCTCCTTGGGGAAATTATCAACCAATTTTACTCAATTATCATTTTTTTTGTCGCTTCTTTATCCAGATCGGGGATGGGCAAGGACAAACGAAATCCAAAAGTGGAACAATTATGAGACGTTTTCGGAGGCAGGTAGCGTAATCGGCTGGGTACTGTGTGTGACGACAAGTGTGTGGCTAATGAATTTGATGGCAGAGGGAAGTATTTTTCTTTTTTTGATAAATGTTTGATGAGTGAATTTGGGGAATCTCGGGGTTTTAGGGCGTGTCTTTCGGGAGTTATGAAAGTTTACTTTAACGATTAAGGAGTAATTCTCGAGCGTAAATTTAAAGGAAACAGATTCCAATGAGCTGGGCACATTATTTCCACTTGTCACTTTTCAGGCCATCAGCCCATGAAAGGTCTGAGGCCGTGCTAAATTTGCCTTCAGTTTCTCACGGTTTAAAGCACGCTGCTATCAGTTGCTAAGATTAAGATCGTTGGCGTCTGCGATCACTTGCTCTCTAAACCGAATGTTCAGTTCGGTCTTCCTCTTCTTTTCGAACCTGGAGGCTGATACTCGGAGACCCACTTAGCTGGGGCGTTGTTCCCCATTCGCTCTATGTGGCAGAGCAATGTTGTCGTCGGTTTTTTGCCTTAGGACTCAATCCATATCTTGGTACTGCACAAAAAGTTCGCGGTTATGTCTCTGCTTGATCTCCTTCCCCGCAGACAAGACTTTTTATTCAACACAAAGTTTGTCTTTTGGGGGTGTCAAGAAACTGCTGCGCCGTATTGCTTATCGTTCAGCACTCAGCTTCATATGGGAGTATGGAGAGGAGAAGTGTCTAGTAGCGCTCCTCTGCTTGAGTCAAGATTTTCGACAGATCGAATCAACAGAGGCTGCCAAGGGTGATTCTGCTTCGAATCCGTCATTTGTGGACTTCACGTCTGCCCTGCCGAGATGGAGGCACTCCTCAACTACCCCAGAGTTACAACAGTCTTGTTATAATTTCCTTGCGTTCATCCAAATACCCACCATACGCACTCCTCTCTGTCCAACACACTGTACCCCAGCAGCGGCAGCGTTTGTCCAGTCCCTAATTTTTGATTGATGGCACATGAGAGAACTAGTTCCAAACCAGTAAACTCAGCGACAAAATTTGAACACGTGTTCATCGCACAGTCGAACCCCGTCCCCCACCGACGGAAAGGAAGAAAACAAAACAAAAAAAAAAAAGGAATTAAGAAAATAAAAAAGCAGCAGTAACCGTAAATGAAAGATAAGATCACTGAACGTAATCAGTTTATTGTGGCAGTGGCCCAAGGGTACCATTACTGGGACAACAAAATGTACCCCTATATCCTTTTGTTCAGGCTCACGATCACTTACAATAAACCGAACTGAATTGAAAAGGACAAGGCAGACGAGGCACGGAAAACGAAGAGCAAGACGAAGTGCGATGAAGGAAGAGGTCATCTTGAGGATGATATAAAGACATGGCTTAGCAGCGTCCCCTGATCCCATCAGAGGGTATGTGTGTGTGTGTGCTGAAACTCGACTATCGTGTGAACAAGTTCTTCGCCTTGGTCTTGTGTCGTTTCGTCCTTTTGTTGCTGATTTCCTTTACGACGGCTTTGGTTTTTTCAAACCCAACCAAATCGATGGGCCCAGGGAGGGGGTAATGGTGAAAATCTTTTCAAATTTACGAGCCGCACGGAGGGACAGAAATGCTTTTGTTCGTGGATCCTCGGGCTCGGCTGTGTGTTGTTATAGTTTTCGGTGATTATCTGGTGTTAGCACGTGCGCTGTGGATTGCGTCTGGCTGCGTCTTTGGCAATTATGTGAGTCTTTTGGAGTAGCCTGCAATATATGGCGGCGGCGTTATACGTCGTGATGATAAGATGTGGGCGGGTATATTGATCGAGAATGAATTTTGATTTTTTATGGAGGGATGATGGAATGAGAGTCGGCTCACGATACCCACGCGTCTAGACAACCAATTCGATGACGCTTGTGCCGCCTAAAGGAATTAATGTGAGTAAGATTGGATTATTTTTTTCGATTTCGATGGATTTAGAAAATTTGGAATTTTTCTTCGTGTTTAGAGGTGTGAGACAAAAAATGCCGTCCATGCTGTGGTGTTTAAAAGAAAACCGAGTTTGTACAAAACAACGTGACAAGGATGAACTGTTTTGTCAACAACAAGGGATACAGGGTAATTTCAAATTTGTTTTCCTTCCATTTTGGAAAACACCAACCTCTTGTTAAAAGTTCAGTTGAGACTACTGATACTTAAATAGCTGCAAAACTCCAAGCCAACGGTGTTCTCGTCTTGTCTCTCTCTCCGCCTTTTTTATCTTTTGAACTTTCCGGCTATGCACAAATTGCTCCAGAGCTCATATCTGGCAATACTATACATCATTTGAAAGGTCTTGACATAACCTACAAAACGACGCTATGGATTCGTTTGAATACTGTGTTCAATAGTTATAGACGTGTAAACATGGAGTTCACTTACGCCGAAATTCGCGCTATTTTAAAGTTTTCCTTCGTTAAAGGCAAATCCGCGAGAGAAACGTTTCGTGAGATCAATGGTGTTTGGGGGATGGTACCCCATAATTTCGAAGCGCGGAGGAATGGTTTCGACGATTTAGAGCCAGTGAAAACGACATCAAGGATTAGCCAGCCAGCGGAAAACCTGTGACGGCGAATACCGATAACGGCGAAATTCGAGCTATTTTAAAGTTTTCCTTCGTTAAAGGGAAATCCGCTAGAGAAACGTTCCGTGAGATTAATGATGTTTTAGGGAATGGTACTCTATTACTTCGAACCGCGGAGGAATGATTTCGATGATTCAGGGTAGGTCAAAATGACACCATGGATAAACCAGCCGGCAGAAGACCTATCACAACGAATACCGATTTAATCATGGAAATCGTCGAGTTAGAGCGGCATGTGGCATTTCGTAACATCGCCCAGGAGATGGGAGTTAGTCACCAAACCATATTAAGCCATCTGCGGAAGGCTGGATACAAGCAAAAGCTTGATGTTTTGGTACCGCATGATCTGACGCAAAAAAACCTACTGGACCGAATCAATGCCTGCGATATGCTGCTGAAACGAAGCGAACTCGATCCATTTTTGAAGCGGATGGTGACTGGCGACGAAAAATGGATTACATACGACAATATCAAGCGAAAATGGTCGTTTTTGAAGGCCGGTGAATTGTCGCAAACAGTGGCCAAGCCAGGATTGACGGCCAGGAAGGTTTTTGCTGTGTGTTTGGTGGGATTGGAAGGGAATCATTCACTATGAGCTGCTCCCAAATGGCCAGACGCTTAACTGTACCATCAACTGCGAACAGCTGGACCGTTTGAAGCAGGCGGTCGCCCAGAAGCGTCCAGAAGTGGAAGGTTTGGCTGTGTGTTTGGTGGGATTGGAAGAGAATCAATTACTATGAGCTGCTCCCATATGGCTAGACGCTTAATTCTACCATCTACAGCGAACAACTGTACCGCTTGAAGCAGGCGATCAATCAGAAGCGTACAGAATTGGCCAACAGGACGAGTGTAGTGTTCCACCAGGACAACGCCAGACCACACACTTCGTTGATGACCCGTCAGAAGCTACGGGAGCTCGGATGGGAGGCTTAATCGCATCCAACATATAGCCCGGACATAGCGCCAAGTGATTACCACCTGTTCCTGCCCATGGCGGACGCCCTTGGTGGTGTGAAGTTGAACTTAAAAGAGGCTTGTGAAAAGTGCCTGTCAAAGTTCTTCGCAAATAAGGAGGTCTGGGAGATTCTACGATTGGGGTATTATGGAGTTTGTAATAACATCTGAAACTTTTACAACTTGCTCCCACAAAACGTGGGTAGGTTTTTGGGCCTTTGTTTAATCAACCTACCCCAGGAGCGATTCACCAAGTTAATTGTTTACATATAAAAACTTACAGTTGATTTTATTCCTCCATTTCTCCTTAGGCCAATCTTTGTGAAACTTTGCGAATGCCAATCTTGTTTGCACATGCTTTTTTGTCAAAAGCGGTACTTTTCGAGGACTTTGAGCTGGTAGCTTAGCCTCTAGAAGACGTCTTCTAACCGTCACAGCACTCACCGGAAGTTGGAGTTCATCGCTTATCTGTTTGGAGCTTATTGAAGGGTTCTCCTTTGCCATGTTGATAAATTTTTCGGTTAGTTCCTTAGCCTTCACTCATTTTGGACCGCGTGTTTCGGGCCTAGCTTTCCAGTTTAGCGCATTGCTGATCATTTTCGCTGAACATCCTATGATTTCCTGGACTGAAGCATATGTTATTCCCTCCGAAAGTAATTTTTTGATCAAATTCCGCATATCTTGGGTACAATGTTTTGATCGACCCATATTTCTAACTTTAAGGTATGTTAATAAAAGACAACATATATAAACACATTCACTTACCAAACAAGAATACACAAATATTTGTTAAACTCTAAACAACAACTTCTGAGACACTTTATGGTAAAACAATAAAACACTGCTATTTTTATGAACAGGCTTCAATCCACAGATTTCAATGAATGAGTGAAAAAAGGAGAAAGTAAGCCTTTATTTTTTATTTTTATTTCTGGTATGGTATCTTAGTTGTGGTCGCCGTGGCGTAGTGGGTAGAGTGCAACGCTGACACGTCGAAGGGTCTAGGTTCGACTCCCAGCTCAACACCAATTTTTCGAATTTTTCACGGCACCACCTCTTTCGAGCTGCGGACAACACCAAAAGAGTAATAACTGTCTAAGAAAGCTTCTCAAATTTCGCCGTTCGGAGTCGGCAAAAAACTGTAGGTCCCTTCTACTTGTGAGAGAACAGTAGCGCGCGCAACATAAGTAGTTGGTGAGCAAGCTAGCCCCTGGTCCCCCTTTGGGCGCCAACAATTATTATTATTATTATTATTATTATTATGATATCTTAGTTATCGGAAAATACAATAAAACCGGATATACATTTGGAAAAAGGATCTCCTTACAAGTATGTTTTTAATTATCTTAGTCGTATAACTACTGCTATTTTTATGAGCACAACTGTAAAGTGGCAGCACTATTTTAACCAGCAGCCATTTTGTGAGCTGTCCAGTGGTTTATTTTTTGTTTGATTTGACATTTGAATAATTGAAGCCACAGGATCACCTTGCAAAGAATAGAGTGAATGAATGGGCGCACAACAAGTTTGCAGCTGATCCCAATTTTCTTAAGTGAATTCTTATGAATTCTTACAAAGCGGTGAAGCTGGCGTCTTGTCAATAACCACAACTGTCATGATTGGAGTGATGGTAATCCGTATGTGAAGCGTGAGCCACTGTTACAAAAACTGACTGGTGGCGTGCTGTGTGGGTAAGTAAAATGATGGTCTGTACTTTTTTAAAAACGATGCTGGCCAAAACGATGCAATAAGTCTTTTCAGACTTTTTCGTTCCTCAATTGAGCAGCCATGATTTGCTGGAAGTGTTATATTGAACAACGCCTTGGCTACTTGGTTTAGAATAATTCTTGTAAGAGGGCAATTTAAGGGATGTAGGCATACCCTCAACGGGAAAAATCTGCGTACTGAGAAGATCAGCTCGGCTGTGTTATCCAGGCAGTAAACCACTTTGAGCTATTGATGCACTTTCGAAAGTGCAGCAGTCTGTGGGGTTGTAAGGTTTTTTTTTACATTTAGCAGAAATGTACAATATTAAATCGTAATGACTTTAAAAATTAATTGATTTCATACCTCTAACCTTTTAAAGCATAGATTAACTCCGTGAGCCAAACTTTCATGCTGAAATCATCATTCGATTTGGTCTTCATTGGATCAAACGTTACGTTCAGCCTTTTGTTTTGAAGTGTGGAGTTGGATTCTCAACCGGGCGCTGCGACCCAGAGAGCGGAAGAGGTTTTAGAAAGGTTTGGCATCAAACCAAGGTGGGGTGATTGCCCCTTAAGCATGATCTCAGTTTGGTACTTGGGTAACTAAGGCGTCTTGTCTTGCGTTACTTACGACTCTTGGGAAAAAGGTTCCCCGTGATATAAGCCGTTAAGGCAGGTTGTGACGTAAAACCAAATCCCACATCTGTTGGCTAAGGACACCTGAATGGCAGCGAAATGTTCGACACTTCGACCAATTCGTTTTTTTTTTTTTTTTTGCATTTTATTATAACTAAGGGACACTTAAATTCTAGACAAAAAAGCTTAAAACTAGTTTACATAACATTGTATGATCATACTCTTACTGGTCCTTCGCAGGCTCTCTAAGATTAACTGAATTTTATGTGGTATGTGTTTTTCAACATCTTTATGTATTATTTATAAGAACATCAATCCATACTTACACTTATTATCTATTAAGAAAAGAAAAACAAAAACTTAAAACTGAACCATTTTACTAAAAAATAAACTAAACTAAAGCTACGACTACAACTAAAGCTAAGAACTAGAACTAATACTAATACTAAAACTATTCTATTACTAACTTAAACTACGTACGCACATGTGCATGTATACTTTCATATACTTTATCGGTATATGTTCATGTATACATGCACAGGTGCGTGTATGTACAC
This sequence comes from Eristalinus aeneus, assembly GCA_955652365.1. Classification (NCBI taxonomy): domain Eukaryota; kingdom Metazoa; phylum Arthropoda; class Insecta; order Diptera; family Syrphidae; genus Eristalinus; species Eristalinus aeneus. The sequence continues at coordinate 27,013,789 of OY019130.1, read as the reverse complement.
CTATATATGTGTGTATAATCTAATATACACTCACATATATTTTTTTTTGTTTTTTTTTGGGGGTTTTTGGTATTTTAATTTTTTTTTGTATTTTTAAATTTTTTGTATTTTTTTTTATATTTTATTTTTGCTGTCTTAAAACCTAACTCTATCCTAAAATTTAAAAACTAAAGCTAAAGATATGTAAGTCGGCCAAAGATTGCAGCTGATAGTTGGTCCGTTGCAAAACAATAGCCGATCACCCCCGTTGGATTCCCTACCCAGTGTTTGGAGGTTCGTCGAGGGAGTTTGATTCGCCTCGTAGCCTCCAGAACCATTTATGCTGCTTCGCAATATTCTGCATATCCCATTTCGATACCGCAGTACTGAAGCGGAGGAGATTGACCAGCAACGGAACGGTCGTAGTTGAGCCGCCCATCCACAGCAGAATGGGCGAAATGAAAGATAAGCGGTACCGCTTTCTTGTCTTGTAACAGACCTAGCTTATAAAAATAGACGAATGCTTCTGGAGGAACGAAACCATTATGGCGCACTCTTTCATGGTATTGGGTGTTGGGATAGTAAGCTCCCGAAATTAGATTGTTATCGGAGTCCATTGCTCTAGCAGTATGTCTCCGAATCAGCTTCAGGATGAAATTATCCACTCTGATCAGTTTAGGCCTGTTGTATAAGACTTCATTAGAGTAGAATTTCTTGTACTCGGACCAAGGAGTTCGATAAAGTCGAAGACAGGCCCGAAGGCATGCCCTCTCGAACAACCGCATCCTTTCCATCAGACTGGCTCCCACATTGAACCACACGGGACAGCCAATTCGTTGCCTCACTGACATGGCAAAGTAACACAACGAATATGCGCACTTAAATTTCTGCACTGACTTTGTTATGGACTCTACTGTGGTCAGAATTATGACCGCTCTTAAGGTTGCAGCCACCAACTCCGAATTTCGGAAAGAAGTTATTCAAGTTTGTACACTTTGCTAGTTCAATGAAAGGTTTGAGTCCATGAATAAATTGAGAGTGTCCGTTTGATGATTAGTGATGGAGTGCGTTTACAAAATAAATTCAAAGTTGTCAATATAAACGCTGACGAATCAGTGAACCCTGGTTATTTAAAAAAAGCGCAAAGTAATTTATTAAAATCACTTTCAACTCCCCAGAAAGTTCTCCATTTGTCCCTTACAAAGCGCACATCGTTAACTTCAAAATGCTGTCAACTTGAACTACAAACAAAGGAATGTCGAATATCGTAAAAAAATCCAGTACATCGGATGACTGCGCAAATTTCTACTTCTAAGCATTTAAAAAAGCGTTTATACCTTTTGTTATTGTGCATTTTATGACCATGAGCTAAACTAAATATGGGGTCATCGCAAAGAACAGAAATCGACGTTCAGAAATAGACAGGGAGAGGGGGGAAAACTATAAACTTTCTCAAATGCAAACTTCGCGAAATTATCAAACAACAACTGATTTGAAAGCGAAACTAAAAAACGAGTTAATCTGGATCACCACTCGTCCTAATTTTACCATTTTGATTGGCATTGGGGGTGGTTTTATTAATCTAAAAACGAAAAAACATTCTACCAGCTCGATCTGTAAGTGGCAGTTCAGTGCATCAACAAATTGGATACACATTGTGCTTATCCAGCAACGTCAAGAGGTCACAATGTTAAGCGTAAGGCACGTTTGCAGCCAACAACCAGGTGTCCGACTAATTCCGAACAGAAGTCCGCGTTGAAGAAAAACCGGATCAAGCAAGATGTGTTTTTTTTTCTGTTTGCGTTAAACGATTTATAAGCGTGTTCATTTTATGTCAACAGATCAACTGCTTAAGCTTGAGTTTATTTATCTTCAGCATCTGCAATCTATTCATAGGAGGTGTCTGTTTTGCCGTGAAACAAATTTATACTTTCATTGTCAGTGGCCGCAGTGGCGTAGTGGGTAGAGTGCGACGCTCACACGCCGAAGGTTCTAGGTTCGATTCCCGGATGAACACCTCCAATTTTTCACGGCACCTCCTTTTTCGAGCTGCTGACAACTCTCAAAGAGTAATACCTGTCTAAGAAAGCTTCTCAAAGTTCGCCGTTCGGAGACGGTAAAGAACTGTAGGTCCCTTCTACTTGTGAGAGGACAGTAGCGCGCACAACACAAGCAGTTGATGAGCAATCTAGGCCCTGGCCTCCCTCGGCAAAAAAATTTTGGTCCCTTCTACTCGTGAGAAGTCAGTAGCGGGCACAACACGAGCAATTGCTGAGCAAGAAAGGCCCTGGTCCCACTGTGGACTGCCGCGCCAACAATTATTATTATGGTTGTCATACATCTGCAAAAACAAGACAATAAATAGAAGTCGAAATCCACGAGTTCTTGTCTCAATTGCCGATGAGTGAAGTTTCAAACATTTTTTTTTTGCTGTCTGAAAATGCGATGCAAATTCAGCGGTAATTTACGCTACCTTTGTTAACGCAGGTTTAGCGCAGTACTAAGAGGTAAAACATTTTGCGATGTGTACTAACGCAGGTTAAGCGCAGTACTAAGAGGTCAAAAATTTGCGATGTGTACTAACGCAGGTTTAGCGAAGTACTAAGAGGTAAAACATTTTGCGATGTGTACTAACGCAGGTTAAGCGCAGTACTAAGAGGTCAAAAATTTGCGATGTGTACCAACGCAGGTTTAGCGCAGTACTAAGAGGTCAAACATTTTGCGATGTGTACCAACGCAGGTTTAGCGCAGTACTAAGAGGTCAAACATTTTGCGATGTGTACTAACGCAGGTTTAGCGCAGTACTAAGAGGTCAAAAATTTGCGATGTGTACTAACGCAGGCTTAGCGCAGTACTAAGAGGTCAAAAATTTGCGATGTGTACCAACGCAGGCTTAGCGCAGTACTAAGAAGTCAAAAACTTTGCGATGTGTTACGTTAGATAACGCATTGCAGGTTTTCGAAAAAATTAATAGCGACAAGGAACCATATATTTTATTTAATTAAACGGTGCGACAATCCGCAGTGGACCAGGGTCCAGCTTGCTCATCAACAACTCGTATTGTGCGCGCTCCTGTTCTTTCATGAGTACAAAGGACCTACAGTTTTTTGCCGACTCCGAACGACGAGGTTTTAGCAGCTTTTTCTTAGACAGTATTACTTTTTTGAGTGTTCTCAACAGCTCGAAAGAAATGGTACCGTGAAAAATCCAATGTGGTGGTGGATATTAAACCTGGACTTTCGGCGTGTGAGCGTCCCGCACTACCCACTACGCCACGGCTGGCACACAACGAAGTATTAAATTGCATTACAAATTCAGTGATGCTTCCGTGATGGTCATTTCTGACATTTTAACATTGCTTTTAGCTAAAGAAAGGTTTCATACTTTTTGAATATACTACAACGGCACTCTCTTGCTCTCAGCATTTGATGTTCTAAATGTTAAACGAATGTGCCAGCCTCAAAAGTGCGGTCCCACTTTGACACTACACAGAGTTTTGAGTAGAGCTACGTTTCCCTCACTTGGGCATTGCGATAATTGAGAATTTCGCTTTAAGTCATTTATACATAGATTCGAATTTCAGCGATCTTTGGCAGCAATTGGTGTATGGTAAGCGTGCCAAAGCGATTATTTGTTCAATGCAGCGATTTGGTTCAATTATTTGGAATCAAAATTTTTTTTCAGGAAATGAAACTGATATTCAGTCGCAACAATAAGTTCCTTGACAACGCCTAGAAATGCCTTGCCGAGCAATACAATAGAGGCTATTACTGTACAAGCAGCTCATACGACCCATTATAGCGTATGGCTTCCCTGTATGGTACAGCATTTCCAAGACCAGCTTGGAGAAACTATCGATCTTCGAAAGGAAGATACCACGAATCTGCATCGGTCTCACCTTTGACAAAAACCGGATGAAACATCATAGCAACAAGAAGGTCTACGAAAAATCGCGCATCATTCCCCTGCAACAGTTCTTGGTGCAACTTTCCAAGAAGCAGTTGTGCGAAACTGAAACCCATCCTAACCCAATCGCCAGGAACTTAAGGAGCTCAGTCCCAGGACAACGATTTCTCAATGCGCACAACATATTAAACGAAGAGATTTTCCCCCCGACAATTTCTGCATGCGAGCCGTATCACTTCTTCTCCAGCCGTGATACAACCTACCATCGAGGCTGACCCTGTAAACAACACTGTAGCCTTAAGTATAAAAATTTGAAATTGTAAATACTTTTGTTCAATAAAGAAAATTAAAAATTGAAAAATTGCACAACAATACCAGCAAAGAGACCAAAGCCGCCAAACCAACTACCAGGTGTACCAGTATGACATGATCGTTTTTGTTTTTTAAATAAAACACTAATTATTTATGAGAAAGTAAAAAAAAATTATTCAAAGTATTGGCCATTGTTTTCTACACATTTTGACCACCTTTCTGGCAATTTGCAAATACCACGCCAATAAAATTGTTCGTCTTTTAAAGCAGACCAATCAGACACCCAATTTTCGACCTCCTCGAAGGAATCAAAGTGCTGCTCAGCCAATGCGTGTCCCATCGATGAAAACAAGTGGTAGTCGGAAGGAGCCAAGTCTGGTGAATACGGCGGGTGGGGTAGCAGCTCCCAGCCAAGTGTTTTGATTGTATCCTGAACCGCTTTTGCTTTGTGTGCAGGTGCATTGTCATGGAGCAAAATTAGCTGGCCGTGTCTTCCGTGCCGTGCCGTGTCTTCTGGCCCATTCTGATCGTTTCTCGATCAATGCATGGTTCAAATTGATCATTTGTTGTCGGTAGCGATCAGTATTTACGGTTTCACCAGGTTTTAGGCCTTTGTGGTACAGCACACCTTTCTGGTCCCACCAAACACACAGTATTTTTAACCTCTTCTGGTACTTGATCTTTTCTTTCTGCTCCTGGTGTACCTGGTCTTGGGCTTTATTTAAAGCTATAAGCCTGAGCATATCTATTTTTTTTTGCCGAATCGATCTGGTTTTGCAGTCGATGTTGATGGTTGTCCCAGATTAACCCATGACTTCTTCCGTTTAGGATTCTTAAAATAAACCCAATTTTCATCGCCAGTAACAATCCGATTTTCTTTCGTGTCTTTGAAGCAAAATTTGTGTTTTTCGGTTTTCCATCTGTCTTTCATTCCATTCATGTGGCACCCATTTTGCACACTTTTGGCTCTTTTCCATGGCTTTTAAACGGTCAGAAATTGTTTGTTGTGCAACATTTAACATTGCTGCCATTTGCTTTTGACTCAAAGTGTCATCTCCATCCAATTTCGTTTGCAATTCAAACTTTTTTGGCGGTCTTCCACGTTTTTCATTTCTCACATCAAAAGCATTATTTCTGAACCGTTGAAACCCTCTGTTGCATGTTGCTTCTGATAGAGCATGATCACCATACGCCTCGACAAGCATTCGATTTGACTCTGCAGCACTTTTCTTCAAATGAAAACAAAAAATTAATGCTTTCGGCTAATCATCACTTTCTGGTACAAAATTCAACATTTTTAACACGATGAAAAAATATGATGTTGTCTGTTCAATGACTTGATGTATACTGAATATTTTTCACAGGTGTCATAGCAAACCAACAAAAAATAAAATAATGGCTCGTTGACAACAAATGTCTCGATATGGAACAATCGTTCCCTATCGAGACATTTGTACCATATCTTGACGCTCAACTCATACCGGTATACCTGGTAGTAACAAATAATTTTTTTGTTTCCATCAGCAACCAGGACTATAAGGATTTCATTTTTAAATTCTATTAAAAAGTTCACAAAAATTTATTGGTAAAGCAAATCGAATGCGCGATATTCGGTGACAACCTTTGCTGACAAGCAATGATTATAAACACGGATCTAATTGTTTCTTCTTCTTCTTGTGGCGCTACGGTCCGGGGTGGACCTGGGCCTCAACCAACATGCCTCTCCAGCTAGCACGATCTCTTTCCAGCTGCCTCCAATTGCACACTCCAAGTTGGTTGAGGTCCTTTTCCACTTGTGTGCGCCATCTCAGTCTAGGACATCCTCTGTTGAGTTGTCCCTGTGGTTCGGATTCGAAAACTCTTCGGGCCGGAGCAGTGCTGTCCATGCGCTCTACATGGCCCAGCCACCTTAAGCATTGTATTCGTAGACGCTTGACAGTTCGTGGTTGAATCTTCTCCTCCAGATGCCATCAACGCAAACAGGACCAAAAATCGCACGCAGAACTTTTCTCTCGAAGAGGCCAATGGCTTCCTCATCCGCTTTTAATAGCGTCCAGGTTTCTACGCCGAAAAGCAGGACTGGGATGATCAAGGTGTTGTACAAAGTCACTTTGGTCGTTCGGGAGAGGGCTTTATTACTCAATTGCCTCCAAAGCCCAAAGAAACAGCGATTTGCAAGAGTGATTCTGCGTTTGATTTTGGTACTGACGTTGTTGTCCCTTTTCACCGCGCAGCCGAGATAGACGAAGTCCTTCACTGCCTTGAAGTGTCTGCTGCCCATAGGGAAGCTCTGTCTGATACGTCGATGTTCTGGGTCCTTCTTCGATGACAGCATATACTTCGTTTTGCCATCGTTTACCACCAGTCCCACTTTAGCCGCTTCCGCTTCAATGCTAGCAAACGCCTCATTGACGGCTCGCTGAGTTCGGCCGATCACGTCAATGTCATCCGCATAAGCTATCAATTGAACGGACTTGTGGAAGATCGTGCCTCTGGTGTTGACGTGTGAGTTCCGCACGATCCCCTCAAGGATGATGTTAAAGAAGTCGCATGACAGTGCGTCGCCTTGTCTAAATCCTTTTTCGACATCGAAGTTCTCGGTGAGTTCGTTACAAACCTTGACGGAGCAGCGAGCGTTCTCCATCTTCATCCTAAACAATCTGACGAGTTTGGTGGGAATGCGGAAACGAGACATGGCACTGTATAGCTCGTCTCTATGCACACTGTCATATGCAGCCTTGAAATCGACGAATAGGTGGTGAGTGTCAATTTGCATTTCTTGGGTCTTTTCCAGGATCTGCCGTAATGTGAAGATCTGGTCTATTGTGGACTTTCCTGGGCTGAAACCACACTGATGGTGACCTATCAGGTCATGGACAAACGGTTTCTGACGCTGACACAATACGGCAGAGAATATCTTGTAGGTGATGTTAAGAAGAGTAATCCCTCGATAATTGGAGCAGTCAAAGGGGCTTTCTTTCTTGTAGCGCAGTCAAAGAGGCCTGTTTTGTAGTGGACCGGGCAAACGATGCTGAGTTCGGGCATGCTTTGCTCCGACCATATCTTACTGATGAGCTGGTGCATGCGCCCAACCAGGTCATCTCCAGCTGCTTTAAATAGTTCTGCTTGCAGTCCATCCGCTCCAGCGGCTTTATTCGACTTCAACTTCGATATTGCTATCCTCACCTCGACTAAGTCGGGGGAACGGAAATCTTGTCTATCATCGTCCAAATTGAGTGGAACATTCTGCCTAACAGCGGGATTTGGGCCGTCATCGCCGTTAAGGAGTCTACAGAAATGATCCTTCAAGATTCTCAGCACAGACTGCGACTCAGCTACGAGTTGTCCGTTTTGGTCCCGGCAGGCCTTGGTCCGAAACTTCTACCCTCCGTAAAATTATTTTACTTTTCGGTAGAACTTTCGGACTTCATTCCTGCCAGTTCTTGGCCTGCGCGCTTCTCATGCTCCTTTTTTTTCTTCTGAGAAGCCGGTGCTCTTCCCTTTTTGTCTGTTCGTAGAGCTCACGAACTGCCCTCGTTGTTCGATGTAGCGTTGCAGTATAGGCGTCTTGCTTGACTGCATGCGCTTGCCTGCACACGTCTTCAAACCATCGACTCCTCCTGGCCACATCAGTGGCAGCTTTCTTGATGCCATTCCGATTATGAAACAAATCAAAGAAGGTACAGAAACCAAGGCCCGTCGAGCATTGAAAAACGACTAGACAGCTTCTGTCTCCAAAATACGTAGTTTTCTGGCACTACGAGAATCGCATACAATACGTAGGGTAAAGTCGTTTATAGGTTTAAGCTTTTGATAGACAGGAGCACCATACAAGACACACGAAAAAGAACACCACTGAAAGTCGCCGTCGCCACCATCAATTTCAATTTTCTTGCCGTCTACCAATTTTTTGATGTTTAAAACGTCCTTCCAGTTGTTGTTCAGACTATGTGCCTCGTCCGTCTGGCTCCTCCTTTAAAACGAGCTAAAAACAAAGTTCAAAATTAACTTCTAAAGAAGAGTTGACATTTTCCAAGGACAACGCCCTCGGGATTGATCAGCATTTGCCCACTCTCTCATCAGATGACATCCACTGAACGCAGCCTAATGAAATAATCATCAGCCGCGAATTAATCCCACTGCAAAACCGCAGCAAAATCGAAAGCCCCCCGTTTATTAGTAATTTTCTAATTGCATCTCAATTATTCTTTTGACATTTTCCGCTTTAACACCCCATTACTCTGGCGTCTTTGAAGCAGCACACGCCAATATGAAACACAGCTCCAGGTGGCGGTGCGCAGCCACCGTCCCCGTGTGCTTGCACACACGTCCGAGATGGAAGAACCGGAGTGCAAGTTAAATCTTTCCCAACGGCCGCCGCTGATCGTGAGGTAACTGCATAAAAACCGCAACCAGACTCCGGCTCCAGCACCAGCTTCTGAGTGTCTTGTACGCCAATCGGTTGCAGCAGTTACCGCCAGTCAGGAATGGTTTACAAAGAACGTGGCTAACGTATATGTAGAGATAGCCTATTAGGAGCTCTTTGGTTCCGTCCGATTCCCTCCGCCACGTCTTTCTCCGGCGAGTCGGCGAGCACCGTGCCGGCCCAGCACATCGTCATTATAATCGTTAAGACAGCGTGCCACACGGTGAGCACACGGTCAGCTACCATTAATTTCCATTCCCCCTGTTTGCTGGCAATCAAAGCATTCAGCTCTCAGCCTCTGAGTCTTATTTCCTTTTTTTTATTAGACGTAACCTCACTTCATGGCTATGATGCCTGGCAGCAGCCCGCAGCGGTGGGTTGCTGCCTGCCATTGCTTCTGTGCAGCCGACCCACACGGGCGACCGGCACGGCGCGGCGCAACAATAGTAACGAGGAAACGACACAACGATGCGACGACGCTGATGAGGAGGGTGCCGAAGACGACGCCGAGGAGGGCAATAAGAGGAAGAAGGCATAGGAGCAGTGGGAAAGGAAGACAAAAAGAAAACGTAACGATCGTGATCTTATGGAAAAAGGGCAGGTGTGTCGATCGTGTGAGAACCACGTTCCAAAGCATTTTCTCACGATCATCTTGGGTCTTTTGTTTGAGTGCTGAGATTGGGATTGGGTTTGTGCGCTGCGCTGCGCTCCCTCCGCTTTTCGGTTTGCTGGATTCTTGTGATGATTATAGAGGCCTTATACCCTGCCTCTTGCACCTCATTCGTTACGTTAACGATCTTCACTTTTGTCCTTAGCCGTCCGCCGGGGCACTTTATGAAGGGTATGCAAGGGAATGGGGGCTCGGGGCGACCGCAATCGACAGCGACGACAACGACAACGACGCTGGCTTTCTGTTACCCCTCATGAATATAAACGGTCTTTCATCAGACGGAAGATCTCTTGACTCTCGCAATGGCAACGTCTCCGGCACTCGGCCGACTTGAGGTGCTTATCGCCTCTGCACGATTGGGGGAAAAGCAGCGTGCCGTCGCTGTCGATCTCGGCCGACCGCTCTGAGGTGAATTTGAATGATCATGGAAATTACTATTTAATATCTCTTGATGCGCGCTATCTTGAGGTTGCCCCTTACGGGAGTTTTTGGGCTTTGGGCGATCGAAGCCGTGGACCGAAGCGTGTTGTTTCTTTCCATTTGGGCGACGATGAAGTTGCATCTATGTGTTTAGCCTTTGTCTTGTTGGACTTTTATTACTTGTTGATTGGTTAACAATGTTGACACTGGTGTGTCGCATGGCCGCGTATAATCGATCATCATGCTCGTCGACGGGGCACAATTTATTGACTGGCGTGCGACAAGATTGTACGTAATTCGAGCACATTTCTCGGAAATCTCAATCCCAACAATCAGACAAAGGATTGGTTTCCCATGGCCTCATCCAGGAGTCGTAAACTCACTAATTACATCCAGTCCCCGAGACAGGAAGTGCATAAAAGTGGTCCAAGCAAGAAATCCAGTAGCACCGTGGAACGTGTAGAGCGCAACACAATTAACAACCGTTTAACCTTTTTCCCATCGCTTCGTTCATCAGATTTAGGTTCCTTTTTATGTTGCTCGTGGGCTTCGTCCATGCGCCCGACCAGAACCAGTTTTCAGTGAAATCGAAACCGATGAGCGTACCATAAAATATGAAGTAGACCGGCGGAGAGCAGAGGAATCCTTCTATCTCTTGTCCGATAATTTTCTGAAGATTTCTTCTTAATTGTTGGTTTCCGGTTGACATGACGTGATTGGATGGCACAGGTAGTGGCAGTGTGTTCTTCTGCGTCGCTGCTCACTTTGGTCTATCTCTGAGCAGGATCTTGTGTGAGTGGCGGTCAAAGTAGCATCATCCTGTTGGGGCTTGAAATTCGATTCTTTGCTTTTGGTTGATCACGGTTAAGAGACAGATTGGGTGCGGTGGGATTTGGAGGAGGCTTATTTTGTGGAATCTGATTTAAAGGAGCCTGTGAAGAACTTTAAAATTGAGTTCCACGATCGAACTCGACTTCGACTTCGACTTTTAGAAGCAATTGACAAAATGAGTGGCCGCCGTGGCGTAGTGGGTAGAGTGTGACGCTCACGCGCCGAAGGGTCTAGGCTGAATTCCCAGCTGAACACCTCGAACTTTTCACGGCACCACCTCTTTCAAGCTGCTGACAACACGCAAAGAGAAATAACTGTCTAAGAAAGCTTCTCAAACTTCGCCGTTTGGAGTCGGCAAAAAACTGTAGGTCCCTTCTACTCGTGAGAGAACAGTGGCGCGCACAACACGAGTAGTTGATGAGCAAGCTAGGCCCTGGTCCCCCTGTGGGCTGTTGCGCCAAACAAATTAATAGACAAAATTAGTCTTTTTTTGAAGGAACATACGGACATCGGTCTTTTTCTGTGTAATGGCCCAACAGCATGAAAATTGTGAAGGGTCTGGGAACTCTTGTAAGGCACTGCCCTATATCGTGTTTAGAGCTGAGGCAACAAATACACGTCCCGAAGAGGCCTCAAATCCAATCGGAACATCGCACCATCATTGGCGCTTGTCAGGCAAAGCAGTGCCGCACACAGGAGAGTTAAATGGGGGATGGAGCCAACCATGTCCTTTGTGCTTCCTTTATCGATGACAGCATGTATCAAGTTTTGCCCCAGTTTACCACCTCACTCATTATGAACACCTCTGCAAATCCGGCAGACGTTGCCATTCCCTCAATAGTTTGTTAGTTTCTTGAGAATATGTGCCAAGCAGATAATTTTGGAGATGCAAAAAAAAAAAAGAAAGAGCTCAATATTCAGTTTCCGACGCATATTCCTTTCGTCCGAAATTCGTGACAACGTCCTGAATGTAACCGACAGGAATAAACTGTTTCCGTTTATCGAACTCGGCCTAAGATACGTAATTTTTGAGCCCAAGCAGTTAGGAGAAACATAGGAGAGCCTCGAACACGGATAACCCCACTGCTGACGGCCACGAACGCTTTTCGGCTCTGCACGTGGGATGTGACGTTCCTTGAAAGACCAAGCACAGCTGATGAACTTGAAGAGGTAGTAGAAACCCACACGACGGACACCGTCATTCAAGAAGGATGAATTGTGCGACATTTAATGCGGCGACTGCTACAGAGGACGAGCGGTGTCTACTTCGATGCCGACTTGTAGAGGCAAACAAAGATTTTTTTCGTATAATTGACGCGCCCTAAAGGAATTGCTTCTACCCTTATCTCATGATGGAAGTACTCCGTCGGATAAAACTGAGAGAACAACGTTTGATGTACGGTATCGATTCGTGCAGAAGGTCCCACGCAAATAATTAAGCATTAGTTTGGCGCGGAGTAAAGGAATGGTTTGTACCCTTAAATGACTGGAATTAAGTCACAGTACGGGCCTAAGATAAAGAGGACGAGAGGGAAAGAAGGTACCGATGCACATTGGTTCTGAATGCCTGCGGATTGTAATGGGGGCGAAAAATTGGGCTGGGAAGAGCATTCCATATTCGTGTGATGCGGCTGAAGAACGAGTCTCTAAACTTAACTGTACGTCCAAAGTTGGGCTTAAGGGTGAACGGGTGAGCATTCCTAGCGAGACGGGTATTGCGGGCGGATTGTTGAAGGGGAGGAATGCAACTGGCTAATTCATCTGAGCATTTCTTGTTAAAATAACTATAAAAGAATGACAACGACGCGACATTACATCGATGTTCAAGCGAGTCGATTGACTTCGCAGCATTATTATCACCAATAAGTTGTATCGGTCAGCAGCATTTATTACGTGCTAAAGAACATTTATTGGTTGAGGCCCAGGTCCACCCCGGACTGTAGCGCTACAAGAAGAAGAAGAAGAAGAAAGAACATTTATTGGCGGGCACATTTGCAGAAGTTGAAAAGTTGAATCCAATTTTTTCGCATATATTGCCCAAAATTCCAGCTCTTCCACGTTTAATATTTGCTCTGAGCCCGTTTGATACTATCGGTTTCTTGGAACAGACTAAGAAATTCACGTACACAAAGAAGACGCAGAGAAAATAGACTAAGAACGTTGAATCCAATAACGGAGGAGCCTGTGTGTCAGGTCTTTTTCTTGAAATAACGCGTCCGTTAAATTTCTTCTCCTTCTTCTTTCGACCGTGGTGGCTGAATTAGTTGAGGTGCTTCTCCACTTGTATGTGTCATCGGGTCTGTGAGTCTCCCTATACGAGGGGTGGCCTTTTATATTAAGGGATTGGAGAACAAAAACAAATATTAGTCATCGAAAATAGCTTTATTGTTTTTTCAAAATATTCCCCACTAAGGCCTATACACTTTTGCTTGCATTTGAACCAATTGTCGAAGCACTTTTGCCACTCTGATTGAGGTATCTCCAAAACATGCATTCTGAACGCATCAACCGATTCTTCAGGTGTCGAAAAACGTTGACCTATCATTTTATTTTTTACGTACGGGAATAAAAAGAAGTCATTCGGTGACAAGTCAGGACTATGCGGCGGATGACTCATCAAATCGATGTTTTGAGTGCTCAAAAATGCAGTTGTTTGAGTCGATGTGTGATGTTATGGTGAAGAGTGATCCGTCTTCGGCGGTTGGTTTTCCTGATTTCTTGGAAGACAACTGGCAAACAAATGGTTGTGTACCACTCAGAATTGACTGTTCTGCGCGGTTCTAGTAGTACGGTTGCGACATGTCCAATATTTCCGAAACCATTTGCTTGGTAGTGCTTAGTGCGCGAGCAACTTTTGTTGGATTTGGCTCAATTTGAAAAACCCCTACAGTCGACTGCTGCTTAGATTTGGCCTCATACGCTTAAATCCACGATTCATCACCTATCACGATGTCATAGACGTGTTTCGAAGCACCGCGATCGTATTTTTGGAGCATTTCTTTGGACCAATCGACACGAGCCTTTTTTTGAGCGATTTATAAATTGTGTGGGACCCAACGCGAACAATTTTTTTTCAGTCAAATGTTCATGCAATATTGAATGTATGCTGCTCCCACTAATGACTAAGGTTGTCTCAATCTCACGATAGGTCACATGACGATCTTGCAATATCAATTGGCGCACGGAATCAATGGTTTCCGGAAAAACAACTAAATTTGGACGACCATAACGAAATTCGTCTTGGAGTGAACTACGACCTCGGTTGAATTCACCATACCATCGATAAACACTGGTCCTTACTGCAGCTTCATCGCCAAAAATTGAATTGAGTTAATCGATGCACTTTGGTTTTGTTGTTGTTTTGTCAATCCACCTCGAAAGTTATAAAAAATAATCGCACGAACATTTTCACGATTTAATTCCATTTTTTGGGAGAGAATAATAATCTAAGGTTACTGTCTAAGTCGGAGGGACGGAATTCTTGTCTATCGTCGTCCAAATCGAGTGGACCATTCTGCCTAAAAGCGGGATTTTGGGCCGTCATCGCCGTTAAGGAGTCTGCAGAAATGATCCTTTCAGATTCTCAGCACAGACTGCGACTCTACTACGAGTTGTCCGTTTTGGTCCCGGCAGGCAGTGGTCCGAAACTTGTACCCTCCGTAAAATTATTTTACTTTTCGGTAGAACTTTCGGACTTCATTCCTGCCAGTTCTTGGCCTGCGCGCTTCTCATGCTCCTTTTTTTCTTCTGAGAAGCCGGTGCTCTTCCCTTTTTGTCTGTTCGTAGAGCTCACGAACAGCCCTCGTTATTCCATGCACCGTCGCGTTATAGGCGTCTTGTTTACCTGCGTGCGCTGGCCTGCACTCGTCGTCAAACCATGGGTTCCTTCTGGGTGGTAACGTGAAACCCAGCACATCAGTGGCAGCTTCTTTGATGGCTTCTTGACAACGTTTCCAATCTTCTTCTATGCTTAGTGCAGGAAGCGGCGAACTCTGAGCGAGTTTCAGGGAGACTTGGTCGGCAAAGTTCCCAGCAATCTGTTGCGATTGTAGCTTTTCGACGTCAAACCGTTTTGGCCTGTCTCGACTCCGTTGCTCTTTCGATATCCGGGCTCTTACCTTGGCTACAACAAGGTGATGATCCGAGTCAATGTTTGCACCTCGGAAGGTTCGGACATCGAGAATACTGGAGGAGTGTCTGACGTCGATCGCAACGTGATCAATCTAGTTGACGGTGGATTGATCAAGGAATTGCCAGGTTCCTTTGTGGATGTTCAGGTGTGGGAACCGCATGCTAGCTTTAGAGAGGTTCCGTCCCGCGGCGAAGTCCAACAACCTGAGTCCGTTTCCGGATGTGTTATCGTGCAGGCTGTGTTTACCGATGACTTCAACAAAGATGTCCTCCTTTCCCAACTGAGTGTTGTAGTCTCCTAGAACGATCTTGGTGTCGTAGCTGGGGCATCGATCGAAGTCATCCTTGATGTTGTCGTCCTTCTCCTCTATCAGGGTGTGAGCGCAAATCAGGCTGAGGTTCCCGAATTTAGCCTTGATGCGGACTGTCATAAGGCGTTCGCTGACGGTGTCGTAGCTCAAGACTTTTTGCATAAGTCTGCATTGAACAGCAAATGTGCATCCGAATAAGCGCTGCCTTCTCTCTCTGTAGCAATCGCTGTAATATAAGTCGCAGTTTTTCATCGTTTTCTTGCCGGGCCCATCCCATCGCACATCCTGGATGGCATTGATGTCTACCGTGTAGCAGTCAAGGGGCCTCCGCAAGTTGATCGGCTGCACGTGGTCTGTTAAGGGACCTCACATTCCATGTGCAGAGCCGAAAATCGTTGTCCTTACAACGTTTGCTGGGGTCGTCAACAGGTGATCCTTCATTTTCCGAGGCATGATGTTGTCTCTAAATTTATGATTTTTACGTGGTGAGGATGTTACCCTCACGCAAAACACACAGACTGGTAGGCCATGGCGATTATTTAAACCTTCGGGCATTGCATACATTGGTTCGCCATACTTAATTGTAAGACGCAAAAAATGGGATATACTCTACAGAAGGTGGAAAAATAATAGGCTAAATAAATCGTAGGAAGCGGAATATAAAACCTTCAGAAATCAGGTGAATAAAGAGATATTTCAAAAATTGATATTTCACAAAACCAAATTTAACCAGATAAGAAACGACCCGCGTGAAACATGGGGTCTTATAAATGAGGTATTGGGAAGAAAAAAACCTGGACTTGACGCAACCACAACGAAGAACTTTTCTGACAAAATACGCTTAAATAACCTGGCTGACGCATTTGCTAACAATTTTGGAACACAGGTTAAGAATATCATTCATCGATGCGACGTGAATATATCGGCTCATATAAGTTTATCGCGAATTGAGTCTATATTCGTACAGGAAGCGGGTTTATGGGAAATCAAAAGAATTATCAATTCACTCAACGACAAAAAGTCGCCGGGTTTCGATAACATTAGAGCTGTGGATATTAAACGGCATCCTTACATATTTACCCCAATTTTGCAAAAATTCATTAATCTTAGCATTAATCAAGCAAAAATTCCCGAAAAACTAAGAACTGCTATAGTCAGACCAATTCATAAAGGAGGAGCTGAAAGTGATGATTTTTGGTCCTGTTTGCGTTGATGGCATCTGGAGGAGAAGATTTAATGACGAACTCTATAGGCTGTACAGCGACATGCGCCTGGTCAAGCGTCTTCGGGTACAACGCTTAAGATGGCTAGGCCATGTAGAGTGTATGGACACCACTGCTCCGGCCCGAAAAGTCTTTGAATCCGAGCCATTGGGACAACGCAACAGAGGACGACCTAGACTGAAGTGGCGCACACAAGTGGAGAAGGACCTCAACCAACTTGGAGTGCGCAACTGGAGACAGCTGGCGAAAGATTGTGCTGGCTGGAGAGGCATGTTGGTTGAGGCCCAGGTCCACCCCGGACTGTAGCGCCACAAGAAGAAGAAGAAGAAGAAGAAGCTAAAAGCGATATGAACAACTATAGAATAATTTCAATACTGCCGATAGTTGAAAAGTGCCTGGAAGAAGTAGTAACAACGAGACTTCAATACTTTATTAATACATCCATGTCAGTACGGTTTTCAAAAAAACAAAAGTACGGGCCAGCTCTTAAGGGAATTTGCCAACTGTATGACGAAGGCCTTGACAAAAGCCATCATGTCTTAGTGCTCTTCGTTGATTTCAGTAAAGCATTCGACACACTACATCACGGAAAGCTCCTAAAAGTACTCGAAAACATTGGCATAAGAGGTTTGTTGGCAGACTGGTTGAAAGAATATTTAAGCAACAGACATTTTTGTGTGAAAATTAACCAGACATGCAGCCAAAAGGAAAGAGTTGAATATGGCGTCCATCAGGGCTCGAAACTAGGCCCGATTCTGTTCATCCTCTTCAAAACGAGCTACTTAGAGTTTTTAAGAATGCAGTGCCATTTGCGTATGCTGATTTTTTTTTTTATAATTGACGCCTGCAAAACGGGTTGCGAGTACCCTTAAGTGACCGGATCAAGTCACAGCACGGGCCGAAGGTATAGAGGAAGAGAGGGAGAGGAGGTACCGATGCACATTGGTTTTAAATGCCTGTGGATTGTAATGAGGAGGAAAAATCGAGCTGGGAAGAGCATTCCAGATTCGTGTAGTGCGGCTGAAGAACGTGTCTCTGAATTTGACTGTACGTCCGAAAGAGGGCTTGAGGGTGAATTGATGGGCATTCCTAGCGAGGCGTGTATTGCGGGTGAATTCTTGAAGGGGATGAATGCAACTGGCTAATTCGTCTGAGCATTTCTTGTTGAAATAGCGGTAAAAAAGTGACAACGACTCGACATTACGTCGGTGTTCTAACGAGTCAATCGACTTCGCAATATTACTGTCACCTATAAGTTTTATCGCTCGCTTTTGAATTCTATCCAGCAGGTGCAGGGAGGTCTTAGGAGCACCTGTAGCACCAAATAGGAGCGTTATACTCAAGTTTTGGGCGTATGTATGCCTTGTATATTGTAGCCAGATCAGAGGGGGTGAAGTACTTCTTGCATCGTTTAAGGAAGTCTAGACATTTCGCAGCATTTTTGGCGACCTCAAATATGTGATCGTTCCAACTAATTGTTGGGTTTATACACATACCGAGGATGGAAAGTCTTTCGGTTTCAACAACGCAAATGCCGTTCATGGATAATGGCTGATTGTTATGTGATCGCTTTAACGACAGTAGACAGCACTGGGTTTTGGAAGCATTAAATTCCACTCTATTCTTATTTCCCCAATCGATTATGCTGTCGAGGTCGGAATTTAATGTGCTTAACATACGCTGCCGTTCCGAGTCTAAGGCCGAAGTGGAGGGACGTGAGCTCCTTGGCTCACGATATGAAAAGCTGAGGGTACTGTCATCAGCGAAGAAATGAATAGGATTAGAAGTAACAGACAAGAGATCATTTATAAAAATGAGAAAGAGTGTCGGAGACAAGACAGAGCCCTGGGGAACACCAGCATTAATATGGTGAATATCACGCTTGAATCCATCCAAAATGACTTGTATTGAACGATTCGAAAGGTAATTTCTAATCCATTGAAGAAGAGACTCATCGATCCCAAAAGCACGCATTTTCGACAAAAGAGCCTGATGCCAGACCCTGTCAAATGCCTTTGAAATATCAAGCGCAACAATCTTGCAATAGTGGTGCAATACGGCAACAGTGGTTCGCCACAGGTCACTAGATACAGCAACAGCAATAATGCAGCAAGAGTTTGATGAAGCAGTGAAATGGTGCCACGATCATGGTCTCACAATCAATGCAAAACAAAGATGATGCACATCAGAAGCCCTCAATTTAAGGGTACTGAGATGCAAATCGAATTCAAAAACGAATCCTGCAATCCAGCTGCTAGCTGCTCAAGAGAATTTACAAATACCTTGGCGTCGGCAATTTCTTGTGGGATGCGCATATTAGTAGGTTGCGCGTAAGCCTTTGAAAAGCATTATACGCACTCACTCATTTAAAATATCATGCTACAACGCCTGTTGTAAGGCAAGTGTACTATGCCTTAGTAGAATCAAAACTTAGGTATGGGATACTTGCATGGGGCACTGCCTCCGCAACTCATATACAAAAAGTTAGAGAGTTGCAAAACGCAGCTTTAGAGAAAATAAGTACTGATGGTCGACGAAATGTTCTAGTACAAAAACAGTTCAAAGTTCTCCCAGTAGAAGACATATTTAAGGTGACCCTGATACTGGAATACTACGAAGACAACCGGTTCATCACACCAATCCAACATGGAATCAATACAAGAAGACATTTAGAAGATTAGAAGATTTAAGGTGACCCTGATACTGGAATACTACGAAGACAACCGGTTGATCACACCAATCCAACATGGAATCAATGCAAGAAGACAGGCGAAGGGTATGCTTCAAGAGCCAAGATTTTCCAACAATTACGTGCCAGAAGTTCTCAATACACTTCCACCAGAACTTAAAAACATCACCAATGTTAAGATCAGAAAAAGTAATATCAAACAATTCTTTTTCAATTCTATGTAATGTCTGCTATTGTAAATGCGTTTTTTTCTTGTCAGTTCTTAATCCAATTGTTTAAATCAAGTAAATCATAATTATGTAATTTCTGAATCATTTCATTGACTGCAATGTATTAACTAACTCCAACTCTAATCTGAACTTGCTCAAATCAATACCAGCAAGAAACTCAATCTTCTGCAGAAAAGCCTCAAAAGGCTTCGCAGAAACTAACAAATATTGCAGCTAATTTATGAAAAATAAAAATGAATTAAAAAAAAATACAACGGAAGTTGTGATGGCTTTCTAAGGGGCGCCACTTGATCTGTGTGCTTACAAGGATAGCGTTGGCAGCTCGCCATGTTGAGCGCGGTTAACAACGTTACCTCGTGTGGACAGGCTCATGCTCCCCTGTGGAAATATGTGTCCAGGCCAATATGCCCGAGACGATTGAACACTTGGAGGACAACATTCTCCGCGTCTCTGTCGATATCCGGCACAAATGTTGGAACATTAATCGAGAATTGGAACTCACTTAGACAAAGCTTGAGACAGCTGTGGTGGTTTTTTTTTTACCAGAAATCAATTTTAAGTTATAAGGCCTGAAGATTGTCTTTCGAATAAAGCAAATCGCATTGCGAATTAAAATAATGGTGTTTATTTAATTTTTATTTAAAGTTCTGTGCCTCTGAAAAAACGCCATTTTTACAAAGCATCTTAGGCGTGGTCGCCGTGGCGTAGTGGGTAGAGTGCGACGCTCACACACCGAATGGTCTAGGTTCGACTCCCAGTTCAACACCAATTTTTCTAATATTTCACGGCACCACCTCTTTCGAGCTGCTAACAACACTCAAAGAGTAATAACTGTCTAAGAAAGCTTCTCAAATTTCGCCGTTCAGAGTCGGCAATAAACTGTAGGTCCCTTCTACTCGTGAGAGAACAATAGCGCGCACAACACGAGTAGTTGATGAGCAAGCTAGGGCCTGGTCCCCCTTTGAACTGTAGCGCCAACAATTATTATTATTATTATTATCTTAGGCGTTACCAGTAAATTTTGAAAATCAAACTTCTGATACCTAGTTCCGTCACTGAAAATGACACGCTGGAGACCGTGGCCTAACTTTCAGAAGACACTTCTAACTAGCAGCCATCAAAACCTGACACTGGCCGTCATTCATACAGAAGCTCTTAAAAACAAAAGCCTCCTCCAAACGGCATCACCACAAAAGCGAAAATTTGTCTGCTCTCTAGCCCGCAATGTCCAGATGTGAATTCCAAAAAATAGTTACTCCCCCAAGGAAATTGCGTAAATGCTCAGCTCTGCATCATTGCAGAGCCGTGTACACTTTCTTGCCCACCCGAACGTATTTTCTATAAATTTCAAGTTTTAGCAAGCTTCGGCCTAGGAGGCATTACGAAATAATTCTACCAATTACCCAACGCCAAATTCCATTATCCACGGTAGGTGCCCGTCTCAGGCGGGAGCTTAAAGCGGTTGTATCATGATTTGCGCAATCGCCGACTAAAAGACACTTTGCGGAACTGCCGCTGTCCGTTCCCAAAATAAGGTTACTCAACTATGTGCGGCCGCAGAGAAGTCGGCCCGAGGGCCATAGAAATGCGCGCTTAGCCATTCCGACGGAGTCAACAGTAATAAGTAAGCTCATTAAACGCCGCGTGCCACTTGGAGTCAGTTCTCGCACAAAGCGCGAGCTTCTCTGCATTTGTGCCAAGCGGTATGTCATCCTTCTTGCCGCCGCCCCGCGCTGCGGTCGCCACCGCAATGACGACTCTAGGTGTTTGCTCCTCCTGACGATGTTTGTTGCCAGCGAAAAAGGCGTGTGCGGGCTTTAAGTATATACATATATATGTATATACGAGCTCTGTACATAGCCGGAAAATGCAAAAGACAAAGAGGCGTAGATATTTGCCAACCTTATTGTTTCCTAATTTGCTAAATTCTCCGGAATCTCAAGTTCAGTCGTTTCGGGCACGATACACCGGTTAAGCTGGGAGGAGTATCGCTCTGTGTTCGATTTCAATTTGCATAGTTTAGCAGAGCAGTTTCGCGTCACTGGCAATTCGCGTTTACTTAAGAGACGGAGAAGGATTTGATTACACGTTCTGGTGACGTACCGTGCCGCGAAATGTATTTGTCACGTGCGGTGCTGTCGCCGAGCAGCACGTCGTTAATGAATCGTGGCAAAAAAGCACAAATATTTGCAAATTCAATTAAGCGTCGACTGCTAAATACGGGAAATTGGTACCACTTTGCTTAACACTTAGAGGAGCATACGACGAAGTATCGGGCATTTGAGGGGAATCCCAGAGACGCAGATGTGTGCTCCTAAAACTGTTGCTGACCAGCAGTGGGATTCAGATCGCCCGAGAATGCATTTCAATTTGAGGCATATGCTCATTATAGACTGAGAAGCAGGCGAAACATTGGAAAAGTGTCGACAACAAATACTGGGATAAGTTTAAGACTGGTGCGAGAGTTGAACCAAAAGCTTGCTGGATAAGTTTAAGACTGGTGCGAGAGCTGAACCAAAAGCTTGCTGGTTAAATTTTTGTTTGGCGCAAGTTTTTCACCAAACACAACTCTGAAAAGATCGGAATATAAAAAGTTGCTGAATATGAGAAGCTGAAGATACTGTCATCGGCGAAGGAGTGTATTGGCTTAGAAGTTTTTTCACCAAACACAACTCTGAAAAGATCGGAATATAAAAAGTTGCTGAATATGAGAAGCTGAAGATACTGTCATCGGCGAAGGAGTGTATTGGCTTAGAAGTTACGGACATGAGATCACTTATGAAAATGAAGAACATTGTCGGAGACCTGAGGAACACCAGCAGTAATATGGAAATCTTAGATTTAAGCCCATCCTTGTACTGAACGGTTCTAACCTATTGAAGAAGAGCTTCACGACACCGAAGGCAGAGAGATACAGAAAGCCGGACTGTGTCAAATGCTCCAAGATTGAGTGAACCTTGGTTCCACTTTTCGGTGAGATATGCCACCACATCACCAGTGGAATTGTTGCTGCCAAAGACGTACGGTCATAAAGAATCTTCCGGGATTGAAAATATTTTACAAGCTGAGGGTTTATCAGCTTTTCTATTACATCAGTGCATTGGGTCTGCAAGAGGTGGGCAATACTGATTCGCGTTATTAATGCATCACTCAATAAGTCCAGAGAAATAAAGGGGGCGCCACTTTTATTATATAAATATATATAATATTAAATTAATAATTTTTGTTAGTGGCGCCCCCTATATAATAATTATTGGTGCGACAGTCCACAGGGGGACGAGGGCCTAGCTTGCTCATCAGCCTAGTTGTGCGCGAGTTAGGTCACAGTAACCCTGGTCACCTAGCATTGCGTGCTAATGTTTTGTCACAAGTAGAAGGGACCTATAGTTTTTTGCAGACTCTGAACGGCGAAGTGTTGTCGGTCTTTTAATTAATAATAATTGTATGGCACGACAGTCCACAAAGGACCACGGCCTAGCTCACCCATCAACCACTCGTGTTGTGCGAGCTACTATTCTCTCACGAGTAGAAGGGACCTATAGTTTTTGCAGGCGAAGTGTTGTCGGTCTTTAAATTAACAATAATTGTATGACACGACAGTCCACAAAGGACCACGGCCTAGCTCACCCATCAACCACTCGTGTTGTGCGAGCTACTATTCTCTCACGAGTAGAAGGGACCTATAGTTTTTGCAGGCGAAGTGTTGTCGGTCTTTAAATTAACAATAATTGTATGACACGACAGTCCACAAAGGACCACGGCCTAGTTCGCTCATCAACCACTCGTGTTGTGTGAGCTACTATTCTCTCACGAGTAGAAGGGACCTATAGTTTTTGCAGGCGAAGTGTTGTCGGTCTTTAAATTAACAATAATTGTATGACACGACAGTCCACAAAGGACCACGGCCTAGCTCACCCATCAACCACTCGTGTTGTGCGAGCTACTATTCTCTCACGAGTAGAAGGGACCTATAGTTTTTGCAGGCGAAGTGTTGTCGGTCTTTAAATTAACCATAATTGTATGACACGACAGTCCACAAAGGACCACGGCCTAGCTCACCCATCAACCACTCGTGTTGTGCGAGCTACTATTCTCTCACTAGTAGAAGGGACCTACACTTTTTTGCCGACTCCTAACGGCGAAATTTGAGAAGCTTTCGTAGACAGTTATTACTCTTTGAGTGTTGTCAGCAACTCCAAAGAGGTGGTGCCGTGAAAAATTCGAGGTGTTCAGCCGGGAATCGAACCTAGACCCTTTGGCATGTGCGCGTCACAGTCTACCCACTAAGCCACGGCGCTCCCTATATGCCCCAGGACTTATTGAGTTATCTGTTAAACGACGGGCAGGACAAATTTTATTTTCAACTTACTCGAAACGCGAACAAGAAAAAGAGTAGGACCGATGAAAGAGCTTGCCAGCATAGGAAAAGTCCTCTTCAGAAGAACAACGGACCTCTTCAGAAGAACAATGGACCTATTCAGAAGAACAACGGACCTCTTCAGAAGAACAACGGACCTCTTGAGAAGAACAATGGACCTATTCAGAAGAACAACAGACGGAACTCAACAACGTTGAGTTCTTGAAGATCCCTGCGCGAGGGCGTTAGTAGATTAGTTCCGCGAGGCCTTCAAGTACAGGGTGATTGAGCGTTACGCTGGCTGCAAACAGCGTGGAAATAATTGAGCGTTTGGATGGAAGGCGATGCGGAATTCTTTACGTATCAATTCTTACGTATCAAGTGATCAAAAACGAGGATAAGGCGGCTAGGTAGCACGCTAAGATCGATTAAAACACTAAGGCCTTGCCTATGAAATTTGATGATTTGATCGTAATATTTTGTCACTAGATGGCGCTGGTGTACTTTCGGAGAGTATTCTGATTTGAATGTGAGCGAAATAATTAAGAAATAGGATTCTTAACGAATTTCATTTTACGAAGAGAACGCAGTTTTTCAACGCTGTTCCTTGTGACTGTCCCACAAATGTATCGCATGTGTATTTTACGTAAGTGCGGTTGAGAGCCCCAGGATCAAAAAATTTGGTTTTTTATTTAATTGTTGTGTTTAAAGGGCCGTCGACGAAAAATTAAGATGCAATACTATTAACAAAGAATTGACACAAGTTCTACGATGCATATGTTTTGGTACATCGGGTTGACGACGTTGATTGAGCTTT
This sequence comes from Eristalinus aeneus, assembly GCA_955652365.1. Taxonomy (NCBI): domain Eukaryota; kingdom Metazoa; phylum Arthropoda; class Insecta; order Diptera; family Syrphidae; genus Eristalinus; species Eristalinus aeneus. Next base: position 26,989,487 of record OY019130.1, on the reverse strand, counting down.
CATTTTTTAAAAACAACAAACAAAGCAAATAAATGCGAAATTCCGACCACAAAAGTTTGCGTTCCGCAAATAACACATCACTCAATTAGTTCCGAGACTGTTATATAGGGGGCGCCACTAACAAAAAATTCAAATTATGGTTAGGAAGTGCAAACATTCAAATGATACTTTTAAAATTTTCATGACAATCTGATTATAAGGTTACACCTTTCCGTATTTCTTCAGTCCGACAATTTGAAAATCACTTTAGTCATGAACCAGAAAACTTTACCAAAATTAATTGCTAAAATTTCGGTATTTTTTTTGCCCAGTTCAATCCTTTGTTATATTAGTCTAAGAAATTAAATCTTTTTCTCTGGGTACTCATCCATGTACTGCACTTTGATAAAGGTCACTTTCATAAAGGGCTGGCGTACGAAAGGAAGCAAATCCCACTTAGCCATTAGCCGCCGCCGTCGAGGCTGTCACCATTTGCGTAGGTCATAGAGGGCACGACGAACTGTACTCGCGCTTATACTTTGATTATTCCGAAAATTTGTATAGTATATGCAATTTGCACACCGCTAGACATCGGATTACTTTCCACTTCTCTCATGATGTCTTTCCTTTTCCGGTCATTCAATCGTGTTGGTCGTCCTGGTCTCTTGGCATTTTCTACTGTATGAAAAGATTCATAGCGATCTAAAATTGTTTTCACTGTATTCTTTTTCTTCTTCTTCTTGTGGCGCTATAGTCCTGGGTGGACCTGGTCCTCAACCAACATGCTTCTCCAGCCAGCACGGACTTTCGCCAGCTGTCTCCAGTTGCGCACTCCAAGTTGGTTGAGGTCCTTCTCAACTGTATTATGGTGTCTTTTTATTGCACTACTAACTTCACTTAAGCCTTTTCCATTTTGGCGCATTTCTATCATAATTTTTCGCGCTCCAATTAAAGTTTCAGTTCGTATTTTGAAAAAGAATTTACTTTGAAGACACCGCCTTAGAAAGTTATGCTTTCTTCTTAAAACTAATACATATTATCAGTTCGTATCATGATCCGTTGTTTTACAAGAATCGAATACAATCATGGAAGTACCACTCACTTTTGACGCTTGTGTTTTGCCCATTTTGCTTATAAATTGATTTAATTGCATCAAGTTTTATTCAGTTTTTTCAATCTGTAAGGAGGAGGAATCTGCGCTGCTGTCGGGTCCGTTGTGTGTCACCGCAGGTAGAATTGTCGCAGCGTGAAAATTTTCGTGCGATTATTTTTTACAACTTTTGACGGGGATTAACTCAACAACAGTGCATCGATGAACTTAATTCAATTTTTGGCGATGAAGCTCCATCAAGGACCAGTGTTTATCGATGGTATGGTGAATTCAACCGAGGTCGTAGTTCATTCCAAGACGAATTTCGTGAAGGTCGTCCAAAATCATTGATGCTGTGCGCCAACTGATGTTACAAGAGCGTCAAGTGATCTATCATGAGACTGATACAACCTAAGGCATTAGTGGGACTAGTATACATTCAATATTGCATGAACATTTGACTGTCAAAAAAATTTTTCGCGTTGGATTTCACACAGATTGTCAATCGCTCAAAACAAGGCTCGTGTCGATTGGTCCAAAGAAATGCTCCAAAAATGCGATCGCGTTGCTTCGAAACACGTCTAAGACATCGTGGCAGGTGATGAATCGTGGATTTACGCGTATGAGCCCGAAAGTAAACAGTAGTCGACTGTATGGGTGTTTCAAATTTAGCCAAATCCAACAAAAGTTGCTGGCGCACGAAACACTACCAAGCAAATGGTTTCAGAAAAAAAAAACCAACCGCCGAAGATGGATAACTCTTCACCACGACAATGCGAGCTGTCACACATCGGCTCAAACAACTGCGTTTTTGAGCACTCAAAACATCCATTTGATGAGTCATCCGCTGTATAGTCCTGACTTGACACCGAATGGCTTCTTTTTATTCCCGTACGCAAAAAATAAAATGAGAGGTCAACGTTTTTCGACACCAGAGGAAGCGTTTGATGCGTTTAGAACACATGCTTTGGAGATACCCCAATCAGACCGGCAAAAGTGCTTAGACAATTGGTTCAAACGCATGCAAAAGTGTTTAGATCTTAATGGGGAATATTTTGAAAAACAATAAAGCTATTTTCGATGATTAATATTTGGTTTTGTTCTCTAATCCCGAAATATAAAAGGCTTCACTTGTATGCATGGTGGAACTTGTGTTAATTCTTTGTTAATAGTTTTGAATCTTAATTTTTCGTCCACGGTCCTTTTAACGCAACATTTAAATAAAAATCAAATTTTTTGATCCTGAGGCTCTCAACCGCATACTTGATACGTAAAAATTTAGACGTATAGAATTCCGCTTCGCCTTCCATCCAAACGTTCAATTATTTTCCTGCTGTTTGCAGCCGGCACAACGCTGCCAGATTGCGCTTTGTATCAGCTTGTACGTGAAGTCCTCGCGGAACTAATCGACTTACGCCCTCGTACAGGGATCTTAAAGAACTCAACGTGCACAAGTCCGTTGTCCGTTGTCCGTTTCCTATGCTAGCAAGCTTTTTCATCTGTCCTACTCTTTTAGGCTTTTTTCGAGTAAGTGGAAAACTGTCTGTCGTTTAACAGCTAACTCAATAAATACCGGGGCTTGTAGGGGGCGCCGTGGGGAAGTGGGTAGAGTGCGACGCTCAACTGAAGAAGGGTCTAGGGTCCATTACGGGCTGAACACCTCGAATATTTCACGGCACCACCTCTTTCGAGTTCCTGACAATACTCAAAAAATGTCTAAGAAAGCTTCTCAAACTTAGCCGTTCGGAGTCCGCAAAACACTATAGGTTCCTTCTACTCGTGAAATAACAGTAACGTCAACAACACGAGTGTTTGACGAGCAAGCTAAACCCTGGTTCCCCTGTGGACTGTCGCGCCAAAAATTATTATAGTCACGACGGGATGCAATGGTAGAAGAATGGACAAGAATACCAACGAGAGCTATAAGAAAACTTATGGATCATTGACGCCAAAAAATAGAGGCAGCAATAAAGTCCAAAAGAAGTAATATAAGATATCTATAACAATTTATCAATAATTTAGAGCTGTACACTCACTTGTGAAGCTCGTTTGTCCTATATTTCTTATAACCTGCGGGTATATTTTATTTTTGAGTATGAACTTTCTCCCGATGGTTGTACACTCACTTTGGACTTTGACTGTATGTTAGTTTGGCTTTGGATCGTGCCCTTAAAGTCATTACGACCATATACGAGTACCGTAGAGCTGTCCTAAGGCTTGTATTGAAGCTTTGAGCAAACAGACATTTTGGTTGGAGATCGTGGTCATTTCAAAAAAGACTCGGCGCCATCTCACAAAGTGTGCTTCAACCAGATTGACCATGTACCACGTTTTATTTCTTCCGCACAGTTCATTGCATATAAATGCATTTATCAATCATAGTAGTTATCTTGCCCCTCTTTCATTTCCGCTACATGGATGTGTTGTACCTACTGTGAGCATCAAAAGTGAGTAAACAAATATCTGATTACTGTATACAGATGAAAATTGGGTTAAAACAACAACAAAACTCAAACAGCCTTGAATTCGAAGAAGGTGGTGGTGAGTGTCAATTTGCATTTCTTGGGTCTTTTCCAGGATCTGCCGTAATGTGAAGATCTGGTCTATCTTGGACTTCCCTGGCCTCAAACCACACTGATAGGGACCTATCAGGTCATGGACAAAGGGTTTCAATGCGGCAGAGAGGATCTTGTTTGCATACAGTTCAGGAGACTTATCTCTCGGTAATTGGCGCAGTCAAAAGGGTCTCCTTTCTTATGAACCGGGCAAACGACGCTGAGATTCCACTCATCGGGCATGCTCACCTACGACCATATCCTACAGATGAGCTGGTGCATGCGCCCAACCAGGTCATCTACAGCTGCTTTAAATAGTTCTGCGGTCAGTCCGTCCGCTCCAGCAGCTTTATTCGACTTCAGCTTGGATATTGCTGTCCTCACCTCGTCTAAGTCGGGGGGACGAAATGCTCGTCTATCATCGTCCAAATTGAGTGAAATATTCTGCTTAACAGTGGTATTTAGGCCGTCATCGCCGAATAACTTGTTTTATGACTGTAAAAAATATAAGAAATATTAAAAATTAAGTTTGAACAAGTTTTTTTTACACATTACTTGTTTTTTCTCATTTTGACTGTTTTGGGGTATGTAGGTATATACAAAGCTTCCGTCTCTCTGGTGTTAAAGGGTCTCAGCCGTAGTGGTACAAGTGGTTATGTGTGGACTCTTGAACGATTTCAGGACGACCTTGGCAGTCCCCCTTTCTCGCTCGGTCCCAGGCATACCAAACCCAGTCACCGAGACCATACCCTCCCAAGAAACTGCCAAAATTTCCCAGTGACCGTCACAACGACATTCAACTCCTTCAGCAGACACGTGTGCGGCCCCAATACGGGGAAGCAAAAATGCTGCATGCCTCCATTGCATCAGCATCAGCATGATGATCACGAGTACACGCGCATGCGCAGAAATACCAGCGGATTGAGTTGATGATGAATTTGACAATGTCTGTGATAAAGAGGCAAACTTATGACGAACAACTCCGGCATATCCGTGATGATGAAATGCCCCAGCCGCACTTCAATAGCTTGCCAAACGACAACGCGTGACAAATCATCAAATGTCGCAAGCAAGGAAAAATTACCGTAATACGCAAAGTAAGAAGAGAATCGAAACGACGCGAATGCCACCGCTGGTAACCGAACGAAGCGAAGCACAGATAAAATGAAAATTAACACAGATTGCTGCCGTCGCACCCAGCGATCGTGCGGCGGCGTCGCGGTTGTTATGGCCTGTGCAAATGGCGACAGCGTCGACGGCGGCGGCTAATGGTTAAGTGGGCTTTGCCCCCTTTCCTACGCCAGCTCCAATGTCCCTCGGTGGTAAAAGTGTGAGAAAATATTTTCTGGAGAATTTCACGAGGCCCGGCTCAATGGCACAACACAAGCGAAGCAGGCGCACTCATGTCAGACTTCGGGCATGATTCGTTTTTTTTTTTTTTGTTTTTTCACTTTGGGTGGACCGACGGTCCGTCGAATGCCTGGATGGATGGACGGATGATTGCGTGTGATTTAAGCGCGAGGTCTGACTAACCGCGCGCCGCCGTCATTGACTGGCCGGTCGACGCCTTGGCAGCTCTTGCGGAACGGTAGGTAGTTTCTCGAATGGTAGTCAGAGCGGCGTTTAATGTGCCAAAGGTGGGCAAAATGACTCTTGGCGTGGCAGCCGCTAATAAGACGTACGACTGGGTTTGGTTTTTGTAGAATCGGCGAGCATGTAGGTGTGGAGTGGCCGCTCGCCGCGATATTGCCCAATGTTTTTAGTATTTTATTTTTATCGGCCTTTCTGTCTCTATTCCCCGCTGCCTCATCTAAGCTGGCGACTTTGAGAAGGTCGAGTGAAATTAATGAAGGTCTTTTCAGTGTCTTATCGCCGGCCGCTGTTGGCCGCTCGGCGCACAGCTGCTTGTGGGTAGTTTTTCATGGAAATTTTCGCTTCTGAGTTGTGCGTGAGAATTTGTTGACTGGGTGTGAAGTTTTGCGAGTAAATGCGGAAATCGTGTACGTATGTACGTGGGGCAATGGTTCATGCCGGCGGGTTTGTTGTTTTGAGAATTTAAACTGACTCATCGAGGGTCTGAGTGGCAGCAAGGTTCTCATGACTTCGGATGGATTCCAGAGCGATGGCGGCTGGATGGCTGAATTGGGGTCACTAACCATCAGATAAGGAGTTTCGGAAAACTTGTGTTTGGGGTCAGTGGAATTTGTTTTTCGATTCTTTAGTTTATCTTAAGTTTATCTACAGTTTACGACTCCTTGAGTGAGTACCTTAGGGCATCGAGACCGATTTTGAACGGTCAATGATTAGAATTAGGGAGTCCTTGTGGTTCGAATTTTCTGCATGCACTCAGGAGCGGTTTTCGTAAAAGTTGGCGCCATTCACTGAATTGAACTGCTATTCAACTGCACTAAGCCATTGCAATCAATTATTAAGTATTTCAAGTCGAAAGTCTCTTGAATAGAAAAGTCAAAGATCACTAGCGAAGTTATCGGAAGCCAAGTAATTAAATTCTTTAGTCGTTGACCCAAGGTAGGTCTTGCTGGTTATTCTACAAAAGCTCCGCAAACTAAAAAGGTTAGCCAACAAATGAACTAAACTTAGCAATTAAACTGTTTTTAGAAGAAGGAAGCTAAAATTACTTAAGCACTGAGGCTTACGACATTCCAAATGAAACTGAACCCACATCCAGTTCTATAGCAAATCCTGCCTGCGACGCACAGTGGTCAAAAATGTCGATCTAGGCGGGCAAAGAAAATTTGTTTTTGGTTGCAAAACAATATTTGCGTCAGTATACCAGGGCCTAGCTTCATCAACTACTCGTGTTGTGCGCGCAACTCTTCTCTCACGAGTAGAAGGAACCTACAATTTTTTGCCGACTCCAAACGGCGAAGTGTGAGAAGCTTCCTTAGACAGTTGTTACTCTTTGAGTGTTGTCAGCAGCTCGAAAGAGTTGGTTCCGTGAAAAATTCGAAAAATTGGTGTTGAGCTGGGAATCGAACCTAGACCCTTTGGCTTGTGAGCGTCGCACTCTACCCGCTACGCCACGGCGAGAGGACATGGTGTAGAGAAATAGTAAGTGTTCTGGATATGAACAGAACTATAATGAAGGAGTCGGTTTTCCATCCATTGCGATGTACCGACGCAAAAAGACCTGTTTATTCTGGGGAAACAGCTCCAAAAAGCTCTCATAATCAGCGAAACGTTATTGTTTTGGTCCATTGTGAGCAAACGCGACACCCATTTCGGAAACAGCTGTCTTTTGTTCTTTCTCGTGGACAAATGTTTATGCAAAATAGTGCCCACAATGCTCTCTGAAATCTTTAGGGTGTCAGCTATCTCACGCAGGGTTCTTTTGCGGTTTTCCAAAACGATTTTGTGTACTTTTTTGACGTTTTCAGATGTAACCACCTCAATTGGCATTTCAGAGCGTTCAGCATCGTTGGAATCTGTACGGCCATGTTTTAAGTCAGCACATCAACCACAAGTAGTTTTTCTTTGATGAAGCATAGTCTCTGTTACGTGGCCGCCGTGGCGTAGTGGGTAGAGTGCGACGCTCACACGCCGAAGGTTTGATTCCGGCTGAACACATCGAATTTTTCACGGCACCACCTCTTTCGAGCTGCTGATAACACTCAAAAAGTAACAACTGTCTAGGAAGCTTCTCAAAATTCGCCGTTTGAAGTCGGCAAAAGACTGTAGGTCCCTTCTACTCGTGAGAGAACAGTAGCGTGCACAACACAAGTAGTTGACGAGCAAGCTAGGCCCTGGTCCCCCTGTGGAATGTCGTCCCAACAATTATTATTATTATAGTCTCTGTAACACTTTTCAAGCCATTGCTCAGCTTGCACTGTAAATTTTCCCATTAGCACACGAAATTCTGTGTTTTACATTGTTTTAAAAACCGCAAAAGTAGCGTCACTTGAAGCAGTGTAACTTGTAACCTAATATGTAAGCTCTTTCTTTGGGCTAAAGGGGCAATTGAGTAATAAAGTCCTCTCTCGATGGGGTAAGCTTTCTTTATATAACAGCTTGATAATCGCAGTCCTGTGGCCGCCGTGGCGTAGTGGGTAGAGTGCAACGCTCACACGCCGAAGGGTCTCGGTTCGATTCCCGGCTGAACACCTCGAATTTTTCACGGCACCACCTCTTTCCAGCTGCTGACAACACTCAAAGAGTAATAACTGTCTAAGAAAGCTTCTCAAAACTTCGAAGTTCGGAGTCGGCAAAAAACTGTAGGTCCTTTCTACTCGTGAAAGAACAGTAGAGCGCACAATACGAGTAGTTGATGAGCAAGCTAGGCCCTGGTCCCCCTGTGGACTGTCGCGCCAACAATTATTATTTAATCGCAGTCCTACTTCTTCCGAGAAAAAAGTTCTGCTTGTGATTATTGGTCCTGTTGATAGCATAGATTCAACGACGAACACAATCGACACACAACATCGACGTCTCGGACAGAGCGTCACACTAGGCAGGAGAAACTTCGGGGTAGTCAAGAACTTCGTCTACCTCGCCTCCGTGGTAAACAGGGACAACAACATCAGTACCGAAATCAAACGCAGAGTCACCCTTGCCAATTGCTTTTTCTTTAGGCTCAAGAGGCAGTTGAGTAATAAAGCCCTCTCTCGAAGGACTAAGCTTGCTTTATATAACAGCTTGATCATTCCCTTCCTACTTTATGGCGCGGAAACTTGGACGTTAGCTCAGGCGGATGAGGAAGTCCTTAGTCTCTTCGAGAGAAAAGTTTTGCGTGCGATTTTTGGTCCTGTTGGCGTGGATGGCATCTGGATTAGAAGATTTAACGACGAACTCTATGGACTGTACAGCGACATACGCCTGGTCAGGTGTCTTCGAATACAACGCCCAAGATGGCTAGGCCATGTAGAGCGACTGGAAATCACAGCTCCAGTTCAAAAATTCTTCAAATCGGGGTCTTTGGGACAACGCAACTGAGGGCGGCCTAGGCAAACGTGGCGTACACAAGTGGAAAAGAAGCTCAATCAACTCGGGGTGCGCATTGGAGGCAGCTGCCGAGGGATCGCGCTGCCTGGAGAGATATTTCGGTTGCAGTATAAAATGTTTTTGTTTTATTAAAATTTTATTAAGAGATCCCTCAATAAGGGGCGCCACTAACAGAAACACTGTGGCTACTTACATCGCACAATAAAACACAAGACAAGCACACTTTTTAAATTCAAACTTATTTTTCTGTTTTGAATTTTGCACAGGACAAAGGAGGCACTGAAAACTGTAGTTACGGCGTCTGACACAAGAATGTGCAACAATTCTACAGATTCAAATTGAAAACGTTTTTGTTTTGAGAAGAGTTTTACCAATTGAAATATAGAGGCGCTAGTGTGGTGAAGTCGTTGCCACATAAAAACCATTACCCAATAAGTCCCAGGACATATAGGGGGCGCCAGTAACAAAAATTATTAATTAAAATTTGTTTTTGTTAGTGGGGCCCCTATATATCCCCGGACTTATGTTGATATATTAATATATATAAAGCAAATCAAAAATAGTAAAAATAATAGTAAAATAAAAAAAAATATATTGCTATTCACTAGACACTGTTAACATGAATATTGTTTAGAACTAATAACAAACTGTTATTGAAAGCTGATCTTCTTCCTCGGATGGTGCTACAGTCCAGGGTGGACCTGGACCTCAACCAGCCTCTCCAGCTAGCACGATCTCTTTCCAGCTGCCTCCAATTGCACACTCCAAGTTGGTCCTTTTCCACTTGTGTGCGCCATCTTAGTCTAGGACGTCCTCTGTTGCGTTGTCCCTGTGTTTCGGATTCGAAAACTCTTCGGACCGGAGCAGTGCTGTCCTCTACATGGTCTAGCCACCTTAAGCGTTGTACCCGTAGACGCTTGACTAGGCTCATGCCGCCATACAGCCCATACAGTTCGTGGTTAAATCATTTCCTCCAGATGCCATCAACGCAAACAGGACCAAAAATCGCACGCAGAACTTTTCTCTCGAAAAGAACAAGGGTTTCTTCATTCGCTTTTAGTAGCGTCCAGGTTTCTGCGCCGTAAAGCAGGACTGGAATGATCAAGGTGTTGTAAAAAGTCACTTTGGTCGTTCGGGAGAGGGCTTTATTACTCAATTGCCTCTTCGGCCCAGAGAAACAGCGATTGGCGAGAGTGATTGATTTCGGTACTGACGTTGTTGTCCCTTTTCAATGGAGCCGAGATAGACGAAGTCCTTCACTACCTCGAAGTGTCTGCTGCCCATAGTGACGCTCTGTCCGAGACGTCGATGTTCTGCGTCCTTCTTCGATGACAGCATATACTTCGTTTTGCCCTCGTTTACCACTAGTCCCACTTTAGCCGCTTCCGCTTTGATGCTAGCAAACGCCTTATTGACGGCCCGCTGAGTTTGGCCGATCACATCAATGTCATCCGCATAAGCTAGCAGTTGAACGGACTTGTGGAAAATCGTGCCTCTGATGTTGACGTGTGAGCGTCGCACTCTACCCACTACGCCACGGCGACCACGAATAACCTTTAGTGACTATAGAATCAATGTGATTTACAAAATCAAGCTTTTGATTGAAAATCATACCAACGTCTTTTTTAGACTTCACAACTGAAAGTGGTCTATTGTTGATTTTGTAACTGAAATTGACAGGCGATCGAATGCGACAGAAAGTGAACCTTTGATACTTGACAATGTTAAGATAAAGTGAATGAATTTCGCACCACTTTGATAGCTTTTCGAGATCTTCTTGTAGCAAAATGCAATCTCGGGTGCCTTTTATGCCACGATAAACTTTCAAATCATCGGCGTACATCTAGCTTGTGTAATGTGATATTAAATAAGGGATGTCATTAATGAATAATAAAAAAAAAAATGGAACCAAGGTGACTACCTTGAGGTACACCTGACGGAGCGTGAACACAGGAAGACAGGGTATTAACAGATGCCAAGACAACTTTATCCAACTATTGTGTTCAAACAAACCACGAATGCGCTTTTTGGCGTCCAAAAGACACCACGAACTGGTGCACCTTAGAAACCCCGCGTATAATTGAAACGAAGAACTATATCAATAGAAAGCAGGGCACATGGAACATGTCTGACGTGCAACTATAATTGGTCCTTGTTTCTGCTCAGACATATTAAGCTGAATTTTGTTTTTATATTTTTGAGTTTATTCAAGATTGATATAATGAAGAAGTGCTTCATTCAACAATTTAACTTAATAAATCCTTCTTTTAAATCTTAAGCTCAAATTATAACATCTGCTATTTAGGCAATTAAAATACCGCGACTGTCCAAAAGGCAGTCTAACCTCCTCCGCAACTTCTTGTCTTGTGTATGCTACAGATCTCTCACTAGAATGGCCTACAGTTTTTTGCCGACTGCGAACAGTGTAGTTTTGGAGGCTTCTCCATAGAAAGTTATTTAATCGAAATTGCCATATTCTTGAACAAAAAATTACCTTCGCGAATTTGAAATCACGAGGTTTTTAATTGTTCATGTTATCGATAGTCCACTATACCCTCATTTTCCCGCTGCACTAGCCAAAAGAATGTTTGTTCTGACTTTTTTGAAAGCAGAAATTATTGCTGCATCATATTTTAACAGTTTAATTTTTTTTTTAATTCTTCAATTAGTAACAGTTCAGTTCAACAGTTCAGTTCAACAGTTCAGTTCAACAGTTCAGTTCAACAGTTCAGTTCAACAGCTCAGCTCAACAGTTCAGTTCAACAGTTCAGTTCAACAGCTCAGCTCAACAGTTCAGTTCAATAGTTCAGTTCAACAGTTCAGTTCAACAGTTCAGTTCAACAGTTCAGTTCAACAGTTCAGTTCAACAGGTCAGTTCAACAGCTCAGCTCAACAGTTCAGTTCAACAGTTCAGTTCAATAATTCAGTTCAACAGTTCAGTTCAACAGTTCATTTCAACAGCTCAGTTCAACAGTTCAGTTCAACAGTTCAGTTCAACAGCTCAGTTCAACAGTTCAGTTCAACAGTTCAGTTCAACAGGTCAGTTCAACAGTTCAGTTCAACAGTTCATTTCAACAGTTCAGTTCAACAGTTCAGTTCAATAGTTCAGTTCAACAGTTCAGTTCAAAAGTTCAGTTCAACAGTTCAGTTCAACAGTTCAGTTCAACAGTTCAGTTCAACAGTTCAGTTCAACAGTTCAGTTCAACAGTTCAGTTCAATAGTTCAGTTCAACAGTTCATTTCAACAGTTTAGTTCAACGGTTCAGTTCTATAGTTCAGTTCAACAGTTCAGTTCAACAGTTCAGTGCAACAGTTCATTTCAACAGTTCAGTTCAACAGTTCAGTTTAACAGTTCAATTCAACAGTTCAGTTCAACGGTTCAGTTCTATAGTTCAGTTTAACAGTTCATTTCAACAGTTCAGTTCAACATTTCAGTTCAACAGCTCAGTTCAACAGTTCATCCGAACACAGCAAACAGTTGTAAATAGGAATAAACTTCAATCTGTCCCTAAAACTGATCAACATTACACCCATCAAACACATGTAACACTACAAAGCTCCCTGATGGAATCAATTTAATATCAATAGGATTTTGAAGGAGGTCAGTGAACAACAACCAACGAATGCCGCCCAAGATAGACCGTAAAAGTCATCAAAGCCTGAAGGTGTCGCCCAGATTTGTGTGGGCGTGCTCGTTGTGGATGGAATTTATGGCATTTCTGATCTGTGTAGATCAGGGAAGATAGACAACTGCTTAGAGTTTGAATGAATGTATGCATAGCGATAATCGATAGTGTTTTAGGGCTTTTGAAGAACAGGATTTTAGAATAGTAATTTTTTTCGGAGTGATTAGGCAAACTCAACCAATTTCATTCACAGTTTATTCAGCTTTCAGGTTTTCCGGTCAAATTAATCCGATCGACGTATGATTCTGTAAACGAATGCCATGGTGTGACTTGTTTTGTTTCGTCGGCGTTCAACTGTAGATCACTTCGGCTTTCTGGAATACTCCATGAAGGTTTCAATAGGTTGCGTTTAGTTCTGTTGGTGAGGAAAATACACTTATGCCTGCCTTCTGTCACCATAAATGGTTTGATTTTCAGCCAGCCTGAGAAATTTTAGGTGTAGTGTAAACTATTTGTATACTTCAAAGACTAGTTGCTAAATATTGCCTTTCAATTTGGTACTGTTAAATTGAGTTATGTTCAAAGGGTTACGACACCTCATTCTTGTTTTTAAAAATTTTAATGTAAATTATTAATTTGCCTTCAAGTGGCAAATTTATTTATTTATTTTTATAAAAATATTAATGTCACCTTAAACCTAAATAAATAAATAAAATAATATAAATTAATTGCAATGTCAATTTTCCCAGATTGTCCATTCGAGCCGTCTTCTTCTGGAATTTTTAGTTTGACTCCATCCCATAGTGATACAGTTCGCAGAGCTACTCTTTCTTATTTTTTTGTGTCCTATCTAACAATCGGCCTCAAATTATCGAACGGAGCTCAGCTAATGAAGCATTGACAATCCAATTCTATCCTAATCATCATCAAATTTGTTAACACGCATGTTCTACTAAAGAGGGTGTGGGGGCAATACACGCATGATAGAGCTGCAGGCTCTGATCAACAGCCATAGCTCTAAATTTGAAGGAGCTATTCCAAAGCATTGGCAGCCAAGGCGTGCGACGCTCACACGCCGAAGGGGGTAGGTTCGATTCCCGACTGAATACCCCGAATTTTTCACGGCACCATCACTTTCGAGCTGCTGACAACACTCAAAAAATAATTACAGTCTAAGAAAGCTTCTCAAATTTCGACGTTCGGAGTCGGCAAAAAAACAGTAGGTCCCTTTCACTAGTGACAGAACAGTAGCGAGCTCAACACGGATAGTTGATGAGCAAGCTAGGCCCTGGTACCCCTGTAGACTGTCGCGCCAACAATTATTATTATTAAACTGATTAACAGCTCAGAAGCATCGGTAAACTTCGTCAAATCAGGCGGAAAACTTTTCCCATATGAAAAAGATGAGGCTGTTTGAGAGGCAGTGTCTCCGCACCCGTCTCAGGTTGTATCAACTTCCCGAATCCGAATACAAGGAATTCTATCCCAATGAGGTCTTGTACAACGAGGCAAACCTGATGAGGAGTGGTAATTTCATAATATGAATAAAATTGAAGACACGTTGCACTATGGTTTATTTCTGCCAATGGTCTGATCCTCGGGGCTTACTACCCCAATGTTTTGTATTTTGAGTATGTACGGCGGAATGGCTTTATTCCATCTGCGGCATTCCTATATTTAGATGTGATGGGGGTAGTTCAGGACAGGGAGGGATGTCCCATAATCTTCCACATCGCACGCCGAACAGTGGACTGGTGCATCCTGTATAAACCGAACGTCGCCAGCAGCCGCAAGGATCTGCTTCAGTTCTGTAGAGCGATCTTTGTCTTAGACAGGAAGGAGTCTGAGAAGGAACATCATCTGTACTGGTGGCTGTGTTAAAATCGGCCCCTGCCGCCGTTAACTTGTCTTTATGTGTTTTGTTATGTGAACTAAGTATTGTCTGTTGGCCAGCATGTGGTTAGCTTTAAAGTGTTTTAGTTTAAGTTAAAAAAAAAATAAGAAAAGTAAATAAGTAAATATAAAATAAAAAAAAGTAAAAATACAAAAAAGGTGCACCACGGCGTATAGACTATATACATACTGTACGCTTTAAAAGTGAGTAACCAAATATCTGATTTCTGTATAAAGATGAAAATTGGGTCAAAACAACAACAAAACTCAAATTCCATTGATACACAAAAACAGCTTTATTCAATGTGTTCAATTATTCCAAAAATAAAGTACGGTAAAAACAAAAACAAATACATTTTTTTAAAGAAAATTATAACTACTTTATATATTACGAGCCAAAAGTGAGTAAACAGTGTACATTTCTATCAACCAATGTACTTATTTATTGCTTAAAATATTAAATTTAGTACTTTGTTGGTAATCCTTTAGAATTTTTTAATTCCTTGAGTCTATTTTTTTTTTAGAGTGCATTTTTATTTATCTTAATTCAGTTTCTTACAGGCTAGACCAAAACACTAAAAACTAGCTTACCAAGTCAATCTACTGACCTTATTTCTAACTTACTGACTCTTCATGAGTACTCTAAGCTAATCTAGGGTTGTTGCTTTTGCCTTTCGGCTTCATGTATTATTTAAAAAAGCACTTAAACCTTAATATATACATCTATTGACTTTCACCAAGAAAATTGAAAAACTTGGATTTCGATATTTTTATTTTTATTCTTAACCTAACTTATTCAACTATATATCCTAGCTATACCTAAAAACGTATTTAAACTAAAACTTACGTCTATATACAATCATAGACCTAAAACTTAACTGTACTTAACTACTATAAGACATCTTAACGATGTCCGTATAACTATACGGACGCGTGCATCAGGGCTTATGTATTAATTATATGCTTAACATATATATCCAATACGCCGTGGTGCACCTTTTTTTAATTTTGTATTTTTTTTTTTTTGTATTTTTAGGTTTTTTTTGTTTTTGTTTTTTTTGTATATTTTTGGTTTTTTTCTTTTTTTTATATTGTCTATGAAAAGCTTCAAACTACCTTAACCTTAACCTACATGAGTTGGCCCTACTAACCAACTACACCGTCATATGTCTAAAGAAGTTAGCGGCACCAAAGGCTGGTTCTGGTGCAACCACCAATGAAAAAGTCGTTCCTTTGCAGACAATGCTCTGTCGCGGGCCGAAATCGCTCTGCTGAACCGTAGGAGTTCCTCATGGCTGCCAGCGACGTCCGGCTCGTATTGAAGTCGCCTTTCCACTGTTCGGCGTACGACATGGAA
Organism: Eristalinus aeneus; assembly: GCA_955652365.1. Taxonomy (NCBI): domain Eukaryota; kingdom Metazoa; phylum Arthropoda; class Insecta; order Diptera; family Syrphidae; genus Eristalinus; species Eristalinus aeneus. The sequence continues at coordinate 26,974,029 of OY019130.1, read as the reverse complement.
GATGATAGGGCAGCCTTCCCTATCTTGAATCAGGCCTTTAGTGTCCAAGTAAAGGAAAGCTTCAGGTGGAATGAAGCCGTTAACACGCACCCGTTCATGGTACATTTCATTTGGGTAGTAAGCCCCAAAGATCAGACTGTTGGTTGAAGCCATGGCTCGAGCAGTGTGACTACGAATCAACTTAATAATAAAATTCTTCTTCTTCTTCTTCTTGTGGCGCTACAGTCCGGGGTGGACCTGGGCCTCAACCAACATGCCTCTCCAGCCAGCACGATCTTTCGCCAGCTGTCTCCAGTTGCGCACTCCAAGTTGGTTGAGGTCCTTCTCCACTTGTGTGCGCCACTTCAGTCTAGGCCGTCCTCTGTTGCGTTGTCCCAATGGCTCGGATTCAAGGACTTTTCGGGCCGGAGCAGTGGTGTTCATACGCTCTACATGGCCTAGCCATCTTAAGCGCTGTATCCGTAGACGCTTAACCAGGCGCATGTTGCTGTACAGCCTATAGAGTTCGTCATTAAATCTTCTCCTCCAGATGCCATCAACGCAAACAGGACCAAAAATCGCACGCAAAACTTTTCTCTCGAAAAGGCTAAGGGCTTCTTCATCCGCCTTTGCTAACGTCCAAGATTCCGCGCCATATAGTAGGACGGGGATGATCAAGCTGCTATATAAAGCTAGTTTAGTCCTTCGAGAGAGGGCTTTATTACTCAATTGCCTCTTGAGCCCAAAGAAACAGCGGTTGGCAAGAGTGATTCTGCGTTTGATTTCGGTTCTGATGTTGTTGTCCCTATTTACCGCGGAGCCGAGGTAGACGAAGTCCTTAACTACCTCGAAGTTTCTGCTGCCTAGTGTGACGCTCCGTCCGAGACGTCGATGTTGTGTGTTCTTCCTTGATGACAGCATGTACTTCGTTTTGCCCTCATTTACCGCAAGACCCATTTTAGCCGCTTCCGCTTCAATGCCAGCAAACGCCTCATTGACGGCTCGCTGTGTTCGTCCAATCACGTCAATGTCATCAGCGTAAGCTAACAGTTGAACTGACTTCTGGAAGATCGTGCCTCTGGTGTTGACTTGTGAGTTTCGCACGATCTTCTCGAGGATGATGTTAAAGAAGTCATATGACAGTGCGTCGCCTTGTCTAAAACCTTTTTTGACATTGAAGGTGAGTTCGGTACCGACCTTGACGGAGCAGCGAGAGTTCTCCATCGTCATCCTACACAATTTGACGAGTTTGGTAGGAATGCCAAAACTAGACATGGCACTGTATAGCTCGTCTCTATGCACACTGTCATATGCAGCCTTGAAATCGACGAATAGGTGGTGAGTGTCAATTTGCATTTCTTGGGTCTTTTCCAGGATCTGCCGTAATGTGAAGATCTGGTCTATTGTGGACTTCCCTGGTTTGAAACCACACTGATAGGGACCTATCAGGTCATGGACAAATGGTTTCAGACGCTCACACAATACGGCAGAGAGGATCTTGTATGCGATGTTCAGGAGACTAATCCCTCTGTAGTTAGCGCAGTCAAAGGGGTCTCCTTTCTTGTGGACCGGGCAAACGACGCTGAGATTCCACTCATCGGGCATGCTTTCCTCCGACCATATCTTACAGATGAGCTGGTGCATGCGCCCAACCAGGTCATCTCCAGCTGCTGTAAATAGTTCTGCGGACAGTCCGTCTGCTCCAGCAGCTTTGTTCGACTTTAGCTTGGATATTGCTATCCTCACCTCGTCTAAGTCGGGGGGACGGAATGCTTGTCTATCATCGTCCAAATTGAGTGGAACATTCTGCCTAACAGCGGGATTTGGGTCGTCATCGCCGTTTAGGAGTCTGCAGAAATGATCCTTCCAGATTCTCAGCACAGACTGCGACTCTACTACTAGTTGTCCATTTTGGTCCCGGCAGGTCTTGGTCCGAACCTTATATCCTCCGGATAGCTGTTTTACCTTTCGGTAAAACTTTCGGACTTCATTCCTGCCAAAGCACCTTTCCATTTCCTAGACCGCGCGCTTCTCATGCTCCTTCTTCTTCCTTCTGAGAAGCCGGTGCTCTTCCCTTCTTCTCTGTTCGTAGAGTTCACGAACAGCTCGCGTTGTTCGATGCAGCGTCGCTTTATAGGCGTCTTGTTTAGCTGCGTGCGCTTGCCTGCACTCGTCGTCAAACCATGGGTTCCTTCTGGGTGGTGACGTGAAACCCAGCACATCAGTGGCAGCATCTTTGATGGCTTCTTGACAACGTTTCCATTCTTCTTCTATGCTTAGTGCAGGAAGCGTCGAACTCTGGGCGAGTTTCCGGGAGACTCGGTCGGCAAAGTTCCCAGCAATCAGCTGCGATTGTAGCTTTTCGACGTCAAACCGTTTTGGCCTGTCTCGACTGCGTTGCTCTCTCGATATGCGGGTTCTTACCTTGGCTACAACAAGGTGATGATCCGAGTCGATGTTTGCACCTCCGAAGGTTCGGACATCGAGAATACTGGAGGAGTGTCTGACGTCGATCGCAACGTGATCAATCTGGTTGACGGTTGATTGATCAGGAGATCGCCAGGTTCCTTTGTGAATGTTCAGGTGTGGGAACCGCGTGCTAGCCACAGAGAGATTTCGCCCCGAGGCGAAGTCCAACAGCCTGAGTCCGTTTCCGGATGTGTTGTCGTGCAGGCTGTGTTTACCGATGACTCCAGCAAAGATGTCCTCCTTTCCCAGCTGAGCGTTGAAATCTCCTAGAACGATCTTGGTGTCATAGCTGGGGCATCGATCGTATGTTCTTTCTAGGAGATCATAGAAGTCATCCTTGATGTTGTCATCCTTCTCCTCTGTCGGGGCGTGAGCGCATATTAGGCTGATGTTCCCGAATTTAGCCTTGATGCGGATTGTCATGAGGCGTTCGCTGACTGGGTCGTAGCTCAAGATTTTTTGCCTAAGTCTGCCTCGAACAACAAATCCGCATCCGAATAAGCGCTGCCTTCTCTCTCTATAGCAATTGCTGTAGTAGATATCGCAGTTCTTCATCGCTTTTATGCCGGGCCCATCCCATCGCACTTCCTGGATGGCGGTTATGTCAGCTTTGTAGCTGTCAAGGGCCTCCGCAAGTTGTTCGGCTGCACGTGGCCTGTTAAGGGACCTCACATTCCACGTGCAAAACCGAAAATCTTTGTCCTTAAAACGTTTGCTGGGGTCGTCAACGGTTGATCCGTCCTTATCCGAGGCATGTTGTTGTCTCTGAACTTCTGGTTTTTACGTGGTGAGGAAGTTACCCTCACGCACAACCCACGGACTGGTAGGCCAGGCCCATTATTTAAATCCTCGGGCAGAGGGGGTCGCTGCATACATTAGTTCACCATACAACGGGTGTTGTGATAGCTAACCAGGGGGCGCCACTTGGAGGCTGTATGTCAACTTGACCTGTGCACTAACGAGGGTTGCCTTGGCAGCTCGCCATGTTGAGCGCAATCAACGACGTTACCTCGCGTGCATAGGCCCATGCCCCCTAATAATAAAATTATCTATCCTTATAAGGTTTGCCTCGTTGTACAGAACCTCGTTGGGGTAGAATTTCTTGTACTGAGATTCTGGTGTTCGATATAAGTGAAGACAGGCTCGAAGGCACCGCCTCTCGAACACCCTCATCTTTTCCATCTGGGAAGGACTCACGTTGAACCACACGGGACAACCATATACCATGATTGGCCGGATGAGGGCCATGTAGCAGATTACCTTCACTTTGGTGTCAAGTTGACTGCTATAAAACAGTCCTCTTGCCATAGCGAAGGCATTCTTAGCCCTGGTCAGAGCTGTATCTACATGGATATCACCATACAGATACTGGTCCAACCAGATGCCTGGATATCTTACTACATTTTTCACGGACAACGGCCGTCCCAGTGGATCAACTATGCCGAACTTACACCAGTTCATTTTCGTGTCCCTTGAGGCTTTGGACAGCGGGGTTCTGAAAAGGATAGTTTCACACTTCTGGTAGTTGATCTTCAACTTCCAGTCGTCGCAAAATCGTTGAATTGCATCGAAGTCACTCTGCAATAAGACATTTATTTCTTCTATTTTCGGGGCTGATCTGTACGCTATTAGATCATCGGCAAACGCTATTGTGTTAGGCATAAATCCTATAAGATCGCTAGTGAATATAGTGAACAAGATCGGTGAACCCACCGCCCCTTGTTCTTCTTCTTCTTCTTCTTGTGGCGCTACAGTCCGGGGTGGACCTGGGCCTCAACCAACATGCCTCTCCAGCCAGCACGATCTTTCGCCAGCTGTCTCCGGTTGCGCACTCCAAGTTGGTTGAGGTCCTTCTCCACTTGTGTACGCCACTTCAGTCTAGGTCGTCCTCTGTTGCGTTGTCCCAATGGCTCGGATTCAAAGACTTTTCGGGCCGGAGCAGTGGTGTCCATACGCTCTACATGGCCTAGTCATCTTAAGCGTTGTATCCGTAGACGCTTAACCAGGCGCATGTCGCTGTACAGCCTATAGAGTTCGTCATTAAATCTTCTCCTCCAGATGCCATCAACGCAAACAGGACCAAAAATCGCACGCAAAACTTTTCTCTCGAAAAGACTAAGGGCTTCCTCATCCGCCTTTGCTAACGTCCAAGATTCTGCGCCATATAGTTGGACGGGGATGTTCAAGCTGCTATATAAAGCTAGTTTAGTCCTTCGAGAGAGGGCTTTATTACTCAATTGCCTCTTGAGCCCAAAGAAACAGCGGTTGGCAAGAGTGATTCTGCGTTTGATTTCGGTACTGATGTTGTTGTCCCTATTTACCGCGGAGTCGAGGTATACGAAGTCCTTAACTGCCTCGAAGTTTCTGCTGCCTAGTGTGACGCTCCGTCCGAGACGTCGATGTTGTGTGTCCTTCCTTGATGACAGCATGTACTTCGTTTTGCCCTCATTTACCACTAGACCCATTTGAGCCGCTTCCGCTTCAATGCCAGCAAACGCCTCATTGACGGCTCGCTGTGTTCGTCCAATCACGTCAATGTCATCAGCGTAAGCTAACAATTGAACTGACTTCTGGAAGATCGTGCCTCTGGTGTTGACTTGTGAGTTACGCCCGATCTTCTCGAGGATGATATTAGAGAAGTTACATGACAGTGCGTCGCCTTGTCTAAAGCCTTTTTTGACATTGAAGGTCTCGGTGAGTTCGTTACCGACCTTGACGGAGCAGCGAGAGTTCTCCATCGTCATCCTACACAATCTGACGAGTTTGGTAGGAATGCCAAAACTAGACATGGCACTGTATAGCTCGTCTCTATGCACACTGTCATATGCAGCCTTGAAATCGACGAATAGGTGGTGAGTGTCAATTTGCATTTCTTGGGTCTTTTCCAGGATCTGCCGTAATGTGAAGATCTGGTCTATTGTGGACTTCCCTGGCCTGAAACCACACTGATAGGGACCTATCAGGTCATGGACAATGACCGCCCCTTGTTGCAGCCCATTTTTTATGGGGAACACAGTGGTGGAAATTTCGTTGCCATTTTTCACAACGAACTTCCTACCTGTTACCATGTCATAGATCATATATGGCAATGTTCCTTGAGTCTAAGTGGCATAGACATTACCAGATTATTGGTAACATCGGGGGAAATTTTTGACCATTCTTCTGTTATAGCTTTTGTCAGGTCTTCCTTGTACTTTGTCGAATTCTTCTATCCAAATGCTCCCATAAGTGCTCTATTGGGTTAAGGTCCGGTGGTTGCGGGGGATGATCAAGCTGTTTTGGGGTTTTAGTTCTTTAACAAGACGTGAGGTATGCTTAGGATCATTGCCGTGCTGAAAGATCCAATTCCTAGCTAAACCTAATTTATCTACCCACGGTTGCAAGTTGGTTCTGAGAATATTTAGATTATCTTCCTTCCTCATTGTATTATCAATGAAGACAAGCTTACCGACCCCAGATGCTGCTACACACCCCCACACCATCACCCCATGGTTCACGACCGGCCTAATATTTTTTTTTTCAGTAAATTCTTCATTTTTTGCTCTCCAAATTTTTGTATTCATATGGCTCTTAAAAATTTCGAATTTTCTTTCATCACTAAATAAAATCTTTTTCCAAAACGAAATGTCATTGTTTATATATCTTTTTGCAAATTTTAAACGTTTTTTTATTAACTTTTGAAAGTATTAGCTTCTTTCTTGCACTTCTGCCATGTAAGCCTGCTTTATTTAATACGCGACGAATGGTGCTCGCGCTTACATTTTTTCAAGACGTTATTGAAATGTTTTCTGCAATTTTGACGGCGCTTGAGCCTGTATTATTTTTTACTTCATTCACAATTTGTCTTGTTTCTCTTTGTATTAATTTTTTTTTGGTCTCCCATTCCGTGGAAAATTTTCCAATGTTTCAAATTTTTCAAATTTGTCAATGTTTTTTTTACACGACGCGTAATGCCTGTTCACAGTTTCTCCAATTTCCCGAAACATTTTTTCTTTTTTTCTCAAATCCACGATAATTTGTTTAGTTTCCAAGGAAATTTCACTTCGCATTTTAAAATAATTATATTTTTGAACTTTAACACTTTTGTATTTAATTAGCGTCCTCTCTAAACAAAGGCAAATGCAACGACTTGTCATCGTAAAAATATTACTCACAAATTTTAGCAGTAAAAAAAAACTGATTCACAAGAAAGGAAAAATGATTGCATGTTGTTTACTCACTTTTGGCTCGTAATATATAATTATGTAATAGTTATAATTTTCATTAAAAAAAAAGTATTTGTTTTTGTTTTTACCGTACTTTATTTTTGGAATAATTGATCACATTGAATAAAGCTGTTTTTGTGTATCAATGGAATTTGAGTTTTGTTGTTGGTTTGATCCAATTTTCATCTGTATACAGTAATCAGATATTTGGTTACTCACTTTTGACGCTCACAGTATGTTAGGCATATAAACAACTTGTACGCAGTGCGAGCGTACTGCCTACGGACATAGCTAATAATAGTAATAATAATAATTGTTGGCGCTACAGTCCAAAGGGGGACCAGGGCCTAGCTTTCTCATCAAATACTCGTGTTGTGCGCGCTACTCTTCTCTCACGAGTAGAAGGGACCTACAGTTTTTTGCCGACTCCGAACGGCGAAATTTGAGAAGCTTTCTTAGACAGTTATTACTCTTTGAGTGTTGTCAGCAGCTTGAAAGAGGTGGTGCCGTGAAATATTAGAAAAATTGGTGTTGAACTGGGAGTCGAACCTAGACCCTTCGGCGTGTGAGCGTCGCACTCTACCCACTACGCCACGGCGACCACAGCTAATAATAGTATGTACGAAAAAATACGAAATATAGCTAAATTTCTATAGTTTTCTGAGTATAATTGCAGTTTAGAGTAAGTTTCAGAGAATAAGAAAAAATAACAAAGAGGCCGAAAGGCAGTTAAGTTAAGTTAAGTTAAGTTATTTTTGTATGCTTGTCTAGGCTAACTTACACCCGCATAGTGTCAGTAAGTTAGATGAAAGAAAATAAATTGTTAAGCTTGTTTTGAATGAATTTGTCGTGTAAATTTAGCGTATGAGAATAACACTAAATTTACTAAAAACATATTTGAATTACAAAAAGCGGAAAACTCTTCAATCTTTTTAATCTAAAGAAACAGAATTCCTCACTTCTCAGAACCACTCACTTTCGATCAACAAAAGACACAGGTTCCTTTTAAACCTCAGGTGAATAAGCCCGTTTTTTTACATAAGAATTTCAGGCAAAAACAATCAAACCAATCACAATGCTTGATTACAAAGACGATGCAAAAGGGTCCAACTTTTGAAAGTGCTAAAATTTTCTTATTTTTTGATAATTTTGTAGTCCCGTGGCGCAGTTGGTAGTGTGCGACGGCCAAATGCCATCAAAGCAAACAGGACCACAAATCGCACGCCAAATTTTTCCTCGAAAAAACTGAGGGCTTCCTCGTCAGCTGTTAGTAACGTACAGGTTTTCGCATCAAAAAGTAGGACTGGAATGATTAAGCTGTTACCATGTATACCGGTATGAAGTGAGCGACAAGACACAAATGTCTCGAAAGGGAACCAGCCCTTAATTTTTTTGTTTGTTTGCTATGACATCTGTGAAAAATATTCAGTATACATCAAGTCATTGAACAGACAACATCATATTTTTTCATCGTGTTAAAAATGTCGAATTTTGTACCAGAAAGTGATGATTAGCCGAAAGCATTAATTTTCTGTTTTCATTTAAAGAAAAGTGCTGCAGAGTCGCATCGAATGCTTGTCGAGGCATATGGTGATCATGCTCTATCAGAAGCAACATGCAAAAGATGGTTTCAACGGTTCAGAAATAATGATTTTGATGTGAGAAATAAAGAAAGTGGAAGACCACGAAAAAAGTTTGAAGACGCCGAATTGCAAACGATATTGGATGGAGATGACACTTTGAGTCAAAAGCAAATGGCCGCAATGTTAAATGTTGCAGAACAAACACTTTCTGACCGTTTAAAAGCTATGGGGAACATCCAAAAGTGTGGAAAATGGGTGCCACATGAATTGAATGAAAGACAGATGGAAAACCCAAAAAACACTTGTGAAATTTTGCTTCAAAGACACGAAAGAAAATCGGTTTTGCATCGGATTTTTACTGCCGATGAAAAATGGATTTATTTTAAGAATCCTAAATGGAAGAAGTCATGGGTTAATCTGGGACAACCATCGACATCGACTGCAAAACCAGATCGAATCGGCAAAAAAAAATAGATATGCTCAGGCTTATAGCTTTAAATAAAGCCCAAGACCAGGTACACCAGGAGCAGAAAGAAAAGATCAAGTACCAGAAGAGGTTAAAAATGCTGTGTGTTTGGTGGGACCAGGAAGGTGTGCTGTACCACGAGCTCCTAAAACCTGGTGAAACCGTCAATACTGATCGCTTCCGACAACAAATGATCAATTCGAACCTTGCATTGATCGAGAAAGGACCAGAATGGGCCAGAAGACACGGCAAGGTAATTTTGCTCCATGACAATGCACCTGCACACAAAGCAAAACCGTTTCATGATACAATCAAAACACTTGGCTGGGAGCAGCTACCCCACCCGCCGTATTCACCAGACTTGGCTCCTTCCGACTACCATTTTTTTTGATCGATGGGACACGCATTGGCCGAGCAGCACTTTGAGTTTTACGAGGAGGTCGAAAATTGGGTGTCTGATTGGTTTGCTTTAAAAGACGAAGAATTTTATTGGCGTGGTATTCACAAATTGCCAGAAAGGTGGTCAAAATGGCCAATGCTTTGAATAAAATGAATCTCTAGAACAGTTTCTTTCAAGTCTCTAAGAATGGAAGACAGTTCTGGTTGCATTTATTCATCTTCTTCTTCTTGTGGTGCAAGAGTCTGGGGTGGACCTGGGCCTCAACCAACATGCCTCTCCAGCCAGCACGATTTCTCGCCAGCTGCTCCCAGTTGCGCACTTCAACTTGGTTGAGGTCCTTCTCCACTTGTGTGCGCCACCTTAGCCTAGGCCGTCAGTTACTGTGTTGTCCCAATGGCTCGAATTCAAAGACTTTTCGGGCCGGAGCAGTGGTGTCCATACGCTTAAGCGTTGTATCCGTAGACGCTTGACCAGGCGCATGTCGCTGTACAGCCCATAGAGTTCGTCATTAAATCTTCTCCTCCAGATGCCATCAACGCAAACAGGACCAAAAATCGTACGCAAACTTTTCTCTCGAAAAGACTAAGGGCTTCCTCATCCGCCTTTGCTAACGTCCAAGATTCTGCGCCATATAGTAGGACGGGGATGATCAAGCTGTTATATGAAGCGAGCTTAGTCCTTCGAGAGAGGGCTTTATTACTCAATTGCCTCTTGAGCCCAAAGAAACAGCGATTGGCAAGAGTGATTCTGCCTTTGATTTCGGTACTGATGCTGTTATCCCTATTTACCACGGAGCCGAGGTAGTCAAAGTCCTTGACTACCTCGAAGTTTCTGCTGCCTAGTGTGATGCTCTGTCCGAGACGTCGATGTTGTGTGTCCTTTCTTGATGACATGTAAATTAATTAATTTGTTTCCAAGCAAAAATAAAAAAAAAACGTTATTTACTTGACGGTACAATTTAGATACTAAAAAGAAAGAAATGTCAAACACATCTAGGCCGTCCAAGGACTGGGCCGTCCAAGGACTGGGCCGTCCAAGGACTGGGCCGTCCGAGGACTGGACCGTCCGACGACTGGATCTCCATGACTGGATCGTTCGTCGTTTGGATCACGATTACTTTTTGTAGGATGCTGCTCGAAGTAAGTCACCTTGGTATTCTTAATCTGATGTGTTGTGGATGGGGGTTCAAATGTGAACCGATGCACATGTTTGAAAGTCATTCTGATATTCAAGTGCTTTCTCGGATTTTGGGATCGATTGGGTCATAAATCATAATGTTTATGAATTCCAGATTGCATTGTTTGTCCAGTGTATTTTAGGATTCGATCGAAGTGTTAACTTGTATTTCGTTTTGTCTGAATTTACCGCCAGACCCATTTTAGCCGCTTCCGCTTCAATGTCAGCAAACGCAAACGCTTGCTGTGGTCGTCCAATCATGTCAATGTCATCAGCGTAAGCTTGCAAATTTCTCCTTACCGTGTCCAAATCTCCCTCGTACCACGTACTGAAAAAAATTAAAATTGCTAGCGCGTTTGAATTTGGCCGAGGACTGTACAGTTGCATTCTTGTATCCTTTCCTTTTGCCTGCCTTTTACGAGATGCCACAGTGTAGTGGTTTATACGTATTCGTAGCGCGATTAAATTTGGCCGAGGACTGTACACTTTCATTTATGCATCCATTCCTTCTGCTGCCTTTTACGAGATGTCACAGTGTAGTGGTTTATACGTATTCGTAGCGCGTTTGAATTTGGCCGAGGACTGTACAGTTGCATTCTTGTATCCTTTCCTTTTGCCTGCCTTTTACGAGATGCCACAGTGTAGTGGTTTATACGTATTCGTAGCGCGATTAAATTTGGCCGAGGACTGTACACTTTCATTTATGCATCCTTTCATTCTGCCGCCTTTCAGGAGATGTCACAATGTAGTGGTTTATATCGAAGAAAAAGAAAGAACTGCAACCAGCCTCCTGCAGACCGTGTGCCTAACATTGACGTGGTTGAATAAAAGGTGTATGCAGTCATTGATGCTTTTGCTCGCATTAAAACCAAAGCGACTGAAATGGACCTAGTCTGTGCTATCAACACCAAACACCCACAATACCGATTTTCGAAGAGACCGTCACAGTGAACCACAAAATCCTTGAAAAAATTTAGGACCAAAAAAACAACGTCATTTACTAAGGACGCCATCAAACTCAGTACAAGAGACAAACGCAGAAGCACTCTGCCCGATCGCGGTTTCTTTGGGATCAAGCAGCAAATGAGTAGTGGATTGCTCTCTTGCAGGATAAAGCCAACTCTGCACAACACCTACGTCTTTACCAAGTAGGCATATGGCATAGAAACCTATTAAAGACAAATGAGGAAACCCCTTTATGACTTTCAAAGGAAATTTCTGCGTCCAATGTTTTATACGAACCGGGCCAAAAAGCAGAAGCTGCCTCTTGTTCTAACATCGCAGAGAAAGTTACCTGAACTGCATATATTGGAAAAATTTTCTACTCTGATCTAAATAATCCTTCTTCCATTTCTCAAAAAAATTCTTTGCGTTTATGTAAACTTTCGATATCAAAGCAAATAATAATTCACTTTCAATTAAAGATGAGACCGACGGACAACCCTGGTTCTAGTTCAGGCAATAGGAAGAAAACCGTTGTATTCGGAATGTTAAATAGAATATCCAAGGGCCGTAAGGATGCACAAACAGCCGCCTCTCGTCCAAATCCAAGCCCCAATAAAGAGATCGCAAATGCAAACCATGATTGGAGCAAACACCGCTTCCGTGACTATCAGGGATGTGTGATTAGCATGAGCACTTCAACTGGTTTGGCTTCAACGCGTACACGCAGAGGGCTCATTAATTTCTGCGGGGAAGCGCAGTGAATCAGGATTACGCCATCGCAGAGCAGTAATCTGCAGTCGAGAACAAACCAGAAACAAGAAACAAAAAAAAGAGAATAATCCAAAGCGACCTCCTGAAAAGCAAAATTTAAAACAAAAGCCACAGGGTTCAATTTTGACAACTTTACTTTTATTTTTTTTTATAGGTTTCCTTCTTTTTTTTCATTAAAGCATTTTCTTAAATCACAGCGTGTAGTGGATTCATTCCTCTTCGAACGTCTGCTGCCCAGCAGCGGGCACTCTTCCGAAGGAATCTCGTCTTCCTCATCATTCGGTCACAATTTGTCTCTTCTGTCATGATGGATGCACTCGTCCAGGCTCTGCGCAGTGCGCATCGAGTTTTTGAAAGAAATCACAAAATATTCACAATCTTCTGATGTCCTGCGGCGGTTCTTATCACTCCGCGCCATAAGCGGTGTGTGTGTGCTCACCACGGCCGCCAAACACTCGACGATTCACTGGGGGTGGGACTGCAAGTGCCACTGTCACTGCTGCACTCGGAGGGCGGTGGGGTGATGATGACGGGACTGCGACTGCTTTCGGCCTCGTAAAATCCGGCGGCGGCGAGGGAGGACTGCGTCACTATGGGAAAGACTGCTGCTGGCGGGCTGCTTGTTGCGGGTACCGTCGGCACTACGACTTGCAAGTAATTCAACCGATGACCCAAGTGGCTCATGAGCTGCGTCCCCAAATCCACACTGACTCCGGGCACGGTGGCGAGGGTCTTTGAGACCTCGCTGGCTGCGTGCACATATCCTGCGCGGAAGCTCTCTGCGATAGTGATCTTTGAGTCCTGAATGCCGCCGGCTCCACTTCCTAGGCGCAGCTGCTTCTGGGCCCGCAGCTTCTTCATGTGCTCCACGGTCAGCTCGAGGATGTCCGCCTTTTCAAGGCGCGTGATATGCTCCCCTTCCTGTGTGAGGCACTCCACCATGATATCCTTCAGTTCGTCGAGGCACTTGTTAATCCTGGCGCGACGCTTCCGCTCCAACATCGGCTTCATAACTTTGCGGTACTGGTATGTCTTTGACATTTCCATCTCGAGCACCATTTTCTTTTCCGATTCCGAAATAAACTTGAAGAAAATTTTCTCTGATCACAAATCACAACAACAACGCGAAAGAAAATCAAATTCCTTCTGATCTGCACTCGGCAACGACTATGCAATGAATGAGTCGACTCGCCGCCTCGACGATCCCTTATAAAGGTTTCTCTCGGAGCCCGCACCACCCGCCGCCGGCTTACTTATGCGCGATGCTTAATGTGCGATCGTGCTGTTTGCCTGCCTGCTCGCCTGCCTGCCTGCCCTGACGATCATCGCCGGTCGCGTCGGATACTCACATAAAATAATAAAACAGCTCAACAGAGATTGTTATACCGTGGGAAACTATTCCGGAGTCGATTTCTCACAGTGCTGCAGAGTGAAACACACACTCGAACTTGGGTATTCTGTGTGCGCACATGCCTGTGCCACTCCACATAACAAGACGTGTTTTTGTATGAAGCGGTCTGCCGCCGCCTTCCCCTTCCTTCTCTGGGCTGGTTTTCTGTTTCTTTTTTTTTTCTTGCCGCTTGCTTCTTCTTCGTCTTCGTCGTCGTCGTCTTCCCGGGCTCCTGGCTGTTGCCCTTCTTTCTGCCGCCCCGCTGAATAGTGCTCTTGACTTGATTGTGTGTGGACGAGGAGAGCCCGCTTTTATTTCTTCCCGTGACACATTCGTAGATGGGGATGTATGCATGGCTGGCTGGCTGGCTGACTGGCTGGTTGACTGTATGTGAATAGGCACCGTCGGCCGCCACCGCTGCTGCTGCTGCTCATTACTCGCTCGCTGATCCCGCGCGTTGTAGCCGCTGCGTGCCACCGATCATCGTTTGTCGTAGTCATCGGGGCCATCGTCGTCGGCGTCGTTGGCGTAGTCGTCGTCATCGTGTCGTTCGGTCGGCCGTCGCTGCTTGATCATCTTGATCTTCGTCATAGTTTCGTGCGACCTTAAGAAGGGGTTAAGAGGGGCCGGCTGAGGTCCCGAGACCGATTGCTGCAGCGCATGGGTAATACCACGCTCCGTCGGCGGCGCGTCGCATGCGAGATTATCTCCGCTTCGTGCTACACACATGCACATGATTGAGTTAGCGGCGGGTGGCCGGAGTGGCGGTGCTAGTGGTGGTGGGCACACGATCCGCGAGCCTAGTGGTGGCAAATTTGAGCTAAGCTGATGAGCTTTGGAATGCGCCAAACAAAGCTACTGTACATTGCGCGAAGGATCGGGTGTTGGTTGATTATCTCGTCGGCGGCCCCACCATATGCATGTCCGCAGACGATAGCAGTGACTTGACGCTAATGTTCCACTCTTGGATTACTGACTGTACGCCACCACTGCCGCCGAAGGTACAGTGGGCATGCGGGCATGTCTCAAGTTTGGCGTGTGGGTTCCACGCGGTATGCTGTTGCGTAGAAACAACACGTCAGATGCGTATGTACGCACTTCGTTTCTCTTCTGCTCGTTTCATTGTGTCGACGCAAAGGGGTGAGTTGGCATTTTCCCGGTTTTTGCGTTGCAACAACGGCTGACGAGACAATTTTTGCGCGTCATTCTTGCGCACGGGAAAGGTAAGGGAATGCTGCGCGTTTGTTAATTTAATGTGTATCTGACTGGATTTAGTCGTGATTTTGTTCAACATCAGCTGGGCTCTTTTGCGTGTGTGCGCGAGTGCGGCTTAAGTTATGGGAACTGCTGGCACGAAAGGCGGATGTTTTATAGAGCATGCTTAATTGACGGATCTTTTCTGCGATTGCTATCGAAAACCGGTTTTGAATTGAACGGATTTTGCGCGCAGGATGGGGTCCAGCTACTCACACATGTTTATGCGATGTGCGGTGTTGAGTGCTAATAAGAGGATGCGCATTGAAAGTGTTGGCCGTGATTAAATGGGCAGAGAGTTGAGAAAAAACGGCTGGCTTTGTGGATACTATTACTTTTGAATCTCACAACTCTACAACCCTAATAGGGCTTTGCGCTTTTGAAATTCATGTGACAATGGGAGATATGCAAAAACGAACAAACGAATTTCAGCGTTTTCTGTACTACGGAATGATGGAAAAAAATTTGTAGATACCTAAGGATTCGAACTCACATACACTCGATCGCAAAGTCTGTCTGAAACGCAAAAGAAGAGGAAACATAAACTTTTCTTTATTTTGTTCTCCATAGGCACAAATAACATTTTTTCAAATTCTTAGGACATCAAATTGTAGTCTTAATTATTATTCTACCGAAAGACGTCAAAAAATCATAACCGCAGACTTTAGCAGCCACGTGGTTGGTGTGTAAATTGAGAAAACATCACTCAATAAGTCCCGAGATTAACTAATTAAAACACATTTTCGAGGCAAAATTCAACTTTATTCATCAACATACAGTACCTCACAAAATTGAGCATACACCTATCATTACTTTATATTCGTGCTGTTTTAAGGCCGACCACTTTTTAGTTTTATTTTTTTGGTATACAATCATAACTGAATGTTTGTCTTTGAGTCTTTGAATCCGAGCCATTGGGACAACGCAACAGAGGACGGCCTAGACTGAAGTGGCGCACACAAGTGGAGAAGGACCTCAACCAACTTGGAGTGCGC
This sequence comes from Eristalinus aeneus, assembly GCA_955652365.1. Lineage (NCBI taxonomy): Eukaryota > Metazoa > Arthropoda > Insecta > Diptera > Syrphidae > Eristalinus > Eristalinus aeneus. The sequence goes on along the minus strand of OY019130.1, from coordinate 26,958,396 downwards.
AACTGGAGACAGCTGGCGAAAGATCGTGCTGGCTGGAGAGGCATGTTGGTTGAGGCCCAGGTCCACCCCGGACTGTAGCGCCACAAGAAGAAGAAAGAAGAAGAAGAATCATAACTGAATACATATCTTAAACAAGAGTAAATGCCAAATTCACAGACAGACGACTTCCTGCCGGTACTTTCCGCATGAAATAGGAAACAATCCCTGAAATCGACACACAAAATTGTGCATACAGATGTCATGTGTGCGGATGATTTGGTTTTACGTCCGCTTGTAATGTTTCGTCAAGTTTGTCGACAAGGTCCTTATACGCCTGTATTTCGATGACATGAATGATCTTAAAGGATCCATTCTGAATTTTTGCCTCTCCGGTAGAAATTTTGATGAGCTGAGCGTTTGTGTAGTCCAATATTTGGACATTTGTTGTGCTCAGGGGCACGAGTAACATTGGTAGAAGTAAGGCTGACATCCTACGCTAGTGAATTTGGTGTGCTTCCTTTTCCTTTCGTGGTTGATTTGGTCTATCGACCTCCTCCGATGCAGACTGATGCTATGTGGGTGGCCCAGGTCACGGAACAATTGCACTGTATGTCACACCGCGGCAAGCTGTTTTAGGTCGACTTATGAGGGGACAACCGGGTTTCACGAACGACGAGCCGTTTTGGGTCGATTTTAAAATTCGCGGTAAAACTTTTTTTGACCGTGCTGGGCCCCACATTGGGCGCCAATTAAACTATTTTACATTAATTTACTTTAAAAAAATATTTGTTAATTTTCCCACTGTAGGGCAGCGGTTTCCCTTGCACGTTAAAATGAACTATATCTCTAAATTTCCTTACACTACCTTAAATACTAAATTTTGCTGCTGTATGATGCGGTGGATGATGTGGATCAGGTGACACGCTGTTCGCACGACGTTCCCATAGGTGGCTGGTACGGGTCAAATAGCAATCCGTTAGTACGCTGTTCCCATGCATCGGTACGTGATAGAATGACCATTGTCAGCAACCTTGAAGATGATGTTTTGTAGATCATGGTGTGAGAACGGCTGTCATTCAGACTGCGGGTGGAATGTAATATTTGTGTCGTTAACTTACACAAGGCTCGCAGAATCGATGCATGCAAATTTGTTCAGGAATGAAGCAACAAATGTCCTTGATGATCTGATTTGATTTTGAACTGAAAAGACCGATATTCTCTTCTTTGTGCGAAAATATGGAAAACATGAGAAAACTGACTGCTTTGTCAACGAGAATGCTCGTAATTAAAAACAAATAGGAGAAACTGTAGGGCGATCGCATGCAACGGTATAAAAAATAATAAACAATTATAGATATGAAGGGACACTAAAAAACAGATCTGGAGTGGGAAGAAAAAAATTGCTCTCAGAACAAAACGAGCGGTATATTGTTCGGACAATCAAGTCCAATCCAAAATCTAGCGTTCCAAAGTTGACGGCTGCAGTGTCATCCGTAGTTATAAGCCCCTTTCAGAAAGCGTTCGCAGAGTCTTGAGAAAGAATAATTGAAATGGTAGGATCGCCCGAAGAAAGCCGTACATTTCCCTAGTTGATAAGAAGAAAAGGTTGGAGATTGCTAGACAATATAAAAACCACCCGGAAAGCTTTTGGGAAGGTTATTTGTTTTCAGATGAAACAAAAATAAATTTATTTGGGGTCTGATAGCAAACAAACTGTTTGGGCGGCACCAAATACAGCTCTCAAAACTAAAATTATAAAGTCAACCATAAAACACGGAAGAGGATCTGTGCTGTTGAGGGGTTGTATGGCTTCAAATGGCTGTGGAAAGTTTGAATTTATAGGAAATGCTATGGACAAAATTGGGTATTTGAATATTTTAAAACGAAATTTACGAAGTTCCGCAGTAAAATTAGGTTTACCTTCGGTTTCTACTTCCAACAAGATAATTATCCGAAGCACACCTCCTATTTAGTACGCGAATGGTTGCTTTATAAAGCTCCAAAGCAGCTAAAAACACCCCCACAATCCCCGGATTTTAACCCCATTGAACATCTATGGCACGAAATAAAAGTGCGGGTAAAAGAAAGCAGGAGCCAAAAGCTAAAATTTGTGGCCGTCGTGGCGTAGTGGGTAGAGTGCGACGCTCACACGCCGAAGGGTGTAGGTTCGATTCCCAGCTCAACATCAATTTTTCGAATTTTTCACGGCACCACCTCTTTCGAGCTGCTGACAACACTCAAAGAGTAATAACTGTCTAAGAAAGCTTCTCAAGTTTCGCCGTTCGGAGTCGGCAAGAAACTGTAGGTCCCTTCTACTCGTGAGGGAACAGTACCGCGCACAACACGAGCAGTTGATGAGCAAGCTAGGCCCCGGTCCCCCTTTGGACTGTAACGCCAACAATTATTAAAAGCTAAAATTCAGGCAGCTTGGGAAGGGATTCAGCCATCTTTTACTGAAAAACTGGTAAAATTTATGCCACGGCGGTAGCAAGCTGTCATATACGCTGAAGAAGGTGCCACGCGTTACTAAAATTTCATTTGTAACTGTTTTTGTTTCGTGTTTTAGTCGTAACTTGAATTTACTTTAAGTGTATGCTCAATTTTGTGTTTAAATGAAGTGCCTTTTTTATTTTGTTTAGAAATACCAAGTTTTTTTTTAATTTTCATATTTTTGTTTATGGTTTTAAGCAATTGAAATATGTCAATTCAAACTGCATTTAAGTTTTATTAATTAACTACTTTTTGTGAGGCGAAAATGATAAAAATATGTTTAAGCTGTGAGTGTATACTCAATTTTGTGCGGTACTGTAGTTTTCATGAGTGATACAGTCAGACCAACGTCGCTCTATCAGTTCGGTACATTTTTTATAGAACGATTTAACTTTGGCCTCAATATAGGCTTCAGTTTCGTCGATCACTTCCTCATTAGAGCCATATTTTATCCAAGCGAGCAGCTTTTTGAGGTCTGAGAAGGGGTAGAAGTCGCTGGGGGCAGACCTGAAGAATGCGGTAGGTGCGGAAGCAATTCAAAGCTCAATTCGTGCAATTTGGCCATGATAGCGAACGACTTGTGACACGCTGCGTTGTCGTGTCCGAATATCAATTATTCTGTACTTCCAAAGAGTTGTATATTGCTTTAGGTACGATGGGCAGTCGAACACACAACAAAGGTCAGGAAGACTATCCAAAACCTCTGCTAAAAATAAGCGATCAGCCCTTCGTATCGGCAAAAATGTAAGCAGTGAACTGTTGTTATGGGAGAATAACAACAACAACAACATTTTGAGATGGTCAGGAGAACACTAATTAAAATTGGGTTCAGATCATATGTCTCTAGGAGAAAGCCATTGCATCACAAAAATGTATAAAGAATTTATAGAGCGGCTCTGGATGTAAGGGAGTGTAAAGCCCATCCTCCAAAATTCTGGAGCAGGGTTGTTTTCTCGGACAAACCCAATTTCACGCTCTTGGGTCCGACGGGCGTTTGAGGGTGTGGCGGAGGACGAAAGATGCATATCGTCTGGAATATGCTTTGAAAACTTTTAAACACTAAGGTTGAAGTGTTGTGGTATGTGGTATGTAGGGCCATCGGGCCTTAGCAACCTGGAAGTAAATGGGAATCTGATGTTTGTTTGTACAGTGACATCTTACAAAGAAAATTGAGACCAAGTCTAGCAAGATAACGACACCAAACATACCGCACATAATACGGGTTTGTGGCTTTCATTCAAGGAACCCCACCTGCTGAGAACCCCGTCACATATCTAATCTATCCACAAAGCATGTGTGGCATGCCTTAGAATGAGCAATCCGCACCCAAGGTATAAATACTAGAGAGCAGTTGAAAAGAGCTTTAACAAACAATTGTAACAACATCCTTTAGTGAAAGGTAAATAGCACCCAAGCAAAATCGTCTCAAGGAATTCATCAAGATGAATAGTAATCCTACTTCATTCTTATGCTCAAAGTTATGACATAATAAAGGGTGTCCCAACAAGAATGCAGGATACAAGGTTCGGACCAAGGCCTGCGGGTACCACTACGGACAACTCGTAGTAGAGTCGCAGACTGTGTTGAGAATCTGGAAGGATCTTTTCTGCAGACTCCTAAATGGCGATGACGGCCCAAATACCACTGTTAGGCAGAATGTTCCACTCAATTTGGACGATGATAGACAAGCAATCCGTCCCCCCGACTTAGACGAGGTGAGGATAGCAATATCCAAGCTGAAGTCGAACAAAGCTGCTGGAGCAGACGGACTGTCCGCAGAACTATTTACAGCAGCTGGAGATGACCTGGTTGGGCGCATGCACCAGCTCATCTGTAAGATATGGTCGGAGGAAAGCATGCCCGATGAGTGGAATCTCAGCATCGTTTGCCCGGTTCACAAGAAAGGAGACCCATTTGACTGCGCCAACTACCGAGGGATTAGTCCCCTCAACATCGCATACAAGATCCTCTCTCCCGTATTGTGTGAGCGTCTGAAACCGTTTGTCCATGACCTGATAGGCCCAGTGCGGTTTCATCAGTGTGGTTTCATCAGTGTGGTTTCAGGCCAGGGAAGTCCATAATGGCCCAGATCTTCAGTTTACGGCAGATCCTGGAAAAGCCCGAAGAAGTGCAAATCGACACTGATCTTCTTTTTGTCGATTTTAAGGTATTAAAGTGTACATAGGGACGAGCTGTACAGTGCCATGTCTAGTTGTGGCATTCCTACCAAACTCGTCAGATTGTGTAGGATGACGATGGAGAACTCTCGCTGCTCCGTCAAGGTCGGTAACGAACTCACCGAGACCTTCAATGTCAAAAAAGGTTTTAGACAAGGCGACGCACTGTCATGTGACTTCTTTAACATCATCCTCGAGAAGATCGTGCGTAACTCACAAGTCAACACCAGAGGCACGATCTTCCAGAAGTCATTTCAATTGCTAGCATACGCTGATGACATTGACGTGATTGGATGAACACAGCGAGCCGTTTGCTGGTACTGAAGGGGAAGTAGCTAAAATGGGTCTGGGGGTAAATGGAGGCAAAACTAAGTACATGCTGTCATTAAGGAAGGACACACAACATCGACGTCACGGACAGAGCGTCACACTAGGCAGCAGAAACTTCGAGGTAGTTGAGGACTCTGTCTTCGTCGGCTCCACGATATACAGGGACAACAACATCAGTACCGAAATCAAACGCAGAATCACTCTTGCCAATCGCTGTTTTTTTGGGCTCAAGAGGCAATTGAGTAATAAAGCCCTCTCTGGAAGGACTAAGCTAGCTTTACATAGCAGCTTGATCATCCCAGTCCTACTCTATGGCGCGGAAACATGGACGTTACCAAAGATGGAGGAGAAAGCCCTTATTCTTTTCGAGAGAAAACATTTACTTGCGATTTTTGGTCCTGTTTGCGTTGATGGCATCTCGAGGAGAAACAAACTCTATGAGCTGTACAGCGACATGCGCCTGGTCAAGCGTCTACAGATACACGCTTAAGATGGCTAGACCATGTAGAGCGTATTGACACCACTGCTCTGGCCCGAAAAGTCTTAGAATCCATGCCATTGGGACAACGCAACAGAGGAAGATCTAGACTAAAGTGGCGTACACAAGTGGAGAAGGAACTCAACCAACTTGGAATGCGCAACTGGAGGCAGCTAGCTAAAGATCGTGCCGGCTGGAGAGGCATGTTGGTTGAGGCCCAGGTCCACCCCGGACTGTAGCGCCACAAGAAGAAGAAGAAGACTGCCACAACCGGTAAAACATGGTAGACTATGGATTTTTTGTTAGTGGCGCCTCCTATATGTCCCAGGGCTTATTTAGTACCTGCTTCTGGTTGGTTTCTAAAAACCAGAATCTCTTTAAGCCGCCTGTGATCCCCAAATCGTTTTCCGTCCTACAAAACGCCAGTAGTTGGAAGGAGCAAAGTCTAGAGAATAGAGTTTGCCCACCTTAAGACAAATGTGAAATTCACAAACGAGTTCTGATTTAGAACGACTTCTATTACTTCTGTCAAAACAACTGAGCGCAAGACTCCTAACTCGAAGAACCAAAATCAGGCTCCACTCTTATTTTGCCAATCCTACGTTATGAAACTTATAGCTGGACGAGGATCAGATCTGATTCTTGGTGCCGTTCAAAGAAGGAATATTACATCGGGTATATGGTATTGTGGTCGCCGTGGCGTAGTGGGTAGAGTGCGACGCTCACACGTCGAAGGGTCTAGGTTCGACTCCCAGCTCAACACCAATTTTTCGAAATTTTCACGGCACCACCTCTTTCGAGCTGCTGACAACACTAATAGGGTAATAACTGTCTAAGAAAGCTTCTCAAATTTCACCGTTCGGGAGTCGGCAAAAAACTGTAGGTCCCTTCTACTCGTGAGAGAACAGTAGCTCGCACAACACGAGTAGGAGTAGGACCCTTTGGACTGTAGCGCCAATAATTATTATTACATGGAGCACATGGATAATTCTGTTCCAAAATGAACTCTTATTCTGTGGGGTTACGCAATCGGGGACATCGTCAGACTCGATGGCGCACAGAAGAGGAGAAGAACCTCAACCAACCTTGGTGCGAGACAGTGGAAGCAGCAGCCTTCAGAACGTGCTAGCCGGCAGGATTTGTTGGTTAAGGAAAATATGAAACAAAGAAGTCGAAATTTGCCGAGTGCGTCATTTCAGGAACTGAACTCGTCACATGGCCAATTCGTTCGTGTGATTTATTTCCCTTAGACTATTTGCTTTTGGTCTAGATGCAGTAATTGGCCTTTATTTAAATATTGGTATTATTATTTTTGTTATTTCTGTGCATTTTTATTTTCCTTAATTCATTTTCTTACATGCTAGACAAAAATACTTAAACTAGCTTGCGAGTATAATCCAATGATCTTATGACTGACTGACTGACTCTTCAAGAGTACTCTAAGCTAATATAGATTTTTTTCCTTATACCTTTCAGCTTCTTATAGTTTTTATAGTTTAGCACTTAAAACTATACAAATTTTTAAGTTTCTCTAAGAAAATAAAAAAAAAACTTGGATCCTTTTTTAAAATACCGGTAAGGGTAGATGAGCTCAGCCCGAATATTGAACGTAGAATAGGCGGAATTTCAGTCAATACGTCGAAAAGTGGGTTCAACGACTGGAATTCTGCAAACTTGTCATTGTGGTCAAGCAATGGAATCTCAAAAACAGATTTAAATGAAAATTTTAAGGAATACAGAAAGAGATTGCGAAATTGAATAATTTCACACCAATTTCTATCGTACGTAAAAGGATAGTGAATACGTTGCTCCCAATCATTGAGCTCTGTTGAATGCATCTGCTTTTCAGCATAATGCCCTCAATATCCCGGATTATCCAGCAGTGTAAGCAAAAACAGTCAATGAGTGCTCATCTGTGTTCAAAAGTGTTCATCTCCGTAAGCCAGGCTTTCGATTATCCTGTTGATCATGGCTGTTGAAAGTGCTTGCACTCCTTTGATTATGTTTAATTGAATCACGTTCATTTCTCAGGGAGTAAACGATCTAAATAAAATCATACACAACAAAAGATGCGGTCGAATTTTTGATCGCAACATTATAACCGAACTTTAGAAGATAACGACGTAAGTGGTGTTCGAAGCACCTGTTTATTGCTTCAATCATTCTGCATGCGATGGCTAATATTGTGAAATTACAGTCATCTCTCGAAGATATTATCACCTTTGGGAAACTGCTGAAAACACAGCTTCAGTCCCGTCGGTTAACAAACCATGTTGCCATTAGGCATCGTTTGTTACATTGTTGTCATACAAATTCTACTTGAACAACATTAAATAGCCGACGGGTGCTGCCGAAACTCCCAATAAATAATCGGTTTCGTTTTGCCCTGTCCAAGATGAGGATTTGATAAACAATAATTTGAAAGGAGATGTTCAATTTGCGGGTAGTTTGGAGTGATGAGCGGCCACTCATGACTTTGTCTTAATCATATGAAGAGGAGCTAACGTTTGTTTGGTATGCGATTCGGGATGGTTTTCGGTCGTTGATTGGGAGTTGATTCTTTTTGATCAGGAAATTGCAGGCTTTCAGTAATACTCGTTTGTAAATAGGTGGTTACCTTAGCGGTATAGAACTTTGAAATGAAATAAAACAAAGACGTTTTATTAATTGAAGATAATATTTACATTATTCGAAAGATAATTCTCAGCATTAGCAGTAAAATATGACTTCTATCTTAAAACGCCCAACTGGCTTGGTCGTAGTCGATTCTAGAGAGAAAATCTACTTATCTTAGACAACTTATTTCATCTTTGTGGTTGTGTATCGGTAATAAGGCGTCGAATGTTGTCGTCGAGGTAGTCGATCGTTTCGGGCTTTTTTGGCATATACACATTTTCACACAGAAAATAGCTAAGCGGCGTTGAACCGCATCATTTATGAGTCGAATTCGTGGAACCCTAACTTTGCGATTACCAGACGTTTCCTTCATTTCTTTTTATAAATCCTTGACAAATCATGTATAAGAAGCTGTGTGACATGTTGTGCCGTTTTAGTGAATCGACAGCTCCTCACACACATTATGGTTGTTCAATTGACGCACGAAGCGTCAAAAATCGAGAAGCGACAAATCATGGCCCTACAGCAGTCACTAGCGAATGGAACGTTCTAGTCAGCATCGTTTCTATAGGCATACGGACCAATTTTTCCAAATTACGTCAAACAACCAGTTTTGATGGATCTACCGGTCTTTTAGCATTCACTTGAGGATGATCATCACTCGAAATGCAATAATTTTTGTTGTTGACGTATTCATTCAACCAATAGTGAGCTTCATCGTTTAACAAAAATTGCATTTGGGAGCACCGCAATCGTATTTTGGGCCCAGTTTGGAAGCATTGCAAAGGCGACTGTCTTTTCACTTTAATATTCCAAATCAGACTTCCAATGAATTACTTAACAGCTGACAAAATGATCACCAGATAAAATGATGTCGTCAACTAAAAGTTTTATACTGTTACACCTGAATGTAGTTTATAAATTTTTAATCGAATAACCGACGCGGGCTGATTGTATTATGGGAATTTTAAATCAGTGTTATCGTTGTCAGCATTTATTCGATTACTTCCCCGTTGACAAAAAACACAAACAACCGAATAAACTGTGAGAAGAAGAATTTAGACCAATAAAAACGACGGATATTCTTCGTAACAGAATGAGCTTTATTCTTACTACTTACCAGGTATACCGGTATGAAGCGAGTGCCAAGATACAAATGTCTCGATAGGGAAGATTTGTTGTGAAGGAGCCCTTATTTTTTTGTTTGTTTGTTTGCCATGACATCTGTGAAAAATATTTAGCATATAGTAACAAGTCATTGAACAGACAACATCATATTTTTTCATCGTGTTAAAAATGTCGAATTTTGTACCAGAAAGTGATGATTTGCGGAAAGCATTAATTTTTTGTTTTCATTTGAAGAAAAGTGCTACAGAGTCGCATCGAATGCTTGTCGAGGCATATGGTGATCATGCTCTATCAGAAGCAACATGCAAAAGATGGTTTCAACGGTTCAGAAATAATGATTTTGATGTGAGAAATAAAGAACGTGGAAGACCACGAAAAAAGTTTGAAGACGCCGAATTGCAAACGATATTGGATGGAGATGACACTTTGAGTCAAAAGCAAATGGCCGCAATGTTAAATGTTGCACAACAAACAATTTCTGACCGTTTAAAAGCTATGGGAAAGATCCAAAAGTGTGGAAAATGGGTGCCACATTAATTGAATGGAAAACCTAAAAAAACACTTGTGAAATTTTGCTTCAGAGACACGAAAGAAAATCGGTTTTGCATCGGATTGTTAGTGGCGATGAAAAATGGATTTATTTAAAGAATCCTAAACGGAAAAAATCATGGGTTAATCTGGGACAACAATCAACATCGACTGCAAAACGAGATCGATTCGGCAAGAAGACAATGCTGTGTGTTTGGTGAGAGCAGAAAGACAACAAATGCTCAATTTGAACCATGCATTCATCGAGAAACGACCAGAATGGGCCAGAAGACACGGCACGGCACGGAAGACACGGCAAGGTAATTTTGCTCCATGACAATGGACCTGCACACAAAGCAAAATCGGCTCAAAGCTGGCTCCTTCCGGCTCCTTCCGACTACCATTTGTTTTGGTCGATGGGACACGCATTGGCTGAGCAGCACTTTGATTCCTACGAGGAGGTCGAAAATTGGTTGTCTGATTTGTTTGCTTTAAAAGACGAACAATTTTATTGTCGTGGTATTCACAAATTACCAGAAAGGTGGTCAAAATGTGTAGAAAACAATGGCTAATACTTTGAATAAAATAATTTTACTTTCCCATTAATTATTGGTGTTTTATTTTCAAAAAAAAATTTCTTGGAATATAAAAACGAACTCGAGTGTGCAATTTGCATTCACCTGTACTTAAAGTCTATTTTTGCTTATCTCAGCCTCTGGCTGGAGCGGCGATCGGTGATTAGATATTTTGTTTTTCACGGCTACGGGACGGCGGCTGCTTGTGGGAACGGCGGCTGCTTGTGGGAACGGCGGCTGCTTGTGGGAACGGCGGCTGTTCATCATAACAATACCTATAACAGAACACCAATTATATTCAAAGTAAAGTGCGTAAAATTCGAATGTCTATCGAAATTCAGTGCGTCCATCTGTCAGTTTTACTAATTTTATTGAAAAAACAGCCAGAGTTGTGAACTATTACATCTGTCTTTTCTGACTGTTTTTAAGTGCGAATTCCAGATTTTCAAAAAACTAGTTTGGGAGCATGAGTTGATTGTTGGCGCATTGGTTACTTTCATAGCAATGAAAAGTGTGAATAATTTCCAATTACGAAAGCAGACTTGGTGCACGTTACAAACTGTGTACGTGAGCTCCTGTTTCACATCTTTGAATGTTCATTTCGCATTAATTCAAGTGACTAATCTTTCACAGCCGCCGTGGCGTAGTGGGTAGAGTTCAACGCTCACACGCCGAAGGGTCTAGGTTCCATTCACGGCTGAACACCTCGAATTTTTCATGACATTACATCTTTCGAGCTGCTGACAACACTCAAAGAGTCATAACTGTCTAAGAAAGCTTCTCAAATTTCGCTGTTCGGAGTCTGCAAGAAACTCTAGGTCCCTTCTACTGGTGAGAGCGCGCACAAGCAAACAGCAGCGCGCACAACACGAGTAGTTGGTGAGCAAGCTAGGCCCTGGCCCCCTGTGGACTGTCGCGCCAACAGTTATTGTTATTATAATCTTTCACAGAGCATTCATCATCAAAGTTCAACGTTGGAGAAGACCATAAACTGTAAATTCCATCGGTGCCATTAACTTTCAATTTTCAGAATCAAGCATACACTCCTATTCCCATCGGTCTTATCAAAGTGCATTTACCGGCTTAACATACGATTCAGCCTTTTAATGAATTAATTGACATACGAGCCTAGGGACTATTTCGCTTGTGTTGCCCGTGATATTGTTATCAGGCGGAAGGGAAGGGTTACTCAGTCACTGAGCGCCCTTTGAGCCTAGGGACTCGTACGAGCCTAGGGACTACTTCGCTTGTGTTGCCCGTGATATTGTTATCAGGCGACTGGAAGGGTCACTCAGTTACTCAGCGCCCTTTGAGCGAGGTTAGCTATTCGAAATAATGGGTGCTGTTAGAATATATGCATTCCTGATCAGTCCTTGAATTAAGTATGTAGCCTTCGGCATGTAAGTCTCCTTACTTACGTCCCCATTCTACAAATCAGAGAATTGTCGATTTCGAATTGACATCTTTCTAGTTCATTGACTGTCGAATTGAAAAAAGTTTTTACAAGCGTTTGTGAAACAGTTCTTTGCCGAAAATTGTGTGTACTTATAGGCACTCTCTCATAGATTGTGGCAGTCATTTTTTCAAACGAATCAAACGTGTTTTAATTTGCGTGTTTCTTACCCAAATCTGAAAAGCATGAAGAATAATTTGTAACAAATACTGAATCACTCTTCTTATCTCTTCATGTTGCTTCTTTTAATCATTTATATGAGTAGCGCCCGTAGAACCATGCTGACGTGTTAGAAACACATGAAGGCTAAGAGCAAATATGATAAAACTCTGGAAAAAAAGCGTTTTACTCAAGATTTAAATGACATCACCACCACGGCTTTTCAATAATTAACAAATTAGTTCGGTCTGTTTTCAAAAGATGGCGCAACCTGCAAGTTGTGAGTGATCGTGGAAGCGATTGTCATCTTTATTGGAAATGTGTGACACTTTTTAGCAACAAAGAGTGTGCATAAGAGTTTGGTTTAGACACAAATCTTTTCTGCCTCTTTGAATAATCTAGATCTGTCTTACATATGAAGCTTTGCGGGAATGTTTTGATTATCTTTTCATTACGATAAAAAATTGAACTGAAGCTCATCAAATGCTTGTGGAAGTGTGTGGTAAATCAGCTACAACGAATAAATCAAGTCTTTCTGTTTCGATGTTTCAAAAGTTAATTTTAGTGTCAAGGCAAGGAGCATCTTGATGAGTCTAGGAAAGTTTTAAGATGAAGAATTGGAGGCTTGAATGAAGACTATTGTTAATTGCAAAGGGAGCAAACAGAATCGTTGGGAATGATCCAGCGAACAAGTCCCTTTGCTTCAAGAAATTTGGATTAATTCAAAAGTAGCAGTTGAAACTGAGAGATGTCAGAAGGCGATTTTGACCTAGGAACTGCTTCTTGAAAGCAAGGCATTTCTGCACCGGATGGTGATTGTAGAAGAGAAATGAATAAAGTACGATGACCTCAAGAAAAAAGAATACTGTGAAAAGCGTGGTGATCCTATTCCGTTATCGTCTACCTCGACGCCAAAGAAAAACATACATTGTTGAAGGGTAATGCTTTGCTCTTTAACAGTGCATGTTTTTCTTTCTTCTTCTTCTTGTTGCGGCGCTACAGTCCGGGGTGGACCTGGGCCTCAACCAACATGCCTCTCCAGCCAGCACGATCTTTCGCCAGCTGCCCCCAGTTGCGCATTTCAAGTTGGTTGAGGTCTTTCTTCACTTGTGTGGGCCACTTAGGCTAGGTCGTCCTCTTTTGCGTTGTCCTAACGGCTCGGACTCAAAGACTTTTCGGGCCGAAGCAGTGGTGCCGATATGCTCTATATGGCCTAGCCATCAGGAGCATTGTATCCGAAGACGCTTCACCAGACGCATGTCGCTGTACAACCTAAGCCCAGGTCGTTCTCTGTTGCGTTGTCCCAATAGCTCAGATTCAAAGACTTTTAGCGCCGAAGGAATGGTGCCCATACGCTCTTTATGTTGGTGCCCATACGCTCTATATGTTGGTGCCCATACGCTCTCTCTTAAGCGTTGTATCCGTAGACGCTTGACCAGGCACATTTCGCTGTACAGCCCATAGAGTTCGTACGCAAAACTTTTCTCTCGAAGAGACTAAGAGCTTCCTCATCCTCCTTTGCTAACGTCCAAGATTCCGCGCCAAAAAGTAGGACGGGGATGATCAAGCTGTTATATATAGCGAGCTTAGTCCTTCGAGAGAGGGCTTCATTACTCAATTGTCTCTCGAGCCCATAGAAACAGCGATTGGCAAGAGTTATTCAGCGTTCGATTTCGGTACTGATGTTGTGGTCCCTGTTTACCGCGGAGCCGAAATAGACGAACTCCTTGACTACCTCCAAGTTTCTGCTGCCCAGTGTGACGTTCTGTCCGAGACGTCGATGTTGTGTGTCCTTCCTTGATGACAGCATGTACTTAGTTTTGCCTCCATTTATCGCCAGACCTATTTTAGCCGCTTGCTCTTTAATGTCAGCAAACGCTTCATTAATGGCTCGCTGTGTTTGTCCAATCACGTCAATGTCATCAGCGTAAACTATCAATTGAACGGACTTCTGGGAGATCGTGCCTCTGGTGTTGACTTGTGAGTTACGCACGAACTTCTCGAGGATGATGTTAAAGAAGTCACATGACAGTGTGTCGCCTTGTCTAAAACCTTTTTTGACATTGAAGGTTTCGGTGAGTTGGTTACCGACCTCGACGGAGAAGCGAGAGTTCTCCATCGTCATCCTACACAATCTGACGAGTTTGGTAGGAATGCCAAAACTAGACATGGCACTGTATAGCTCGTCTCTATGGACACTGTCATATGCGGCCTTAAAATCGACGAATAGGTGGTGGGTGTCGATTTGCACTTCTTGGGTCTTTTCCAGGATCTGCTGCAATGTTAAGATCTGGTCTATTGTGGACTTCCCTGTGGACGGCAGAGAGGATCTTGTATGCGATGTTGAGGGGACTAACCCTCGGTAGTTGGCGCAGTCAAAGGGGCCTCCTTTCTTGTGGCGTTGTCAAAGGTGTCTCCTTTTTTGTGAAAAGGGCAAACGACGCTGAGATTCCACTCATCGGGCATGCTTTCCTCCGACCATGTCTTACAGATGAGCTGAGGCATGCGCCCAACCAGGTCGTCTCCAGCTACTTTAAATAATTCTTCGGATAGTCCGTCTGCTCCAGCAGCTTTGTTCTACTTCAGCTTGAATAGTATTATCTTCACCTCGTCTAAGTTGGGGGGACGGAATTCTTGTATATCATCGTTTAAATTGAGTGGAACACTCTGCCTAACAGCAGGATTTGGGCCGTCATCGCCGTTAAGGAGTCTACAGAAACGATCATTCCAGATTCTCAGCACAGACTGCGACTCTACTATGAGTTGTCCGTTTTGGTCCCGTCAGGCTTCGGTCCGAACCTTGTGTCCTCCAGATAGTTGTATAACCTTTCGATAGAACTTTCGGACTTTATCTCTGCCATAACACCTTTCTACTTAATCGACTGCGCGCTTCTCATGCTCCTTCTATTTTCTTCTGAGAAGCCGGTGCTCTTCCTTTCTCCTCTGTTCGTAGAGCTCATGAATCTTTCACTAATCATCAAATTGTCGCTGCGAATTTATTCAGTAATTTCGATATTTTCATGAACCGAGCAACGTCTGCAAATTATAAAAATTTTTTACCGAAATTCGGGGTCGGTGACTGTAGATTTAGGAGCGTTAACTCTAATTTTCGGTCTAGATTTCGCCCTAGTAGCCCTAGTAGCAGTAATAAGTTCGGCGCAAAAATTTCAGTCTACTACTACGACGGGACGATCGAAATGTCGCAAATAGTACTCCAGATTAGACTCCGTGGTAAACGATCGGAATCAGTCTATTCCACGGTCCAAGTACTGGGAATCGGCCAGACGCGTATTTAGACTAAAGTTTTTAGTTAACAAGCCACACAAGACCAAGCTGACTCATGAATTGAACTCGATTGACCATTTGAAGCGACGTAAGTACTCCGACTGGAAGAAGAAATCAATAACGAAACCCATTGTCATTGGGTTCGTCAATAAGCACATGGCACCACCACTTCATCTACAAAAAATAGCTCTTTGTCGGTGGCGTTGTTGGGCCTATTTTTTTCTTCGAGAATAACGATCTTCCCGTTACTGTGAACGGTCAGTGTTTCTTGCCACGAACTGAATACAGTAAATGGCGAATACCAGACCGTCCTCGGCGAGTTAAACTGCACAAACATCATGTTTCGTAATGCGCTTCAACATCACAACAACACGGTCTTGCAAAATAAGCTCAGAACAATAAGGCTGGGACCAGATACCTACAAGAAAATCAACGAGATTATGGGAAAAAGGAAGAAAAAAAGGAACCAACCTTAAAGACAAACGGAGGAGATGCGACCTCCCCAGAGGAAAAAGCAAGATTTTTCGCATCTCACTTTTAGAACAGTTTCAAGTCAAAACCGGAAGATCATGGCTGAAATCAGAGACTACGTCAGCAGAATCCAACACCCAAGTGCACCCACAGTCACCTCCACCAAAGACAACCCAGCTCACAACCCGACGGACAACCAGTCGCCTGCAACGTCAGAGGAAATGGAGTACATCATCCAGGGAAGTGCGGGAAAAAAATCGGCCGGACGAGACAAAATTTCAAACTTTGTCCCTAAACGGGTGCCACACATCGTTATGATACTCCTGACCATTATCATTAACAACTGCTGCTTTCCAATCAGATGGAAAGTGGCAAGGATTGTTGCGATTCCCAAGGAAGGGGGCGCTTACAACGTGGTAGGATACAGACCCATATCGCTGTCAAACAATATGAGCAAATTCCTAGAAAGTGCAGAAAATTAAGCAACACTGCGCGGAGTCAAACATCATTCCAGACATCCAATTCGGATTCCGGGAAAACACTCGACTCTGCATACCCTGATCACGATGATCACCAAGTCACCGAAGCCCACTTCTTGGATATCGAGAAAGCCTTCAAAGCAATTCGGATAGAGTGACTCATTTTCAAACTCAAATTTGAGATTTCCCTCTAACCTCATTGTGATCATCCACAGTTTTCTTCACGCCGAGACAGTCCGCTGGGGACCATCGCCTAGCTTCATCATCAACTACTCGTGTTGTGCGCGTTATTGTTCCCTCCCTTCCGAGTAGAAGGGACCTACACTTTTTTGCCGCCTCCGAACGGCGAAATTTGAGAAACTTTCTTAGACAGATACTACTCTTTGAGTGTTGTCAGCAGCTCCAAAGTGGTGGTGCCGTGGAAAATTCGAGTTGTTCAGCCGGGAATCGAACCTAGACCCTTCGGCGTGTGAGCGTCGAACTCTACCCACTACAACACGGAGCCCAGGACTTAGGCCCTTGCCAAGTCATTTTGTTTCCAAATTAGAAAGAGCTAATCGTTGCTCAAAAACTTGAGTCAAAAGCTGATGTTTCTGTTGTCTCGGCGACCTCCTTGACAGACTCCCAGAAAACGAAATTTCTTAGATGCTAAAGTGGAGTGAATTGAGTGTCCCTGAATAGGATCCGTCGATCGAAATGCTTTCAAAACCCGTCTCGATCCACAAATTTAATGAAGATGAGAAGTTTTCACCCTTTGTGCCAACCGCATTCCGCCTAAGGCGTAAAGCCACCACAGCCAGGAATTTTCGCAAACATGATCGCGACCTTTTTATGAATATTCACATTAAATGAGGAAAGTAAACAAGTTCGCCATCAGCGCGCCTCGAAAGTCCATAAACTGCGGCACCCGGCACGAACTTTCAGTATGCGCCAAACTTTATGAGACGGAGCCAACTAATTGATGAGTGTGTACTTCAAAGTGTCGCCTCGTTTCATTAAACGCCGGCGCCTTTGTAAACCAGTTCCAATTAATCGCGCATTCCCCAAGCAGTCGCTCTGTTCTGTTCGGCCCCAGCCGAAATCCCATCATGATCGTCGAAATTATTCCGTCCATGTTCTCGGTTTTCGGAAAATTAACATACAAAGATTCGCAAGGGTATCATTCTGCTCTCGCTACTAGTGAATTTCGTCTGCTCACTAATTAAATCAGCGCCCTCATCTAACCAATTTCACATCTCGCACGATCAGCGACGCCACTGCCCAAAAAAGAAAGAAGAGAACGAGGCACAGCAGCGGCATCAACTTAAGCATTTTCGTTTTATGACACCAATCACCCATGGTGAATCCGTGGAACGGATGTTTGTCGATGGTGGTTCCTGGTATCGGACAAAAGCATCATCAGCCCCATCACAATGGGGCTGGAATCATAAAAAACGAGCCACACATGTGCGCCAGCTTAATTGACAACACACAAAAGCTCTCCTCTGTGGGTCTGACACAAAGGACAGGCGGACACGCAAACGCACACAAGCGGCCGCGTCAGCGGCGGGCATGCCTTAATTTTAATTGAACAGTGCGGCGTAACGACGACACGGCCACGGAGCCAATTTGAATTCAAAGAAAAATCAATCTTTGGGAAATACCTGGGAATCTAATTGCGAGGCGCCCGTGGTGGCGAAAATATTATGCGCGCGAGGGGCGTGCCGGGAGAAACCTAGAAACCTATCACGATCCGCAGCCGACGTCAAGCTCTCGAGATCCCATGAATTTTAATCTATTCATGCAGGTCAACAACTACTTAAGTTGCGCCGGCTCCTCGTCGTGCCCGCACTGCGGAGTGGGTATGTGTTGACTACGGCTACTATTTACGGCAGCGCTCCGCTGGAGTGGCTCATTAATAATTTCCTACTAGACTATCATGCCCATAGAGAGTGTGGTCGGTCACACACAATCTAAATCCGATCCAAAACGCGTTGCTGAATTAATTTATCACCACCGCATTCGAATAATAAAACGAGTCTGCGCCGCATGCCTGGTTGGCGCGGCAGTTCGTTTGGCCGGTCGGTCGGTCGGTACTTCTCCTCCGGCGATCCCCTTGTAAACACTCGCACGAACACTAATCGCACAACGCGATCTCTCGCGCGCGTTCAGACCGTGGGAAACAAACTCGTGCCGAGCAGTTAAAGTGGGGTCTGAATAGATCGTTTTTTTTTTCTCTCCTTTTCTGTCTCCTCTGTTTCTGCCTCGCATTGCAATCTTTCTTGCCGGGCCGGCTCTGGCTGTGGGGCAGCCCCCTCTGCTGCCCTATTTCCGCCGCACGGATCAGTGATCTGGTGATCTTTGGAGTGAAGTTTGGGGCAAGGCACTCGTTGTCGTTGTCTGTTGCTGTCAGTTGTGCTGATGCTGAGAAATGTTGACGGTGATTGTAAAAATGGCTCGTGTGGTCTCTCTGATCTCGCGCTGGCGGTGGGGGCAGGGCTCGGGTGGGACTGGTTGAATGGCTGAAATGAGATATTATACAGGCACGGGCGCAGCGCCAATTGACAACTGTCGTTAGCTTTCATGCTCAATGAGTCAGTGAATGGAATCCGTGAGGTTTTGAACTTCTGCCTTCTCTCCGGCTGTGGGTACGCGTCTACGGCGAGACTGTCGATCAAGATCGGTTCTAGTCGATGTAATGCATCTGCTTTGTTTTTTTTTTTTTTTTTTTCAAATTTTCTCTGATGAAGGCTACTTGCGAGTGTAGATTTGGGACTTTTGCCTCGTGCTTGAGGTATTTGGAAATCCGGGTTCTTTTGCGTCAGAGACCGCAAGTATGTGACTCATTATTTATGCACAACTTGAGTAAACGGACCTAGCGAGATGATTCGAGACGATTTACACGGTTTAAGGCAGTCACGGCAATTATGTTTGTGCAGGTATTTGAACCGGGTGGATTATCGAGATGATCGCACAGATAAGGTTGGCGTATTATGAATGTATGACACAGCTCGGGGAATTAGGTAAGTATTCAAACGAGGTTAGCGGGTTTACAGGAGTGGCTAGCATTGCCTTGATACAATTTAATTTTGCTTTGAATGGAAGAGTTATATTCGAATAGATGACCTTTCGTCCAATGGAACAAACACCTCAGTAGTTGCGGGCACAGTTCCGTAAAGTGTAATCATTCTGAATTGAACTAAGTTATATATGGAGCCACAGTTCACAGGGATTCGGGGAGTTGCTCCCTCTTCTGCCCGCATTTGAATATTCAATGCTGTCTCCAACTTTAAAGGAAGAAGCATGAGACGCAAGTTTGTTAGCCACTTTGTGCACGGGTGTTTTTGAGAAAGGGCGCGTCAATTTTAAATTTTATGTAAGTTAAACAAAAATTGATTAAAATATGAGAGAAATTGTATTTTGTGTTGAAGGACAGTTATTGGCAATTATGCAAACAATTCAAATTCCTTAACATGACACCCTCCGGCACGTTTGCAGAAGTCCAGTCGTTTAACCCAATTTTTGTTGCATTGAGCAAAATTTTGCTTACTCCATGTTCAATATTTGCTTTGAGCTAATTTTTCATTGCCTGATATGGATCAGAGACCTCACGCAGAAAGGGCGTTAAATCAAATGAACGAGGCCTCCATGCGACGGATCCATTTATTTTAACAACGCGCTCACCAAAAACTCTTTCTTCTTCTTCCTCTTTTTCAGTCCGAGGTGGATTTGGGCATCAAAAAACAATGCTACCCAGTTGGCACGTGCTGCAGCTTGCTGCCTCCACGTCCGCACGCCTAGTTGGTTGAGGTTCTTCTTCATCGAGTCTGAGAGTGTCTCCTATTGCGTGGCCCCGCTGGTTTCAAGTTAAAAGCTTTTCGAGTTAAAGGAGAACTGCCCATGCGCTCTTTATGACAATATCATCTCAGGTCTTGAATTTGAAGGCGATTGACTAAGCTCAAGTTGCTCTATAGCTCGTACCGGTCTCGATAGAATCTGAGGTAAATCAAGCTGCAGGACTTTTCCCTCAAAACCACCAAGAAATTCTTCGTCTGCTTTGGAATTCGTTCTGGCTTATGCCCTGTTAGTTTACTACTTCGAAAGAGGACAACAACTATTAATTCTAAATCAGCGGTAGTGCTGAAGCTGTATATATTGTTCACTTGGGAGCCGAGGTAAACGAAGCCCGTCACACCCTCAAAAACTGCATTTTATGACGTTTCAGCCGATTCGCCAGTAGTTTTCTGGTTTTGCTTTTATTCTCTTTTAATGTCGTGTCGCTTTCGTTTCAAAATTAGGAAAAGCCTTATTGACGGCTCGCTTGCTTCCGCAAACTGTTTATCACATGTGCTTATGACACAATCCTGTTAAAACGACTTATTGCCCAAGTCGAAAAGTTGCCATTGAGGACAAAATTAACCCTTTAACGTGGCGTGATAGAGATTTTCTTTCACACTGCGTGGCGGGGCGGTTAGAATCATCAGCAGAAAAGTGGTTCAATGATACACCTGAAATTTAGTCTACACTAAGCAGTGATTTTTTTGGAATGCAAGGACGCCTGCTGAAGTATAATTGGCTAAGTGCTGGCCCAAAAAAGCCCCAAACAAAGAATATGCTCGCTGAACATGGCATAACACGGCGAGCATTAAGGCCAACGAATACATCAAAATCGCAATTTTTCGCCAACAGCAAGCGACTCGCGAAACAGCACTTAAATGGAGAAAAATCTGCAAGTAAGAGAAAGTTCGTCGAGCAAAAGCAAGTTC
Source organism: Eristalinus aeneus (assembly GCA_955652365.1). Classification (NCBI taxonomy): domain Eukaryota; kingdom Metazoa; phylum Arthropoda; class Insecta; order Diptera; family Syrphidae; genus Eristalinus; species Eristalinus aeneus. The sequence continues at coordinate 26,937,503 of OY019130.1, read as the reverse complement.
GGCGAGCACCAGCAAGTTCGTCAAGCACGAGCAACATCGTCGAGCTCAAGAAATATCAGAGGTCATGAGTAAATTTAACGAGCACGAGCAAGTTCGCTGAGCACAAGCAAGTTCGGCGAGAACAAAAAAGTTCGTCGAGCACGAGCAAGTTCGGCGAGCACGAGCAAGTTCGCCGAGCACAAGCAAATTCGGCGAGAACAAAAAAGTTCGTCGAGCACGAACAAGTTCGGAGAGCACGAGTAAGTTCAACGAGCTTGAGCAAGTTCGCTGAGCACAAGCAAGTTCGGCGAGAACAAAAAAGTTCGTCGAGCACGAACAAGTTCGGAGAGCACGAGTAAGTTCAACGAGCACGAGCAAGTTCGCTGAGCACAAGCAAGTTCGGCGAGAACAAAAATGTTCGTCGAGCACGAACAAGTTCGGCGAGCACGAGTAAGTTCAACGAACACGAGCAAGTTCGCTGAGCACAAGCAAGGTAAGAACAAAAAAGTTCGTCGAGCACGAGCAAGTTCGGCGAGAACGGGTAAATTCAACGAGCACGAGCAAGTTCAACGAGCACGAGCAAGCTCGCTGAGCACTAGCAAGTTCGGCGAGAACAAAAAAGTTCGTCGAGTACGAACAAGTTCGGCGAGCACGAGTAAGTTCAACGAGCACGAGCAAGTTCGCTGAGCACAAGCAAGTTCGGCGAGAACAAAAAAGTTCGTAGAGCACGAACAAGTTCGGCGAGCACGAGTAAGTTCAACGAGCACGAGCAAGTTCGCTGAGCACAAGCAAGTTCGGCGAGAACAAGAAAGTTCGTCTTGGAGTGAACTACGATCTCGGTTGAATTCACCATACCATCGATTAACACTGGTTCAACTTCATCGCCAAAGATTGAATTGAGTTCATCGATGCACTGTTGTTGAGTTAATCCACGTCGAAAATCTGAAAAAATAATCGCAAGAAATTTTCACGATTTAATTCCATTTTTTGGGTGAAATTAATCTTTTAAGTTACTGTCAACAACACAAATAGCTCTCGAAAGTCACAATGTACTGAGTAAGTATAACCTCAAAAATGTTAAACTTTACGATAGAGCTGGCAGTTGCCAGTTTGCAACACTAGGGTTGAACAATAATAATAATTGTTGGCGCTACAGTCCAAAGGGGGACCAGGGCCTAGCTTGCTCATCAACTACTCGTGTTTTGCGCGCTACTGTTCTCTCACGAGTAGAAGGGACCTACAGTTTTTTGCCGACTCCGAACGGCGAAATTTGAGAAGCTTTCTTAGACAGTTATTACTCTTTGAGTGTTGTCAGCAGCTCGAAAGTGGTGGTGCCGTGAAAAATTCGAGGTGTTCAGCCGGGAATCGAACCTAGACCCTTCGGCGTGTGAGCGTCGCACTCTACCCACTACGCCACGGCGACCACGGGTTGAACAATTCCGAAATATAAAAGGCAACCTTCGTATCTTCCTTAAGTTGCTCGAGTAACATTTTTCACGAAACATAATAAAGCTGAACGATTTGGTGACAAAGTTTTCAATGAAAACTTCCTAAACGAAATTGTACAAAAATGGGCGTAGATGCTGAAAAAAAATCAAATCTTACTGTTATTCACACTTTTACTGGCCGTCTCCTCCAGTGCCAAATGGCACCAAAATCACCACCTCCGACCAGCAAAAGGGATTCTTCCAAAGCCCCTTCATCAGAAAAAGCCTTGTTTCTAGAACTGTAAGCCTCTTCTTTTAGTTTAAGAGCTCCTTGCGCTTGCTTTGCCTTTCATTTCCGTGTGGAACTTCTATCTTGCATTTCTGCTCCCATTTCGCAGTCACACCTGTTGCAGCGCCCCGCGCACATTGAAACCTGTGTTTGACCTTGTCGAATCGTGTTATTAGGTGGCAGCACTTCAACTGTCTGGTGCACTGGACCTTCACCACACAGCGCCGACCATCGCACGTCGCTAATAGCGAACTTTTGACTCCTGTTCCCATTAATTACCACACCACACACTGGCCGACAGTTGAAGGCAACAACAACACGAAAAACATAAAGCCGCAGCCAGTTATCGGATATGTCCACTTAAATCAGCGTCGATAGGTGAACTTACTACGCCCTGCGGCTAACTGGCCCGTCATGTGTATGTCTTCCTTCTCAACGCTCGCTGCTTATTTGTCTTGATCTGTGATCTCGGACCGGACAATTGTGCTCTTCAAGTTGTTGCTGCAATTAACCCGTACTTCTGTTGGGCTGCACTGCAATTACAGGCGTTTCAGATCTGTATCCCTTCGCGTCAGTGGGTTTTTCGGTTGTCCGATGTGCGTGCACTGTGCACCGGAACACCAGGACTTGTGGCGGCTGCGGCGCGGCAATAATGGCAGTTATTAAGTGTTGATTGTGATTAAATTAAAATAAGTACCTAACTTATGCTCAAATCTGTTTTTCATTTATTTTAATGACGATTGGGCTTTGTGCGTTGGGGCATCTTGTTATGTGGACCGGATGCAGCGCCGGATGTTTTATGGCACCAATTTGTGGTGGCCTTGTGGGTCTGAAGAACTAATGTGTGGAGTGCCCTTGATGTCGCTTCCACTGGCAGTGCCAGTGCCACTGCCACTCTCTCAACTGATTGCCTTGCGTTCGTCGAGGTGAATGAAGGGCAGGCGACAAGCGTGAGAATTGAAGTTTTGAAAGTGCATGTGACGGCCTTTTCGGATTCATGGGGTGTTCAGAAAATTCATTTTTGGTTTTGGCTTGGCTTTGCCCATTTAAATTATTTCTTGGAGGAGTTTTAATAACTTTGCTCATGAAATTGATCATTGGAAGATTTTTCATTGGATCAATACTCGATAAAGAGTTCAAGGATTAGATGCCATCAAGTGGATTGTAGGTGTATACTAGGCGGTGTATACCCGCTAGAAAAACGACCTTAAAACATGTATTTCGATTTCCACCAGAAACACAAAAATTATTTGAGAAAGTTTAAGCTCGTAAGAAATTGCAGGAGGCACATGCGTCGCAAGGTTAATTTTGATTCAATCAATTGTGTGACCTGCTGACTTCAAAAATTAAATCAATTTGCCTCGATAGACGATACGATCTATACAGCTAGGAGCACAGAAAACCCAACTAAATGCTGACAAACCAAGGCGTGTGGAAAGAGAAAACTGGTTTCACCGCAGACCAGTTGAACGTAACGTAAAGTGCAACGCATCAGATTGGCAAACACTCCCTGTAAACCTCTTCTGCTCAGACACGACAATTTTGCTTTAAGAAATGCTAATTTGAAAGATCCTCAACAAAAAGGATTGGAAAAGGTTCAAATTCAATGTGGCTCCTGGCACTCACTTACACCCCAAAATGGAACCAATCTTTGCACAATGTCGGAGAAAGGAAAATCGATGCGCTTGGTATATCAAAAGCATTTGACAAAATCCCCAATTCCGCTGTTAGGCAGATTGTTCCACTCAATTTGGACGACGATAGACAAGAACTTCTTCCCCCCTACATAGACGAGGTGAAGACAACAATATTCAAGCTGAAGTCGAACAAAGCTGCTGGAGCGCCGGACTGTCCGCAGAACTATTTAAAGCAGCTGGAGATGACCTGGCTGGGCGCATAAACTAGCCCATCTCTAGGATACGGTCTGAGGAAAGTATGCCCGAAGAGTAGAATCTCAGCGTCGTTTCCCGGTCCACAAGAAAGGAGACCCATTTGACTGCGCTGAATTCCGAGGGATTAGTCTCCCTAACATCGCATACAAGATAAACTCCGCCGTATTGTGTGAGCGTCTGAAACCTTTTGTCCATGACTCGATAGGCCCCTATCAGTGTGGTTTCAGGCCAGGGAAGTCCACAATAGAACAGATATCCACTTAACAGCAGATCCTGGAAAAGACCCAAGAAGTGCAAATCGACACTGATCACCTTTTTGTCGATTTTAAAGTATAAGAGTGTACATAGGGACGGGCTGTACAGTGCCATGTCTAATTTTGTCATTCCTACAAAATTCGTCAGATTGTGTAGGATGACGATGGAGAACTCTCGCTTCTACGTCAAGGTCGACAACCAACTCACCGATACCTTCAATGTCCAAAAAGGTTTTAGACAAGGCAACGCACTGTCTTGTGACTTCTTTAACATCATCCTCGAGAAGATCGTGCGTAACTCACAAGTCAACACCAGAGGCACGATCTTCCAGAAGTCAGTTCAATTGCTAGCTTACGCTGACGACATTGTCGTGATTGGACGAACACAGCGAGCCGTTAATGAGGCGTTTGCTGGCATTGAAGCGGAAGCGGCTAAAATGGGTCTGGCGGTAAATGAGGGAACAAAGTACATGCTGTCATCAAGGAAGGACACACAACATCGACGTCTCGGACGGAGCGTTACACTAGGCAGCAGACACTTCGAGGTAGTCTAGGACTTCGACTACCTCGGCTCCGCGGTAAACAGGGACAACAACATCAGTACCCAAATCAAACGGAGAATAACTCTTGCCAATCGCTGTTTCTTTGGGCTCAAGAGGCAATTGAGTAATGAAGCCCTCTATCGAAGGACTAAGCTCGCTTTATACAATTGCTTGATCATCCCCGTCCTACTTAATGGCGTGGAATCTTGGACGTTAGCAGAGGAGGATGAGGAAGCCCTTAGTCTTTTCGAGAGAAAAGTTTTGTGTGCGATTTTTGGTCCTGTTTGCGTTGATGGCATCTGGAGGAGAAGATTTAATGACAAACTCTATAGGCTGTACAGCGACATGCGCCTGGTCAATCGTCTACGGATACAGCGCTTAAGATGCCTAGGCCATGTAGAACGTATGGACACCAATGCCCCGGCCCGAAAAGTCTTTGAATCCGAGCCTTTGGGACAACGCAACAGAGGATGACCTAGGCTAAGATGGCTCACACAAGTGGAGAAGAACCTCAACCAACTTGGAGTGCGCGACTGGAGACAGCGGGCGAATGATCGTGCTGGCTGGAGAAGCATGTTGGTTGAGGCCCAGGTCCACCCCGGACTCTAGCGCCACAAGAAGAAGCAGAAGATGGCTAGGACATGTGGAACGTATGGACACCACTGCTCTGGCCCGAAAAGTCTTTGAATCCGAGCCTTTGGGACAACGCAACAGAGGATGACCTAGGCTAAGATGGCTCACACAAGTGGAGAAGGACCTCAACCAACTTGGAGTGCGCGACTGGAGACAGCGGGAGAAAGATCGTGCTGGCTGGAGAAGCATGTTGGTTGAGGCCCAGGTCCACCCCGGACTGTAGCTCCACAAGAAGAAGAAGGCATCTGGCTCTCTTATCGAAAATGCGTGCTTTAGGCGTCGTTGAATCTCTTCTTCAATGGATTAGAAATAACCTTTCGAACCGTTCAATACAAGTTGTATTGGGTGGGTTAAAGTCTGAAGCATATTAACGCTGGTGTTCCCCAGGGCTCCGTGCTGTCTCCGCCGCTCTTTCTCATTTTTATAAATGATCTCCTGTCTGTCGTTTCCAATCCTATACACTCCTCACAGTCATATACGGGAGCATTAAAATTATTAAATTCCGATCTTGACAGCATAATTGATTGTGGTAAAAAGGACAGAGTTGAACTTAATGCTTCCAAAATCCGAAGTTGTCTACTGTCACTCAAGCGGGCCCAACATAGCCAGCCACTATCCTTTCCCTCTGTTCCTCTATGCCTTCGACCCGTGCTGTGACTTAATTCCAGTCACTAAAAAGTATAAACAATCCCTTTAGCGCGTCAATTTAATAATATTAATTATTGGCGGTACAGTTCAAAGGGGGACCAGGGCCTAGATTGCTCATCAACTACTCGTGTTGTGCGCGCTACTGTTCTCTCACGAATAGAAGGGACCTATAGTTTTGTGCCGACTCCGAACGGCGAAATTGGAGTAGCTTTCTTAGACAGTTATTACTCTTCGAGTGTTGTCAGCAGCTTGAAAGAGGTGGTGCCGCGAAAAATTCAAGGTTTTCAGCCGGGAATCGAACCTAGACCCTTCGGCGTGTGATCGTTGCACTCTACCCACTTCGCCACGGCGACCACAACCTTATATTATGACTTTAAAAATATCTCGAGATTTTATGGCTGACGGCCTTATTCCAAAGTGAAATTAAAAATTAGAAAAACGCAGACACCCGAAGTGAGTAGATTTCTTAGTACTTTGCATCATTACTTCAGATGACTTTTCCACTCCTCACTAGCAACTGTGCATTTATCCCGCGCTTAGCTGCGTTATGGCCAGTCCTCCTAGGAGAGAGTATCTTGTCAAACTGTTGGTGTACGACTTTGTAGTTTTGAGAGTATTTCGATTGGAGGCGTCTTTTATGGGTTAAATCTTGATTCAAACAGTGTTTATTTCTGTCCTCAAAGAAAGATAAATAAATTTTACGTTTTATAGCAAAATATTCAAAAATATTCAATAAAATAGCGCCTTCTCCACACCGTGCTGTGCATGTGTAATTTTCTCGCAATCCCTTAGCTCATCTAACGGTCGTCCCTTTCCAACACTAACTTCACTGCATTTATAGCTTTAAAAAAAAAATCACATTTTTCGTAAGCCCACATTCCAACAGACGCCTATTCTCCCTCACCGCCATCATCGCCGCAGCATTTTGAACCGTTGCATCATATTTTAATGACATTTTAATGTCTTGCCGTGATGTGGTTTTTTCCTCCTTAACGGTTTTCTTCACCTCTGAAGTCGTATATTATGTGGCACGTGTTGGCTCTCCGTGAATTTAAGTGGCAATAAGGTAGTTAAAGCAAGGTTTCAGCTCATGTGACCAAGGCTGAGAAAATGTTTACAATGGGAAAGGTAAACTTGGTAAAACTGTTGAAATTTTGTAAAATTGTGCGCAATTGCACGAATGTACATGCGTACGTACACTATGTATATGACTTTCAAAACAATGATTTAATCCATGGCGCGTAATATTTTACTGTGTGGGATGGAGTTAGTTTTCGGGAACATGTCAATAAGGTCACCGAATAGAACAACCCTGCCTTCTCTAAATTCTTCAATAAAACAATATTCATTCCTAGCAACAACAGATCGCGCTTATAATTTGAAAACAAAAAACAAACTTTGTTACTTCATCGGAAGGGAATACTTTCTAAAGAACAATCCTCGCGTTTAACACTCCGTTGATGGTAAAGTATTATTAAAATAGGCACTTGTGGAATTCACAATTTTGCCTGGCCTTTTAGCCAGTACTAAAAATCAGGCAGCTTAAGGCCTACAAAACTAAAAATTTGGGATTGACTTTCATCATACATTAGTGGTGGAACATATTTTCTCAGTGTTGAAGATAGAGACAGAGACAGAGACAGAGACAGAAACAGAGACAGAGACAGAGACAGAGACAGAGACAGAGACAGAGACAGAGACAGAGACAGAGACAGAGACAGAGACAGAGACAGAGACAGAGACAGAGACAGAGACAGAGACAGAGACAGAGACAGAGACAGAGACAGAGACAGAGACAGAGACAGAGACAGAGACAGAGACAGAGACAGAGACAGAGACAGAGACAGAGACAGAGACAGAGACAGAGACAGAGACAGAGACAGAGACAGAGACAGAGACAGAGACAGAGACAGAGACAGAGACAGAGACAGAGACAGAGACAGAGACAGAGACAGAGACAGAGACAGAGACAGAGACAGAGACAGAGACAGAGACAGAGACAGAGACAGAGACAGAGACAGAGACAGAGACAGAGACAGAGACAGAGACAGAGACAGAGACAGAGACAGAGACAGAGACAGAGACAGAGACAGAGACAGAGACAGAGACAGAGACAGAGACAGAGACAGAGACAGAGACAGAGACAGAGACAGAGACAGAGACAGAGACAGAGACAGAGACAGAGACAGAGACAGAGACAGAGACAGAGACAGAGACAGAGACAGAGACAGAGACAGAGACAGAGACAGAGACAGAGACAGAGACAGAGACAGAGACAGAGACAGAGACAGAGACAGAGACAGAGACAGAGACAGAGACAGAGACAGAGACAGAGACAGAGACAGAGACAGAGACAGAGACAGAGACAGAGACAGAGACAGAGACAGAGACAGAGACAGAGAGTCTCTCAACTCAACTCAGAGGTTGAGTTGGAAATGTGAAATCATGGAAAACACTTTTCCACTGTTTCCTCTTTCGCAAACTGCCTTAAACGACCACAGGGTGTAGACTGCTTCATTAAATTTCATCTATAACGCCATTTATCGGAGCTGGATAAATGATCCATCCGTTCGTTTTGGGACCGTTCGTGAAAACCCGAGTGCATTCCCTGTTTGGCTCATTTTCTGAATAGAGCTAGTCCTGGATTCGGGAAAAGTTGATTTTGTAATAGCGTCGCAGCTGGATTACACGCATAGGACGGCATATGCGTGAAACTATCATGGGAGAGGTCTCTACCCGATACAATAAAAGCTCCAGCGCGAGATCAACCAACGACCAGTTATCTTTAGTCGAAAGATGTGCATGATTGCACCTCCCATGCTTTGGATATCAAGAGGGGGGAGATTTAGCTGTGTGTCAAGAGCGGAGCGAAGGGTACTAGGAAAAGCCACTGTGCCTCAAAATAGTCCTCTTTTAGACTAACGCAGGTAATCCAACAAAGCGAAATCTCCTTTAATATGTTTACCGGAGGCCAGCAAATAAGGTCTCTGTTCAAGCTTGAAAATAAAATGTAGTGAAAGGGCGAATGATTATTGGGGACTTCCTTGGTATATTTTAAGAATCCTTTCATCGTTGTAAAGATATATATATAGGTTTCTGAAAACGGATGAGGCGTAATTCTGAAGCGTCTTGTGTATTATAGGAAAGCTTGCACAATGTATAAAAAGTAAAACAATAATAGTTTTAAAAATATTATTATCTTAACAGCATTTTCTATTTTTAACGTTTTATTGGTTTGTTAGGTATGTAAATTACGAAATTTAGTATGTCTTCAAACTTGGCGTTGCTTTTCGGTGTCCAATTGTGTATTAGTTGGTAATACCAAAACACTTTGCAAGTATAAATCAATCAATTTCTCTGGGCGAACATGGTCTTGTACGCGTCATCCTACGTCTACAAGGCAAGTTGTCAACCCCCTAGAACACAGGTCAAACTGATGTACAGCTTCCAGGCAGAGTCCCCTGAATAGTCATCAAAACACCACCGTTGTGTGGTGAATCAATGCGTGCAGCAAACCCCTTTGTCCGAGCCTGGCCGTTCCCGACCTTCTTCTTCTTCTTCTTGTGGCGCTACAGTCCGGGGTGGAACTGGGCCTCAACCAACATACCTCTCCAGCCAGCACGATCTTTCGCCAGCTGTCTCCAGTTACGCACTCCAAGTTGGTTGAGGTCCTTCTCCACTTGTGTGCGCCACTTTAGTCTAGGTCGTCCTTTGTTGCGTTGTCCCAATGGCTCGGATTCAAAGACTTTTCGGGCCGAAGCAGTGGTGCCGATATGCTCTATATGGCCTAGCCATCAAGAGCGTTGTATCCGAAGACGCTTTACCAGACGCATGTCACTGTACAACTTTAGCCTAGGTCGTTCTCTGTTGCTTTGTCCCAATAGGTCAGATTCAAAAACTTTTAGCGCCGAAGCAATGGTGCCCATACGCTCTATATGTTGGTGCCCATACGCTCTCTCTTAAGCGTTGTATCCGTAGACGCTTGACCAGGCACATTTCGCTGTACAGCCCATAGAGTTCGTCATTAAATCTTCTCCTCCAGATGCCATCAACGCAAACAGGACCAAAAATCGCACGCAAAACTTTTCTCTCGAAAGACTAAGGGCTTCCTCATCCTCCTTTGCTAACGTCCAAGATTCTGCGGCATATAGTAGGACGGGGATGATCAAGCTGTTATATAAAGCTAGTTTAGTCCTTCGAGAGAGGGGTTTATTACTCAAATGCCTCTTGAGCCCAAAGAAACAGCGGTTGGCAAGAGTGATTCTGCGTTTGATTTCGGTACTGATGTTATTGTCCCTGTTTAACGCGGAGCCGAGGTATACGAAGTCCTTAACTACCTCGAAGTTTCTGCTGCCTAATGTGACGCTCCGTCCGAGACGTCGATGTTGTGTGTCCTTCCTTGATGACAGCATGTACTTCGTTTTGCCCTCATTTACCACTAGACCCATTTTAGCCGCTTCCGCTTCAATGCCAGCAAACGCCTCATTGACGGCTCGCTGTGTTCGTCCAATCACGTCAATGTCATCAGCGTAAGCTAACAGTTGAACTGACTTCTGGAAGATCGTGCCTCTGGTGCTGACTTGTGAGTTACGCACGATCTTCTTGAGGATGATTCTAAATAAGTCACATGACAGTGCGTCGCCTTGTCTAGACCTTTTTTGACTTTGAAGGTCTCGGTGAGTTCGTTACCGACCTCGACGGAGAAGCGAGAGTTCTCCATCGTCATCCTACACAATTTGACGAGTTTGGTAGGAATGCCAAAACTAGACATGGCACTGTATAGCTCGTCTCTATGCACACTGTCATATGCAGCCTTGAAATCGACGAATAGGTGGTGAGTGTCGATTTGCACTTCTTGGGTCTTTTCCAGGATCTACCGTAATGTGAAGATCTGGTCTATTGTGGACTTCCCCGGATTGAAACCACAGTGATAGGGACCTATCAGGTCATAAACAAACGGTTTCAGACGCTCACACAATACGGCAGAGAGGATCTTGTATGCGATGCTCAGGAGACTTATCCCTTGGTAGTTGGCGCAGTCAAAGGCGTCTCCTTTTTTGTGAGCCGGGCAAACGACACTGAGATTCCACTCATCGGTCATGCTTTCCTCCGACCATATCTTACAGATGAGCTGGTGCATGCGCCCAACGAGGTCATCTCCAGCTGCTTTAAATAGTTCTGCGGACAGTCCGTCCGCTCCGGCAGCTTTGTTCGACTTCAGCTTGGATATTGCTATTTTCACCTCGTCTAAGTCGGGGGGACGGAATTCTTGTCTATCATCGTCCAAATTGAGTGGAACATTCTGCCTAACAGCGGGATTTGGGTCGTCATCGCCGAATCCGTCCTTATCCGAGGCATATCAGGTTTTCTGAACTATATTATTTTTACATGGTAAGGAAGTTACCCTCACGCACAACCCACAGACTGGTAGGTCAGGCCCATTATTTAAATCCTCGGGCAGAGGAGGTCGCTGCATACATTAGTTCACCATACAAAGGGTGTTGTGATGGCTATCCAGGGGGCGCCGCGTGAGGGCTGTATGTCAACTTGACCTGTGCACTAACGAGGATTGCCTTGGCAGCTCGCCATGTTGAGCGCAATCAACGACGTTACCTCGCATGCATAGGCCCATGCCCCCCGTTCCCGACCTAGGAAAACGATTAGAGGATAAAGATTTTCTATTCTGTACTTCAAATTTGAGGCCCCTTAAGAGACCTCTGAAGAGCTTGTTGAGGCTCTGGACTGATATAAAGGAGACATTACCGCCTTCCAGGAAGCACAATGGGATCGGCGGGTAAAAGGACGATATTAAACTGCCATGTATACTAAAACGATACCTTCAGGAAGAGAAGGCGTTCTTCTTCGAATATGCATTTGTTGTTCGCGGCAGATGTACACAAAAAGTGTTTAGCTACATAAACAAACGAATCATGACAATCCGCTTCAAGGCTGAATTTGGGAACATCAACCTGTTTTGCTCTCGCTGCCCGACAGAGAGGTGCATGACAACATCAATGATGATTTCTATGATCTCCTAGAAAGAAAATGCGATCTATGTCCCAGCTATGACACGAAGTTCGTTTTAGAAGTTATCAATGCTCAGTTGGGGAAGGAGGAAATCTTTGCTGGAGTTATTGGGAAACACAGCCTGCACCACTTCACATTCGGAAATGCATTCAGGCTTTTGAATTGAGTTTCAGAGTGGAACCTCTCTGTGACTAACGTGCGATCCTCATACCTCAACGTCCCTAAAAGAACCTGGCGATCCCCTGATCAGTCAACTGTTAACCAGGTTAATAAAGTTGTGATCGACGTCAACTACTCCTCCAATATTCTCGATGTCCGAACCTTCCGAGGTGCCAACATCGACTCGAATCATTTCCTTGCTGTAGCAAAGGGAAGAACCCGGATATCGAGTAAGCAACGGAGTCGGAACAGTTCAACCGGGTTTGACGTCGGAAAGCTGCAAAAGCAAGCGATCGCTGGGACCTCTGCCAACCGAGTCTCTCTAAAACTCGCTCAGAGTTCGACGTTGCCTGCGCTTACAATAGAAAAAGAAAGTAAAGGTCAAGAAGGCGTCAAATGAGCTGATGTGCGTGGTTTGACGTCAACAAAATAAATTTGTAAATTGTCTGTAACGACTTTTAATCGACAGAAAGCTGGCCACTTCCGTTCTGATAGACTTCTGTCATCTACGTTCTATCTACCCCCGATACCTTCCTCCACTCTGCTTTCCTTAAAACAGGCGATCTGTACGACAAGCTCCGAACATCGTTGTTAGTCAATCACTGCTTCCAGCTCCCCACTGGTCGACTCGGAAGCAATACATCACAAATCATCATGAAGTTCTAATAGCTCCAAGTTAGACCATGACATAATCGGCATTCCAACTCAATTTGTCGTGACACATTCTCATCAAGGGAAGCGAGTAAACTTTCCACAAACACACGAGGCAATACCTCCTTAACCGAATTGCCAGCACTTACATTCTTCCACTGCCATGCAGTGTCACAACTTCAGTTGCTCCAATTTCCCTTTACACGACTGTGTCCCATCCTGTCCCTAATCTACACGACATCCTTTCAAACAATCTCACTCATCATGCACTAATCAGGGACGACGCATCAACATTCAACACACTTCTATTCACCTCAGGCCCACGCGTGTCCGATGCCTTTTCATGGGATTCCGACAGATCGACAACAGCCCGACCAGTTATCGTCGTCAGCTCCTTTCAGTGCGAGTCGTGGGAAAACACACAAGGTGTTGCTGAAGTGCGTCCAAAGTGCTCCCAGTCACAAGTCCTCAAAATCCGTTCCCACGATTCGGTTGCTGCTGGTTGTTGTTGTTCGCTCTCAGCACCATACGACGTGAGCCATCTGCTATTTTCACCCAATGATTGCGTGCAGGCGAACAGGATAACCTGCACGGACAGGTAAGCCCGACAGTGAGAGAGGGACAGGCAACCACCAGCAGGACACTCCTGAGTCGGAGTATAAAAGGTCTCCGTGTGTAGTGTAAGGACATCATTCTCATCCTCACAGTCGCAGTGTGCACATCCACCAAACAAGAACCGAACACGAAATGGAGAACGTTTCAAAAACCCAGTACTACTTGAAAGTGCAGAAACCGCTGTTGGAGCGTCAGCGTCGCGCCAGAATCAACAAGTGCCTGGACGCGATGAAGCTCATCGTGGCAGAGCTGCAGAAGGACGACGCAATTCTGCGCATGGACAAGGCCGACATGCTCGAGGCGACCATCATTCATCTCCGTCACATGAAGTCAGTGGCCGACCACAAGAAACAAATGCCAGTGGACAGCTTCCGGAATGGTTACGTGAACGCGGCTAATGAGGTGTCACGAGTTCTCGCCTCGACCCGCGGAATGAGCCCTCAGTTGGGAAAGGCGGTGATGACACATCTCGGCAGCCAGTTCAACCGACTTCACGAAATGTACCAGCAACAAGAGGCTGCCGTCCGTCAGCCGTTGACTGTCAGCGTCACATCAGCACCAGTTAGTCCAGCCTCATCGGGTTACCACAGCGACATGGACAGCCCTCTGTCGTCGCCTGCCGCCACCGAGAAGACCAGCGAGAAACTGTGGCGCCCTTGGTAGAGATCTGCGGCGGCGAGGGGACGTCTGTGATACAATAAAAGCTTTAATTTGCCAGAATCTGGTTGTGATAGAGAAATGTGATTTAAAGATTAAGAGACTAAAATACAATGTACAAGAAACTGAAACGGAATCTAAGCGTGTCTTACTTTGACTTGGGCTTGTGGTTGGAGGTTTTTCTGGGATTTGTTTGATGGTGGAACTTGTTTTCTTGGCGTGTGTAAGCAAGTGCGTGGTCAACTTCTTTTCTCTTGCAGTTTGCAGATTCAGTGGTGGTGACTCGCTTTTTGAAAGCAGTGTACTCTATGAATTGATTTGAATTTTCAGCACTACATGAGCGGCTTTCTATTTGTGCTTTTAAAACACCAACCTATCACTCAAAGCATTTTTACTAACGCCCACAAAACAAGGTGAACGCATCCTGAACGAGGTATGTTTGATGATGATCACGCTATGACATCGTTGGAGGTGCAGAGGGCGATTGCAAATAATTTGAAAGCGAATAAAGCAATTTGCCAATTTTGTTTGCCTTTCTACATATACTTTCTGCCTGCGTATTTTTAAGGACATTATAATAATAATAATTGTTGGCGCTACAGTCCAAAGGAGAGCCAGGGCCTAGCTTGCTCATCAACTACTCGTGTTGTGCGCGCTACTGTTCTCTCACGAGTAGAAGGGACCTAAGTTTTTTGCCGACTCCGAACGGCGAAGTTTGAGAAATTTTCTTAGAAAGTTATTATTCTTTGAGTGTTGTCAACAGCTCGAAAGAGGTGGTGCCATGAAATATTAGAAAAATTGGTGTTGAACTGGGAGTCGAACCTAGACCCTTCGGCGTGTGAGCGTCGCACTCTACCCACTACGCCACGGCGACCACTTTAAGGAGATTGCTTTGGAAATTATTCCAACTCTACAGTATTCCTACTCTCAATGCACCAAAACAAAACTGGATTGGAACCTGGCAATTATGTCTAAAACGGTCGAAGAATACATCATTGAAGACTCAAACCAATACAATGCTCATCCGCTTATTGCCACGCTGTGTTCGATTTTATTTTTACATGTGTCAAATGTCGTATTGAATGCACGAATGAAATAAAAGAGATTACGCCCAAGAATGATAGAAATACAGATTACGCATTGCGCATGTTTGTCACCTTCTGTCAATTTTTGATGACGTAGGCTGAGACAACGGATGTTTATTTTTTATATACGGATGTCAGGTTTGAATGCGATTTCCGCGCGTTTATTTGAAAAAAATTAAAAGAAAAATATTTTGTAATTTATTAACAATTAAATAAAGAGAAATTTTTGAAAATGAGGTGTGCTGTGTGTGGCTGCAATGCAAGCAACAACAAGGGCAAACCGAATGTATGGTTTTATTCGGTTCCAAAACACAACATCCTACGGAAGCAGTGGATTCACTTATGCAGGAGAAAGGATAACTGCACATTTCACTGCGGATAGTTTTGAAAGAAACTTACAATTGAAATGGGTAAGATGATTTGTTTATTTACTTACATATTAAGTCACAATTTTATTACAGGCCTTTGCAAAAATAATGGATATAGGTTGAAGGCGGGAGCAATTCCAACAATCCAACCGAGAGCAGTAGTCGCTTCTTCATCCCACGACATCATAATGCAATCAAAGGCAATACATGAAATGATTGCAGAGCTACTAGCGGAGAAACTAGTGGCATTGACATTTGACTAAACTCCTTCGGAATCATTTTATTGACCAAGGGCTTAAAATAAAGCGTCTGAATTGTCATTCACCCATAACATATCGGCAGGCCATTTAAACGTTATTGGAGCTGAAAGACAGAAAGATAAAATGGCTACAAAACTTTTTTCTCACACTATAGTTCAGGCAATAACAAGAGCCGCCAGCTTGGTCGTTTAGGTGACCAAACAGTTGCTTCGGATGACACGCCTAATCTAGTTTCCGAATGTACTCTCACAAATAATGTTTTATCTACATTCATATCTGAAATATATAAATATGTTAAATATGTTATGAGTAAACTATAAATCCTCAGAGCACTGATGTCTACAGCCAGGTGGACAATGAATTGGAATCTTTAGCTCACGATGGGCTTGAAAACTTGGCTGGGGGATGAAATTCCCAACATACGTGTTCTTCAAAATAAGGACACAACTTTTACGTGGGTTAACCATCTCAATGAAGAAGGCCTGGATAAACCCACATTAGCACTAATGGTCCACATGAAGCAACTCAAAGAAATTTTCGAAAGTGTGAATGGGTATGACCTCTTTATTTCCCCCGAATATCTTAAGACACATTTGGAATAAAATAACACATTTGGAGAAAATAAAAAAAAAACTTTATTTTAGAGCACGAATGTATTTTAGGATAAGAAATCTAAACAAAGAAATTACAGAGTTTCAATTCAGAAAAAAAGAAAATATAATAAAATTGTCCACTAGCTTAAAATTTAAATCCAGTCTTTTATTTCAATAACTTGGTTGTTACATTACTCTTTTGGAAATAAAACATGCAATAATAAATTGAGTTAAACTGATTTATTAATGGCAATTCTAAAACTTTACACAATTATGATTATTGCTTTACGAAACTCTGTAAAAGTTTTTTCCACTCTGCATGCAAAACGCTTGACTTAATGGCTCGGAAAGTAATTGGATAGTTAAATTAACTCAATTGGATATACACTTAAAACTTATTTTATGTTAAAAAGTTCTTAAAGCGTGAATAATATTAGAAAAAAAATCAACTAATAACTTTTCCTGCTTCAATTTGTATGAAGATATTAAACAAAACCAAAGAGATGTTAAACCAGAAGTCTCGCGTGACGTAAGCTGCGCAGAACGAAAGAAAATTGAACACTGTATTGCGCAATCTCTTTTTCTATCATTCTTGATTACGCCTTCGTGTGTTTTTTTTTCTTGAATTCTGACAGCGTGACGTAGGCCGTGATGATGACATCTAACAGCTGCTTAGAATTCGCATTTGTTTACATTTAAAGTGAGCAAGCAAAATTTAAAGTTCTCGTTTTTTTGTTAAATTTTGAGTGTTTTTAATGTGATATTGTTATAATTTATAATTGTTTTCTGCAAGCAAGTACGCAAATTTACTTTTAACAAACTAAATCAGTGAAAACTATGTTTTAAAGTACTTTAATCGTAGTTACATCTTAAACACGGCATAGGTCATAGTAAATAACTGCCGGCGCAGTTAAATGAATCTATTGAAATTACACCAGAATCGACATAATCGTTTCAAAATAATAGCAGGCAAAGAATTTCGAACATGTAAAAATCTACATGAATACGAAAGTGAAATTAAAGGAAGCTTTTTGTTTTAATGTATTATTTTATTTAATTTTCTTTTTCTCCTATTTTGGTGCTCTAAAATTTCCTTATTCAGCTTGCGTATGCGGAAATACATACGCGCCTTGAAGAACAGTCTTTTTGTTTTTTCGTCGCATTCAGTTACAGATGAGTATTTATAAAATGATTTGATATGAGTAAATCGTCTCCATTGACGGTGTTGAATCTCCATATCCTTCATTTTCACCATGAGGTCTATTGTTGGCTTGGATAAACCACCCTCATTAAGATGATTTACCCATCTGGGTTCTGTCGGATTTCCGGAAATTGATCCCCCAGCTTGTGGCAAATAAATCTAGCGAGATTTTCAAGACCATCCTGTGCAATAGTGTCCACCTCTATTTCCTCGCTATTTTGGCTTATATTTCCAGGATGAATTTTTATACTTTTCAGTATTGTACCTAATAGGAAATTACGTTCATAAGTACTAGAATAAAGTGAAAATGAAAGAATTAAATACCTGTTAATGTGCAATCACTCAAATTGGGAGTGTCATCCTCAGCAATGTTCGCATTATCGGAAAGAACTCCTTCATTGCAGCCCAACAAGTATGACCTAAGCCTGTATTTAACCTCCTGACGGTCTGGATGATCGGATGATGGAGGCCACCTTTGCTACGAATCACGCCGAAGAAGTTTTCCAAAATGTCTTGATTAATGCGGTAAGTTAAAATGTAGTCGAAATTGATACGATGTTTCATTTCGACCAAGAGCATTTTAATTGCATTATTGGATTGTATTATGACTGAAACGAAATGTAATGAGATTTGTATTAACTTTTAGATAATTATATTCCTTACCTTTCTGGAACGGTAACAAATATTCCTTTCCGATGACCCTTATATTTCTCATCAGTTCGCACATGTTTTGGAGGATTGGATCCTGAACCTCTAATGCTAAGCCGTAACCATTAGTTCGTTTCCGAGCATCTTGGTATGGTGTTTTAGTGTTCATAATATCGAACCAATCATTTGTCTGAAAATAAATTAATAGTTGAGTATCTAGGATATATCAGCTTATATAACTATTACAATTTTAAACAACTCAGAACACCCTCTCCAATTGTTTTCGCTCAGGTGGCCCAAACTAGCAGCCCTCGTAAGGGCCTGAGCAACTGTATGGGAGAATAGGTTTGTTGCCATCTTAACTTTTTGCCTCTCGGCGCCAACAACATTGAGATAGCTCGCTGTAATCTTATATGTTACCGATAGGTCACCGGAAGTTAAGGAAAGGAGTGCTAAAATTATCTCCTTCCTTACTTCCTTGCCAAAAGTGTGCCAAAATCGCACACTACTCCTTCCCCTATCGTTGTTTTGGTTGCAACTGTACACGGCAAACCTCATTTTGCTAAATAATTAAATTTCTTTTCGTATAATTAATTCTTTTAATTACTTTTAAGTACATTTTAAAGCTTAACGAGCGAAAATCTTGAAATGTCACATCCGTGTATATAGAAATGAATATCCGGCGCATCATGGCCTACGTAAGCAAAATTTGACAGATAGTTGGAAAACATGCCCGATTTGGAGAGAGCGTAATCTTGTAGTATGACATTCGTGTATTGAATATTTATTTAAGAGGTATAGGACTTTAAGTTGGCAGGGCATTTTTAGCTGACTTTAACAGCTGTTAAATGTCTTTTTTTTAGTCTTATTTGGCATTGCAGGAACTGGTGCTGTTCGTCACTTAAATGTTCCGTAACTGGAGTCATAGAATAAATTAGTAAGGCGTTGATTCGGTGAATGGACTCATTTACCTTCAAACTTTTTAAGCGATAATGCGCTCGTTTGGTTGAATGTCAGTAAACAAAACTGTCAGTAAACAAAACTGTCAGTAAACAAAACTGCCGTTTTTTGAGGAATAGTAATCATCGAATGTTCATTGGGACAACTGATTTTTCTTGTGTTCAATTGGATGGAGGATAAATTGGACTGTACCTCTTAAAAAACGATGCGGACCAGAACATTACAGTCGGACCACTTTAGAGTCAAGATTTTTAAATTTTTCATTTGTCAATTGAACAACCATGATGTGTATTAGGTGTGGTATGAACAAGACGTCGCCTCATGCCACACAACTCGTGCCACAATTGATTTCCTAAAGAAAACGTTTGATAATCGCAAAATTTCACATTGCAAACCCGTGAGCTGATCGTAAGATTTAATGCCTTCTTTGAAAGTATGTAAAGTCTAGTCTTGTTCTTTTTCTTCTTGTGACGCTACAGTCCGGGGTGGACCTGGGCCTGAACGAAGTCTACTCTAGTCTTCTGATAGTCCCGAAAATATTGACCACCTGGGGGGCAACATTCGCCACGTTTTGACCGATATGTGGACACTCATGTTGGAGAAAGTCATCCAAGATTCAAATTCCAGATTAGTTTAAGCTAAAACTAACTGTTCTATCACAAGGCTATATGTGGCTTATAATGCCAAAAGATTAACTTTCGCATTAAGTAAACTTTACGTCAATTAAAGAACACTGCACTTATTTTATTACATTTCATTTCAAAGTTATATACCTCTTAAAAAAAACATAGAATATAAAAATCGTACATCACTCTTTTCACATACACGAGGAATGCATTCCACAATAACACCATGCATAGCATACTTGTGGCTCATAATGCCGGAAAATTGTCTTTCGAATAATGTAAATTTTATGTCAATTTAAAAATACTGCATTTACTTTATTTTATTTCAAAGTTACATACCTCTTAAAAAATCATTGTATGTAAAGAATGTACAGCGCTCTTTCCACATACACGCGGAGAGCATTCAGTGATAACACTGGGCATATTGCACTTGTGACTTATAATGCCAGAAGATTGTCTTTTGAATGCTGTGAACTTTATGTCAATCTAGGAACATTGCAGTTATTTTATTTCATTTCAAAGTTGTATACCTCTTAAAAGAATACAGAATGTAACTTTTCCCACTTACACGAGGAATTTATTCCACAATAATACCACGCATATCGCACGTGCGTATGATGGCCTAAAAATTGTGTTCGGGTACAGAGATACATTCTAAGATCAGCAATTTTAAGGCAATCAATTTTTTATTTAGCTTCATTTTACGAAATCGTGGACTCTGTTGTAGTGAAGAAACGAAAAACAGCTCAGTGGCAGTGGCTTCCTTATCTTTAAATTGTTTCAGCTCCTAAATCCGGCAATTTGAACGGTGTGGGCGCCGTGGCGTAGTAGGTAGAGTGCGCTCACACGCCGAAGGGCTTAGGTTCGATTCCCCGCTGAACACCTCGAATTTTTCACAGCACCACCTCTTTCGAGCTGCTGACAACACTCAAAGAGTAATAACTGTCTAAGAAAGCTTCTCAAATCTCGCCGTTCGGAGTCGGCAAAAAACTGTAGGTCCCTTCTACTTGTGAGAGAACAGTAGCGCGCACAACACGAGTAGTTGATGAGCAAGCTAGGCCTTGGTCCCCCTGTGGACTGTAGCGCCAACAATTATTATTAATTTGAACGGTAGTGATGGTCATTTTGTTGTGATGCAATTGGCATCCGAGGATAAAGGGCGACAATCACACGCTGAAGGCTGCACTGTTCGATTTCTGAATTGAGAACATCTCATGTGGCCACCGTGGAGTGGGTAGAGTGCGACATTTACACGCCAAAGGTCAAGATTTGATTCCCGGCTGAACACCTCTCATTTTGCAAAGAACCGCAACTTTCGCGGAAATAGCCCACAAATCGGCAAGAGGTCTGACAGCTCACTAAAAACATTTATCAGCAAATCACACAGATTTGATTTGAAAAAAAAAAATGTTTTTCGTAGATGGAGGCAGCTTGGGGCAACTGAAGAGTTTAGGATTGGATAGAATTAGGACCAGAACTGGACTCATAGCTTAGAATCCAACTGATTTCAGGCCTTTGTCAGCATGATCAGCGTTCGGGCTTGAACTGAGAAAACATAAAAATCGACTTATACTGAGAAGATAGTCAGTCAAATTCGAATTATTTGAAAAAGAAAAATCGATATGTTCAGACATTCTTCTTCACTTGTTTGGGGGATTCGACGTTCCATGCCAATTTTAAGCCTTTGCTTCCCCATGAAAACTTGCACTGTTTCAGCAGTGCATGAGGCTGTGCATTTCTTACATATCTTTGGCGGTAAGAACGCTTTATTTGCAATATTCATTCCATAGTTAACGTCCCACATTTTCGAATGATGACATTGCAACAGCTGCTCACTTCAAGTGTATTCAGTTCGAACCTCATCAACCAATCAAAAGGACAAGCCAGCACCAAGTCTAAGTCGGCTTCCAGTAGAAAATTCACAAATGTTCCCAATGCGCCTTTTGTTAGGTGAGCTTATTATAATAGTTCCTAATTAAACTTCTTGTGGCCGCCGTGGCGTAGTGGATTGAGTGCGACACTCACACACCGGAGATCCAGGTTTGATTCCCGGCTGAACACCTCGAATTTTTCAGCTCTTTCGAGCTGCTGACAACACTCAAAGAGTAATAACTGTCTAAGAAAGCTTCTCAAATTCCGCCGTTCGGAGTCGGCAAAAAACTGTAGGTCCCTTCTACTCCTGAAAGAACAGTAGAGCGCACAACACGAGTAATTGATGAGTAAGCTAGGCCCTGGTCCCCCTGTTGACTGTTCACCACCTAATTATAATTATTATTAATTAAACTTCTTCCCACAAAAAACTTTCTCTACTGGTCTCATCTTAAACTCCCTTCTCAATACAAACCCCCTCACTTATAAAACCAATTCGACTGGTGTGTAGTACATCTTACTACATCGACTCTTACCTCTGAAATGTTGTTAAGACGCATGCAGTGGGTTTTGGTTTATTTCCCACTTTTCACGGTACTGACGATTTATGTGAAACTTTAAAAAATTTCGTTGACCACTATCGGGAATAGGGCTTAAGTCAAAGTGACTTAAGCCGAGTGAAAAAAAACAAAAGCTAGTAAAGGTAGTCTTTTGTCGATGGAGACCTTCAAAAGCTACCGTTTATATTTTCCATTGATCCTGTCTAACATGATTTGCACTGCAATTTTGTGGTCCAATTCAGGTCAATATCAGGACAAATTCAGAGTGTTCAGAACACTCTTGTCATTCTTTATGGTTTAGTTAATGTCTGATTTTCTGTAACCAGCTTCCTCTAAGCAAACGCGGGAAATAAAAAAATTTGACGGCCCGAAAATTTGATGGGCGGTCAAGTTATATCACTTGAATTTACCTGAATTTTCCATAAACAAGATAATTGCTCTAAGTGGACACCTGAAGTGATCGTTGGGTCCGGTGGCAAAAGTTCAAAGTAGACAGTTTCTTTGTAATCCCGCCAAACTCAGTTTTTGATGTTGTTTTAGCTGGCTTGCTCCACGATCTTTTCCCATTGATATTGTTGTAACCAACCAATTTTTCATTTCGAATCAAATGATCATATTATTTTGAAAAAATTAATCATTTTCATTAAATAATAATTGTTGGGGCTACAGTCCAAAGGAGGACCAGGGCCTAGCTTGCTCATCAACTACTCGTGTTGTGCGCGCTACTGTTCTCTCACGAGTAGAAGGGACCTACAGTTTTTTGCTGACTCCGAACGGCGAAATTTGAGAAGCTTTCTTAGACAGTTATTACTCTTTGAGTGTTGTCAGCAACTGCTAAGAGTTGGTGCCGTACAAAATTCGAGGTGTTCAGCCAGGAATCGAACCTAGACCCTTCGGTGTGTGAGCGTCGCACTCTACCCACTACGCCACGGCGACCACCATTTCTATTTCCATCATTTTCATTACAGATGTTAATTCGTCATGTTAAATGATTTTCTTTCAGTTCACGAGGAAACCATTTATAGAGTTGTCGTACAAAATAAAGTAGTAGCCCAGGTCCATCCCTGACAGTAGCTCCACAAGAAAAAAGAGAAGAAAGTTGTTTTATGCGAACTTCAATGCAATGAAATGTAATGTACGTGAAGCTTCTCTGCAATTTCACTTGCTGTATTGTGAAGATCCGAATCGAATATTGCTTTGATTTCATCAGCTTCAACTGGACGACCAGACCGTTTATCATCTTGGATAATTGAAAAATCGCCAAAAGGAAACATTTTTTTTTTTTTTGACATTACCGTCCTTTAAAAGCTTCGTCACCATAAACAGCACATACATTTGTGTTAGCTTGCGATGCGTTTCTTCTTTCGAAAAAAAAAACAAAATGTGACGAAAGTGTTCGTTTTGATTTTCCATGTTTCAAGAGATGCCAAACAAAGAAGTAAAAATAATTTTATTACTGATTGACTGTTGAAGTACCAACTATCGAATAACAAAATGACATGCAATGACAGTTGACATGGCATGACAAAAATGACAAAATGAAATGCTAATTCCACTCATATATGGCTTTCGTTGAATGTTTAGGTTTGTTGACAATTTGATTACGTCAAAAAACCTAAACATTCAACTAAATCCATATATGAGTGAAATCCGCAATTACTTAGTTGCCAACCCAATATAGTGACCAAAGGAAGCGTCAGTTAGCAAGTGCAAGGCTCGCGCTATACAGTGAAAACGTCAAAATTTCCAAAATTAAGACCCGTCAATCTTTTCTGGGACATCAAAAATGTATGTAGCTAGATGACATTTTGTTTGGCCACTTCTGGTCACTCACCCTCAATCGCTCCATTTAAACCGTTGAGTTCTGAACAATAAAAGTCAAATAAGACAATTCCCTTCAAACATATTGTAGAAGAAAAAAAACTTACGAGGAGAAAATTTTCACACCCCACTGTATTACGGCTTATTAATCAATTATCTAAACTTAGTTGTTTTTGTCAAGCGTTTTTTCTATTGACTCTCCTACAATATTTTTGTACCTGCAGACTGAAATGTCGTTTGTTCTCAGTCAATGTCTTTTGGTACCACGATTGCTTTAGATTTTGTACAACACCATCGAGTTGCAATACTTGACAAAAAATAAACCTGCCGTGCTTACATTTCTACTTGAAAATCTATTTATGTTTTTCGGAAAATTATCTGGTTCATATTCAGGCCTTCCAACGTTCCTATGAGCACAGCACAAGTCCCTCTTTCTGCAACTAACAGTCTTGGTTTCACAGCGAAATGCATATTGCCATGTCGCGAAATAGTTGAGAAGGTTCGAAGAAATTGTATTTTGGGATCTGGTCTAACTCCCATATGGTTTTTCGCAAAAGAGTGCTTGGACTTCCGGTTTTTGTGAAAGGATTGACATACGCCAACCTTATGTACAAATCCCATACTAGGCACGCTGTATATGGTTGTATTGAATGTATTGAAGCAAAAATTCATCAGCAGTCCATTCTGAGCATTCTCTTAACAATATCTTGCTGTTATGGGTCTTAAACGATGGCAAACAGAGTCGGGGAACCAGAAGAACCACGGTATCACGGTTAAGAAACCTCAGGCCCAAATCAACAGCGGCTTATTCATATCCGAAATCATGGAACAGGGGGTGTTCAAAAATCAATACCAGGCTTAGTGCAAGCGGCAGATTTTTTGTAAGTCACCAGAAGCTAAAGCCGCCGTGGCGTAGCAAGAAGAGTGCGATGCTCACACGCCGAAGGGTGTAGGTTCGATTCCCAGCTCAACGCCAATTTATCGAATTTTTTACGGCACCACTGCTGACAACACTCATCGAGTAATAACTGTCTTAGAAAGCTTCTCAAATTTTGCCGTTGGGGGTCGACAGAAAACTGTAGATCCCTTCTACTCGTGAGAGAACAATAGCGCGCACAACACGAGCAGTTGATGAGTAAGCTAGGTCCTGGTCCCCTTTTGGACTGTAGCGCCAACAATTATTAGAAGCCAAAGCCAAGATCGATAAAGGATGTTCTGGTTCCTAACAAAATGTTTAGTCGTCACAACGCACATCTTTTGATATTTTGCGTTCTTTTTCATGAAGAGTTGCAAGTGGTGTCAGAATTATAACCGAAGAGCTGTTTACATTTTTGGCCATATAGAGCGTATGACCATTACTGCTTTATCTCGAAAAGTCTTCGAATCGTAGCAATTTGGGGCAATGCAACAAAGACGGCATACACAAGTGGAGCAAGACCTGAAGCACCTTGGAGTGTGCAATTAGAGGCTCGAGGAGATCGTTTAAGCTTGAGAAAATCGGTTATTAGGGTCCAAGTTCAATCCCAAGTCGTTCACATCCTTGGCCATCCTTGGCGTTTGGACTTCGGTTCGGTCTTCAAATCCGGGCTACAGAGCTCATCGAGTAATAACTGTCTTAGAAAGCTTCTCAAATTTTGCCGTTGGGGGGGGGGGTGTTAGGTTGAGTCAGGTCACACAAGTGGAGAAGTGGATCTCAACCAACTGTACTGTGTACTGCACAACTGGAAGCAGTTGGAGAGAGATGATGCTGGCTGAAGGCATGCGGACCATCGCGGACTGTTGTCCCACAAAGAAGAAGAAGAAGAACAAGAGCAAGAACAAGAACAGAAACAAGAATAAGAAGAAGAAATGAAGATCCTTAACTAAAGTACGCTATAATGTGTGCGGTTCCTTATAACAAAATGTTGTTGACATGTATAAACATCGTTTCCGAATCTGTGCAACAGGGTATGCGCTAGGTTAAGACAGCTCCCACAACTAGAACACTGAATCTCAAAGACAGCTTGCAAGCGATCGTGCAAGCTAGAGAGGTATGGTTGTTAGGTCCCAGGTCCACCCCGTTCACATCTTTTGACCCCTTACTGAACAGCTTTTCAGTTTCCTTCGCTCATTTCAACAGACTTTAATGGGTGAGATCGGGAAGTTGGCAGGATATGAGTTCGTCAAAACTCCTTAAAATATTTTCTTGTGTTAATGGACATCACGTCAGTCATCATCAGGCTGATCAATCACTTCAGAACCTGAAGTAATCTTGCCATTTTGTTTTTTTTTTTTTGAAAAAGCCGCCCTGCTTCACATGCCCAAAGTTGTCATCCTCTGTAGTGGCATAACACCCGGCTTTCTATATTTTGCGCATCAAATAAACAAGTCGTACACCTCAGCGCATTGCTAATTGAATTGCAAATCAAACGACGCACTCCCCTTCTCCGTTCACGCACATAGGACAACAGGTGCCACGCAGTCTTCTAATTACCCACCCATTAATCGACGACGTCAATTCTGTGGAATCGCATAAAAAGAAAAGGGCAATACACCACACGGAGTTTCTCCTCACATCGATCGTCCCCACACGGACCGACGCACATGCCGTCATCGTCGTCGTCGTGGTCGGCCATCCATCCAACTACCGATTTCCAATTAATCGCTTAACCGACTCGTGCTGCCCATGAGTCCGACTCCCGGCAAGGCGCAGAGAAATTACTTCTCTTTCAGCCATATCTGCCCACGTACAAGACTCCTGACATCGTGATACCGCTGCCAAGTGCACACACCCAGCTCGGCACACCTCGCACGTAAACTGTCCACGCCACGTACACGTATCCCTCCCGCCGTCCTCCACCCGTAATGCAATTATCGGCCTTCGTGTATTAATATGTCACACATGCAGTCAAGTGAAGAAGCAAAACAACAACAACAACAACAACAACCGTCGAGCAGGATCCAAAATTCATGCTGACGCCAAAACACACGACGCCCGTCCCTTGGCCTCTGGTTGAAATTGTACCACATAGTTGCTTCCGTTTGTCCGAAGCCCGAGTACACACGGCAATTTCATTCACAAAAGGTTTCATTCACCAGCGGCCTCAGTCTCGGAACGTGGGAACCTTCGACGCAAACATTCGTCTGAATATCCTTTAGTTTCCTCAAAAACAAAGCAAAACGCGGCACACAAAAAAAACTGTGTACTCCCCGGCAATTGTTGTTGCAGGCAGACACAAGGAACAAGATATTGGGTATCCTGGGATCCTGTCGCTTCACGCACATGCACCGCATAAAAACACTGATGCGTGGGAATGCCAGAAAACTTCACTTTCCCACGGAAATTTCGTGCGGCCCGTATACTTAAAAATTCCCTAACACTATCCCGCTCCCTATGAGGCCGTCTCCCTTTCGCTCGCCGGTTCCGAAGATCGTTTTCGAAACACCTGCCGTTTTTTATGTATAGGACTTTCCACTGGCTGCCTACTTGAAACGTCGATGCACACACTGCTCTCTACACCCCCGAAGGGTGATCCTTTTACACAGTTTCCTTCTTTCTCTCCCTTCTTCTGTGCGCTGTGTTCGCTATGCTCACTTTCGGGGTTTCTTATCGCTCGGTGAGTGTCAGGGCTAGTGTTGGTGTGCCGCACCGTCTGTGTGCGTCTTTATCACGTGTACGCTTCGAGTCCGTGCCCGGGGTATAAAAGCGAGTGCCGGTTCGGTTTCGAAGACATTCTGAATTCGTTCATCAAACGAGTCGCAACATAAACACATCGAGTGCTTCCAGTTCTTTCCACTTCGTCTCGAAACAGAAACATGTGTATCGCAATGCCAGAGCAACAGAAAATCGTATCCGTGTCGAAGAAGTCCGCTTCGTACAGCATCAAGAAGGCGCTGAAGGCGATCTTCAAGAAGCAGCAGAAACACAAGAAACAACAGCATTCGTCCCAGGAATCGCTGGAGTCACTGGAGAACCTGCGCAACCTCCAGACCGAAGTGCACTACACCGAAATCGAAGACAACTCGGCCAACGAGAAGCTGATGCATTTCATCATGGAGGAGCAGCAGCAAAAGCCCCAGGAGCAGGACATCTACGTGCCGGTTCGCTTCGCTCGCACCGAAGTGGGCACGTTCTTCTGGACCACAAATCTGCAGCCCGTCATGAGCATTGTCCCACAGGCCGACGAGGATTTAGTGCAACCGGCCTACTGCTACAGCAACAGCCAATACCCGCAACTCCAGTTCGGCGACCGGTGGGCACAGGCATAGACAAACTGCCTCCGCCCCTGCAACACGTGAGACCTGTCAGCTTTAAAAACGCCCATCCTGGTGGATTGTGATAAGTTTAGGAGAAGTAGGATTTAAGATTTTGTGATAAAGAAAAGCTTTAAAATTTATAAGAGACAGAAATATTCAAATTCGAATGAAAATATTTTTTATACAACGAACTCATGTGTCTTTTGGTTTGCTCTGCGGTTTGTTTACGTTTTGCGTCCGCTTCACTTGGCCGTTCTTTGATGGGGTGTCCTCTGCTGTTTGGTTTCGTGGTGGTGAATTGATTGAAATTCGTGAGCACTGGCAGCGGTCTTTTGGCAGTTTTTGAATAACAAATGCGGTGGCTGTTGAGTGACGCCTTGAATAAATGAGCGTTCTGCTGAACACATGTTTGAGCACGTAATGGAGTCCTTGTGTGGTTGCACTCGGATGTTTGTTTTTGTCCGTTTTGTTGTGATCTTTGTTTTTGCGTGTTGTTCGATTTGTTTACTTGTTAGGACATTGACACTTGGGGTTCGGGTCTGTGCTGAGATATCACCTTTCATCGGTTTCTCATGCACTTTGCTTTCGTAAGGATTCTGATTCGTGGAAGTTGGAGTTCCAAGTGAAGTTGACTTCAAGCAAATGAGGAGTGTTATAGTGGACATTTTAATTCCTATACAAAGGATAGTTAGCGCAATCCTTTGGTTGTACGGAGACTGCAGAATGCGACAAGCATTCGGTGGCGTTTGCGGTGTGCCACAACCAAGTGTACGACAATGTTTTTAAACTGTTCAGTGTTCAGTGAACAAGTCGGGAATAAGGAATGTCGCGATGACAACTTACTGACCACAGTGTTATTGGAGTTAATTTTCATCTGCTCTCTACCCAGACTGGACTTTTGATGGCCGAGTGAATGCTTCGAGTGCTCTCCTTGCCCTTAGAGATGTTAATTTAAAGACCGGGAAAGCACATATTGTTGAATACGAACGCACGGTTCATTCCGATTACAAAATCCGAGAGTGTCGAGTTGCCGTGGCATCATGGTACAGTTAGTCAAGTGGTGGAATACTGGTGACCGAGCGCTTACAAAGTGCTAAGTTGTGCCTTTGGGTTCATTCTCAAGTCAGTCTCCAAAAGGCATCGTTGAACGGTGCCATAGTTCACAAGGAGACCAGGGCCTAGCTTCCTCATCAACTTCTCCTGTTGTTCCCTCCACGAGCAGAAGGGAACTCCAATTTATTGACGAAATCCGTACGAAGAATTTTGAGAAGTTTTTTTTTTTTTCAAAAAGAACTAGTTCTCTTTGAATGTTGTCAGAAGGAGGAGGCGTCAGTTCGGAAATCGAGCCTTGGATCTTCGGCGTGTGATTGTGCCCTCTACCGACTACGTCACTACGTCATTGCGGCAACGGCCAATGCAGCACAATGGTGTTCTTGCCAATGTGTCAATGTATAAGGTTCAGTTCGAGAATAATGCATCATAAGATCTTATTTCTTGAGCTCAGTGGATTATTGGGTAAATGCGTCCACTCGCCTACCAGAGTGTGCTGCAAATAATCAAAAAGTTTTTATTTCCATGAAAAGTATCAGATGATGTGACTGGATTTGGAATCCCATGATTCAAAATCACATAAGTTAGCCCACCTGCCTCAACTGAGACGTTAATGGATCCAAGACCAGATGTTGAGGGCACCTTTCTGGGGATCAAAACTTGACCAGAGTCAATATTCTTGCCACAAATGTTCTTCTTCGTACGACGCTACACAAGTGGTTAAAGCCGGTAGACCGTCGGCTCTAGGCCGACAGTGATTTAGACCTTCCTTGTGGAATTATTTTTCTGGCTGTGATTTAAGATTAGATATCACGGGCAGAGCCGAGGATAGTGTTAGAGTTGCGCACAACAGTTCCTTCGCCAGACGGAATATGACACGGTTTTTTTTATGGAAAGGAACTAATTCCAGGAACCTACATATTTCGTAGAACTATCAATTTCCATGCGCATGTTGTTCTTGAAGGCGGTTCGTGAACGGGGAAATAATTACTTCCATTCCAGAATAAATTTTGCAGTGTAGGGATGATTATTTTAGATTTTATTTATTGTGGCAATAGATTATTATGTGTTTAAGTCTTACATTTTTAGAGATGCGGTCATATTACCTTGCTACTAAAATATTAATACAAGTCCTTAAATGATATATCACATATTAATTTGAAGGAAAAGCCACGAAAACCTTCATTAAATTTTGTGGTGTTTAGGAAGGGAAAAGAGAAGTGGTATTTTTACTTGGTTTCCAGGGTCAAGATCAAGGCGAAAAAAGCACACGAATAGTGATTTACAGGTTTCATGATTGCATGGCGCGACATTTCACAGGGGACCAGGGCCTAGCTTGCTCATCAACTACTTGTATTATGCGCGCTACAGTTCTTTCACGAGTTGAAGTGACCGTTTACCGACTCCGAACGTCGAAGTTTGAGGAGCTTTCTTAGACAGCTTTTATTCTTTGACTGTTGTCAACAGCTTGAAAGAGGTGGTGCCGTGAAAAATTCGAGGTGTTCAGCCGGGAATCGAACCTAGACTCTTCGGCGTGTGAGCGTCGCACTCTAGCCACTACCCCACAGCCCGTCGTGACTATGTTGTCTAAAATAAGGTTGTCAAATATCCTTCCCTTCCGCTTTTTTTGATCTTCATTCAATGCTTCATGAAAAGTGTTACAGTGATCGGATTTAGGTCAAATATATGCCGTTTTGTTCGATAATCTGTTTCCATTTATACGCCAACTTCATACTACCCCCCTCGTAGAAGCCCGACTCCTTATTTGGGAAGAACTCGGGTAGACACTTTTCACAAGCCTCTTTTGAGTTCAACTTCACACCACCAAGTGCGTTCGCCATGGACAGGAACAGGTGGTAGTCACTTGGCGCTGTGTCCGGGATACATGGTGGATGCGATAAAACCTCCCATCCGAGCTCCCGTAGCTTCTGATGAGGCATCAGCGAAGTGTGTAGTCCTGGTGGAACTCTACACCCTTCCTGTTTGTCAATTCTTGACGCTTCTGGTCAATCGCCTGCTTCAAGCGGTCCAGTTGTTCGCAGTAAATGGTAGAATTAAGCGTCTGGCCATATGGGAGCAGCTCATAGTGGATGATTCCTTTCCAATCCCACCAACCACACAGCAAAACTTTCTTGGCCGTCAATCCCGGTTTGGCCACTGTTTGGGACGATTCACCGGCCTTCAACCACGACCGTCTTCGCTTGATATTGTCGAATGTGATCCATTTTTCGTCGCCAGTCACCATCCGCTAAGAAAATGGGTCGAGTTCGTCCCGTTTCAGCAGCATATCGCAGGCGTTGATTCGGTCCAGGAGGTCTTTTTGCGTCAAATCATGCGGCACCCAAACATCAAGCTGGTTTTTGCATCCAGCCTTCTGCAGATGGTTTAAAATGGTTTGGTGACTAACTCCCATCCCATGGGCGATGTCGCGTGATGCCACATGCCGGTCTAACTCGATAATTTCCATAATTCGATCGGTATTCGTCGTCAAAGGTCCTCCGCCGGCTGGCTTTTCCATGGTGTCGTTTTCATCGGCTCTGAATCGTCGCAACCATTTCTCCGCGGTTTGAAGTGATAGAGTACCATCCCCCAAAACACCATTAATCTAACCGAACGTTTCTCTAGCGGATTTAACGAAGGAACATTTTAAAATAGCGCGAACTTCGGCGTTAGTGAAGTCCATGTTTGCGCGTCTATAACTGTTGAACGCAATATTCAAACTAATGCATAGCGTCGTTTTGTAAGTTATGTCAAGCCGAGGTAGACAAAGTCCTTGACTACCTCGAAGTGACGTTCTGCCGACTAGTGTTACGTTCTGTTCGAGACATCGATGTCCTCTGTTGACGACAGCATTGAGTTTTGCCCTCATAAACTGACGGGCCCGCTTTAACCGCTTCCACTTCAATGCCAGCAGACGCCCCATGAACTGCTCGAGGTGTTCGACCAATCACGCAAGAGAGCCTCATAGCCAGTTTAAAAAATTTAAAGGCGTGAAGTTGAAGGCTTTACTGAATCAAGATCCGTGCCAAACGCAAAGTGAACTCGCAGAATTGGTGGGAATGACTCAGCAAACAATTTTCGTTCACTTATTCGGTTCGAAAAATTTTGGGGTTTGAATTTATTCAAGAGCTAGGAGAACGGGTGACGTACGATACAAAGCCGAGGGATTGCGAAAGGCAATTGTTTACCTCAGAACTACTTCTTGAAAGAAATCAAAGATTTTAATCTCATCATCTTTGATTTCTTTCAAGAAGTAGGTCTGATTTA
Organism: Eristalinus aeneus; assembly: GCA_955652365.1. Taxonomy (NCBI): domain Eukaryota; kingdom Metazoa; phylum Arthropoda; class Insecta; order Diptera; family Syrphidae; genus Eristalinus; species Eristalinus aeneus. Next base: position 26,905,186 of record OY019130.1, on the reverse strand, counting down.
AACAATTGCCTTTCGGAATCCCCTCCTGGATATATTAAGACAATCGAAATGAGAAACAATACAATGAAGGTTCTGGTGAGCCTGTTCCATCATAGTCTACATCGACGCCACAACCAGACAGGTGTGGTGTACTTCTTCTTCTTCTTCTTGTGGCGCTACAGTCCGTGGTGGACCTGGACCTCAACCAACATGCCTCTCCAGCCAGCACGATCTTTTGCCCGCTGTCCTGTCCTCTCCTGTTGCGTACTCCAAGTTGGTTGAAGTCCTTAGTTAGTTGACCTTAGTCTAGTTCGTCCTCTGTTGCGTTGTCCCAAAGGCTCAATTTCAAAGACTTTTCGGGCCTTAGCAGTGTTGTCCATACGCTCTACATGGAATAGCCATCTTAAGCGTTGTATCCGAAGACGTTGACGAGGTTCATGTCGCTGTACAGCCCATAGAGTTTGTCGTTAGATCTTCTCAGATGCCATCAACTCAAACAGGACCAAAAATGTGTGGTGTACTATGAACTGTTAAAAGCAGCCGAAGTCATTGATGGGAAACGTTACCGACAACACCTAATGTGTTTGACCCGTGCTTTTGGTGACGGTCAGAAACGGCAGAAAGACATGACAAAGTGATTTTGCAACATGACCACTCTCGGTTTCAAGTGTCTGCAGCAATCGGAGACTACGAAAAACGCTGAAATTGGTAGCCTTAATCTACCCGCTGTATTTGTCGGACCTTGCTCCTTCCGGCTTTTGGTTTTTGTGACGAATGCAAACCGAATTGATGGGGAGGGTCTCATCGCTTTTGGTTTTTGATGAATCAAAGAATGACTCAATGATTGGATCGAAAGAAAAAAAACGAAAGAACTGTGTACCCAAGAAGAACCCGGTGGTTCAGTCACTGATTATTATGATGTACACATAGACACATTTTGCCAGAGAGGACTCACCTTTTAAAGACGGTATTCAAAACTAACTAGTGAGATGGAGAAAAATACAAACAAATGAACGGTAATCCCTTCCGACGAACAATACTTTAACTGAAGCAATTTTAAGTAATTTCAATGAAAAAGAGTTTCCTTTCTTTTTGACACAAAAATATTAACGCACGCAATTTATTTATTGAGACACAACTTTCGTTCAAAGTTTTGACAAATTTAGGAGTTTCTAGTGATAGAAGGAGACTTACTATGTGCGCCTGGACCTTAAGCGCTTAGTGAACTTTCTCTCTTAGGGGTAAAATACAGACAGATAGCACTTTGAGCATGTCCGAAGTTGGACGTATTAAGTTCAGTGTAACCAACGTTCGGCCAAAAACTCGCTTGAAAAGTTGGCATCGTTTGTGACATTTAAAGAGGTTCTAATGAACCATGTGGGAAGCAGAAGAATGACACACCGTGTTTGGACGAATTAATGCAAAAGTCTGTTTTAAAATGTTCGCCATTGCCAAAGACTTGATATAAAATGGCTGCTGGTGTAAGCGGCATGTTGGCGTTAGGAGGACCACAAGTGTGGTTTGTTTAATTTTCGTTGAATAAAATGGAACAAGACCTCGATTCCTTCCCATTACTGGATACTTACATTTTGTCCACCACTTCATAGCCCGTTGAAGCTTTTTCAGTAGAAGGAAAAAGAATAAATGGACGCTTTAAATATGCCTAGGTGGATTTCAAATTCTGTTACAAGCGGCATCTGCCTAGGGAACATTAAATGAATTTTAGGCTGAGTGCAGCTTTCCTCAGCGCAACAAAATTCCCCTCGGCTGGTGACTCCCTTCTCTCATTTCTCGTAAAAAAGCCGCGCTTAGTCACGGTCCAAACAGGTTTCCGTTATGCAGCTAACGGCTTTTTAACACCCTGTCCAATCATTGAGTAGCGTTTATCAATGAAAACAAATCAAAAACCATCTGTTCGTACAACTGTCTTTCCCGAGGAGATGTGTACATACACAATATTCACAATCATGAACAAAGTAATTGTTCATCCAAAGGTGGCTCATTCACAACCCGCCCAATCACGAATGCGCCCACATTCTTGGGAAGGCTGCAACCTACAGGAGACCCTTGCATCCCATCAGCAATTCTACGCACAGCTCACACTCTTCTCCCTGTCAGTCACTATCACCGTTCCAAACACCAGAGGCAATAACTCACAAGGCGCGCGTACCCCCATCACCTGTAAGCGCACACAACGTGCCCGCCACGTAGGCCGACCGGTGTACGGCGAATCGAATTGAAATGCAAACAAATGCATTAATTGTCACCGAAATGATTTTAAACAGAAATGGACATTCCAAGGTATTGCGGTGTCTTCTGCGCTGCGTCCTCGACGACCGACAGCCGACCAAGACGACCGCACAAAGGAATGGCAGACGAACGCACACACTCAAAATTTATTCATAATTAGACGGGAATTTAAAATGCAACAGACAATGGTTGTACGAGCGGCGTGCTTATGCGTCGGCGTGTAGGTTTGTGCACCCTTAAATCTCATCCGCATTCGTAGCCAGACTAGAGAGACACTTTAATCCTGGTTTTGTTTTTGTCCACAGCATGGGTAATTCTGGTTTTTTCAATTGAACTGTGCGGCCGATCAGGGGAGGAATACATTTTTGAAGAGTTCTTGCCTTCTGAGAACTTGAAGGATGAAATATAAAGTGCAATTGAATGTGTCTGCGGTCGCCGCGGCGTAGTGGGTAGAGTGCGAAGCTCACACACCGAAGGGCGATTTTCGGCTGAACACCTCGAATTTTTCACGGCACCACCTCTTTCGAGCTGCTTACAACGCTTAAAGAGAAATAACTGTCTAAGAAAGCTTCTCAAATTTGGCAGTTCGAAGTCAGCAGAAAACTGTAGAACCCTTCTATTCGTGAGAGAACAGTACCGCGCACAACACGAGTAGTTGGTGAGCAAGCTAGGCCCTGGTCCCCCTGTGGACTGTCGCGCCAACAATTATTATGAATGTGGCTGCGTTATTTGCATTAAATGAATAAATCCGTTGCAGCACATCATTCAGTAAGTCCCGGGATATATAGGGGGCGCCACCAACAAAAACAGATGAATATTAAATTAATAATTTTTGTTAGTGGCGCCCCCTATATATCTGAATGACCTGTTAAGCGGACGTTTCTTAAAAAGAAATGAAAAGGAATGAAAATGTTTTTTATTCCGCCACTGTAGCCGACAGAGTCAACTAGACCGTCTTTGTTTCTAAGAATTGAGAGTTATCAAAGTCTGGTTCTAATATCTAGTACCAGTAGGAAAGCCGTTCTTTGTTGAAATTGCTTAATGCCGGCCAACAGTCCTTTTTCTGAACCGTGGAAAATTTTGGTAGCTGTAAGCGACATCCGGGCTCGTTATGGAGCTGTGTCAACACTGTTGGAAGGTGATAGGGCAGCCATCTTCATCTTGGATCAGTTTTTTCCCGTCTTAATAGGGAGAAGATTTGGGAGGAATGGAGCCGTTAAGTCTTCGAATCTGAGACAGTGGGCAACGCAACAGAGGACGGCCTAGCCTAAGCCATTGGATCCATGGAGTAGATGACGGCCTAGGCTAAGGTGGCGCACACAAGTGAATAAGGGCCTTAACCAACTTGTAGTGCGGAACAGGGAGCAGATGGCGAAAGATCGTGCTGGTTTGAGAGGCACGTTGGTTGAGGCCCAGGGCCATCACGGACTGTAGTGTCACAAGAAAAAGAAAAAGAAGAGGATGAGGAAGAAGAAGAAGAGGAAGAAGTAGAAGAAAAAGAAGAAGGAGAAGAAGAAGAAGAAGAAGAAGATGAAGAAGAAGGAAAACAATATGAAGAAGAAGAAGAAGACGAAGAAGAAGACGAAGAAGAAGAAAAAGAAGAAGAAGAAGAAGACGAAGAAGAAGACAAAGAAGAAACAGAAGAAAACGAAGAAAAAGGAAGAAGAAGAAGAAGGAGAAGGAGCTGTTAAGACGCACTTTTTCATGACACATTGCATTGGGGAAGCAATCCCCGATAGTCAGACTGTTGGTTGAATTCATGGCTCGAGCTATGTGACGAAGAAGATTCTCCATTCTTATCACGTTTGTCTCATTGTACAAAGTCTGGTAGACATGGAATTTCGTCATGTTGGCGTAAACAGAGCAAGAGCCACTATTCATCTTTTCCGTCTGTAAAGATCACACGTTGAACCACACGGAACTGTCATACGCCATGATTGCCGGATAAGGGTCATAAAGCAGATCAGCTTCACTCTGGTATAAAGTTGGCTGCTGAAAAATAGACCGCTTGCCATACCAAACACTTTTCTTAACGTAAATCAAGCTTGAAGGTGTTTAAAACTTGTTTAGCCGAATGCCAAGATGACTTACCTCATTTTCACAGTTGACAGCTGTTCTTGTGAATCAAGTACATATGCCGAACTCGGATCAGTTCCTTTTCGTTTCAACTAAGGCTCTGGGCAGCGGGGCTACTTTCCTCCTTGTTGCGGGTGTAAGGTGTTCAGATGGCACAGACATCTCGTAAATATAAAATTCACTCAAGGGTCAGAATCACAGCTGTTGCCTCTAATTAGTCACGTTTCTTGATCAGTTCGAAGTTCCAGTCTGAAGCAGTGACTGGGACTTACGTTCAACCGTTTATAGACGTGCGGTGATCAATAAGTTTGGCATCTATTTGTTCAGTCATGGCAAAAGTATTTCACATGCTTCCTGACGCATTCATTGGACCTATCCTCCCACTTTGTCTCCTTCAAACTCAAGTCTCTTCGGCATTCTAGGAATATCAAATTTTACACAAATGGATTGTTACACTTTAGTTAGTGTGAGTTCAAAATTTCATCAATGGGACCATCAATCAATTGTATCGTGAAGTTCTGCTTGTCGAAAAAGCAAAGATGGTTGAACAATGGAAGCGCTAGGAATAAATATCATTGACTTTATAGCTCGAAACCACAGAAAACAGTTTCGACAAATCGAGGCAGACAAAATGCGCAGCTGCGAAGCTAACTGAAACAGAAACGTTGTGTTTAAAAGCCCATCCTTGGCCTGCCCGGTATTATTGTTTCAATGCGTTTAACTTGTGGACTGGATTTTAACTTAAATAACTTCATACGGCTTGAGAGAAAATAAAGAACGAGCAGTGGATTTTTCAATTAAAACCTGATTTGACCTTAGTCAAGCTTTTCCAAAAGTAAACAGAGTTCTACAATTCGCGTCTTAAAATTCTACCCAATGATTGTCCTTGAATGTTGCTTTTGACACTTAGTTTTCTTGTTTTGTGGCTGGTGATCTTCTATCAAACGTTGGGGTATATTGTAAAGCTAGAAGAAGTGGAAGCGGACATTTTCTTTGTTCTTTGGCTTACTTCATAGGCTGAGTTGGAACTGGTCCTTAGCTTACATGCTCGGTCCAGCGTTAGTCGCATGCAGCTACACATGTTCAACTAATTGGAGTCCTTTTACATGTACGCGCATCATTGAAATCGTGGTCTTCTTTTACAGCTTTGAGTTGGAGTCGAAGCCTTTCACGGTCGAATCGTTTACTACTCGTATAAGGTTGTCAAATATCTCCCTCCCGCCTTTTAGTCTTCTGGATTTTCCAGCTATGCACAACCTGCTACAGAGCTCACGTCTAGCAATACTATACATCATTTGCAAGGTCTTGACATAACCTAGAAAACGACGCTATGCATTAGTTTGAATATTGCGTTCAACAGTTATAGACGCGCAAACATGGAGTTCACTAACGCCGAAATTCGCGCTATTTTAAAATGTTCCTTCGTTAAAGGCAAATCCGCTAGAGAAACGTTCGGTTAGATTAATGCTGTTTTGGGGGATGGTACTTTATAACTTCAAACCGCGGAGGAATGGTTGCGACGATTCAGAGCCGATGAAAACGACACCAAGGATAAGCCAGCCGGCGGAGGACCTGTGACGACGAATACCGATCGAATTATGGAAATCATCAAGATAGACCGGCATGTGGCATCACGCGACAACGCCCAGGAGATGGAAGTTAGTCACCAAACCATTTTAAACCATCTGCAGAAGGCTGGATGCAAAAACAAGCTTGATGTTTGGGTGCCGCATGATTTGACGCAAAAAGACCTCCTGGACCGAATCAACGCCTGCGATATGCTGCTGAAACGGGACGAACTCGACCCATTTTCTTAGCGGATGGTGACTGGCGACAAAAAATGGATCACATTCGACAATATCAAGCGAAGACGGTCGTGGTTGAAGGCCGGTGAATCGTCCCAAACAGTGGCCAAACCGGGATTGACGGCCAAGAAAGTTTTGCTGTGTGGTTGGTGGGATTGGAAAGGAATCATCCACTATGAGCTGCTCCCATATGACCAGACGCTTAATTCTACCACTTACTGCGAACAACTGGACCGCTTGAAGCAGGCGATTGACCAGAAGCATCCAGAATTGGCCAGCAGGAAGGGTGTAGTGTTCCACCAGGACTACACATTTCGCTGATGACTCATCAGAAGCTACGGGAGCTCGGATGGGAGGCTTTATCGCATCCACCATGTATCCCGGACATAGGGCCAAGTGACTACCACCTGTTTCTGTCCATGGCGAGCGCCCTTGATGGTGTGAAGTGGAACTCAAAAGAGTCTTGTGAAAAGTGTCTGCCGGAGTTCTTCGCAAATAAGGAGTCGGGCTTCTACGAGGGGGTAGAATGAAGTTGGCGTATAAATGGAAACAGATTATCGAACAAAACGGCATATATTTGACCTAAATCCGATCACTGTAACACTTTTTATGAAGCAAAAAAGCAGAGATAGAAAGCAGACAATCTTATATATATGATCAACCCAACTGGGATGGGAGACTCGATCTCGTTTGACCAAATCGTTGCCGCCTGGTCGGTTCGCCATTTTAGTTTCCCTTCCTATTTACGTACTGATGGGGGCCAGATATAATTTGAACGACTTTCCCTCAAAGCGACCAAGAATCTCATCGATCACGTAAATTGGCACTGGTGTAGCATACAGTGTCATTCGACTTTCAAGAAATAAGCTGGCTTCGGAGGAAGGCTTTTATTCTCACAGTCCACTCAGGCAAATAAGACTCAGTGATTGAGTTGCATCATGATTCGTTCTATTTCCGCGGTGGTGTCGATACTTGCCCTAACTTCACAGGCTAGGAAGGCTAGGTCCTTCACTAAATTGAAGGTTGTTTTGATTTTTTTAATGTGTTCTTTATTGTTGCTTTTTTCTTTCTTTTTGATTTGTTTGTACTTAGACATAAAAATACTTAAACCAGCTTTAACAAGCTCCATCAAGGACCAGTGTTTATCGATGGTTTGGTGAATTCAACCGAGGTCGTAGTTCACTCCAAGACGAATTTCGTGAAGGTCGTCCAAAATCAGTTGCAAAAACCACTGATGCTGTGCGCCAACTGATATTGCAAGATCTTCATATGATCTATCGTGAGACTGAGACAACCTTAGGCATTGGTGGGACGAGCTTACATTCAATATTGCATGAACATTTGACCGTCAAAAAAATTTGTTCGGTTTGGGTCCCACACAATTTGTCAATCGTTCAAAAAAGGCTCGTGTGGATTGGTCGAAAGAAATGCTCCAAAAATACGATCGCGGTGCTTCGAAAAATGTCTATGGCATCGTGACAGATGGTGAATCATATATTTACGCGTATGAGCCCGAAAGTAAACAGCAGTCGACTGTAGGGGTGTTTCAAATTGAGCCAAATCCAACAAAAGTTGCTCGCGCACGAAGCACTTCCAAGCAAATGGCCGACTGTTTTTTTCGGAAAAACTGGGCATGTAGCAACCGCACCACTAGAACAACGCAGACCAGTCAATTCTGAGTGATACATAACCATTTGTTTGCCAGTTGTCTTCCAAGAAATCAGGAAAACCAACCGCCGAAGGAGGATCATTCTTCACCACGACATCACACATCGGCTCAAACAACTGCATTTTTGAGCACTTAAAACATTGATTTGATGAGTCATCCGCCGCAGAGTCCTGACTGAGCACCGAATGACTTCTTTTTACTTTATTTTTATTATTTATTTTTATTATTTATTAAAATGAGAGGTCAATGTTTTTCGACACCTGAAGAAGCGGTTGATGCGTTCAGAATACATGTTTTGGAGATACCTCAACCAGAGTGGCAAAAGTGCTTCGACAAATGATTCAAGCGCATGGAATAGTGTATAGCCCTCAATGAGGAATATTTTGAAAAACAATAAAGCTGTTTTCGATGATTAATATTTGTTTTTGTTCTCTTATTCCGAAATATAAAAGGCAGCCCTCGTATTAATATTTGGTTTCATGATGAAAAATTTGAAAATATATGCAAACGACCTGTTCCGTCAATGCAAAAACGAGTCAACGCACTCAAAAAAGCAAGGGAGGCGAAATCAAGTATTTAAATTGACCTGTGTTATTTTTTTTCTAATTTTAGTTAAGTTAAGTAAAATGTATTGAAAATTTAGATTGTCCCAATTTATTTGCGCACGACTGTAGATAGTAGTTCCCAAAGGAAAATGTTCATACATTTTGCAGGTTCTTCTAAATGTTGTGAAAGAATTCGGTATAAAGCAAAGCTTGCAAGGCTGGCTTCATTCCAACAGAAACGATTTGTTTTAACTTCGTTTTCAGATTCGGACAGATAGAAACTTTAAAAAAAAACGCAGCCTTATAGAACCAGCCTTTAAATATACTTTTAAATAAAGACGATTGGCCTTCAGAAAGGAAACCTTTGTAAAGTTTTTTGTGAAGCTGCTTTGGAAAGCTGTTTTGCAAGAGGTATATAACATTAAAGTGAAACACTTGAAAAATTATTTTTCGAGTTTGACATGAAATTTACTCTATTCGCAGGACAATGTTTTGGCAATATAAATAAAATTTGCCCTGACACCACGTGACTGGAACGAAGACTGAATTAGAGGTGTAATTTTCGGTAACATTTTCTTACGTTTGTGACTGTATATCGGTTATAACACACGCATTGTTGTCCAATCTTTCGAAGCCTTTCGACTTAGATTTCCCACTTCAAATTAAACAAAAAAAAAAAACGTTTAATCGTAAGATTTTAAAGGTCAACTCACGGATCAGTAATGTTGAACTTTGCTGTTACTAACTTTCAAATAACAATCAATCAATCCTTACGCGAGTTGTGCCATATTTTGCGCCATCTTATTCAACCCACAGCTCTTGTATGCCGTGATAAATTGATTGATAAGCCACAAAGTGAGAAATTATGGCTAAAAAGTGGTCACCACAAACAGAAAACCTCTGGAAAGCAAAATTTTTTAGAGAGTATGGCGAAATTATTCCACCAAATGGTCAGTTTTTGTGGATCTTAGGTCTCCCAACGTGCCCTTGAGGATTTTCATCACATCACATCATTACTGACATGTGCATTTTTCCAGGAGTAAGCTTCATCCGTGGCCGCCGTGGGGTAGTGGGTAGAGTGCGACGCTTACACGCCGAAGGTTCAGGTTCGATTCCTTGCTGAACACCTCGAATTTTCACGGCACCACCTCTTTCAAACTGCTGACAACACTCAAAGAGTGGTGCCGTGTCTAACTGTTTAAGAAAGCTTTTCGAACTTCACCGTTCGGAGTTTACAAAAAACTTCAGGTCCCTTCTACTCAGAAGAGAACAGTAGCGCGCACAACACAAGTAGCTGATGAGCAAGCTAAGCACTGGTCCCTCTTTGAACTGTTAAAAATAATTGTTGGCGCTACAGTCCAAAGGGGGACCAGGGCCTAGCTTGGTCATCAACTCCTCGTGTTGTGCTCGCTACTGTTCTGGGCTGGGCTGGGCTGGGAAGGGAATTCCATATTCGTGTGGTGAGGCTGAATAAAGAGTCTCTAAACTATACTGCAAGTCCAAAGATGGGCTTACGGGTGAATGGGTGAACATTCCTAGCGAGGCGAGTATTGCGGGTGAATTCTTGAAGGGGACGAATGTAGCTGGCTAACTCGTTAGAGCATTTTTTGTTGAAATATCGAATAGTGATAGAGACGCAACATTTCGTCGATTTTCAAGCGAGTCGATTGACTTCGCAGCATTAGTATCACCAATTAGTTTCATCGCTCGCTGTTGGATTCTATCTCATAGGTGCAGAGAGGTCTTAGGAGTTATACGTTAAACTCAAGCTTTGGGCGGATGTACGCCTTATATATTGTTGCCAGATCAGAAGGGGTGAAATGGAAGTAGAAGGGACCTACATTTTTTTAACGACTCCGAACGGCGAAATTGGAGAAGCTTTCTTGGACAGTTATTACTCTTTGAGTGTTGTCAGCAGCTCGAAAGAGGTGGTGCCGTGAAAAATTCGAAAAATTGGTGTTGAGCTGGGAGTCGAACCTAGACCCTTCGGCTTGTGAGCGTCGCACTCTACCCACTACGCCACGGCGACCACTGTTGCGCCATCTAATTATTATTATTAATAATTGCACGGCAGGCATTCCGAACAGAATCAAATTAATTTTCACTCTTTGGAATCGTTGTTTAGATTCTTTTCTTCTCAGTTTTAAATGCCAAACCAAGCTGAAAATAAGTCGCTTAAAGACTAACAAAACTGACTTCAATTCAAATACTGTTGCCAAGTTGAAGTTGTATGCATCACTAAGAAACACTCGTGGCAGTGACGGAGCTTCTACATTTCAAAAAAATAAAAGACGATTTTTATGATCTACCGGGGACCCCATGCATTGGTGATGTCAGTGCATAAGCCTTTAAAGCATGGCGAACCGAAAGTCGGTCTCCATAATCTTTTCTTATGATGGAGAGCAGGACAGTTTCTAACATCTCTTCAGCTAGTTAGCCAAAGTTAAGTTTCAAAAATTGCACCAAATTAAATTTGTTAATTTATAACCCGAAACGAAACCCTCTTCGCGGGACTGCAACTCGCATTAAAAATAAGTCGTGTCAGCCCTTAAGTTTCAAGAGTATGCATCAGAAGAACGTCGACTCCAACTGAAATCATGCCTAGACACCTGCCAGTAGCACAACTTTCCAGATTTGTTCACCATTTGAACATCTTCATCCTGCTGTATGGAGAGCCCGTTGCAGCTAGATGGACACGTTGGTTGAGTCTTTGGGCCATCTAGGACTGCAGAGCGAATCAAAGAAAAAGTAGGCACCCTGAAAAATGGGTGCAGACTCAGTTATTCAACGCTCTCGAAGGTTTTTCGATGTTCTCTCGCAATTGTAACTTTCCAAAAATCATCACTTCTTCAAAATGTGAAAAATAGCGACCCCAACTGATGGCAAGGCCTCCCAGTTCAAACACCCGTCAACTGTCAAATCTAAGAACCTTAAAAATGTGTGCCGCCCATGTACGCTGCCAGAGTGAACCACAGCAGCACCACGTGCTCACCTTTACAGCCAAGAAGGCACACAAAGAGCACTGCGATTGACTTCAGCAATAAAGAGTCCTCATTCCGCGTCTCGAAAATGTGTCTATGTGTACATCATAATAATCAGTGACTGAACCACCGGGTTCTTCTTGGGTACACAGTTCTTTAAATTTTTTTTTCTTTCTTTCTTGAAAGGTCGCTTGCGGAGGATACCCCACATGAATACGAAATCCCTTCTTAAGACGCATGGGTTAGAAGTGAAGGCAGCCACCGCCATCAAAATCGTGTGCGATGCATACTCAAGTGGATGATCGCGCATACAAGTGGCCGTTGAAGATGCAGAGATAAAGAGAATTTATCCGCCTTAGTGCGAGAGCACGTTCTTACTTTCCCACAGAATTCCCTCATGCAGAGATGGCGCGCAGACACACTCAGTGCCGGCCTGTGCACTTACCGGCTGGCTGGCAGTGTTGATGTTGATGGATACTTCTTTGATGTGATGACACGGACGCGGATAATGGCGCTGGTATGCGCATGGAGTTGGAGGAGTTTTTTTTTTTTTTTTTGTAGTCTGTTCCGCATAATGAGGGTCAAGCCGAAAGCGGGATTTTCTTCGCCTTGGCACGTTCTTTCCGAGTAGATTTAGACATTTTATTGGGCGTGATTTTAAACTGTGCTAGGATGGACCCTGAATCTTGATAGACCAATTCAGTGTACGGGTGATAAAAATGATATCCCTATCGCTTTTATTTCAACAATTGGGTCCCAATTGAGGGCCGCTAAAGAAGGTGGGGAACCCAACCGATTTGGGTCTTTATTAGGGTCTACCCGATTTAGCCTATTTTTTAGAGAGTTCATTGATGTCAGTTTATTCTGGGTACCTTTGCAGTCTTTGTAGAGGGGGAAGGGAGCCGATTTAAGGGAATTGTGACACATGATGCTATTGACAGTCAGTTTTAAGGGGGCTCGCATTATTAATAAGTGTTTTAATGGCATGCTCAGCTCACAAAATTTGTGACTTTTTAGATATTTGCTTTTTCAACAGATTAGGAGACACTTGTGATCAAGACCAACAATTACCACAAAAAACAAACGGTTGCTGCCCAGAGTAGTAAAACACAGGAAGAAAGAAAAAGCGGAGAATGTTGTGCCTTGGCGATGTTGGAGGAATGAGACGCATGGTCTGCTAGTCAAATGGTGCTATATCTGTTTCTTCCTTTAAGTCTAAGAAACTCTTGCTCATTTTTATGAATGATCTCCTGTCCGTCACTTCCTATCCAATTCGCTCCTTCGCTGATGACAGTACCCTCAGCTATTTATATTCGTTCCTCGGTTCTAGGCACTCCTCTTAGGCAGCAGACTTGAAACGGCAGCATATGTTAAGCTCATTAAATTCCGATCTCGACAGCATAATTGATTGCGGTAAACAGAATAGAGTGGAATTTAATGCTTCCAAAAACCAGTGTTGTCTACTGTCACTCACTACTGTCACAGTGTTGTCTACTGTCACATCAAATACTCGTGTCGTGTGCGCTACTGTTTCCTTACGAGTTGAATGGACACACACAGTTTTCTGCCAAACGGCGAAGTTTGAGAAGCTTTCTTAGACAGTTAGACACGGCATCACTCTTTGAGTGTTGTCAACACCTCGAAAATGGGGGTGCCGTGAAAAATTCAACGTGTTCAGCTGTGAATCGAACCTAGACCTTTCGGCATATGAGCGTCGCACTCTACTCACTACGCCACGATGGCCACGAAGTGCATTAATAAGACGTTATGTTAAATTCTCCTATGATCAAAAGTTGAGACAAAAGACGCTGCATCGTACCAAGGGCAGCAAATTCGTTTGGTCATTCGCAAAAAATGTGAAGAATTCCGCTTCGTCTTCAATTCCAACACTCATTTGTAATGACATTCGAGCTGTCACCTCTTTGGGCAAAGCAAATCTGTTAGCTGCACATATTGCAGCCAGCTCAACGCTCCCAGACTGTGCTTTGTCCGCGCCTGTACTCGAGAGCGCAAATTGTTCCATGGGACCAGTCCATTTTCGCACTCGTACAGTTGCAAGACTACTCAAAGATCTAAACATGAACAAATCCGCTGGCCCGGATGGTATGCCACCGTTCTTCTGAAGAGGTGTTCCTCTACGCTGGCAAGAGCACTGCGCAAGCTTTTCCACTTGTCCCACTCTTTAGGACATTTTCTGAGTAAGTGGAAAACAGTATTTGTCCAGCCCGTCACTCATCTTCTACCGGCCCACAACACTTTCGTCCCTACTTTCTAAGGACATAGAAACTCTGATAAATCGTTAGCTTATAAAATATCTTGGAACCCGGAAGCTTTTTAATGATCGGCAATCCGGCTTCCGCAGCAACAGGTCCATTGGTGCTTTGATGGCATATCTTACCGAAAAATGGAAATAATCTTTACACAATGTGGGAGAAAGTAAGATCGTTGCTCTTGATATTTCAGAAGCATTTGACAACGCAATAGAGGACGACCTAGGCTAAGGTGGCCCACACAAGTGGAGCAGGACTTCAACCAACTTGGAGTTGGAGAGGCATGTTGGTTGAGGCCCAGGTCCACCCCGGACTGTAGCGCCATCCGAAGAAGAAGAAGAACAATCCGATGCTTTCTTTCGTGTCTTTGAAGCAAATTTTCACAAGTGGTTTTTCGGTTTGTACTTGATAAAGACAAACAACGGTGAAATAGGGCGGCGACATAAACATCAAATTCGTCGTCAATTAGAAGCAAGCAGGCATTCGACCCAAGCAGACGGCATTAACATCTCACGATAGACAAGTAGTGGAGAAGGAATTTCCAATTGTTCGTTTTTGCTTAAAGATAAGGCCAGAGAACAAACTGAGAAGCTGGACAACTCGGTTCTGTTGACATGTTCAGTGACAATTCCCTAAAACTCAAAGTTTAATTCTAGAGAAGAAGCCTTGTGTTCCAAGAACTGAGGTTAATGTGAATGAGTCAACGCGTATCAGTGCGAATCCATCTCTTTAAGCAGTTCTCACACTAAGAAGATATGAACGGCTAAGAAGCAAACAATTGAAGTTTCCCCGGATTAGACGAAGGGGTAAATGATATACCATGTGATGCATTTGAGCTATTCATGGTAACCTTATTATTGTATGGCGTCCACAGGGGGACCAGGGCCTAGTTTGCTCATCAACCACTCGTGTCGTGCGCGCCACTGTTCTTTCACGAGTAGAAGGCTTTCGAAGCAACCGTTCAACTGGTGATCTGATGGCATATCTCACTGAAAAGTGGAACCAATCTTTGCACAATGTAGGAGAAAGCAAGATTGTTGCTCTTGATATTTCAGAAGCATTTGATAACGCAATAGAGGACGACCTAGGCTAAGGTGGCCCACACAAGTGGAGCAGGACCTCAACCAACTTGGAGTGCTCAACTGCAGGCAGCTGGCGAAAGATCGGGCTGGCTGTGGAGACATGTTGGTTGAGGTCCACCCCGGACTGTAGCTCCACAAGAAGAAGAAGGCATCAGGCTCTCTTGTCGAAAATGCGTGCTTTTGGCGTCGACGAGTGTCTTCTTCAATTGATTAGGAATTACCTTTCGAACCGTTTAATACAAGTTGTATGGGCTCTGTTTTGTCCTCCGACACACTTCCTCATTTTCATAAATGATCTCCTGTCTGTCACTTCTAATCCAATTCACTTCTTCGCTGATGACAGTACCCTCAGCTTTTCATATTCGTTCCTCGGTTCTAGACACTCCACTTAGGCAGCAGACTTGGAACGGCAGCGTATGTTAAGCTCATTAAATTCCAATCTCGACAGCATAATTGATTGCGATAAACAGAATAGAGTGGAACTTAATGCTTACAAAATCAAGTGCTGTCTACTGTCACTCAAGCGCTTTCCGAATTACCAGCTATTATGCATGAATGCCTCTTGCGCTGTTGAAACCGAACGACTTTCCAGTCCCGGTATGTGTAGCAGCTCAACACAAAGTTGGAACCATCACTTATTTGAGATCACTAAAAATGCAGCGTAATGTCTAGGAACTCTAAAGGGATGCAAGAAATATTTGACCCCTTTGTATCTGGCAACAATATATATGGCATACATCCGCTCATAACTTGACTACAACCCTCCTGTCTGGTCTGGAGCTCCTTTGACATCTCTGCACCTACTAGATGGAATTCAACAGCTAGCGATACATTTTATTCGTAATAATGCTGCGAAGTTAATTGACTTGCTAAAACATCGGCGTAATGTTGCGTCTTTATAATTGTTTTTTCGCTACTTCAACAAAATATGCTCCAATGATTTAGCCTGATGCGTTCCTCCCCTTCATAAATTTACTTGCAATACTCACCTCGCTAGGAATGCCCACAAGTTTACTATTAAGAACCCCCACCACCCGGCCGTACAGTCAAGTTTAGCAACTTGTTCTTCAGCCCAACCATATGATTAAAAATGCTCTTTCCAACCCAACTTTCCCACTTCATCACAATCCACAGTCATTCAAAACCAATGCGCACCGGTACTTCCTTTCCCTCTCTTCCTCTACACCGTCGGTTCTTGCTGTGACTTAACCGCGGTCACTTAATAGTGCCAAACAGTACAGCTCCGTCTGTTCCGAAATATTTTATAAAATGTTAAAGCCTTTGCTTGTGAGTCTTTGAATATTGAGAAGAACCCAAATTTAAAAACCTCATAAAATAAATAGCACGGCAAATACGAGGGTTACCTTTTATATTTCGGGATTAGAGAACAAAAACAAATATTAATCATCGAAAATAGCTTTATTGTTTTTTTTAAATATTCCCCATTGAGATCTATAAACTTTTGCATGCTTCTTCTTCTTTTTCTTTTTCGAATGGCGCTACAGTCCGCGGCGGACCTGGTCCTCAACCAACATGCCTCTCCAGCTAGCACGATCACCTGCCAGCTGCCTCCAATTGAGCACTCCAAGTTTTCTGAGGTCCATTTCCACTTGAGTGCGCCATCTCAGTCTAGGACGTCCTCTGTTGCGTTGGCACTGTGGTTCGGATTCGAAAACTCTTCGGGCTGGAGCAGTGCTGTCCATGCGCTCTACATGGCCTAGCGTTGTATCCGTAGACGCTTGACCAGGCGCATGTCGATGTACAGCCCATACAGTTCGTGGTTAAACCTTCTCCTCCAGATGCCATCAACGCAAACAGGACCAAAAATCGCACGCAGAACTTTTCTCTCGAAGAGACCAATGGCTTCCTCATCCGCTTTTAGTAGCGTCCAAGTTTCTGCGCCGTAAAGCAAGACTGGGATGATCAAGGTGTTGTACAAAGTCACTTTGGTCGTTTGGGAGAGCGCTTTATTACTCAATTGCCTCTTTAGCCCAAAGAAACAGCGATTGGCAAGAGTGATTCTGCGCTTGATTTCTGTACTGATGTTGTTGTCTCTATTCACCGCGGAGCCGAGACGAAGTCCTTCACTACCTCGAAGTGTCTGCTGCCCATAGGGAAGCTTTGTCCGAGACGTCGATGTTCTTCGTCCTTCTTCGATGACAGCATACACTTCGTTTTGCTCTCGTTTACCACCAGTCCTACTTTAGCCGCTTCCGCTTCAATGCTAGCAAACGTTCGCTGAGTTCGGCCGATCACGTCAATGTCATCGTGTCATAAGCTAGCAATTGAACGGACTTGTGGAAGATCGTGCCTCTGATGTTGACGTGTGAGTTCCGCACGATCCCCTCAAGGATGATGTTAAAGAAGTAACATGACAGAGTGTCGCCTTGTTTAGATCCTTTTTTGACATCGAAGGTCTCGGTGAGTTCGCTACCGACCTTGACGGAGCAGCGAGAGTTCTCTATCGTCATCCTACACAATCTGACGAGTTTGGTAGGGATGCCAAAACTAGACATGGCACTGTATAGCTCGTCTCTATGCACGCTGTCATATGCGGCCTTGAAATCGACGAATATGTGGTGAGTGTCAATTTGCATTTCTTGGGTTTTTTCCAGAATCTGCCGTAATGTGGACATCTGGTCTATTGTGGACTTCTCTGGCCTGAAATTACACTGATAGGGACCTATCAGGTCATGGACAAACGACTTCAGACGCTCACACAATAAGGCAGAGAGGATCTTGTATGCGATGTACAGGAGACTAATCCCTCTGTAGTTGGCGCAGTCAAAGGGGTCTACTTTCTTGTGGACCGGGCAAACGACGCTGAGATTCCACTCATCGGGCATGCTTTCCTCCGACCATATCTTACAGATGAGCTGGTGCATGCGCCTAACCAGGTAATCTTCAGCTGCTTTAAATAGCTGCCAAAAGTCCGTCCGCTCCAGCAGCTTTATTCGATTTCAGCTTCAATATTGCTATCTTCACTTTGTCTAAGTGGGGGTCCGGAATTCTTGTCCATCACTGTCCTTTTTTTTACCTCGCAGCGGGATTTGAACGGTTATCGTCGTTAAGAAGTCCACAGGAATGATCTTTCCAGATTCTAAGCACCGATTGCGATTCTGCTTCTAATTGACCAGATATCCGGCCATAAATTTTGAAACAAAAAGGCACCGAACATTGTAACTTCGAATCGGACTATGTGAGGGGCTGGAATTAACCTGAAGCCATTTTGAAATTATAATGCCAGAAAAATATCTTGCAAATAGAGTCAATTTCAAATCGATTTGGAGAAAGAGTCTTTCATTTATTTCTGTTCAAAGTTGTCGACCTCTAAGAAAAGCACTCCTTTCATCTGTCCACATGGATTCGATTGTCATTCAAAAGCTTACAGCTAAATCGCAACGCTGACATCTGCAGAGTTCCCCAAGAACCTGACTCAATAAAGCATCATCAGGAGACACACAAATCAACGAGATTGCGTTCCTCATATTTCCTGTCATTTACTTATGACTGACGATTCCATTTCGTAACGCCAACGCCACAAAAATTACATAACTCATAAATGGCACACAGTTGCACACGCAAATCGCGCAGTGTAAGGGGAAAGCAGACAAAAATCAGCCCCACAGCGGACGAAATCTCATTATCGCTTCCACAAAGGAGATCTTGCACATCTTCCTCATTACACTCCACCAAGTGTGGGCACAAACCAAACAAAAGCCGACAGCAACCTGCCATTATTCGGGGGGAACCGAAGTGAACCGGCAACGACTTCGAGCCGAAACGAAGTGAATGACTTCGGCTTGAGATGATGCATTAAGCAGGCAGGCAGGCCGACGTCGTCAGTCGGTAGCACAAAAAGGTGGTGCCCTCCAAATTACACGTTCCGTCGGATTATGCATTCAAGAGGAGTGCACGAATTTATTTGTTTCGAAAACTTTCCCAGGCAATCAGTCGGATTGTGCCCCTCCCCCTCTCCGTCGGTCTCATTTTCTTTTGCCTTCGCTTCATCCGGGATTATGGGGTTCATGCTCCTTTTAGTGCAGCCGCCATTAACGACGGTGAAAGGCTTTTGGGTAAGCTCGCGGTTCACGGGCAATTTAAAGGGTTTCCGAGGTGAGGAAATAATCTGAACGATCAGCCGATAAAAACTGAAGGGAAGGCCCTCACCAGACCGATTCGATTCTTGGAAAGCAGCTTCACTTCGTGGACGACCACCCGGTCGCCGAGAAATCCGCGTTCCGGACCCTTCCTAGAAGCACACTTCCTGCTCTGTGATGTGTGCTGCTATCGACCGTAGATCACCGGTTTCGATCGAGGATTGCAGCACGATCAAGAGATAGATGATTCACTCGCGAGCACACGCGCTCCATCCACTCCGGCCAAGCTCTGACCTTCGGCGCGTCGGTGTCCAAAGAGTTGCTTTGAAAAGTTACATGCCCAGCTGTCGACACGAGTCTGAGTGCTGCCACGGTCGTGGGAAAAAGTCTAAGAGTGCAAAAACAGACCATCGTCACGCAATCCAACAGAGTTGTGCTTTGTTCACGATTTCACCGATTGTGGCACCCCAGTGTTTGTGTTTACCTTTCTGCAGCCAAATATTGACTCGTCTCTAACGAATTCAAGTGGATTATGGCAACATTTTCCCATGAGAATGGAGCGCGGTGGGGCGAGGTGATAGGGCGTACACTTCTTGTGCGGTTCTTTGTGAACTTTTTCTTTGTTTTTTGGCCGGATTTGAGAGGGGCTTTGAGGAAGGTGAATCATCTTCACGTGGAAGAGTGCTGATTGCGATACCTAATGCAGAAAAAAGAGACAAATGGAGACCTGTCCTTGTATAGGGAGTAGGAAGGTAGAAGATGATAAGTGCTCGTGTGCACCAGTGTCGCTCCTAGAAACGAGTCTTCTATCAATGGACATGATGTCCTCCTTAGACTCAAGGTTTAAGACAATCTTGGAGTGGAAGAAAAGAGCAGTTATCTACTTTTGTGAATGTCAAAGATTTTTGAGAAAATTATCATTAGAAGAATTGTGAAACTTCTTGATAAAAAAGTATTTCTCAGTGGCTTCAGGCTCGGTTTGTACTAAAAATACCCTACTCGATTATGGTGCCTTTCCCTGTACTTTTTTTAAGACAAATTGTACTGCGCTGGTTTCTTAGTTGGTTAACATCTTATTCAAAACCAGAGCATAACAAGTCAATAGGTGTCCAAACATGTAGGGTTCACAACAATGTAACAGATCACTCAATAAGTCTTTAAACTTGCATATAGGGGGCGCCACTTACGAAAAATTTGTACCTCGTTGCCACAAGTATGTCCTACTTGGAGTTAATTAAAAGGCGAGGAGTCGATTTATGTATACAAAATTTTTTATTTAGATAAGTTATCATCGGCGATTTCAATGTAAGTATTGATCAGTGTCACTATCCCACCGCTAGTTATGATCCGTGTGACTTTCTAATTGCGAGTGTCTTTTGTGTGACCCAACCCATTCCTTTTATTGCTCCGTAGGCACATGCCCACGTTGCATCCCTCGGCGTTGGTGGGATGCGAAAGATATCCTCTTGTGCGTCGCGGGCACCGTTGCGTTCGTTGGGTTGTTTACCCAACGACGTACGGACCGCGATCGCAGATGTTATTTTGCGTGGAAGGATATCCTCGCGTGGGTTATGTGCCGTTGGGTTAGTTCACGTACAGCGATGTGCTGCTGAGTGTGCCGTTGCGTAGTCCGTTCAGTATGCTCAGCTGCACTGGTTGGCCGGACCGTTGGTGTGGTGGTCCGCCACAAATTCAGATTATTTTTAGGAAGTACAAACATATAAATGACACCTGTCAAGTTTTCATACCCTAAAAGGACCTATCCTTGGCATCAAAATAAGCTTTCGTTTCTTTAAGTTTCTTTCTCTTTCTGCGTTACGTTTCGACAATCACATCCTCACAGCCATAGTCTTTTCTGGCGAACATCTTTTTGAGGTTTGAAAAGAGATAGAAGTCACTGGAGATCAGATCTGTAGAATACGGTGGGTGCGGTAGAAATTCAAAGCCCAATTCGTGCAATTAAGCCGTGGAAGTCATGGCCTGTGACTCGGTGCATTGCTTGGTGGAAGAGAATTTTTCTCTCCTTCACATGGGACTGTTTTGTTTGCAATTTCTTCCTTCAAATGCACTAATACTGGCTTTCGCTATTTATCCTTTTGCCTTTATCAAGAAAGTCGATAAATGCGATTCTGTGCGCATCCCAAAATATAGATGCCATAACCTTGCCAGCCGACCTTTGTGTTTTTGGGCGCTTTGGGCGTGGTTCATCGTCTGCTGTCCACACCGCTGACTGCCGATTGGAACCCGGCGTGAAGTGGTTGATAAATGTTTCATCTATTGTTACATACCGACGCTAAACGCTCTGATTATTCTCCCGGAACAGCTCTAAGCAGCTCTCAGAATCTTTGATTTGTTATTTTTGGTCCATTGTGAGTAAACTCAGACCCCATTCCGAAAACGTCTTTTTCGTGGACAACTTCTTATGTAAAACACTGTACACACTGCCTTCTGATATCTCTAAGGTGTCAGCTAATAATAAATGCATGGCGCGACCGTCCACAATCGAAGCTTGTTCATCAACTACTCGTGCTACTGTTTTCTTACGAATAGAAGGGACCTATAGTTTTTTTTCCGGCTCCGAACGCGAAATTTGATAAGCTTTTTCTTAGACCTTTGAGTGTTGTCAGCAGTTAAAAACAGGTGGTGCCATGAATTCGAGGTGTTCAGCCGGGAATCGAACCCAGACCTTTGGCGTGTGAGCGCCGCACTCTACTCACTTTGTCACTGTCACCTAATCTCATGCAATTTCACTTTGGGATTTTCCAAAACGATTTTGTGTACTTTTTTGAAGTTTTCAGGTTTAACCACCTCAATTGGCCTTCTAGAGTTTTTAGCATAATTGGTGCCTGTACGGCCACGTTTGAGGTCAGCATACCACCGACAAGTAGTTGTTCTTGATTGAGCAGTGTATCTGCAACAATTTCCAAGCCATTGCTGAGGTTGCACCTTTGCAGTGTTTTATCAACAACCAAAATCCTTTTTCTCCAATTTTTTTGAAAATCGCAAGAGTAGCGTCGCTTGAAGCTTAGTAATTTGTAACCCAATAATCAGACTGTTATGAAAATTTGACGGGTATCATTTGAATGTTTGTACTTCTTCTTCTTCTTCTTCTTCTTATGGCGCTACAGTCCGGGGTAGATCTGGGCCTCAACCAACATGCTTCTCTAGCCATCACGATCTTTCGCCAGCTGCCTCCAGTTGCACGCTCCAAGTTAATTGAGGTCCTTTTCTACTTGTGTGTTCCACCTTAGCCTTGGCCGTCCTCTGTTACGTTGTCCAATGGCTCAGATTCGAAGACTTCGCGGGCCGGAGCAGTGGTGTCCATACGCTCTACATGGCCTAGCCATCCTAAGCGTTGTATCCGAAGACCCTTGACCAGGTGCATGCCCCCGCACAGCACATAAACTTTGTCGTTGAATATTCTTCTCGCTAGGCCCTGGTCCCACTTTGGACTGTAGCGCCAACACTTATTATTATTATAGATGCCATCAATGCAAACAGGACCAAAAATCGCACGCAAAACTTTTCTCTCGAAAAGACTAAGGGCTTTCTCTTTCACCATTGGTAACGTCTAGGTTTCCGCGCCATAAAGTAGGCTTGGGATGATCAAGCAGTTCTACAAAGCCGGTTTAGTCCTTCGGAAGAAGGCCCTTTTGATTCTTGGGCCCAAAGAGACAGCAAGTGTAAGTGCGCAGTTCATGTTGTTGCCTCTATTTACCGTGGAGCCGCAGTAAACGAAGTCCTTAACTACCTCGAAGTGCCTGCTGCCTAGTGTGACACTCTGTCTTGGATGTTGTGTGCCCTTCCTTGATGACAGCGTGTTCTTCGTTTTGCCCTCACTTACCGCAAGACCTATTTTGGCCGCTTCCGCTTCAATACCAGCAAACGCAGTCAAAGGGGCCTCCTTACTTGTGGCTCAGTCAAAGGGGACTTCTTTCGTTGTGGATCGGGCAGCCGACGCTGAGATTCCACTCATCGGGCATGCTTTCCTCCGACCAAGCCTCACAGATGAGCTCGTGCATGCACCCAACAAACTCATCTCCAGCTGCTTTAAATAGTTCTGCGGGCAGTCCATCCGCTCCAGCAGCTTTGTTCGATTTCAGCTTGGATAATGTTATATTCACCTCGTCTAAGTCGGGGGGACGGAATTCTTGTATATCATCGTCCAAATTAAGTGGAAAATTCCGCCTAACAGCGGGACTTAGGCCGCCATCGCCGTTAAGGAGTCTACAGAAATGATCCTTTCAGATTCTCAGCACAGACTTCGACCCTACCACGACTTGTCCCGGCAGACTTCGGTCCGAACCTTGTATCCTCCGTATAGTTGTTTAACATTTCGGTACAACTTGCGAACTTCAATCCTGCCATAACACCTTTCCATTTTCTCGACAGCGCGCTTCTCATCCTTCTTGTTTTCCTTCTAAGAAGCCGGTGCTCTTCCCTACTTCGCTGTTCGTAGAGCTCACGAACAGCCCCCGTTTGCCGATGAAGCGGTGCCTTGGTCTAGTTTGGATGCATGCGCTTGCCTGCACTCGTCATCAAACAATCGGTTCGATTACGTCAGCAAATGTACAAATTCAACTTAAGCCATCTAGGGGTGAAATCCGCAATTACTTACTTGATAATTGTTGGTGCGACAGTCCGCTGGGGGACCACAGGATCAACTACTTCTGTTGTGCGCGCTACTGTTCTCTCACGAGCAGAAGGGACGTATAGTTTTTTGCCTGCTCCGAACGGGGAAGTTTGAGAAGCTTTCTTAGACAGTTATTACTCTTTGAGTGTTGTCAGCAGCTCGAAAGAAAAAAAATTCGAAAAATTGGTGTTGAGCTGGGAATCGAACCTACACTCTTTGGCGTGTTAGCGTCGCACTGTACCCACTACGCCACGGCGGCCACTTTACTTAGTTGCCAACCCAATATGTACGCAGCTTTCTGTAGAAAATATGTGGGCTGACATATAACCTTACAAACGCTTTTTCCTTTGACACAATTCTATTAGGGGACAGTTTTCTACTGGGAACTAGCATTCCTACACCACGTTAGACGGGTAACTACTCTTACTTCACAGGTTGGTTGAAAATTACTTTACTTGTTATTTCCCTGTTGGTAATTTCAAGAGAGTTTTTTACAGCTCCAAAAGGGGACAAAACATTCAAGGTATTGCAGGAGTAGAATTCATTTGGTTAACATTCATTTTTTGTTGCTGCCGGCGTGAAGTGGGAAGAGTGCGACGCTCACACGCCAGCGGTTCATGTTTGATTTTTTAGTTCTCTTCCAGAATCAGATTTTCCACAAGAGCCAATTTGAGATATTGACTTACTTCCACTTTTTGGTGGTCAAATACCATAAACATACTTCAATGGCGAGTTCACTCATTCTGAACATTGCACACCTGCCGTAGAATGCAAACGTTCGGAACTTCAGCTACGAAGATGTTTACTTTTCCCTTCTAGAATTCTAATTTCTTAACTTCAAGGGCAATAGAAACTAACAGTTGATAAGTGATATAGCATCGTTGGGCCGCACTGAATAAATATTATACATTTCCTACAACAGACAGAATCTGTTTGAAACCAAAAGCCACTTTTCAGACTCGTTCTCTAAGCCTACATACATCTTTAGGAAAACAAATCTCACGTCTTTGCACGAGGAACTCGTCGTCATAACAAAAAAATCGTGACTCACAATTTTTGTAAAAATAACCACAAGTTTGCCTTTGTCAAAACAAACTGTGGAAAAGTTGCCTCGGCTCCAATTTCAACTGTCAATGTCAACTTTGACGCCTTGTACAAAGGCAGGTGAGCAGCCTGTCACTTTGGTTGGACTGCAATTAGCGCTAAAGTGTGAACGATATAATCAAGAGTTGAAGTAGGCTGAAATGTTTTATTTTGGTGACAGTCAAAAAATTCCAGGCTTAGGTACAACAAACAAGAAAACGCGCTTCACAGTGGGACAAAAGTACGGAATTTTTGAATAAATTTCCCTTTGAATAGTTTGCTTCTTATGGTGGATAGGTTGAAAAAAAAATGGATTTTGGTTGAAACTACATTTTGTAACAAGACAAAAAAACAAGACTTATGACTTGGTTCTAGGGATGTGTTTCTTGTTGTTTTGTCTTATTTTCCAGGTTCGACACTTGGGCCGAACACCAGTCACTTTCTAATGGTATCACCTCTTTCGAGCTAAGAGACAAAACTCACAAAGCATTAACTGTCTTTGGAAAGGCTTCACAAAATTTCGCTAAAAGTCGGCAGGAAAGTATGGGTTGTCACTGCTCGTGAGAGATCAATAGCACGCCAAGCACAAGTAGATCCAGAACACAAGCCCAAAATGAAATTTAGCAGAAGGAAATTTACTTTTTATACAATTTTAACAATTTTACCGAGCTCCTCGATTGATAACTGATTCGTTTTTAGTTAATTCTTCTTCTTGTGGCGCTACAGTCCAGGTTGGACCTGGGCCTCAACCAACATGCCTCTCCTGCCAGCACGATCTTTCGCCAGCTGTATCCAGTTGCGCACTAAAGTTTGTTGAAGTCCTTCTCCACTTGTGTGCGCTATCTTAGCCTGAGCCGTCCTCTGTTTCGATGTCCAATGGTTCAGATTCGAAGACTTCGCGGGCCGGAGCAGTGGTGTTCATACGCTCTACATGGTCTAGCCATCTTAAGCGCTGTATCCGAAGACGCTTGATCAGGCCAATGTCGCTGTACAGCCCTTAGAGTTCGTTATTAAACCTTCTCCTCCAGATGCCATCAACGCAAACAGGACCAAAAGTCGCACGCGAATCTTTTCTCTCGAAAAGACTAAGGGCTTCCTCATCCGCCTTCGTTAGCGTCCAAGATTCCGCGCCATAGAGTAGTATTGGGTTGATCAAGGAGTTCTACGAAGCCAGCTTAGTCTTTCGGGAGAGGGCCCTTTTGACTTGTTGCCCCTATTTACTGCGGAGCCGAGGTAAACGAAGTGCTTGACTACCTCGAAGTGTCTGCTGACTAGTGTGACGCTCTGTCCTAGAACGTTCTCGTTCTGTAAGGACAATGATGGGAATCTAATAATTTATAATTTATTATAATTATGACATACTGGAGCAGCGGGAAATGCCCTCCGACAACGATCAGTTCACTGAAGAAATGGCTACTCCACCACTTTAACAAGAAGTCTCTACGCTAGCTGCACCGAGCATAGTTGAAGTAAGGATATATGTTGGTAAGGTGATATGTTGGCTAAAACCCAACAAAGCTCGGGGAACCGATGTAGTCTTAGCGGAGCTGATATTCTTTAGAGGTGGGCATGGGCCTGTGCACGCGAGGAGACGTCGTTGATTGCGCTCAACATGGCGAGCTGCCAAGGCAATCCTCGTTGGTGCACAGCTGAATTTGACACAGAGCCTTCACGCGGCGCCCCCTGAATAGACATCATAACACCCTTTGTATGGTGAACCAATGTATGCAGCGAGCCCCTCTGCCCGAGGATTTAAATAATGGGTCTGGCCTACCAGTCAGTGGGTTGTGCGTGAGGGTAACTTCCTCACCACGTAAAACTAACGATAGTTCAGAGACAACAACATGCCTCGGATAAGGATGGATCAACTGTTGACGACCCCAGCAAACGTTTTAAGAACAATGATTTTCGGTTCTGCAAGTGGAATGTGAGGTCCCTTAACAGGCCACGCGCAGCCGAACAACTTGCGGAGGCCCTTAACTGCTAAAAGGCAGACATAACCGCCATCCAGGAAGTGCGATGGGATGAGCCTGGCATAAAAGCGATGAAGAACTGCGATATCTACTACAGCAATTGCTATAGAGAGCGAAGGCAGCGCTTATTCGGATGCGGATTTCTTGTTCGAGGCAGACTTATGCAAAAGGTCTTGAGCTACTACCCTGTCAGCGAACGCCTCATGACGATCCGCATCAAGGCAAAATTCGGAAACATCAGCCTAATATGCGCTCGCGCCCCGACAGAGGAGAAGGATGACAACACCAAGGATGACTTCTATGATCTCCTAGAAAGAACATACGATCGACGCCCCAGCTACGACACCAAGATCGTTCTAGGAGATTTCAACGCTCCGCTGGGAAAGGAGGACATCTTTGCTGGAGTCATCGGTAAACACAGCCTGCACGACAACACATCCGGAAACAGACTCAGGTTTGTGGACTTTACCTCGGGGCGGAATCTCTCTATGACTAGCACGCGGTTCCCACACCTGGACATTCACAAAGGGACCTGGCGATCTCCTGATCAACCGTCAACTAGATTGATTACGTTGCGATCGACGTCAGACACTCCTCCAGTATTATCGACGTCCGAACCTTCGGAGGTGCAAACATCGACTCGGATCATCACCTTGTTGTAGCCAAGGTAAGAATCCGCATATCGAGAGAGCAACGAAGTCGAGACAGGCCAAAACGGTTTGACGTCGAAAAGCTACAATCGCAGCCGATTGCTGGGAACTTTGCCGACCAAGTCTACCTGAAACTCGCTCAGAGTTCGCCGCTTCCTGCACTAAGCATAGAAAAAGAATGGAAACGTTGTCAAGAAGGCATCAAAGAAAACTGTCACTAATCTGCTGGGTTTCACGTAACCACCCAGAAGGATCCAATGGTTCAACTACGAGTGCAAGCAAGCGCATGCAGCCAAACAAGACGCCTATAAGGCAGCGCTGCATCGATGAACGAGGGCTGTTCGTGAGCTCTACGAACATTAAAGGAGGGAAGAGCACCGGCCGCTCAGAAGGAAAAAGAAGGAGCATGAGAAGCGCGCGGTCGAGGAAATGGAAAAGTGCTATGGCAGGAACGAAGTCCGAAAGTTTTACCGAAAGGTTAAACAACTATCCGGAGGATACAAAGTTCGGACCAAGGCCTGCCGGGACCAAAGCGGACAACTCGTAGTAGAGTCGCAGTCTGTGCTGAAGGTCTGTAAGGATCCTTTCTGCAGACTCCTTAATGGCGCTGACGGCCCCAATGCCGCTGTTAGGCAGAATAATAATAATTGTTGGCGCGACAGTCCACAGGAGGACCAAGGCTTAGCTTGCTCATCAACTACTCGTGTTGTGCGCGCCAATGTTCTCTCACGAGTAGAAGGGACCAACAGTTTTTCGCCGCCTCCAAACGGCAAACTTTGGGAAGCTGTCTTAGACAGTTATTACTCTTTGAGTGTTGTTACCAGCTCGAAAGTGGTGGTGCTGTGAAAAATTCATCGTGAAAGATTCAGCCGGGAATCGAACCTGGACCCTTCGACGTGTGAGCGTCACACTCTATCAACTACGCCACGGCGACCACGTGTAAGAAAATTCACCGTGAAAAATTCAGCCGGGAATTGAACTTAGACTCTTCAACGTGTGATCGTCGTGCTGTATCCACTAGGCCGCGGCGGCCACAGAATGTTCTAGAATGTTAGGCAGAATGTACTACTTAATAAAGGAGTAGGTCGTAGCTGCTTTTGCTTAACTTCTACGTTCCAAATGCTATAGATTCTTCCATCAGCCATATATCAATTCCGTTTTTTGTCTACAATACCCGTGCGCATCAAGCTTCTTTTTCTCCTCTTAAAACAATAAGTATTTGGATTCTCCTTTAGACACACACGCACTTTAAGACCAAAAGGTGTTAAATTCTCAAATTTTCCAGATCATTATCAAACTGAAAACTAACCACTCCCACTTGGAATTTCTTAATTATCACCCAGAATCCACATTCCAGCCCAGTTACACTCTTGATTGCGTCATTCGCACCGAGGCGCTAATTGCAATTAAAGTTACCGGCTATTAATCTGTGTTTGAGCAAGCTGCGGCAGTTGACACTGGCGGTGTGAATTCGGGATGTGGTAAATTTTCACAGCTTGTTTTGAAATAATCAACAGATTGGTAATTTCCACGAACTTGTAAATGATGCATTATTGTAATTTTCACGGTCAACTCGTGCGTATACGTAAGAAATTTGACGACACATGCTGATTCAGAAATTGTATTTCAGTTGTGTGAAGTTGTTAATGTTTCGAATATATCTATGTATATACTGTGAGCGTCAAAAGTGAGTAAGCAAATATCTGATTACTGTATGGCAGAAGTGCAAGAAAGAAGCCAATGTTTTCAAAAATTAATAAACAAAAACGTTTAAAATTTGCAAAAAAATATAAAACAATGACATTTCGTTTTGGAAAAACATTTTATTTAGTGATGAAAGCAAATTCGAAATTTTTAAGAGCCATATGAATAAAAAAATTTGGAGAGCAAAAAATTAAGAATTTACTGAAAAAAATATTAGGCCAGTCGTGAAAAATGGGGGAGGTTCAATGATGGTGTGAAGATGTGTAGCAGCATCTGGGGTCGGTAATCTTGCTTTCGTTGATAATACAATGAGAAAGAAAGATTATTTAAATATTCTCAGAACCAACTTGCAACCAAGCGTAGACAAATCAGGTTAAGCTAGGAATTGGATCATTCAGCAAGACAATGATCCTAAGTATACCTCACGTCTTGTTAAGGAATGGTTGCTTTATAGGACCCCAAAACAGCTTGATCATCCCCCACAATCACCGGACCTTCACCCAATAGAACACTTATGGTCGCATTTGGATAGAAGAATTCGACAGAGTACTATTAACAACAAGGAAGACCTGAAAAAAGCTCTAACAGAAGCATGGCCAAAAATTTCCCCCGATGTTACCAATAAACTGGTAATGTCTATGCCACGTAGACTCAGGGAAGTAATAAAGTCTAAAGGAGGACCAACAAAGTACTAAATTTAATTTTGTAAGCAATAAATAAGTACATTTGTTGATAGAAATGTACACTGTTTACTCACTTTTGACTCGTAATATATTAAGCAGTAGTAAGTTGAAGTGCCAACTGCTTGAGACTGTCAATGAGTTTAAATATCTGGGGCTTACGATAGACTCAAGGATGTTTTGACAATCATACTGAAAATTGAAAGAGATTTTTTTTTGCAGGAATGAAGTCCTGAAGTTTTCCCGAAAAGTAAAACAGCTACCCGGAGGATACTAGGTTCGGACCAAAACGGTCAACTCGTAGTAGAGTCGCAGTCTGTGCTGAGAATCTGGAAGGATCATTTTTGCAGACTACTTAACGGAGATGACGGCCCAAATCTCGCTGTTAGGCAGAATGTTCCACTCAATTTGGACGATGATACACAAGAATTCCGTCCCCCCGACTTAGACGAGGTGAAGATTGATGAACATTATCCAAGCTGAAATCGAACAAAGCTGCTGGAGCGGATGGACTGTCCGCAGAACTATTTAAAGCAGCTGGAGATGACTTGGTTGGGCGCATGCACCAGCTTATCTGTAAGATATGGTCGGAGGAAAGCATGCCCGATGAGTGGAATCTCAGCGTGGTTTGCCCGGTTCACAAGAAGAGAGGCCCCTTTGACTACACCAACTACCGAGGGATTAATCTCCTCACATCAAGTACAAGAACCTCTCTGCCGTATTTTGTGAGCGTCTGAAACCGTTTGTCCATGACCTGATAGGTCCCTATCAGTGTGATTTCAGACCAGGGAAGTCCACAATAGACCAGATTTTCACATTACGGCAGATCCTGGAAAAGACTCATGCAGTGCATATCGACAATCTCCACCTTTTTGCTGATTTTACGGCCGCATATGACAGTGTGCATAGAGACGAGCTATACAGTGTCATGTCTAGTTTTGGCATTCCTACCAAACTCGTCAGATTGTGTAAGATGACGATGGAGAACTCTCGCTGCTCCGTCAAGGTCGGTACCGAACTCACCGAGATCTTCAATGTCAAAAGGGATTTAAGACAAGGCAACGCACTGTCATGTGAATTTTTCAACATCATCCTTATCGTAACTCACAAATCAACACCAGAGGCACGATCTTCCAGAAGTCAGTTCAATTGCTAGCTTACGCTGATGACATTGACGTGATCGGCCGAAAACGGCGAGCCGTCAATGAGGCGTTTGCTGGCATTGCAGCGGAAGCGACTAAAATGGGTCTGGCGGTAAATGAGGACAAAAACACGCTGTCATCACGAAAGGGCACACAACATCCTTCAATTTCTAGGACAGAGCGTAACACTAGGCAGCAGAAACTTCGAGTTAGTCAAGGACTTCGTCTACCTCGGATCCGCGGTAAACAGGAACAACAACAGCAGTACCCAAATTAAAAGCAGAATAACTCTTGCCAATCGCTGTTTCTTTAGGCTTAAGAGGCAATTGAGTAATAAAGCCCTCTCTCGAAAGACTAAGCTCGCTTTATATAACAGCTTGATCATCCCCGTCCTACTTTATGGCGCGGAATCTTGGACGTTAACAAAGGCGAATGAGGAAGCCCTTAGTCTCTTCGAGAGAAAAGTTCTGCGTGCGATTTGTGGTCCTGTTTGCGTTGATGGCATCTGGAGGAGAAGATTTAATGACGAACTCTATGGGCTGTACATCGACATGCGCCTGGTCAAGCGTCTTCGGGTACAACGCTTAAGATGGCTAGGCCATATAGAGCGTATGGACACCACTGATCCGGCACGAAAAGTTTTTGAATCCGTGCCATTGGGACAACGCAACAGAGAACGACCTAGACTTAAGTGGCGCACACAAGTGGAGAAGGACCTCAACCAACTTGGAGTGCGCAACTGGAGACAGCTGGCGAAAGATCGTGCTGGCAGGAGAGGCATGTTGATTGAGGCCCAGGTCCACCCCGGACTGTAGAGCAACAACAATAATAAAAACAACCGTAAGATGATTTAATTACGAAATTCGACAAACATGAATTGCAGACACTCCGTGCGCCTTTCACACTTTCGAGTTTCAGCATTAAAAACTGCACCATTCGTCTCTAAGTGGATGGATTATATATTTCACAATTCTATTCATTTAATTGGACACGACAGTAGGTTTTAATTTCCGCCGATAACTGCATGCGCCGCAAGCGATGCGTATCACAACAAAACCATTTCATTTGAAAGCAAAAAACCCAACTCCAACCAGCTTATCTACCACCCCTGGTCCTCGCCCTGGGTGCACTTGCCGGTCTTCAGAACTCTCCAACCTAAACAAAGGAATAATGTCAGCGGACGTCAGCAAAACTTTTGTTTTGTTCTTACTGTTCTTAGCCACTTTCTTGTAGACGCAGTTGAACAGATCCATCTCGCATTCATTGCTGAACATTTTTCTGAAGGTTCCATTTGAGCCGCACACTGGCAAGAAGATCATGGGACAGGGTCTGAAGCATGATGGATCGGCGTTGTCCAGATCAAGAGACAGTCCCTGGTCCAGTTCATCTAATTCGGTTGTTGTACACCAGTCGATGTCTGTCTGGACAAAAGCTGCAAAGAGGCAAAACTGAGTTACACGCAAGGCACTACTGTCTGTCAGAACTTACTGCTCAAAAGCGATCTCTGTCGTTGACAATTGAACACCTTCAACAGGCAGTCGCTGTCAAATTGCTTGTAGGACGCCCCATCTGTTCCGCATACAGGGCGATAAATGGACGGGCAAATTGCAGGACATTCCAAGCTGTCACCCTGTACACCAATAGCGCAGCAGACAATTGTCAGTGCTGCCAAAAATTCGTTTAAACGTTTCATCTTGTTGAAGTTTCTGTGCGAAGTAAATAACTCGAACTACTGACTGGTCTCGGTGAGTGGGTTAGTCTATATACTGAGCACCAAAGGTGCTCTTATCAGGCAATCGCGTTTGATTAGGAATTCCAGGCCAGACGCCTAGGTGTTCCATTATCGGTAAACAACGGTGCGTCGCAGCACTGTGGGTGATAACGAGAAGGTAAAAGATTAAAATTAAATTGGCAACCTGTGTTCAACCCTTTTATTGGAATCTTCTGGAGAAAAGAAACGAGTAAACAATAACAAGAACTGAAGCTTAGACACCGCAAAGTAAATTTTCGGTGAATTGAGATGGTTTTACCTGTTCCTGTGTTTTTCACAACGTATCTTCGGTGTAACTCTGATTGTCTTATCGAACTCTAATTGACGGTGAATCACTCTAAATAAATTTGTAAATAAACTTTTGACTCATGCTAGGCTCCTTTTGGGAAATTTGCTGCGTTGAAGTTTGGATGGCAACTTTCTGGAGAAGGGGTCGGAGTCACGTAAGGGAACATCTTAAGCTAAATTGGATAAGCCTATGAATTTCGATATGATTAGAGGGCCCATGAAGTTGTAGATCTCCTTTTGACTTTGTGAATTTTTTAGACAGCTACCGTGGAAAGGGTATTTCACTGAGGGCCCTACAAGCAATGCATTTAAGAACATTTTGTGGCAATTGTGTATAAAATTCAACTTCCTACGCAGGACCATCATGAGTGTGCTTACTGACGTCCAGAAATTGGTCCTAATCTGCAACCACCTGTCAGCATAATTTGACTTAAATCGCAGCCAGTCCACATTCAATATTGCCTTTGAGCTCATCTTTCATTGCCGACTTGTGGGCATAGACCAATGACTTCACATGGCCTTAAAAAATTATTTTATAGCGTTAAAAAAAGCCACGCAAAGAATCTACTTCTTATTTGGCACTCGCCAAACTTACTCTTCAATATAACGATTGATAATTCAGTGACACCAAACAGTGATTTCAGGATGTAATGGTGTCTCCTAGAGCACGTGTGGATTGCTGCTGGGCAAATACAGCTCCAAACAACAAATATGCTCGCCCTGCAAGGTGTATATCAAAGACAACAAACTTAATAAAATCAACATTCTTCAACTACAGCGAGCAAATTGCAACCAACGGAGAAAATACAGCGGGCACGAGGAAGTTCGACGAGCACGAGCAAGTTCGGCGAGCACGGGTGCGATTACTAGGTGTAAGTTCAAAGAGTACAAACAAGTTTATCAGTCGCGAGCAAGTTTGGCGAGCACAAGCAAGTCCGGGGGCGGGATCAAGTTCGTCAATAACGAGCAAGTTCGCCAAGCACCGGCAAGTTCGGCGAGAACAAGGAAGTTCATCAGGCACAAGTTCGTCCATAACAAACAAGTTTGTCCATAATCAGCAAGTTCGACGAGCACCGGTAAGTTCGGGGAGCAAGAGGAAGTTCGGTGAGCACAAGGAAGTTTGGCGAACACGAGCAAGTTCGGCGACCACGAGCAAGTTAGTCGAGTATAAGAAAGTTCGACAAGCACAGGCATGTTCGGGGGAGCGATCGAGATCGTCGATAACGAGCAAGTTCGGCAAGCACTTTCAAGTTCGGTGAGCAGAAGGAAGTGCGGCGAGCGCGAGCAAGACCATCAGGCACGAGTTCGTCCATAACAGACAAGTTTGTCCATAATCAGCAAGTTCGACGAGCACCGGTAAGTTCGGGGCGCACGAGAAATTTTGGCGAACACGAGCAAGTTGGTCGAGTACAAGCAAGTTCGGCGTGCACGGGAGCGACGACTAAAAGTAAGTTAAACAAGCACAAGCAATTCGATCAGTCACGACCAAGTTCGACGAGCACAAGCATGTTCGACGAGCACAAGCATGTTCGGGGCGCAATCAAGCTCGTCGATAACGAGCACGTTCGGCAAGAACCGGCAAGTTCGGTGAACACAAGGAATTGCGGCGAGCGCGAGCAAGATCATCAGGCACGAGTTCGTCCATAACGAACAAGTTTGCCCATAATAAACAAGTTCAATGAGCAACGGCAAGTTAGGGGAGCACGAGGAAGTTCGACAAATACGAGCAAGTTCGGCAAGTAGGTTCGTCGTTTAGGGCTATCAACACGCACCTATTGCTTGTTGACACATTTTTTTATCTAGAAAAGACCATCATCGGTTAAGCTGACTTATCGATCAGTCAAATTTACGAATTGACGACGCATCATCATTTCAAGATGCAACGACGTTCTTGTACGGATGTAGGCCAAGATCTCTGCACAGAAATTGCCAGAATGTTGACACAGAGATGTCCAAATGTTCATAACTTGTGTCTGATTGATCTGGGTTCTCTTGAACGGAAGTGCTAGCAATGTCTATATTTTTCTTGCTGCATGATTTTCTATGTTTCAGTGGTTTTAGTGAAAATGTGGATTCAAGTTTATCAAATTTTTGATGGAGCATAGAAAAACTTTAAAAATT
Organism: Eristalinus aeneus; assembly: GCA_955652365.1. NCBI lineage: Eukaryota > Metazoa > Arthropoda > Insecta > Diptera > Syrphidae > Eristalinus > Eristalinus aeneus. The sequence goes on along the minus strand of OY019130.1, from coordinate 26,870,384 downwards.
TCGGCGACAAAATGCGAATTGTGGTTTAACTTACGAACGTAATTCAAGTGGGTACTGCTCCACGATGATTAGCCAACTAAATATAAGCACAACTTAGGCGCCTTTTCTAATCGAAAGAAGGAACGTTTGAGCCTCCTTAATAAAAAATCGTCATTTATCCGTGTTAGCCATGGGTGAATTGTGAATCGGTCCTATTTCATTATAAGTGGTTGGATTTCAGATGGTTCGTATTGTACACATTCGTCTCGACGGAACTTTAAAACTTTTTAAAACGAACTAAATGATGGTTTCAAAGGGCACCTAGATTTGCCATTCACAACATTGAAATTTAACAGTTGTGACTACATGTTTGGCTAACAACGAAGGTATTGATTAGATTTGTCTAGAATATTTTTTTTATTTTTGTTGGGGGCTTGAGACCGAACGAAGTCTATCGGCTGTAAGCTGAAGACGGTAAGCGACTCGAGATGTTAATGATGACTGGTGTACCAGGAATGGGTGTTCAGTCAATCCGCTTAAAACTGAAGTTGTTCTCCCTACGAAAAGGTGGAATCTGCACTCGAAAACTTGTCTATTGTTCTGCCAGACCCTAATCTATATTCAATGTAATTTCTTGGTTTTCCAGACGAACACCAACAAGCAGTTCTGTGATAGAGTCAAAGTTTTCAACTCTTACCAAATCAGCACCGAAAAGTCGGAACAAAGTTAAGGCGAAACATTGACAGAGAATGCGCTCTGCGGTGTCTTCACCATCGCAGAGGGTTTAATGTCCAAGCCCCAGCACACTTAAGTGTTTACCGAATTTTAAGTGTCCCGCTAGTACGTCCAGAATTCGCCTGTACTTTTTCCTGCCAGAGGATACCAGGAATGCCGTAGATTTCTTATTAATTGGTTGCTTGCGCTTGGTCAGCCTACATCTTGGAAAGTCATGCTATCTCCGATTGTGCTGTCGAAAACCCAAATTGGCGTTCAGTTCCAAGGTGCGCTCGGGCGCCGTGAATATTTTTTTTTTATCTTTGTCTAGCAATTTCATCAGTAATTTTAAGTACGTATTTGTTAGTTTAAAGTATTTACTTGTTATTTGTAAAAGGTTTTTTCAAAAGCGATGCTCAAACTTTCGATAGCAACGGCAAGCAACGCAATTAGCGTTGATACTTTTGCTCAAATTCAGTTGGAAAATCATCAAACAACAAAACACACTTCAACAGCAAATGTATCAGCAATCTCGTTTCCCAGGATCTCGTCGTGTCCCACGATCCAGGTAAATCTTAACTGCGGACTTTCATTTCTGTAATAACTTAGAAGAGGTAAGAAAGTTGAGAAAGGCCAATAAAGCCGTCAGATATTAATATTAATTTAATGTGCGAAGGTAATGTTGAAGATGAAGCAAAACAATGATCAGCATGCTTTGCTGATTCATCGACAATGTTGATATCAATTACATCTATCGAATCGCGTATATTTTCTTCTATTGTTTTAATAATATCCATAACGGTTTCTTTAAGCAACAACATAGCTCTGCGACTAGAATTCACCCTTTCCACCCATTCTTTATAACACATAACTCAATAAGTTCTGGGACTGACATATAGGGGGCGCCACTAACAAAACAAATGTAGCTCGTTGCCACAAGTATGTCCTACTTGGAGTTAATTAAAAGGCGAGACAATATTTTATTTAGATAAGTTATCATCGGCGATTTCAATGTAAGTATTGATCAGTGTCACTATCCCACTGCTAGTTATGATCCGTGTGACTTTCTAATTGCGAGTGTCTTTTGTGTGGCCCAACCCATTCCTTTTATTGCTCCGTAGGCACATGCCCACGTTGCATCCCTCGGCGTTGGTGGGATGCGAAGGATATCCTCTTGTGCGTCGCGGGCACCGTTGGGTTCGTTGGGTTGTTTCCCCACCGACGTACGGACCGCGATCGCAGATGTTATTTTGCGTGAAAGGATATCCTCGCGTGGGTTGTGTGCCGTTGGGTTAGTTCACGTACTGCGATGTGCTGCTGAGTGTGCCGTTGCGTAGTCCGTTCAGTATGCTCAGCTGCACTGGTTGGCCGGACCGTTGGTGTGGTTGTCCGCCACACAAAATTATATTTTTTTTTTTATTATTAGGACACACAGACATTGAATTGAAAAGAATTTTGATGACAATATGATTATTAGGTTACAAGCTACAGTGCTTCAAATGACGCTACTTTTGCAATTTTTAAAACAATTGAAGAAACAGAATTTCGTGTGTTGCTTAAACACTGCAACCGTGCAAGCTTAGCAATGGCTTGGAAAGTGTTACAGGGACTCTCCTCCATCAAGAACAACTACTCTTCGGTGGTATGCTGACCGCAAACATGGCCGTACAGGCACCAATGATGCTGAACACTCTGGAAGGCCAATTGAGGTGGTTAAACCTGAAAACTTCAAAAAAGTACACAAAATCATTTTGGATAACCCCAAAGTGATAGAAGATATAGATGATAGATGACACCTTTTGGCCGCCGGGGTGTAGTGAGTAGAGTGCGGCGCTTACACGCCGAAAGTCTGGGTTCGATTCCCAGCTGAACACCTCGAATTCATGGCACCACCTCTTTCGAGCTACTGACAACAGTTAGAGAGTAATAATGTCTAAGAAAAAGTTTCTCAAATTTCGCCGTTCGGAGCCGGCAAAAAACTATAGGTCCCTTCTATTCGTGAGAAAACAGTAGCACGAGTAGTTGATGAACAAGCTTCGATTGTGGACGGTAGCGCCATGCATTTATTTATAGCTGACACCTTAGAGATATCATAAGGCAGTGTGTACAGTGTTTTACATAAGGAGTTGTCCACGAAAAAGACGTTTTCGGAATCGGGTCTGAGTTTACTCACAATGGACCAAAAATAACAAATCAAAGATTCTGAGAGCTGCTTAGAGCTGTTCCGGGAGAATAATCAGAACATTTAGCGTCGGAAGGTAACAATGGATGACCAATTTATCCACCACTACACGCCGGAGTCCAATCGGCAGTCAGCGGTGTGGACAGCAGACGATGAACCAAAAGCAAAGCAAAGGTCGGCTGGCAAGGTCATGGCATCCGTATTTTGGGATGCGCACGGAATCGCATTTATCGACTTTCTTTATAAAGGCAAAAGGATAAACAGCGAATGCTAAAAGCCAGTATTAGTGCATTTGAAGGAAGAAATTGCAAACAAAACAGTCCCATTTGAAGAAGAGAAAAATTCTCTTCCAAAGAGGCAATGCACCGAGTCACAAGTCGTGACTTCCATGGCTGAATTGCACGAATTGGGCTTTGAATTGCTATAGCACCCACCGTATTTTACAGATCTGAGTGAGTGACTTCTACCTCTTTTCAGACCTCAAAGAGAGGTTCGCCGGAAAAGAATATGCCTTGAATGAGGAGGTGATCTCCGACTGAAGCCTTTTTTGAAGTCAAAGATAAATGTTCTATGAAAAGGGTATCGACATGTTAGCAGCTCTACCACGGACTGATTATAACACTCTTGAAGGAGGTATGTTGTGGATTAAGTTAAGTTGTTAATGTGTTCTCATTGACTAGTCTCGTAGATTTGTTGGTTGTTAAATTTTCTGTAAACAAGAACAGATTATGAATAAAATGAGCGGACGCTTGTCTTGTTAAAGAGAAACATCAGCGTAACATGGCAATGGCATCAAAATCAAATTCTTCGTCAATTAGAAGCGATCAGAGATTCGACTCTAACAGACGGCATTAATTTCTCATGGCAGGCAAGTAGTGGAGATGTCATTTCCAATCATTCGTTTTTCTCTAAAGAAAAACGAACTAAGAAGCTGCACAACTGGGTGGTGTTGACGTTTCCCGTGGCAATTCCCTAAAATTCAGACGTTAATTCCACAAATGAAGTCTTGTGTTAAAAGAACCGAGGTTAGTGTGAATGAGTCAACAAGTTTCAGTGCGAATCCATCTCTTTAAGCAGTCCTCAAGCTAAGAAGATATGAACGGCTAAGAAGCAAACAATTGAAGTGTCCCCGGATTAGACGAAGGGGTAAATGATGTACCATGTGATGCATTTGAGGTAGTCATGGTAACCTTATTATTGTATGGCGCAACAGTCCACAGGGGGACCAGGGCCTAGTTTGCTCATCAAACGCCACTGTTTTTTAACGAGTAGAAGGCTTCCGAAGCAACCGTTCAACTGGTGATCTGATGGCATATCACACTGAAATGTGGAACCACTCTTTGCACAATATATATATAGATATTTCAAAGGCATTTGACAGGGTCTGGCATCAGGCTCTCTTGTCGAAAATGCGTTCTTTTGGGATCGATGAGTCTCTTCTTCAATGGATTAGAAATTACCTTTCGAATCGTTCAATACAAGTCATTTTGGATGGATTCAAGTGTGATATTCACCATATTAATGCCGGTGTTCCCCAGGGCTCAGTTTTGTCTCCGGCACTTTTCCTCATTTTTATAAATGATTTCTTGTCTGCTACTTCTAATCCTATTCATTCCTTCTCTGATGACAGTACCCTCAGCTTTTCATATTCGTTCCTTGGCTCACGTCCCTCCACTTCGGCCTTAGACTCGGAACGGTAGCGTATGTTAAGCACATTAAATTCCGACCTCGACAGCATAATCGATTGGGGGAATAAGAATAGAGTGGAATTTAATGCTTCCAAAACCCAGTGCTGTCTACTGTCATTAAAGCGATCACATAACAATCAGCCGTTATCCATGAACGGCAATTGCGTTGTTGAAACCGAAAGACTTTCCATCCTCGGTATGTGTATCAACCCAACAATGAGTTGGAACGATCACATATTTGAGGTCGTCAAGAATGCTGCGAAATGTCTAGTCTTCCTTAAACGATGCAAGAAGTACTTCACCCCCTCTGATCTGGCTACAATATACAAGGCCTACATACGCCCAAAACTTGAGTATAACGCTCCTATTTGGTCAGGTGCTTCTAAGACCTCCCTGCACCTGCTGGATAGAATTCAAAAGCGAGCGATAAAACTTATAGGTGACAGTAATATTGCGAAGTCGATTGACTCGTTACAACACCGACGTAATGTCGCGTCGTTGTCACTCTTTTATGTCTATTTCAACAAGAAATGCTCAGATGAATTAGCCAGTTGCATTCCTCCCCTTCAAGACTTCACCCGCAATACACGCCTCGCTGGGAATGCCCACCAATTCACCCTCAAGCCCTCTTTCGGACGTACAGTCAAGTTCAGAGACTCGTTCTTTAGCCGCACTACACGAATCTGGAATGCTCTTCCCAGCTCGATTTTTCCTCCTCATTACAATCCACAGGCATTTAAAACCAACGTGCATCGGTACCTCCTCTCCCTCTCTTCCTCTATACCTTCGGCCCGTGCTGTGACTTGATCCGGTCACTTAAGGGTACTCGCAACCCCTTTTGCACGCGTCAATTATAAAAAAAAGGGAACCAAAGTTTCATGCCGACTCCGAACGGTGAAGTTTAAGAAGCCTTCTTAGACAGTTATAACTCTTTGAGTGTTGTCAGCAGCTCGAAAGTGGTGGCGCCGTGAAAAATTGAAAGGGGTTCATCCGGGAATCGACCTTGGACCTTGGGCGTGTGAGTATCGCGCTCTATCCACTAAATAATGACGGCTTCAGAACTTATTATTATTCCGCCAAAAATTCCTTATTTTAGGTAATCAATTCAGTAAATAGATCATGAGGTGTATGGTATATGGAACGCCCCTGTTGTGCTTGTTGAAATGAAAGACGAAAATGGCAGTATTCGTGGCTCTTAAGCGATCTGACTGTGACGTTATAGCCTTCTTCGTCTTCGGATGGCGCTACAGTCCGGGGTGGACCTGGGCCTCAACCACCATGCCTCTCCAGCTAGCACGATATCTTGCCAGCTGTCTCCAATTGCGCACTCCAAGATGGTTGAGGTCCTTTTCCACTTGTGTGCGCCATCTCAGTCTAGGACGTCCTCTGTTGCGTTGTCCCTGTGGTTCGGATTCGAAAACTCTTCGGGCCGGAGCAGTGCTGTCCATGCGCTCTACATGGCCTAGCCACCTTAAGCGTTGTATCCGTAGACGCTTGACTAGGCTCATGCCGCCGTACAGCCCATACAGTTCGTGGTTGAATCTTCTCCTCCAGATGCCATCAACGCAAACAGGACCAAAAATTGCACGCAAAACTTTTCACTCGAAAAGACTAAAGACTTCCTCATCCGCCTTTGCTAACGTCCAAGATTCCGCACCATAAAGTAGGACGGGGATGATCAAGCTGTTATACAAAGCGAGCTTAGTCTTTCGAGAGAGGGCTTTATTACTCAATTGCCTCTTGAGCCCAAAGAAACAGCGATTGGCAAGAGTGATTCTGCGCTTGATTTCGGTACTGATGTTGTTGTCTCTATTCACCGCGGAGCCGAGACGAAGTCCTTCACTACCTCGAAGTGTCTGCTGCCCATAGTGACGCTCTGTCCGAGACGTCGATGTTCTGCGTCCTTCTTCGATGACAGCATATACTTCGTTTTGCCCTCGTTTGCCACCAGTCCCACTTTAGCCGCTTCCGCTTCAATGCTAGCAAACGCCTCATTGACGGCTCGCTGAGTTCGGCCGATCACGTCAATGTCATCCGCATAAGCTAGCAATTGAACGGACTTGTGGAAGATCGTGCCTCTCATGTTGACATGTGAGTTCCGCACGATCCCCTCAAGAATGATGTTAAAGAAGTCGCATGACAGCGCGTCGCCTTGTCTAAATCCTTTTTTGACATCGAAGGTCTCGGTGAGTTCGCTACCGACCTTGACGGAGCAGCGAGAGTTCTCCATCGTCATCCTACACAATCTGACGAGTTTGGTAGGAATGCCAAAACTAGACATGGCACTGTATAGCTCGTCTCTATGCACGCTGTCATACGCGGCCTTGAAATCGACAAATAGATGGTGGGTGTCGATTTGTACTTCTTGGGACTTCTCCAGGATCTGCCGCAGTGTGAAGATCTGGTCGATTGTGGACTTCCCTGGCCTGAAACCACACTGATAAGGACCTAACAGGTTGTTGACGAACGGTTTCAGGCGCTCACACAGTACGGCAGAGAAACTCTTATATGCGATGTTAAGAAGACTGATCCCTCGGTAGTTGGCGCAGTCGAAGGGGTCTCCTTTTTTGTGGACCGGACAAACGACGCTGAGATTTCACTCGTCGGGCATGCTTTCCTCCGACCATATCTCACAGATGAGCTGGTGCATGCACCCAACCAGCTCATCCCCAGCCGCTTTGAACAGCTCTGCGGATAGTCCGTCCGCGCCAGCAGCTTTGTTCGATTTCAGTCTCGATATTGCTATCTTGACCTCGTCGAAGTCGGGGGACGGAATTCTTGTCCATCGTCGTCCAGATTGAGTGGGACATTCTGCCTAACAGCGGAATTTGCGTCGTCATCGCCGTTTAGGAGTCTGCAGAAATGATCCTTCCTGATTCTCAGCACCGACTGCGACTCTATCACTAGTTGTCCATTTTGGTCCCGACAGGCTTCTGTCCGAGCCTTATAACCACCGGATAACTGTTTTATCTTGTGGTAAAAATTTCGGACATCATTCCTGCCATAGCACCTCTCCATTTCCTCGACCGCGCGCTTCTCGTGCTCTTTCTTTTTTCTTCTGAGAAGCCGGTTCTCTTCCCTTCTTCTCTGTTTGTAGAGCTCACAAACAGCTCTCGTCGTTCGATGCAGCGTTGCCTTGTACGCTTCTTGTTTGGCTGCATGCGCCTGCCTACACTCGTCGTCAAACCATGGGTTCCTTCTGGGTGGTGGCGTAAAACCCAGCACATCAGTGGCGGCCTCTTAGATAGCTTCTTGACAACGTTTCCACTTGTCTTCTATTGTTTGTGCAGGCAGCGTCGAACTTTGAGATAGTTTCAGGGAGAATCGATCGGCAAAGGCTCTAGCGATCGGTTGCGATTGTAGCTTTCCGACATCAAACCGTCTTGGCTTGTCTCGACTCCGTTGCTCTCTCGATATCCGGGTTCTTACCTTGGCTACAGTAAGGTGATGATTCGAGTCGATGTTTGCACCACGGAAGGTTCGGACATCGAGAATATTGGAGGAGTGTCTGGTTGATTGATCAGATGATCGCCAGGTACCTTTATGAATGTTGAGGTGTGGGAACCGCGTGCTGGCCACAGAGAGATTTCGCCCCGAAACGAAGTCAACTAGCCTGAGTCCGTTTCCGAAGGTGTTGGCGTGCAGGCTGTGTCTTCAGATGACTTTAGCAAAGACTTCTTTCAGCTGAGCGTTGAAATCTCCTAGAACTATCTTGGTATCGTAGCTGGGGCATCGATCATATGTCCTTTCTAGGAGATGATAGAAGTCCTCTTTACTGCTGTCATCTTTTTCCTCTGTCGGGGCGTGGGCGCATATGAGTCTTATATTCCCGAATTTAGCATTGATGCGGATTGTTATGAGGCGTTCGCTTATGTATTGGAAGCTTAAGACTTTTTGCCTAAGTCTGCCTCGAACAACAAAACCGCATTCAAATAAGCGTTTCCCTCTCTCCCTGTAGCAGTCGCCGTGGTATATGTCGCAGTTTCTCACTCTTCTCTTGCCCGGCCCATCCCACCGCATTTCCTGAATTGCGGTTATGTCTGCTTTATAGCAGTCCAGGGCCTCCGCAAGTTCATCGGCTGTACGTGGTCTGTTTAGGGACCTCACATTCCACGTGCATATCCGTAGAGCATTATCCTTTTTTCGTTTGCGTGGGTCGTCAACAGTGAATCCATCCATATCCGAGGCATTCGGTTGTTTCGTAACTGTTTATTTTTAATGTGGCCGGGCAGTTACCCCAACGTACACCCCCAACCTGGAGGACCAGGCCCTTTTTTATACCTCTTGGGCGGAGGTCGCACTTATAGGTTTAGCAGGTTGAGTTCGGGTGAACAACAACCAGTACCCGATGGCTACCAACGTGGAGGTAGAATAAGCACAATTGGTGTGTGGAAGACAGTTACAGCAGCTGGGCATCGCCAGGTTGATACCAATCAGTCGTTATAGCCAGCATAGGTTTAAGAAATGTACGGACCAATAATTCCACCGTCCTATGAGCCCACATCAAGTAGTCAGTTTTTGTGTGCGTAACGGTGTCTCAACATTTACAAGAGGCTTGCCATCTCTCCGAATTTGACAATTTTGCTTATGGACGAATCCATTCAACCAGACTCATTTCATACTGGTATACAGCGGCTTATTAACCCCTTAATCTTGTGGGTACCTACTGTATAATCTTCTCTTTGTGCAAAAATTATCTCTAATTTACTCAAGACATAGGAAACAATGTAACCCGTCTAGCTTCACGTGCTCCCACGCTAGCACTAATCAAAAACCTGGAAAGCAACAGAACAGAACAATTAACATACGTCCTTCTAAAGTGGACGTGGGTTCAAGCTCCACCTGAGCACGTTTCTGATCTCCACAAAGTGCCAACTTTGTTTGACATTTAACTGCTCAGGGAAATTCAATTTCAGACGAGATCCCGTCCAACTGACAACGACCAGTTCCTTCAAACGCCCACTCGCATCATCTCCATGCAGGCTAATAAATTTCCACCAGGCTCCTTGTCTCGTTAGCAGGTTTCCTCACCTGACCCACGTACATTCTGCGCACATTATCCTCATGAAATTCAATATTTTAGCTCGCCGCACGACCATTATCATGCAAATGCGCCGCGATTGCCTTCAACCCACACACCAACTGCGCATTAAGATGAAACAAATGTATTCAGTGCCTGCAGCGCAGACGCACGTGGGTTTAATTACCCAATCAACGCGACTAATAGTCCAAACGGCCCCATCCACATTCATTGCATTCCCATGCAGCGCAACTGCGCCGCCATCGCCGCAACCACCGCCGTAGACCAAGCGACAGCATTCAACAAGTTTCTGCAATTTACTCCGTTCCCACACAATCCGAAAACCAAAACAGGTTGTTGTGCTTGCTACAGAGGGAGAAAAGCAGAGAAAGGGAGTCGAAGTGCCATTAAATTCTTCTTTCCCAGGTTCAATGTATCGGAAACGATGCTCGTGTCCGGTTCCCATGGAAGCAGAGGATGTCTCCAATTACCGACACAGCAACCTGTTGATCAGCTGATCGCTGAGAACTCGCAAAGCAAAAGTGAAACAACGAGTACGTGTACAAACTTGTATTTAGACAAAAAATTCAATTTCTCTCTCAATCACAACGGCAAACTGGGTAGAGTGCAAAAATAGCAAAAATAGCAAAAAAATAAACAAAAATATCACAAGCATATTGCAACAAATGAACTACATGGCTAACGAGATCCCTGAGGTGAGTGACAGGCGGGCTGTCGTCTTAGTAGAGCAGCGCCCGGTTGTCCCACTGCGCCTGGGCAGGCTGTCTGTGCGAGTTGCAGGAAACCGGCTCCATGAGGTCCGCGTCCAGCTTCGCCTGCTCGGCGGTCCAGAAAAACGTCCCATCGTCTGTTCGCACGTAGTGCACCGGCACAAAGCTGTCGCCCTCCGACGAGTCGAGAACGAGCGGGATCTGAGGGTAGTCGTTGTACTTCTTGAAGTCGCCGTGATACTGCCTGCAGTTGTAGCCGTGCGAGCATTCGCAGGCCGTGGCGGGCTGGGATTTGGTAGCACTGCTGTCCAGGGCATAGGGTGTGGCATCGCTGAATGGGTCCTCGGCGAAGTAGCTCTGCAGGAACTCCTCGTCCTTGGCCACCTTCCGGATGACAACTGCGTAATCCTCGTATGAAGCGGCGTTAGCCGAGGCGGCTTGTGCAAGCGCCTCCACCATGGTGGGCGCCATGAAGCTCAGGTCGGCGCAGTTATTCAAATTCACGTTGTTCGGGTGGGCGATAGACTTGGCACCACTGCCCGATGAGCGCAGCACCCGCAGCAGCGGCTTAAAGAGCTTGTGAAATCGCCCCTTCCTCGCCTTGCGACTTGGCGCCACTGCCGTCGATATATCCAAGTGGTTCTGTGCGGGGGCGATATTCTTGACGTCGGTAAACATGTTGGGGCTATGTATCCACAAACGGAAAATTCACGAAAAAGTTAACTCTGTTCAGCGGCGGGAGAGTGTGTTGCCTCGACGAGAGATAGCTTCGATCTGATGCTGTTGCTGTTCCGGGCGCACAGTTTTATAACCGAGTGATTGTTTCGCCGGAAACCTAGCGCAGGTAGGCGAAGAAGGCAAAGCAAACACACAACCGACCGACGAACGAAAGCCAAAAGAGAAGAGGGAACCACGAACTGCGGGCATAGGCGCAGCCCGGCGCACACACACGTGAAGAAAAAGTGTGGGAACCGTTTTCCGTTTGGTTTCGGATTGCAACAAACATCCTTTTAGTCATCAGTTAGTCAAGCACTGTGTGTGTGTGCCCTGCAAGGAGAGAGAGAAAGACCCATAAACCAGTTGTAGGACAACGGCACAAAAGCGACTCGGACAAAGGGGCACAGTGCGCTTGTGGAACAGGTGGGTGCTGCCGCTGCGCAGCCCGAGAATAAAAAGTGTGGGAATTCCTGTACGCACCGGAGAATTCTTTTCGTTGAGTATCGGTTCTTAGATTTTCCAAAGGAAACGCAAGTGGATGCGTGTCTGTGTGTGTGCCGGTCGGTGCCAGTGGTGCTGGTGCAGTGTAGTGTGATTCCTTGGGCACAGATTGTGAGTGCGCCGTGGGAAGAAGGATTTTCGATCGGTTCCCACGCAAGGATCCCATTGTTTGTCGGGATTTCGGGGATTTGTTGTTGGTGGTGCTCCTGCGCTAAGTGATTCCTCGATTTTCGGCAGTCTGGGATTCCCACGGACATTGCGACACCTGAGGTTTATTTCCTTCTACAGATTGTTTTTCTCACACACGGCCGTCGAACAAATGCGAGTATGCGATGACCCACTAATAGGCCGAGAGTGTGATCGGGCGAGCGTAGAGCACCTTAGCATGCAAGGTGCACACGTTGCTGGCTCTGGCGGCGGTGCTGTTGTTACTGCTGGACGTGATGTTATGTGTTGATTTCTAGCAGACGCGTGGGAAAGACCGGGAGTGATTTCGTTTTCAACATGAATTCCGAAGAAGTTTCCTGTTGGGCAGTGTTGTGGTCGGCTACACAGGGTGCTCGAGAACGGGCATTGTGTGGCGTTTATGCAAAATAAGCACGCGCTTTGTGTGTGTGGTTGGAAGGATGCACGGAGTGTGGCGTCAGGAGGCTCAGCAGGATGCTCTTCGTTGCTGCTGTGGACAAAGGCGGGCGTGGTAAAAGTGAGGTGTGGTAAAGACTAAAGAAAGGACTTGCTTACTGTTTACGGTGTAGCGTTGGGTATTGTTTTTGGAATTTGCGGACATTGTGTGCTAATGTGTCAAGGAGGCCGCCTTCCAGTTGTAATTTGAGGACTGATAGAACGTTTTTTAGAGGTATACTAAAAAGAAAACAAAATTGTATGCGTTTGCGATGAAGAACGATGCAACAAAGAGCTATATGGTGCCACAGTTGACGAGGGATCTTAGACAAGAACTCGCGCATGCTTAATGCATGCAGAACTCTTCTCTAGAAAGTACTAAGGGCTTCCACATCCGTTTTTGGCAAGGTTCATGTTCCCTCGCCACAAAGCAGGGCTGGGATGATCGGGCTGTTATACAAAAGCACGCTCTCTTTTATGCAATGGCCTTGGGCTCTTTTCCTCAACTGCCTCTTGAAACCAAAGAAGAAGAAATTGGTAAGAGTGATTTTGCGTTTGATTGCCACCTTGATGTTATTGTCCCTAATTAGCGCGGAGGTAACTTAGACGAAGTCCGAAGCCTGCTCGAAGTTTCTGCTGCCTAACATGACGTTATTTTCGGGACATCGATGTTGTGTGTCCTCCCTTGACGCCACCATGTACTTAGTCTTGCCCTCATTTACCGCCAGTCCCGCTTTAGCCGCATCCGCCTCAATACCAGCAAACGCCGCATTGACGGCTCGCTGTGTTCGTCCAATCACGTCAATGTCGGCGATCTAGCAACTGAACTGACTTTTGGAAGATCGTGCCTCCGGCGTTGACTTGTGAGTTACGCAGGTGGAGGATGATGTTGAAAAAGTCACATGGCAGTGCGTCGCCTTGTCTTTTATGATATTGAAGATCTCGATGAGGTCGTTACCGACCTTGACGGAGCAGCGAGAGTTCTCCATCTTAATCCTACACAATCTGACGAGTTTGGTAGGAATGCCAAAACTAGACATGGCACTATATAGCTCGTCTCTATGCACATTGTCAGATAAGGTTAAGTATCTCTCTTCCGCTTCATAAAAAGCCTTATAGTGACCGGATTTCGTCGATTTCAAGGCTGCATATGACAGTGTGCATAGAGGTCTTAGGTCTTTTGCAGGATCTGCCGTAAAGTGAAGATCAGGTCTAATGTGAACTTCCCTGTCCTGAAATCACACTGATAGGGACCTATCAGGTTACAAACAAACAGTTTCAGAAGCTCACACAATACGGCAGAGGCGATCTTGTATGCAAAGTTAAGAAGACTGATCCCTCGGTAATTGGCTTAGTCAAATGGGTCTCCCTTTTATGGACCGGGCAAACGACGCTGAGATTCCGCTCATCGAGCATGCTTTCTTATCTATATCTTACAGATGAGCTGGTGCATGTCTCCAACCAGGTCATGCCCAGCTGCCTTAATACTTCTGCGGACAGTCCGCCAGCTCCAGCAGCTTTGTTCGATTTCAGCTTCCATATTGTTATACACGTAAGTCGGGGGCACAGAATTCTTATATGTATATCACCATCCCAATTCAGTGGTTTTCCATCTGTCTTTAATTCATGTGGCACCCATTTTCTACACATTTGGATCTTTCCCATAGCTTGTATGGGAATCATGATCACCATATGCCTCGACAAGCATTCGATGCGACTTCGCGTTGCACTTTTTTTCAAATGAAAACAAAAAATGAATGCTTTCCGCAAATCATCACTTTCTGGTACAAAATTCGATATTTTTAACACGATGAAAAAATATGTTGTTGTCTGTTCAATGACTTGATGTATTCTGAATATTTTTCACAGATACCATAGCAAACAAAAAAAAAAACAATAAGGGCTCGTTCACAACAAATGTTCCCTGTCGAGACATTTGTATCTTGACGTTCACTTCATACCGGTATACCTGGTAAATGAAATTTTACATGAATGCACTAAAATAATAGTACTACTTGAAGTCAGTTTATATATATAACCACAGCTTCAACCCGATAACGAGAATATATCGATCGCCACTCGTTTTTGTTGAATTGATAGACGAAAATGACAGTATGTGTGGCTCTAAGCTCATAAGTCTGTAACGTTATAGTCAGCATCGTTTTAAAAATGGAGCGGACCGATAATTCCACCGTCCTATGAGCCCACATCAAATAGTCAGTTTTTGTCCACGTAACGGTGTCTCGCTAGGCAGCAGAAACTTCGAGGTAGTCAAGAACTTCGTCTACCTCGGCTCCGCGGTAAATAGGGACAACAACATCAGTACCGAAATCAAACGCAGAATCACTCTCGCCAATCGCTGTTTCTTTGGGCTCAAGAGGCAATTGAGTAATAAAGCCCTCTCTCGAAAGACTAAGCTCGCTTTATATAACAGCTTGATCATCCCCGTCCTACTTTATGGCGCGGAATCTTGGATGTTAGCAAAGGCGGATGAGGAAGCCCTTAGCCTCTTATAAAGAAAAGTTTTGCGTGTGATTTTTGGTCCTGTTTGCGTTGATGGCATCTGGAGGAGAAGATTTAATGAGGAACTCTATGGGCTGTACAGCGACATGTGCCTGGTCAAGCGTCTTCGGGTACAACGCTTAAGATGGCTAGGCCATGTAGAGTGTATGGACACCACTGCCCCGGCCCGAAAAGTTTTTGAATCTGAGCCATTGGGACAACGCAACAGAGGATGGCCTAGACCAAAGTGGCGGGCGCAAGTGGAGAAGGACTCAACCAATTTGGAGTGCGCAATTGGAGACAGCTGGCGAAAGATCGTGCTGGCTGGAGAGGCATGTTGGTTGAGGCCCAGGTCCATCCCGGACTGTAGCGCCACAAGAAGAAGAAGAAGAAGAAGAAGAAGAGGAAGAAGAAGAAGAAGAAGAAGAAGAAGAAGAAGAACGGTGTCTCAACATTTACGAGACGATTGCCACCTCTCCGAATTTGACAATTTTGCTCATGGACAAATTCATTCAAGCAGACTCGAGCTTCATCGTTCAACAAATAAAGATTAAAGGCAGTCTTGTTTTGGGTCGAATTTCAAAACGTGAAATAGACGTCGGACCTGGTGGAGACAACTGTAAGCACCTGCAAATTATTGGGCTTACTGGATGTTGACGTTTCTTCCACTGCCGGACTGTGGCACCAAATTGGGCTTACTGGATGTTGGCGTCCAAGTCCACTGTCGGACTGTAGCACCAAATAAAATAAGAAGAAGTCATCTGGTTCATAACAGTTTTCATTGTTTAAGCCTGAAGCTGCCACATCGAGCTTCTTGGCGTTCACAGGCCTTTGTCGATCTTTTGTTTGACTACCACAAAATGTGGAAATTTATTGTTGGAAACTAAAAGGTAAACATTTTCCCCCTTACTCAGCACATGAACACACTCGTCTGTGCACATGAACACACTCGTCTGTGCATTCATATGAATTCCCCAATCCCAAAAAACATGAAATTCCCCGTCAAAAGAAATGAATGTCAGGTGCTCCTGAAAGGAGTTACTAACCACAAAGTTCAACACTTTGAGAATTTTCCCGTGAAGTATGAATGTGAGCGTTGCTGCACCTCCTTTCAAACGGTAATAAATTCATGCGACTGTAAACTAATATTTGAGTTGGAGTTAGGTAAATCTTAAAGATTGTAAAGAGGTGCTAGGGTTTCAACGCAAACGCTACCCAGCGCCATTGTGCACGCACATGTAAACGTTGTAGCTGCGTGACAAATTGAAATGCTAATAGAAAATGCTTGCGCCAAGCAGCTTCCCACGTTAATTGCACGTATGGACACATTCCACCCATTCCATCCACACAAACATTGTAAATAACTTCACTTCCAAGAAACGTCGGCGTGTGCGTGCGTCACTGCGGTGAAAGTATGGACTGAAGGGGTCTCTGTGGCGGCTAAATGCTGAAATCTGGTAATTATAGTTTATGCTCCGCCTAAGCACTCACTTGAACTGACACTAAACGCGCGCGCTGGCGAATCGGCGAAATCAGTGGAGGCGGAGCGTTGTTAGTAAGTCATTAAGAAAGATGACGCAAAATGAAAGTGGGTGGCCTTATAAAACTTCCGGAATGAAGAAGCGGTGCGACGTTGTCCAACGCGTGTGATGACACGCAGCGGTGTGCAGTGACTTGTCGGAAATTGGTCACTATATACCACCCACTATCCATTTGTAGCAGCAGCAAGTACTGTTCCTCATTCAACACCAGTGTTCAGGGCATTTTGTCGAACTTGCGTTGTATGCGTTTTCTTTCGGGCTGCGCTAATATCTTGACTAGATGCGATTGACAAATCATGTGTTGTCATTTTATTTGTAATTTTGGCAAGTGCGCGTCTACCATATGTTCTGTCAGTTATTGGAACACCCAGCTTATAAGGTTGCATGTCTCTGATACTGAGCTGCCGCCTTGCATCGTTGTCATACGAGGGTTGCCTTTTATATTTCGGGATTAAAGAACAAAAACAAATATTAATCATCGAAAATAGCTTTATTGTTTTTTTAAATAATAAATATAAAATAAATATTCCCCATTAGGATCTATACACATTTGCATGCGTTTGAACCAATTGTCGAAGCACTTTTGCCACTCTGATTGAGGTGTCTCCGAAACATGCATTCTGAACACATCAACCGCTTCTTCAGGTGCCGAAAAACGTTGATCTCTCATTTTATTTTTTACGTACGGGAATAAAAATAAGTCATTCGGTGCCAAGTCAGGACTATACGGCGGATGACTCATCAAATCGATGTTTTGAGTGCTCAAAAATGCAATTGTTTGAGTCGATGTGTGAGAGCTCGCATGGTCGTGGTGACGAGTGATCCGACTTCGGCGGTTGGTTTTCCAGATTTCTTGGAACACAACTGGCAAAGAAATGGTTGTGTTCCACTCAGAATTGACTGAGTTGTTCTAGTGGCACGGTTGCGACATGTCCAGTTTTTCCGAAAAAACAGGCGAACATTTGCTTGGAAGTGCTTCGTGCGCGAGCAACTTTTGTTGGATTTGGCTTAATTTGAAACATCCATACATTCGACTGCTGTTTACTTTCGGGCTCATACTCGTAAATCCACGATTCATCACATGGCACTATGTCATATACGTGTTTCGAAGCACCGCGATCGTACATTTGAAGCATTTCTTTCGACCAATCCACACGAGCCTTTTTTTGAGCGATTAACAAATTATTGGGGATCCAACGCGAATAAATTTTTTTCACGGTCAAATGTTCATGCGATATTGAATGTATGCTGGTCTCACTAATGCCCAAAGTTGGCCCAATCTCACGATATGTCACATGACGATCTTGCAATATCAGTTGGCGCACAGCATCAATGGTTTCCGGAACAATAACTGATTTTGGACGACCTTCACGAAATTCGTCTTGGAGTGAACTACGGCCTCGGTTGAATTCACCATACCATCGATAAGCACTCCGTGATGGAGCTTTATCGCCAAAAATTCAATTGAATTCATCGGTGCACTGTTGTTGAGCTAATCCACGTCGAAAGTTTAAAAAATAATAGCACGAAAATTTTCACGATTTAATTCCATTTTTTGGGCGAGATGAATCTTTTAAGTTACTGTAAACAACACAAATAGCGCTCGTATGTCAAAACGTTCTGAGTACGTATGACCTCAAAAATGTCAAGATTTACGATAGAGCTGGCAGTTGCCAGAATTCAACACTAGGGTTGCCAAAATATAAAAGGCAATTTTCGTACTGGCATTCGCGAGCCGGAAGCACACTTTCAGTTTTGTCTTGAGAACATGAATGAAAACATTATAACTGCCGTGCTTGGTGTCAGAGTAAGAACCGATTCTCCTTTCTGCACCTGTGCACAAAATCGGCGGTTGTGGCTTGCACTTTATTTTAGTGACAATGCCAAAAGTTGGATGACGTTGCTTGCTACAACCAGTTTCTTGTTACTTCAGCAAATCCACTTGTGTTCTGTTTTTTTAAAACTGCAGTTTCCGGCCAATTCTGAATGGCTGAGTGAAAAAGCTTTTCTTTTAAGCAGTCATTACCCTTTCTAGACCTTTCAACGAATTGTCTGCAAATTTAAAATATCACTGAATGTTTTGAGGTTTCAAATTACTAACTGCCACAACCATGAGAAGCGCGCGGTCGAGGAAATGGAAGGGTGTTATGGCCGAAATTAAGTCCGAAAGTTTTACCGAAAGGTAAAACAGCTATCCGGAGGATACAAGGTTCGGACCAAAGATTGACGGGACCAAAACGGACAACTCGTAGTAGAGTCACAGTCTGTGCTGAGAATTTGGAATGATCATTTCTGCAGACTACTTAACGGCGATGACGGCCCAAATCCCGCTGTTAGGCAGAATGTTCTACTCGATCTGGACGATGCTAGACAAGAATTCCGTCCCCCCGACTTAGATGAGGTGAGGATAGCAATATCGAACCTGAAGTCGAACAAAGCTGCTGGAGCGGACGGACTGTCCGCAGAACTATTTAAAGCAGCTGGAGATGACTTGGTTGGGCGCATGCACCAGCTGATCTGTAAGATATGGTCGGAGGAAAGCATGCGCGATGAGTGGAATCTCAGCGGCATTTGCCCGGTTTACAAAAAAGGAGACGCCTTTGACTGTGCCAACTACCGAGGGATAAGTCCCCTAAATATCGCATACAAGATCCTCTCTGCCGTATTGTGTGAGCATCTGAAGCCGTTTGTCCATGACCTGATAGGTTCCTATTAGTGTGGTTTCAGGCCAGGGAAGTCCACAATAGACCAGATCTTCACAATACTGCAGATCCTGGAAAAGGCCCAAGAAATGCAAATCGACACTCACCACCTATTTGTCGATTTTAAGGACGCATATGACAGTGTGCATAGAGACGAGCTATACAGTGCCATCTCTAGTTTTGGCATTCCTACCAAACTCGTCAGATTGTGTAGGATGACGATGGAGAACTCTCGCTGCTCTGTCAAGGTTGACAACCAACTCACCGAGACCTTCAATGTCAACAAAAGGTTTTAGACAAGGTGACGCAATGTCATGTGACTTCTTTAACATCATCCTCGAGAAGATCGTGCATAACTCACAAGTCAACACCAGAGGCACGATCTTCCAGAAGTCAGTTCAATTGCTAGCTTCCGCTGATGACATTGACGTGATTGGACGAACACAGCGAGCCGTCAATGAGGCGTTTGCTGGTATTGAAGCGGAAGCGGCTAAAATGGGTCTAGTGGTAAATGAGGGCAAAGCGAAGTACATGCTGTCATCAAGGAAGGACACACAGCATCGACGTCTCGGACGAAGCCCTTAGTCTCTTCGAGAGAAAAGTTCTGCGTGCGAGAGAAGATTTAATGACGAACTCTATGAGCTGTACAGCGACATGCGCCTGGTCAAGCGTCTACCGATACACGCTTAAGATGGCTAGGCCATGTAGAGCGTATGGAAACCACCGCTCCGGCCCGAAAAGTCTTTGAATCCGTGCCATGGGACAACGCAACAGAGGACGACCCAGGCTAAGACGACGCACACAAGTGGAGAAGGATCTCAACCAACTTGGAGTGCTCAACTGGAGACAGGTGGCGAAAGATCGTGCTGGCTGGAGAGGCATGTTAGTTGAGGCCCAGGTCCACCCCGGACTGTAGTGTCACAAGAAGAAGAAGAAGACTGCCACAACCGGTAAAACATGGTAGACTATGGATTTTTTGTTAGTGGCGCCTCCTATGGTATATGTCCCGGGACTTATTTAGAACCTGCTTCTGGTGGCTTGCTAAAAACCAGAATCTTTTTAATTTCTATGTAGCTCACATGTGCTTGGTTTAAGTTGCCGGTGATCCCCAAATAGTTTTCCGTCCTACAAAACGCCAGTAGTTGGAAAATAGAGTTTGCCCACCTTAGGACAAATCTGAAATTCACAAACGAGTTCTGACCTAGAACGACTTCTATTACTTCTGTCAAAACAACTGAGCGCAAGACTCCTAACTCGAAGAACCAAAATCATGCTCCACTCTTATCTTGCCAATCCTACGTAATGGAACTTATAGCTGGACGAGGATCAGATCTGATTCTTGGTGCCGTTCAAAGAAGGAATATTACATCGGGTATATGGTATTGTGCGACGCTCACACGCCGAAGGGTCTTGGTTCGACTCCCAGCTCAACACCAATTTTTCGAATTTTTCAGGGCACCATCTCTTTCGAGCTGTTGACAACACTCAAAGAGTAATAACTGTCTAAGCAAGCTTCTCAAACTTCTCCGTTCGGAGTCGGCAAAAAACTGTAGGTCCCTTCTACTCGTGAGAGAACAAGCTAGAACGTGAGATGAGCAAGCTAGGCCCTTGTCCTCTTTTGGCCTGTAGTGCCAAATATTATTATTATTATTATATATAGTCTTGTTGATGAGGATGGCGAGTGGAAGAGAATGCATAACCGCGAACTCTAGGAGCTGATACAGGATGTGGTTGTTGTCCGAAAAGGTTAGTTCCGTTGACTACACTATTTCGGCCACACCGAGTGTGTGTCGGCCTACTAACGGGGCACTTTACCTTCGCTTCGCTAAGCCTGGGCTTAGTGATGGCACTCTTTGCGATGCCTGTTAAGAAGGTGAAGACACTTCAGAGCACTTTCTCTGTCAATGTCCAGCCTTTGCTCGTATCAGCTGGCAGTCATTTGGCGCTGACGTGGTGGGGACTGAAAATCCAAGCTTTTTATCACAGAAGCGCCTTCTGGTCTTTCTTCGGAAAACCAAAAGACACGTTAAATGAATATTATTGCCTGGAAGTTCAATGAACCTGACTTTGAATCTGAGCGCTCCAGTGTCGCAAAGACGTTCGGGCATGCAACCGTTTCTAATTCTTCTGTGGCTTTTGAAAGGAATGTTAAAACGGAACTGCAAGGGTTGTTCTAATGTCTGGTGTTGGTTGCCAATGTGAGTGAACCGTCCTTAAAACTATACTACTGCAGTAAAAGTGGACTCTGAGACATCGCAAATTCACATGTACATCCATTTTGGCAGTCCTACCGCCACAGCGTTTAAACTATTTTGTAAATCACACCGTTGCTGCTGAAGCTCTGTTGTTAGATGTGATATTGGACCTCCACAATAACAAGAAGTCTGACCTGTCATTGAAGGGGAGGAAGAACTAATATCCGGAGTAGAGACCAAGTCATCGTGGATACAAAACAACTTGGTTGGCTGAAAGAAGTAGAATGACAATGGAGAAGTTTGGACGGCAATAATTCCTAAGGAGGTTGCCGGCCTCTATATTTGAATGTTTCTCGATGTGTTTTAAAAATTCAAGCCCCACTTGAATAGGAGGACGTTTTAAATGACTTGAGTCGTTGCCGCCTTGGGGCGCCAAAAGCATCACAACAGACCACTCGCTGATTGGGCGACAGAATCGAGAACGGTCATTAATCCCCTTTGCTTGAACCTTCTTTGATCCATCCATAAAACATACCATTGTGGCAAACGTGTCACCACTTAGGCATTGTTATGATGATGTAGTGCCGGTGGCATGGCATGGCGCGACATGAGGTTCTTCTTGATCTTTCGCTCGGGCTCCCCGGCGGGATGGCACAGCGGGAGACTGCCGCGACTGGGATGACACACAAGAGAACTCAATCAATTTGGCGTGTGGCAACAGCGATTATCTAAAGAATGGTCTGTTGAGTTTTTAATTAACCGAAACTAAAGCACAAGGCCTGAAGCAGGGATAATGAAGAAGGTGTGAGGGCCTCAAATGGAATCGAGCTGTCAAGCAGAACAAGAACAGAGGTTCTTGTAAGGACTGACAAGACAATTTATGCGTCTATTCAGAGTTTCAGTTGAATTGGGTCTTAATGCGGCGAACAAACAAGGCTGTCAACGGAGCTAATTCATTTTTCCTTAATTTATGTAACTCTCTGTCGTGGAAGATCGCTGCCACTCGATAGATATAGAAATATAGAGCAAACTTGAGGGGACGGTTCCAAGTCAAACGAATCAACAATCGTTTAAGAATTGTAAGGAATTTCATTTATGTTCAGTTTCCACTCATGGACTAAGTGAAAATGGTGCTCTTTCATATACGCAACCAACGGTCAACAAATAACTTAATTTTCGGAATCAGCAGTTCATTGGACTTGGAAGAGAAGATACGAGTATTATCTAGGCACTAGGAATAAACTGGAGCCCATCGGCTTATTCACTTAAATTTAAAATCAATGAAAAAGTGGCTTAAAAAGAAGTTTAAACGCTGTGGCGGGCATCAAAATTCCTCGATGGATAGGACTACTAAACAGTACAAAATGGATGTACATTGACTTTGCGACGTCTCAGAGTCCACTTTTGCTGCAGTGGTATAGACTTAAGGACGGTTCACTCACATTGGCAACCAACACCAGACATTAGAACAACCTTTGCAGTTCCGTTTTAACATTCCTTTCAAAAGCCACACGAGAATTAGAAACGGTTGCATGCCCGAACGTCTTTGCGACACTGGAGCGCTCAGACTCAAAGACAGGTCCATTGAACTCCCAGGCAGTAACATTCATGTAACGTGTTTTCTTGGTTTTCCAAAGAAAGAACAGAAGGCGGTTCTGTGATAAAAAGCTTGGATTTTCAGTCCCCATCACGTCAGCGCCAAATGACCGCCAGCTGATACGAGCACAGGCTGGACATTGACAGAGAAAGTGCTCTGAATTGTCTTGCGCTCAGTTGTTTTGACAGAAGTAATAGAAGTCGTTCTATGACAGAACTCGTTTGTGAATTTCGCATTTGTCCTAAGGTGGGCAAACTCTATTCTCTAGACTATGCTCCTTCCAAGTACTGGCGTTTTGTAGAACGGAAAACGATTTGGGGATCACCGGCGGCTTAAACCAAGCACATGTGAGCTACATAGAAATTAAAAAGATTCTGGTTTTTAGCAAGCAACCAGAAGCAGGTACTAAATAAGTCCCGAGACATATAGGAGGCGCCACTAACAAAAATTCCATAGTCTACCATGTTTTACCGGTTGTGGTAGTCAGTACTTTGAAACTTCAAAACATTCAGTGATATTTTAAATTTGCAGACAATTCGTTGAAAGGTCTAGAAAGGGTAATGACTGCTTAAAAGAAAAGCTTTTTCACTCAGCCATTCAGAATTGGCTGGAAACTGCTGTTTCAAAAAAAAAAAAACTCAAGTGGATTTGCTGAAGTAACAAGAAACTGGTCGCTTGTAGCAAGCAACGTCATCCAACTTTTGGCATTGTCACTAAAATAAAGTGCAAGCCACAACCACCGATTTTGTGCAAAGGTGCAGAAAGGAGAATCGGTTCTTACTCTGACACCAAGCACGGCAGTTATAAGGTTTTCATTTATGTTCTCAAGACAAAACTGAAAGTGTGCTTCCGGCTCGCGAATGCCAGTACGAAAGTTGCCTTTATCTTATGCCTTATCCCTAGTGTTGAATTCTTTCAATGCTCAGGACGTTTTGACATACGAGGGCGTTTTGTGTTGTTTACAGTAATTTAAAAGATTCATCTCGCCCAAAAAATGGAATTAAATCGTGAAAATTTTCGTGCGATTATTTTTTACAACTTTCGACGTGGATTAACAAAAAAGTTCGTCGAGCACGAACAAGTTCGGCGAGCACGAGTAAGTTCAACGAACACGAGCAAGTTCGCTGAGCACAAGCAAGTTCTGCGAGAACGGGTAAATTTAACGAGCACTAGCAAGTTCAACAAGCACAAGCAAGTGCAGCGAGAACAAAAAGTTCGTCGAGTACGACCTACCTTGAAGCGACTCACAGTGCCAACCACTAGCGAACACAAAAGCGAATGGCATAACATGCAACTACTGTGTGGCATAAGGATTATGGACAAAGAATTAAGAATTAAATTCTCATGTTGCAGCATCTGAATGAGAGTATTTTTAATAAATTAGAATAACTTGCAAAAGCTATTCAAGTGGATACTGATCCATTATGATTTGCCAACTTCAACAAATACGAGCACAAATGTTAAACACAAATTTACAAAACATGTGGCATCATTAACCGTCGCTATCGGAAAAAAGTTTAAGCATCCCTAATGAAATTTTTTTTTTTTTTGGAGATTGGGATCAACTACAATGGAGCGCTCAGACTCAAATACTGGTCCATTGTACTACCAGACAGTAACCTTCATTTAATGTAATTTCTTGGTTTTCCGAAGAAAAACCAAGATGCGTTTCTGTGATATAGAACTTAGGTTTTCAGTTCCCACCGGATCAGCGCCAAATAGGCGCCATCTGATACGAGCGAAAGCAGGACACTGACAGAGAAAGTGCTCTGAAGTGTCTTCACCTTCTCTACAGGTGTCGCAGAGTGTGACATCACTAAGCCCAAGCCGACTCAGGTGCGTAGCGAAGGTAAAGTGTCCCGGTTATACGCCAACAAGTCTTCTCCACTCGTTTCTGTCTAGAGATAGCAGAAAAGAGGCGGATTTCTTGCAGACGTTTGGGAGCATACTCTTGGTCACCCTGCATCCTGGAGAGTCACGCCATCTCTGGTTGTGCTGTAGGGAGACCCAACCATCGACGGAGGCCCTGACCAGGGACGCGGGTAATCCCAAGGTGGGTTCGGGCCCTACGAATGCCTCTGCTGAACCTAGCCTAGCTAGTTCATCGGCAGTTTCGTTTCCCAGGATCGCGTGATGACCCGGGACCCGGACAAGTCTTAGCGAATTCAGCCTTTCGACCAAATTAACGGAAGACTTGCATTCTTGAATTATCTTGGAAGTGGTTAAAGGGTTGAGTAAGGCCTTGAGCATGGCTGTCGCTACAGACACAGACACTTCTTCCCTTCCACCTATTCTTCACAATGTAGTGGGTGGCCATTAGGATCGCGAAGGCTTCCGCCTGGAAGACCGACGCGAAATTACCTAAGGAGGCGTGAAGTCTAATGTTGTCGTTTTCCACGAAGGCCCCAGCTCCAGAACCCTCCGTTGTATTGGAGCCGTCCGTGAAAATTCGACTACGTTCCCTTCCCGGTTCAGTTTCTGGCCACAGCCAGTCCAGGACACGTGGAAAGTCGACTTTGAAAAAGCGTCGCAACTGTATTATTGGCGACCTCGCATCAGACAGCATGTCCATGAGAGTAGTATCATAGGAGATGCGGTGTGCGAGGTCATCAAAGCTCCAGTGCGAGTGGAACCAAAGACCATTTCTTTTTAGTCGAGAGATGACCTTGAGTGTACATCCCATGATGTGGAGATCAAAGGGGCGGGGGAGTTTAATCAGAGCATCAAGAGCAGAGCCAGACGTGCTGGGGAAAGCCCCTGCGCAGCCGAGACAAACTGTTCTTTGAAACTTGGTGAAAGCGGCAGTCACGCGAAAGCTTGTTCCACCAAACGACTGATGCATAAGAGAGAAGTGGTCTTATCATTGACGTAAAGTTCCAAATGGATCTTTTGGGTGATAGACCCCAGGTTTTGCAAAAAACTCCCTTGCATTGCCAGAAGACTGACGGCGCCTTGGGGGTTTTCATCTCAATGTGTCTTTTCCAGAGAAGTTTACTGTCCAGGATAACACCTAGATATTTGGCTTCATTGGAAAGTGGGATATTGACGCCTTTAAGTAACAGTTGGGTCAAACCAGTAATATTTCTCCTTCTCGTAAAGAGAACAACCTCAGTTTTGAGAGGGTTGACTGAAAGCCCATTCCTTGTACACCAGCTATCGATCATGTTAAGAGCCGCCCATCCGCGTGCGCTGGCGGCCGCAAGACATAGTCCGGTAACCAATACGGCTACATCGTCTGCATAAGCCTGGACATAGGTAATACAACTATTCAAAACGGAAAGCAGAGAATCGACCAGCATGCACAATAGGAGGGAAGACTGGACCCAGCCTTGGGGCAGCCCCTGTTAACCTCCGACATTACAGACTTGTCACACTCCGTCCTGTTCATTAGCATTGCTCTTATCCACAACACCAATGATTCCTCTACGCCGTGATTCCTGGCCGCGTTACACATGCCATTAAAAGTAGCATTATCGAAGGCGCCCTCAATGTCGACCAAAATGCCCAGTCCTTCCTGTCAAGTGCACTTTCAATTCTACCGACGAGACTTTGAAGTGCTGTCTAGCAAGATTTTCCGCGCTGGTAGGCATGTTGCATTTGAGATAGAGAGTGTGATCGCAGAGCGTTTTTGCGCAGGTGCAGTTCGACTAGCCTCTCTAAGCTTTTTAGCATGAAGGAGGTGAGACTGATAGGCCTGAAGTTTTTGGCGAGTTAGTAGTCTCCTTTACCAGTTTTCGGTATAAAGGCTACCCTCACTGTACGCCCGGTACTTGGAATGTATGCCAGCGCGAGGCTGGCTGTGAAAATACTTTTCAGAGCCGGCAGTATAGGGTTTATGCCCTTTTGCAGCAGTGCTGCATATATGCCATCGGTGCCGGGTGACTTGAAACCATCAAAAGACGCTACAGCGTACTTGATGGCTTCATCAGTTACGACGAGCGATGAAATATACCAGCCTCTGCGAGTAGAATTTGTCTGCTCATCCGCAGTTTCGGAAATCGGCACTGGTTTTGAGCCAACTGTGATCCGGTTCCCAGGAAGGTGAGTCTCAAGCATGAGTTGGAGGGTCTCAGCTTTAGACTCGGTGTAGGTACCGTCTGGTTTTGGTGTCCAGCCTCACTGCTTTGTCCCTTTTGAGGACTTTCACGCGTCTGCTGGTTTCATTGAGTGTTTCGATTTTCCCACAAAAGTCTTCATAAGAGGCACTTTTCGAAGCTCGAATAAGCCTTTTATATTCTATTTGTTTTAATCGATACAGGTCCCAGTCCTCTTCCAGATTGGTCTTTCATATTCAGAAGTCTTCTGGTTTCCTTGCGCTTTCTCTGCAATTCCGAGTTCCACCACGGAACAGGGGTTCTGCAGGGGTGTTTTTTGACTGGGCATGTCAGTTCGAAGGATCTTAGGCGCGGGAAGAGCTACCAGTGTTGACGTCCGCCGACGTTTTCCTTTTTTTGCCCATGGAGCCAAAGCAAAAGGAGGCAGCTTTGGTTTAGCCGGCTTTGGTTGGTGATACTTCTGCTGACCTGTTCCTTTTTGTCTTCGCCGCTGAAGGGAAACGTCCCTTGACGCTTGCGCCTTCGACAGCTTTCGTGGTTTCCTTGCGCCTTTCGGTAGCGGCCATCCTTCTCCTCATTTTTTTTCACCTCTTTGTCAAGGGTCCCCCAGATACCACATCATTTGGAGCCCGTTCCTTTTTGTCCGATTTTCGAGATGTACCATGAGAAGCGGCACTCCGGCAGGCTTTCGGAACCTGAGACTGGAGATTAGGCGTGTCAGGCTAAACCTCTCCGTCATATTCTCCAGTTTTCCAACTCATTCTCCTGAGAGCTTAGTAGAGTGAGTGGCAGGAATCATTTGTATATGCCCCTGTGGGCGGAGGGTGTTGGGAGTATGGTGGATGGGACCTCCAGACACTTTTTACCGGCCGATGTCAGGAAGCCAACAGGTGGATTGTCGCAGTTGCGAGTACTCCCTGGAGTGGCCAAATCCTTAAGATTGTCTTCCATACAGTCTTTATTTGAGACGCCCAAAGACAAGACTTCTCGTGAGAGAACAGTAGAGCGCACAACATAAATAGTTGATGAGCAAGCTAGGCCCTGGTCCCCCTGTGGGCTGTGGCGCCAACAGTTATTAATGACAAGACGCTTCTGGACTTTGGTTCGGCGTCGAGGTTCATTGATTCTTAAGCTCTTTCGCCGCGACAAGGCATCCAGAAAGGAATTACACTGCCCGAGATCAGTGTAAAAATGGATCATGAAAATTGAACGGACTGGCAACCGCTGACACTGTCTCCCTCTTGTCAAAATCGCTCTTCAACTCTAAAGCCGTTGGATGAACGCAACGCCTCAATCATCAATCAATGAATTTCGAATTCACAACTAAAGGCAATTTCTAGATCTCGCAAGAGTCAACCGAAGATATCTGTTTCGAGTTCCACCTCAGACTGTGACGCCACAGAGTTGCACTTTTGCCCGTTAGTTTTTATAGTAATTTATAGTCATAAAAAGAAATGGTTTAAAATCCTTAAGTTCCCCTTCCGCCGACCAGAAACTAATTGATTTATGGGCTCAGTACAAATTGTCACTCATGCGTATGAGGTGACGCACATTCTTTCATTTCCTTAGTCCCACACGATCAAACGATCGGCTTGACACTGTCAAGTGTCGTTGACTTAACCCGAAAATAAAATCCCCCATGAGCGAACCAATCTCATCCCCCACGAGAGCTGCACTCTCCATAGACATAAACAAACGCGATCCCATGCGCGTCCTGATGAACTGTCAATCTGTTTCGAATTTCCCTTAATTGTTCACCAAATCGTATGCGTGCAAGGGGATGTCAATTATCGGCTCGACTTCTTCAAACAGACACAGATCACTTAAGGGCACATATGGTGCAGTGAACGTGCCGCCAGATCACAGCGCTCGTTTTATTATTTCGGTGATACTCGTAAACTGGCGAAGAAACTCGACCCCTGCGCAGTGGAATGATTGTACTTCAAATTAAGAGAATTAGGGACTGTGACTGAAAAGTGATATCCACCCGGTTTGGGAGTTTGGTGGGAATACCTCCTACAAAGACTCATTTGGTGCGGTTTATTGGAAATAAACAGAATTCAAATTGAGATTCATTCTTCAAAACGAAAGTGGTTTCATTTTGAAAAACGATAGGAGGTGTTTGTAAATTAGTTTTTTTCTGAACAATATTAAGAGTGGTGTTTTTTTGGTGGTATAGAACTTTAAATTAAAATTAATCAAAGACGATTTCATCAAATTAAAATTAAGCCTATCTTGTTTGAAAGACAATTTTACGGCATTATAGGCTAAATGCCCTTAGTCTTTTCGAGAGAATAGTTTTGCGTGCGATTTTTGGTCCTGTTTGCGTTGATGGCATCTAGAGGAGAAGATTTAATGACGAACTCTATGGGCTGTACAGCGACATGTGCCTGGTCAGGCGTCTTCGGATACAACGCTTAAGATGGCTAGGCCATGTAGAGCGTATAGACACCACTGCTCAGGCCCGAAAAGTATTTGAATCCATGCCATTAGGACAACGCAATAGAGGACGACCTAGACTAAAGTGGAGCACACAAGTGGAGAAGGACCTCAGCCAACTTGGAGTGCGCAACGGGAGACATCTGGCGAGAGATCGTGCTGGCTGGAGAGGCATGTTGGTTGAGGCTCAGGTCCATCCCAGACTGTAGCGCATAAAGTAGGACGGGGATGATCAAGCTGTTATATAAAGCTAGCTTTGTTTTTCGAGAGAGGGCTTTATTACTCAATTGCCTCTTGAGCCCAAAAGAAACAGCGATTGGCAAGAGTGATTCTGCGTTTGATTTCGGTACTGGTGTTGTTGTCCCTATTTACCGCGGAGCCGAGGTAGACGTAGTCCTTGACTACCTCGAAGTTTCTGCTGCCTAGTGTGACGCTCCGTCCGAGACGTCGATGTTGTGTGTCCTTCCTTGATGACAGCATGTACTTAGCTATGCCCTCATTTACCGCAGGACAGCACAATGCCAGCAAACGCCTCATTGACGGCTCGCTGTGTTCGTCCAATCACGTCAATTTCATCAGCGGAAGCTAGCAATTGAACTGACTTCTAGAAGATCGTGCCTCTGGTGTTGACTTGTGAATTACGCACGATCTTCTCGAGGATGATGTTAAAGAAGTCATATGACAGTGCGTCGCCTTGTCTAAAACCTTTTGTGACATTGAAGGTCTAGGTGAGTTCGTTACGGACCTTGACGGAGCAGCGAGAGTTCTCCATCGTCATCTTACATAATCTGCCGAGTTTGGTAGGAATGCCAAAACTAGACATGGCACTGTATAGCTCGTCTCTATGCACACTGTCATATGCAGCCTTGAAATCGACGAATAGGTGGTGAGTGTCATTTTGCACTTGTAGGGTCTTTTCCAGAATCTGCCGTAATGTAAAGATCTGGTCTATTGTGGACTTCCCTGGCCTGAAACCACACTGATAGGTTGACCTGCGATTACCAACTGATTTTTTTCAATTAACCAACTGTCGTAAGAGCTGTGCGACATGTTGCACATGGTGATTGTTGCATTTATGGGCGTCAGTATTCATGGCTCTCCAGTGGTCACAACTAAATAGAATTTTCTGGGCAGCAGCGGTTCTTCAGAAGTACTCACCAATTATTCCACCATCTCATGAAACACACCAAATACTCCGTTTATATGGTCCTTCTGGTCCCTCAACGCCACTTGAGTCACACAATCACTCCGAATATGTCAGTTTTGATTATAGAAGCATTCATTCATACAGACGTGAGCATCATCTCTAAACAAAAGTTGCTTATTAAAATTGAGAAAAATAGCAATTTTGTCTTGGGTCCAGTTTGGAAGCGTTGTGCGAGCGTCAATTTATTCGTGTTGAAATGCCAAATCAATCTAGAAATGAATAGATGGCAGAGGTACTGCTGTCCTTATTGATGAAAAATTTAAGTTCAACCCTTTTCCATTCCATGGTGATATATTTTCTACCTGCCTTGGCGTTCTAATTAGTAAAAATAACTCAGGAATTACTAAACGTAAGGATTCGTTTATTGTCCCAACAAACACTGGACAAGGAATTTCTATAGAATTAGACAGAATTACTGAGATTATTAAAATGTTCGATGGAACACTAATTGGCGGCGATTTCAATGCACGCCATCCATCTTAGGGAGACTTAGTGAGCAACTTAGATGGGAACAGTATATACAAATGGTTTAATGATGGCCCATATCTCCATGTTGATTTGATTTCTCCGTTTAGACCAACCTATCCACAATCCTCATCAATACTGGACTATTTTCTTATATTCAGTTCGCTATTTAAGGCACCAAATAATATTAATAATACAAGGTACACCGGTATGAAGTGAGCGTCAAGATACAAATGTCTCGGCAGGGAACATTTGTTGTGAACGAGCTCTTACTTTTTTTTGTTTGTTTGCTATGACATCTGTGAAAAATATTTAGCATACATCAAGTTATTGAACAGACAACATCATATTTGTTCATCGTGTTAAAAATGTCGAATTTTGTACCAGAAAGTGATGATTTGCGGAAAGCATTAATTTTTTGTTTTCATTTGAAGAAAAGTGCTGCAGAGTCGCATCGAATGCTTGTCGAGGCATATGGTGATCATGCCCTATCAGAAGCAACATGCAAAAGATGGTTTCAACGGTTCAGAAATAATGCTTTTGATGTGAGAAATGAAGAACGTGGAAGACCACCAAAAAAGTTTGAAGACGCCGAATTGCAAACGATATTGGATGGAGATGACACTTTAAATCAAAAGCAAATGACAGCAATGTTAAATGTTGCACAACAAACACTTTCTGACCGTTTCAAAGCTATGGGAAAGATCCAAAAGTGTGGAAAATGGGTGCTACATGAATTGAATGAAAGACAGATGGAAAGCAGAAAAAACACTGGTGAAATTTTGCTTCAAAGACACGAAAAGAAATCGATTTTGCATCGGATTGTTACTGGCGATAGAAAATGGATTTATTTTAAGAATCCTAAACGGAAAAAATCATGGGTTAATCTGGGACAACCATCAACATCGACTGCAAAACCAGATCGATTCGGCAAGAAGACAATGCTGTGTGTTTGGTGGGACCAGTGCTGTACCATGAGCTCCTAAAACCTGGTGAAACCGTTAATAGTGATCGCTACCGACAACAAATGATCAATTTGAACCATGCATTGATCGAGAAACGACCAGAATGGGCCAGAAGACACGGTAAACCAATTTTGCTCCATGTCAATGCACCTGCACACAAACCAAAAGCGGTTCAGGATACAATCAAAACACTTGGCTGAAAGCAGGTACTCCACCCGCCGTAGTCGCCTGACTTGGCTCCTTCCGACTACCATTTGTTTTCATCGATGGGACACGCATTGGCTGAGCAGCACTTTGATTCCTACTAGGAGGTCGAAAATTGGGTGTCTGACTATAATAATAATTGTTGGCGCTACAGTCCAAAGGGGGACCAGGGCCTAGCTTGCTAATCAACTACTCGTGTTGTGCGCGCTACTGTTCTCTCACGAGTACAAGGGACCTACAGTTTTTTGCCGACTCCGAACGGAGAAATTTGAGAATCTTTCTTAGACAGTTATTACTCTTTGAGTGTTGTCAGCAGCTCGAAAGAGGTGGTGCCGTGAAAAATTCGAAAAATTGGTGTTGAGCTGGGAGTCGAACCTAGACCCTTCGGCGTGTGAGCGTCGCACGCTATCCACTACGGCGACCACTGTCTGATTGGTTTGCTTTAAAAGACGAACGATTTTATTGGCGTGGTATTCACAAATTGCCAGAGAGGTGGTCAAAATGTGAAGAAAACAATGGCCAATACTTTGAATAACATGTTTTTACTTTCCCATTAATAATAAGTGTTTTATTTTCAAAAAAAAAACACTCATTTCGTACCGGTATACCTGGTACAAATGGTTAAATGATGGCCCATATCTCCATCTTGATTTTATTTCTCCGTTTAGCCCAACTTATCCACAATCCTTATCAATACTGGACTATTTTCTTATATCCAGTTCGCTATTAAAGGCACCAAATAATATTAATAATAGACTTTGTACAACATTTTCCACATTTTCAAATCATTACGAAATTGAAATTAATTTAGATATATTTGACATTTACCCGATATTAATCTCATCTCAGTCTTTCACCAGCTTCTACAGAACTGATTGTGTTTAGAATGCAACTCCACACTAGGCTTTCAAGAGTGATGGTACCTATAGATAAGAATATAACAAATGAAGAAATTGATGAAATTGTAGACAACGTAGAGTTTATTGTGTACAAAACAACTAAACTATTTGAAATCCAAAAAATGTTAAGTACCGAAATATTTCCGAATTTACTAAAAATCTTTTGAAAATTCGAAATATTTGGTTCAGAAAACTTAAAAGAATCTTCCATAGATACCTAAATAGGCACAATTCGGAATATCAAGAGCTTCATTCCCAAATGCAATGTCTCAGCAAAATAATAAAGGAAAGAGTAAAACATGACCTGGACCAAGAGTTTAGATCCAGGTTATGATTAAAATCAAACCCTCTCCGCAAGCTTTTGAGGACATTGATAAAATAAACGGTCGATAAACGTTCGGGGCTGATATTGTCCCTGATGTTTTGAAAATTGATGAGCAGGAACTGTTTGATATTGAAAGTAACCTAGATGCATTCAGAACTCTATACACAAACATTTTTTCAGACCGCACACCTTCTTTCGATTTAAATTTAAATAATAAAGTATCTTCAAAAGTCGATGAATTTTGTAATTCTCACCTCTGTGTTTCCTTAATAACTTTCACGCAAGCGAATTTAGCATCCAATCAAGTTTTTATACATTTTACTACGCAACGGAAAGTAAGTGTGCTTAGAAGTAATTTAAACAATAAAAAGTATTTTGGTCTTGACAAATTTTCAAATTTTATTTAAAAGAAATGTCCACTTTCTCTTGATCTTATCTTCACTTGTCTTTTTAATTACTGCATTAACAACGGATATTTCCCAACTGCATGCACCTGCACCTGTTTCAGAAACTCGTATGGAAAAGGACAATGAAAAGCCGTTAAAGAAAGTAAGGAATGCTTGCGTATTGAAAATAAATTCTTCTTTTTCTTCTTCTTCTCCTTCTTCTTTTTCTTCTTCTTCTTTTTCTTTTTCTTTTTTTTTCTTCTTCTTCTTCTTCTTCTTCCTCTTCTTCTTCGTTTTTTTCGTCTCCCTGCGGCGCTACAGTCTGGGGTGGACCTGGGTCTCAACCAACATGTCCCTCCAGCCAGCACGATCTTTCGCCAGCTGTCTCCAATTGCGCACTCCAAGTTGAGGTCCTTCTCCACTTGTGTGCTCCACTTTAGTCTAGGTCGTCCTCTGTTGCGTTGTCCCAATGGCTTGGATTCAAAAACTTTTCTGTGGAACACCAGAATTGAAAAATATTAGGTCAGAGACACCACTATTCATTTGGACTACGAAACGACGACGAGTTAAGAAACTTTGGACAATTTTTAATATATAAGAATTTTATATATATAACCGGAAGTGTATCAATTTTTACAAAAGTGAGTCGTGCCAGACAGTATCAAATGCTTTTTCAAATGCTAAAAATAATAATTGTCGTTAGTAGCGCCCTCTGTATGTCCCGGTACGTATTATGTAATATATAAACTTGAAGTTGTAAAGATATGCATGTTCGAGACGAACTTACCAACATAACAAAATTTAAAAAAATCGATTGCCGCGAACTTCTTCTTCTTCTTCGGATGGCGCTACAGTCCGGGGTGGACCTGGGCCTCAACCAACATGCCTCTCCAGCTAGCACGATCTCTTGCCAGCTGTCTCCAATTGCGCACTCCAAGATGGTTGAGGTCCTTTTCCACTTGTGTGCGCCATCTCAGTCTAGGACGCCCTCTGTTGCGTTGTCCCTGTGGTTCGGATTCGAAGACTCTTCGGGCCGGAGCAGTGCTGTCCATGCGCTCTACATGGCCTAGCCACCTTAAGCGTTGTATCCGTAGACGCTTGACTAGGCTCATGCCGCCGTACAGCCCATACAGTTCGTGGTTGAATCTTCTCCTCCAGATGCCATCAACGCAAACAGGACCAAAAATCGCACGCAGAACTTTTCTCTCGAAGAGACCAATGGCTTCCTCATCCGCTTTTAGTAGCGTCCAGGTTTCTGCGCCGTAGAGGAGGACTGGGATGATCAAGGTGTTGTACAAAGTCACTTTGGTCGTTCGGGAGAGGGCTTTATTACTCAATTGCCTCTTGAGCCCAAAGAAACAGCGATTGGCAAGAGTGATTCTGCGCTTGATTTCGGTACTGATGTTGTTGTCCCTGTTTACCGCGGAGCCGAGATAGACGAAGTCCTTCACTACCTCGAAGTGTCTGCTGCCCATAGTGACGCTCTGTCCGAGACGTCGATGTTCTGCGTCCTTCTTCGATGACAGCATATACTTCGTTTTGCCCTCGTTTACCACCAGTCCCACTTTAGCCGCTTCCGTTTCAATGCTAGCAAACGCCTCATTGACGGCTCGCTGAGTTCGGCCGATCACGTCAATGTCATCCGCATAAGCTAGCAATTGAACGGACTTGTGGAAGATCGTGCCTCTGGTGTTGACGTGTGAGTTCCGCACGATCCCCTCAAGGATGATGTTAAAGAAGTCGCATGACAGCGCGTCGCCTTGTCTAAATCCTTTTTTGACATCGAAGGTATCGGTGAGTTCGCTACCGACCTTGACGGAGCAGCGAGAGTTCTCCATCGTCATCCTACACAATTTGACGAGTTTGGTAGGGATGCCAAAACTAGACATGGCACTGTATAGCTCGTCTCTATGCACGCTGTCATACGCGGCCTTGAAATCGACAAATAGATGGTGGGTGTCGATTTGTACTTCTTGGGACTTCTCCAGGATCTGCCGCAGTGTGAAGATCTGGTCGATTGTGGACTTCCCTGGCCTGAAACCACACTGATAAGGACCTATCAGGTTGTTGACGAACGGTTTCAGGCGCTCACACAGTACGGCAGAGAAAATCTTATATGCAATGTTAAGAAGACTGATCCCTCGGTAGTTGGCGCAGTCGAAGGGGTCTCCTTTCTTGTGGACCGGACAAACGATGCTGAGATTCCACTCGTCGGGCATGCTTTCCTCCGACCATATCTCACAGATGAGCTGGTGCATGCACCCAACCAGCTCATCCCCAGCCGCTTTGAACAGCTCTGCGGATAGTCCGTCCGCGCCAGCAGCTTTGTTCGATTTCAGTCTCGATATTGCTATCTTGACCTCGTCGAAGTCGGGGGGACGGAATTCTTGTCCATCGTCGTCCAAATTGAGTGGAACATTCTGCCTAACAGCGGAATTTGCGACGTCATCGCCGTTTAGGAGTCTGCAGAAATGATCCTTCCAGATTCTCAGCACCGACTGCGACTCTACCACTAGTTGTCCATTTTGATCCCGGCAGGCTTCTGTCCGAGCCTTATAACCACCGGATAACTGTTTTATCTTGTGGTAAAAATTTCGGACATCATTCCTGCCATAGCACCTCTCCATTTCCTCGACCGCGCGCTTCTCGTGCTCTTTCTTTTTTCTTCTGAGAAGCCGGTTCTCTTCCCTTCTTCTCTGTTTGTAGAGCTCACAAACAGCTCTCGTCGTTCGATGCAGCGTTGCCTTGTACGCTTCTTGTTTGGCAGCATGCGCCTGCCTACACTCGTCGTCAAACCATGGGTTCCTCTTAGGTGGTGGCGTGAAACCCAGCACATCAGTGGCGGCCTCTTTGATGGCTTCTTGACAACGTTTCCATTTGTCTTCTATTGTTTGTGCAGGCAGCGTCGAACTTTGAGATAATTTCAGGGAGAATCGATCGGCAAAGGCTCTAGCGATCGGTTGCGATTGTAGCTTTCCGACATCAAACCGTCTTGGCTTGTCTCGACTCCGTTGCTCTCTCGATATCCGGGTTCTTACCTTGGCTACAACAAGGTGATGATCCGAGTCGATGTTTGCACCTCGGAAGGTTCGGACATCGAGGATATTGGAGGAGTGTCTGACGTCGATCGCAACGTGATCAATCTGGTTGACGGTTGATTGATCAGGTGATCGCCAGGTACCTTTATGAATGTTGAGGTGTGGGAACCGCGTGCTGACCACAGAGAGATTTCGCCCCGAGGCGAAGTCAACTAGCCTGAGTCCGTTTCCGGAGGTGTTGGCGTGCAGGCTGTGTCTTCCGATGACTTTAGCAAAGACTTCTTCTCTTCCCAGCTGAGCGTTGAAATCTCCTAGAACTATCTTGGTGTCGTAGCTGGGGCATCGATCATATGTCCTTTCTAGGAGATGATAGAAGTCCTCTTTACTGCTGTCATCTTTTTCCTCTGTCGGGGCGTGGGCGCATATGAGGCTTATATTCCCGAATTTAGCCTTGATGCGGATTGTTATGAGGCGTTCGCTTATGTATTGGAAGCTTAAGACTTTTTGCCTAAGTCTGCCTCGAACAACAAAACCGCATCCAAATAAGCGTTTCCCTCTCTCCCTGTAGCAGTCGCCGTGGTATATGTCGCAGTTTCTCACTCTTCTCTTGCCCGGCCCATCCCACCGCATTTCCTGAATTGCGGTAATGTCTGCTTTATAGCAGTCCAGGGCCTCCGCAAGTTCATCGGCTGCACGTGGTCTGTTTAGGGACCTCACATTCCACGTGCATATCCGTAGAGCATTATCCTTTTTTCGTTTGCGTGGGTCGTCAACAGTGAATCCATCCATATCCGAGGCATTCGGTTGATTCGCAACTGTTTATTTTTTAATGTGGCCGGGCAGTTACCCCGACGCACACCCCCAACCTGGAGGACCAGGCCCTTTTTTATACCTCTTGGGCGGAGGTCGCACTTATAGGTTTGGCAGGTTGAGTTCGGGTGAACAACAACCAGTACCCGATGGCTACCAACGTGGAGGTAGAATAAGCACAATTGGTGTGTGGAAGACAGTTACAGCAGCTGGGCATCGCCAGGTTGATACCAATCAGTGCCTACCCTGTTCCCACATCACCCAGCCAGCGAACTATACCCGCGATAATTGAAAATACATTTTTGGAACAGACCCCAATTGAAGAAAATCCTTGATTTTTAATTTACATTTGCTTGAGAACAACAAGGTTACAGCTTTATTCAGCTGCAAAATTCAAATGTTCGTTTACACCGCTATTTATGAAAACGAGCTCCTCGATCCACGGAAGAACCGTTTTAAGCGAAATAAAATAAGAAAGTGAAATTAGCCAGTGGACAAATCATCAAAATATTCATGCTGGAATGAGGAATGTGTTTATTTTGCGCAATATAATTTGTATACCGCCAATTAGTGAGATGTTTCCAGTTTTATTTTTAATGAATAAACATCCGCTGCTCCTCTGCACAGTTTTGGAATTCGCATCTCTCGTGAGTCCGCCCTTCGAAATCGAACGAATACGTTAGAGAGGGCTTTACGGCTTAACCGCTGAGGAACGGTTTTTATCTTTGTGTGCCATCGCATGCCTGGAAAAGCATAACCCCTCATCGCAGAAAACGTGACGCCAACTTATCTCAAACCCATCTATTTGCATACGTCCAATATATCAAAACTCTTCTACCTCCCAACAAAGGAAACAAAAACGAACTCAAATAAAATGTAAACCATTATCCCCTGTCAATTTAACA
The DNA here is from genome assembly GCA_955652365.1 of Eristalinus aeneus. Classification (NCBI taxonomy): domain Eukaryota; kingdom Metazoa; phylum Arthropoda; class Insecta; order Diptera; family Syrphidae; genus Eristalinus; species Eristalinus aeneus. The sequence continues at coordinate 26,831,996 of OY019130.1, read as the reverse complement.
GCGGCCACACTTATTGCTTTTCGTTTTGCCTTCGACACAAAAAGGCCAAGACAGCATTAAGCAACCATATCACTTCTTAATCGTTTCATTTGCAATTCTATCTCACACACGGTTCTCACTTTGTGGCACAGTCCTATTATCTTCCACTCAAGATCAATCTTATCCACACGTGCGTGTTCCCCAAGCCCTGTGCGATGACGGTGGCGGCACGGCGATGCCCCAAGGCTTCCAGGTAAAACTCAAGAACTGAAGTACTCGCACACAAAGGTTCGGCATGACGCATGCCGTCCGTCGCGCCAGTTCCAAGACTTTCGGCTCTTATCGGGTTAACGCCAAGAGAGGACAATTAAAAATTCAAGAATTCACTGCCCAAACTGAATCGTGAGAACGTAAACCGAAAATGTTTGGCCGTTCTTGAATTATGCATGAATGAGTTGACCATTCATAGCTTCGCCGTTAGCGTACCTCGTTCTGTGGCAAATAAAACCAAGACGGGCGCACGCACACCTCGAAAGGGGGACAATGACGAAGAGTGTGGAAGCATGAGAAGCAAGCGCGAACGATTGTGAATTGGCGGAGATTTATCACTAGTAACGCGTCGCACCGCCTTGTTTTGCCGCAAAGTCAGAGCTACTTGACGAATGCCTTTTAAACACGCGTCTGGCACGGGCTGCTTTGTGTATACCCGTATATGGCATGACAGCGAGATTGCGCCGTTGCCTTGTATTGAGCAAATATGTGTGCAGATCGGTTGGCGCTACTATTTCGGTCTTTTGAATTTTTAGGCGACTAAACGAAAACGTACATGGCTGTCCGTTCGCTTGGTACATTGATTGCTTACTTAGTATGCTGCAAGGAGAAGGCGATCACGCTGTGCTGAGGGTATAACATCGCGGATTGATGATCCTTTCAGCGACAGAAGGAAAATAAATTTGAGAGTGAATAGAGAATGGAGAACTAAAGTCTTTTAGACAGACTTTGGTGGATTCTGAAAACGTATGCTTTGACTACGCGGATTAAGAATTTCATGACAAACATAACCACCGCGCACAGATCGGAGGTAGGCCGACAAAAAGAAGTGCGGTAATCGGAAGACTTAGTTGGAAAAGTTGATGTTGTACGGGTCGTAAAATTTTGCAAATATTGCTGCTATGCCTTCAACACCTTTCCCCACAAGACAGGTTTTGGTTCTTATGATGCTATGGCCTTAAGAGACTTTAGGAAGTTGGCGAAATACCTTAAGAAATTGCACAACCACGGCTGTGGACAATCATCAGAGCAAAACAGGCCGCAAATCGAACGCAGATCTCCAGAAAAGAATAAGAGCACCCCCATCCTCCATCGTCCAATTTTCAGCGCCACAAAGCAGGATGATCAGGTTGCTATACAAAGCCAGCTTGGTCTTGAGGCCTCTATTTCTCAATAGCCTCTTGAGCCCATGAAAGCAACGATTGGCAAGAGTGATTCTGCGTTTGACTCGGTCCCAATGTTATTATCCCTGTTTACCGTGGAGCCGAGGTAGACGAAGTCCTTGACTAGCTCGAAGTTTTTGCTGCCTAGTATGACGCTCTGTCCGAGACGTCGATGTTGTGTGTTTTTCCTTGATGACATCATGTACTTCGTCTTGCCAGACCCATTTTAACCGCTTAGGCTTCAATGCCAGCAAACGTCTCATAGACAGTTCGTTGTGTTCGTCCAACCACATCAATGTCGTCCGCGTAAGCTCAGTTGAGCTGACTTTTAGAAGATCGTGCCTTTGGTGTTGACTTCTGAGTTACAGATGATTTTCTCAAGGATGATGTTGAAGAAGTCACAAGACAGTTCGTCGCCTTGTCTAAAACCTTTTTTGACATCGAAGGTCTCGGTGAGTTCGTTGCCGACCTTGACGGAGCAGCGAGAGTTCTCCATCGTCATCCTACACAATCTGACGAGTTTAGCAGGAATGCCAAAACTAGACATGGCACTGTATAGCTCGTCTCTATGCACACTGTCATATGCGGGCTTGAAGTCGACGAATAGGTGGTGGGTGTCAATTTGAATTTCTTGGGTCTCTTCCAGGATCTGCCGTAATGTGAAGATCTGGTCTATTGTGGACTTCCCCGGCCTGAAACCACACTGATAGGGACCTATCAGGTCATAGACAAACGGTTTCAGACGCTCACACAATACGGCAGAGAGGATCTTGTATTCGATATAAGGAGATTAATCCCTCGGTAGTTGGCGCAGTCAAAGGGGTCTCCTTTGTTGTGAACCTGGTAAACGACGCTGAGATTTCACTCATCGGGCATGCTTTCCTCCGACCATATATTACCGATAAGCTGGTGCATGCTCCCAACCAACTCATCTCCAGCTGCTTTAAATAGTTTTACGGGCAGTCCGTCCGCTCCAACAGCTTTGTTCAACTTCAGCTGCGATATTGGTGTCTTAACCTCGTTTTAGTCGGGGCAACAGAATTCTTGTCTATCATCGTCCAGATCGAGTAGAACACTTTGCCTAACAGCGGAGTTCGGGCCGTCATCGCCGTTAAGGAGTCTGCAGAAATGATCTTTCCAGATTCTTAGCACAGACTGCGACTCTACCACGAGTTGTCCATTTTGATCCCCCGGAAAATTGTTCAACCTGTCGGTAAAACTTTCGGACTTCATTCCTGCCATAACACCTTTCCATTTCCTCGACCGCGCGCTTCTCATGCTCTTTGTTTTTACTTCTGAGAAGCCTTCTTGGAGGTGCTTCCCTTCTTCTCTGTTCGTAGAGCTCACGAACAGCCCTCGTTGTTCGATGCAGCGTCGCCTTATAGGCGTCTTGTTTACCTGCGTGCGCTTGCCTGCACTCGTCATCAAACCATGGGTTCCTTCTGGGTGGTGACGTGAAACCCAGCACATCAGTGGCAGCTTCTTCGTTGGCTTCTTGACAACTTTTCCAGCCTTCTTCTATGGTCAGTGCAGGCAGCGTTAAACTCTGATCGAGTTTCTCGGTGGGTAAAGTTCCTAGCCTGTTGTGATTATAGCTTCCCGACGTCAAACCGTATTGGCCTGTCTCGACTCCGTTGCTCTTTCGATATTCGGGTTCTTACCTTGGCTACAACAAGGTCATGATCCGAGTCGATGTTTGCACCTCGGAAGGTTCGGACATCGAGAATGTTGGAGGAGTGTCTGACGTTGATCGCAACGTGAGTAATCGGGTTGACGGTGGATTGATCAGGCGATCTCCAAGTCCCTTTGTGGATGTTGAGGTGTGGGAACCGCGTACTACCCACAGAGAGGTTCCTGCCAGAGGCGAAGTCCAACTGTCTGAGTATGGGGTATTGGCCAATCCAAATAAATTTAATTCATAGATTGGGGGAATATCTGAATCGAGATCCATGCCATCGCAAGCTGAATACAGGATTTTCGCAGTGGATCGTTATTGAAGATGAAAAGAGAACAAACTACGACAGCCCCAAGAAGACAAAATAGTTTGATGGGGGATATGTGAAAGAGAGCATTCACGAATTAAGTTCAAAGTTGTCGATGGCTTAGAGGAAAATCCTTTACATTAGTCTAATTATTTGTTCCACCTTCTGGCTTGGAAAGAAATATTGAAAACTTACAAGTTTCATTTCTTGAACTTGAAAAGCAAGGCTATATGAAATACAGTACCTCACAACATTGAGCGTGCACTCATGGAACAGCCGTATTTCCCTTTTCAATGGGAAAACCTGTTTTTAAAAATAAAAAATTAAAATGCAGTTTAGATTTGTATCAATTTCATAGTAATAATAGAAAAAAAAACAAACAAAAAATAATAATTTCATTCTTAAAATAAAATGAATAAACAAAATTAATTGAGCGTACACAGTAAAAAAACGTTTAAAAAACTGAAAAACGGACTTCAAAATTACAGACTCATATTTTTTTTAATATTTGGTATGACCACTTTTAGCGTCGCTAACCGCCTACAAGCGTGGTGATATAGAATCTACCAATTTCTTTGTAAAAGAAGGGGGGATACTGTTCCATGCCTCCTCAGTTCTATTTCTAAGCTCAGCTTTATTAGAAGAATTCGTTTTTTTTAAATCTGGTTTTATTCTCCTGCCACAAATTCTCAATAGGATTCAAATCCGGTGATTGTGGAGGAATTCTGAGCTATTTTGGAGCATGATAGAGTAACCACTCCCTAACTACATGTGAGGTATGCTTCGGAACAAAAATCTGTGGGCAAACCTAGTTTCCTGGCAGAGGCGATCATGTTTCTTTTTAGAATGTTTGAGTACAAAATTGTGTCCATAATAATAATTGTTGGCGTGACAGTCCACAGGGGACCAGAGCCTAGCTTGCTCATCAACTACTCGTATTGTGCACGCTAATTTTCCCTTTTGAGTAGAAGGGACCCACACTTTTTGCCGACTCCGAACGGCGATGTTTGAGAAGTGGCCGCCGTGGCGTAGTGGGTAGAGTGCGACGCTCACACGCCTAAGGGCTTAGGTTCGATTCCCCGCTGAACACCTCGAATTTTTCACAGCACCACCTCCTTCGAGCTGCTGACAACACTCAAAGAGTAATAACTGTCTAAGCAAGCTTCTCAAACTTCGCCGTTCGGAGTCGGAAAAAAATGTAGGTCCCTTCTACTCGTGAGAGAACAGTAGCGCGCACAACAGTTGATGAGCAAGCTAGGCCCTAGTAACCCTGTGGACTGTCGCGCCGACAATTATTATTATTATTATTATTATTAGAGTTGGTTTAACTCTTTTGCAACACAACTTTTGTTGTATTTTTGTTTGAACTCGCTAGTTACGGTTCTTCCGCTGACAAAATTGTGGTAGGATGTGTTCCCCATCACATTTCTTTATCTAAAATTACTCACCCAACCCACTGGTTTTTTCGAGCGCCTATTTTTCATTTCCACAAGCCTTCTTCCAAGTCCTTTTTAAAGCAGGCGTTGTGTTTATTAACTTTTCCTGTATTAAGCGGTTGAGTAAATTACAAATGCCTCTAACCCCAGCATGTCATAGAAACCAATTCATAACTGTAGGGGAGTGTGAGGGCCGGTTTATGGTTATAATAATTGTTGGCGCTACAGTCCAAAGGGGGACCAGGGCCTAGCTTGCTAATCAACTACTCGTGTTGTGCGCGCTACTGTTCTCTCACGAGTACAAGGGACCTACAGTTTTTTGCCGACTCCGAACGGCGAAATTTAAGAAGCTTTCTTAGACAGTTATTACTCTTTGAGTGTTGTCAGCAGCTCGAAAGAGGTGGTGCCGTGAAAAAATTCGAGGTGTTCAGCTGGGAATCGAACCGACCCCCTTCGGCGTGTGAGCGTCGCACTCTACCCACTACGCCACGGCGACCACCCGGTTTATGGTTGTTCAATGCAAATAAAGCATAATTTCTCCGATCTCCATCTTAACGGTGTCTCATTAATAAACATTTCTGTTTTTTATTCCCGGTTTTTCACTATGATCTCACGTTATAATTAAAACATGCCATCGGCTATTTTTGACTGCGAAAGGATTCATTATTCAGTTATGAATGTACATTCCAAGCTATTTTTGCACCAAATTTTGCATAATCAGATTTTTACGGGCGAAATGGGGAACCCACGCATGCCGTATGAGCAATAAAAAGTAGATCACAAAGCGAAGATAAAGGAACAAAATAGCGATGAACTTATACTTTCAAATATATGCTAAAATAAATTCAGTTTTCTTCGAAGCCTTACAATTCACGGTAAGTAATGGTTTTGTGTTTGCATGTTAATGGAGGATTCAGAGTTCAGCTTCTTTAGCAACCAAATTGATATTGGAAGTTGCAGTTAAACGCCTACCCCGAACTCCCTTAGTGTCCCCACATTTAAGAGATTGACGTATGTTGCTTCTTCCCTTTGGTGCCACTAAGGCAAGAAGCAACAGAAAACATTTATTTCAGAGATCATCCTTAGGTCCCCATTATAGGGGTTCCTAGAAAGGTTTAAAGTCTGGGAATTTTGTTACTTAGGGTTTGGTTAACCTAACAGTTTTTCAATTACTGACTCAAAACTAGAAGTGAGGAAAACTCTAAAAAAGTCAGTCTCCCCTCTAGTCTGAAACGCTGTATTTGGAGGGAACTTCAGTTGAAATATAGTATTTTCCGTTAACCTGATCCTGGGTATATATACAGACTGTACGTGATACCAGATTAGTTTACTAGTCTCTGTAGCATCACACACTACTCTTTGCCCTGAGTAATGGGAAGTGTCTTTCTCTTGGAGGCAAACATTTTGTGGTTGAGGAGAACCCACATTTCTGTTAAAGCTCTTAAAAATGTTCATCGCCATGGGCCAGAGTACACGAGTATGTCATTGATCGCGCTCCACAAGGCGAACAGCCAACACTATCTTCGTTAGTCCATAAGTGAAGTTGGCATACAGCCTCCTCCTGTGCCATTTAGAGAGCCATCAAAACACCCGTTGTGAGGTGCACCAAAATATGCAGCGCATCCCTACGTCCGACGGTTGAATAGTGGGCCTGGCCTAACAGTATGTGGGTTGTGCTTGAGATAAATTAAAACTTGACAAACCCTGATTTAGAGAACCAGAAGCCCCAATCTGCTCTCGACGATTCCCGCAAACTCATTTCCTTTTACACTTGTTGCTTAGAGGACAACAATTTTCAGTTCTGCATATGGAATGTGAAGTCCCTTAACCGACCCTGTGCCACCGAACTGCTTGCGCAGGCACTTTACTGATACAAAGCAGACATTGCCGCCATCCAGGAAGTGCGATAGGATGGATCCGGCAAAACAAACGATGAAAAACTGCGACGTGTGCTACAGCGATTGATACAGAGAGAGAAGACAGCGCTTGTTCGGTTGCGGATTTGCTGCTCAGGCTAAAAGTCTTGAGCTACGACCCCGTCAGCGAACGCCTCATGACAATCCGCATCAAGGCTTAATTCGGGAACATCAGCCTAATATGCGCTCACGCCCCGACAGAGGAGAAGGATGACAACACCAAGGATGACAACCCAAGGATGACAACACCAAGGATGACAACACCAAGGATGACAACACCAAGGATGACAACACCAAGGATGACAACACCAAGGATGACAACACCAAGGATGACAACACCAAGGATGACAACACCAAGGATGACAACACCAAGGATGACAACACCAAGGATGACAACACCAAGGATGACAACACCAAGGATGACAACACCAAGGATGACAACACCAAGGATGACAACACCAAGGATGACAACACCAAGGATGACAACACCAAGGATGACAACACCAAGGATGACAACACGAAGGATGACTTCTATGATCTCCTAGAAAGAACGATCGATGCGCCAGCTACGACACAAAGATCGTTCTAGGAGATTTCAACGCTCAGCTGGGAAAGGAGGACATCTTTGCTGCACGACAACACATCCGGAAACGGACTCAGGTTGTTGGACTTCGCCGTGGGACGGAACCTCTCTAAAGCTAGCATGCGGTTCCCACGCCTGAACATCCACAAAGGAACCTGGCAATCCCTTGATCAATCCACCGTCAACTAGATTGATCACGTTGCGATCGATGTCAGACACTCCTTCACTATTCTCGGTGTCAGAACCTTCTGAGGTGCAAACATCGACTCGGATCATAACCTTGTTGTAGCCAAGGTAAGAACCCGTATATCGAGAAAGCAACGGAGTCGAGACAGGACAAAACGGATTTACGTCGGAAAGCTAGAATCGCAACAGGTCGCTTGGAACTTTGCCGAAAGATTATCCCTGAAACTCGCTCAGAGTTCGACTCGCTTAGAGTTCGACGCAATAAGCATAGAAGAAGAATGGAAAAATTGTCAAGAAGCCATCAAAGAAGCTGCCACCGATGTGCTGGGTTTCACGTCACCCAGAAGGAAGCCATGGTTTGACGCAGGCAAGACGCCTATAAGGCGACCCTGAATCTAACAACGAGGGCTGTTCGTGAGCTCTACGAACAGAGAAGAAGGAAAGAGCACCGGATTCTCAGAAGGAAAAATAAGGAGCATAAGAAGCTCGGGGTAGAGGAAATGGAAAGATGTAATGGCAGAATGCCGAAGCCCGACAGTTTTACCGAAAGGTAAAACAGCTATCCGGAGGATACAAGGTTCGGACCGAAGCCTGCCGGGATCAAAATGGACAAGTCGTGGTAGAGTCGCAGTCTGTGCTGAGAACCTGGAAAGATCATTTCTGCAGACTCCTTAACGGCGATGACGGCCCGAATTCCGCTGTTAGGCAAAGTGTTCTACTCGATCTGGACGATGAAAGACAAGAATTCTGTTCCCCCGACTAAAACGAGGTTAAGACACCAATATCGCAGCTGAAGTTGAACAAAGCTGCTGGAGCGGACGGACTGTCTGCAGAACTATTTAAAGCAGCTGAAGATGACCTGTTTGGGCGCATGCACCAGCTCATCTGTAAGATATGGTCGGAGGAAAGCATGCCCGATGAGTGGAATCTCAGCTTCGTTTGCCCGGTCCACAAAAAAGGAGACCCCTTTGACTGTGCCAACTACCGAGGGATAAGTCTCCTGAACATTGCATACAAGATCCTCTCTATCGTATTGTGTGAGCGTCTGAAGCCGTTTGTCCATGACCTGATAGGTCTCTATCAGTGTGGTTTCAGGCCAGGGAAGTCCACAATAGACCAGATCTTCACATTACGGTAGATCCTGGAAAAGGCCCAAAAAATGCAAATTGACACTCACCACCTATTCGTCGATTTTAAGGCCGCATATGACAGTGTGCATAGAGACGAGCTATACAGTGCCATGTCTAGTTTTGGCATTCCTGCCAAACTCGTCAGATTGTGTAGGATGACGATGGAGAACTCTCGCTGCTCCGTCAAGGTCGGTACCGAACTCACCGAGACCTTCAATGTCAAAAAAGGTTTTAGACAAGGCAACGCACTGTCATGTGACTTCTTTAACATCATCCTCGAGAAGATCGTGCGTAACTCACAAGTCAACACCAGAGGCACGATCTTCCAGAAGTCAGTTCAATTGCTAGCTTACGCTGATGACTTTGACGTGATTGGACGAACACAGCGAGCCATCAATGAGGCGTTTGCTGATATTGAAGCGGAAGCGGTTAAAACATATTTATCGGTAAATGAGGACAAAACGAAGTACATGTTGTTATCAAGAAAGGACACACAACATCGACGTCTCAGACATAATGTCACACTAGGCAGCAGAAACTTCGAGGTAGTCAAGGACTTCGTCTATCTCGGCTCGGCAACAACACCAGTACCGAAATCAAACGCAGAATCACTCTTGCCAATCGCTGTTTCTTTGGGCTCAAGAGGCAATTGAGTAATAAAGCCCTCTCTCGAAAGACTAAGCTCGCTTTGTATAACAGCTTGATCATCCCCGTCCTACTTTATGGCGCGGAATCTTGGACGTTAGCAAAGGCGGATGAGGAAGCCCTTAGTCTCTTCGAGTGAAAAGTTCTGCGTGCGATTTTTGGTCCTGTTTGCGTTGATGGCATCTGGAGGAGAAGATTTAATGACGAACTCTATGGGCTGTACAGCGACATGCGCCTGATCAAGCGTCTACGGATACAACGCTTAAGATGGCTAGGCCGTGTAGAGCGTATGGACCCCACCGCTCCGGCCCGAAAAGTTTTCGAATCTGAGCCAATGGGACAACGCAACGGAGGTCGGCCTAGGCTAAGGTGGCGCACACAAGTGGAGAAGGACCTTAACCTACTTGGAGTGTGCACCTGGATGCAGCTTATGAAAGATAGTGCTGGATGGAGAGGCATGTTGGTGAGACTCAAGTCCACACCGGGCCGAAGCGCCAATCGAAGAAGAAGAAGAAGTTTTTGATGTCCTTCAAATGCAAAATATAGAGGCAAACTTTTGGCCCGAACTTTCGTTTGAATTCTTTCCTTAATTTTACAATTGTATGGTGCGAGAGTTCAGAAAGGACCAGGGCCTAGCCTCCTCATCATCTGCTCGTGTTATGGGCACTACTGATCTCTCACTAGCATAAGGGATCTACATTTTTTTTCCGACTCCGACGGCGAAGTTTGAAAAGCTTTTTCTAAGGTGTTACCAGCAACTCCAATGAGGTGATGCCGTGAAATAAACGAGGTGTTCCGCCGGGAATCGAACCTAGACCTACCACGTGTGAGTGTCGCACTCTACCCACTACGCCACCAGGGCCACGAATTCTTTCCTTAGAACAATAAAAAATTATGTAAATGCTCGACACACTACTCCACATTACAGTCTTCGCTCATTAGAAACCTGAACACGACTGACAAACAATAAATGTAACAAATGATGACCCCCCAAAACAGCTTGCCTTCCTTTGAATCAGATTTCATGATGAAATGACACTCAGAATGATCACCACTGTCACACCATCTTCAAACTTCATCGGATCAGCAGAATTTAAAGGATTCACGAAACTGAGCGCAGCATTCAAAAGACACTTCTTCTTTGTTTTAAATAGAAATCTTTGAGTGGTTTATTTGAAATATTTAAAGCTTAGTGTACATACAAGCTATCTGCTTACATTCTATCAACTATATCACAGTGGTTTAGAGAACAACAATTCAAGTTCGAGATAAATAACTTTGCTTGGAGGAAGACATTTGATTCTTTGATTGCAGTAGTTCGCAGTAGAACGCGTCGTTTTCCACAGTCTTTTTGGTTAACCTTTCACACGTGTCTCGCACTGGAGTCCGTTACCACGGCCGCCAGACGTCAGAGGCTTCCGTTGTCGGTGGCTCTGGTTTTATCACGTCGATCGTCATTTCCATATCGCCGCCGCCGCCCATTGCGGGGGCCATGACCATCGGCAGGGTGAAGGAGCTCATCGGCAGCGCCTGCATCTGAATCAGTTGATCGGCCAGAAATCGCATCACTTTCGATCCCACCTCCACGTCCATTCCGGGGGTCGCCAGCACCTGGGAGATCTGGTCAGCAGCATGAACGTAGCCCGAGCGGAACGACTCCAACTGTGTCGCGCTGTAGGTCTTTGTGAGCGTGAGTCCTCCGCGCTGCTTCAGCTTGCGCATGTGCTCCACGGTGAGTTCCAGAATGTCGGCCTTTTCCAATCGAGTGACGTGCTCGCCCTCCTGCGTTAGACACTCCACCATCAGGTCCTTGAGGTCGTCCAGGCACTTGTTGATTCTCGCCCGCCGCTTGCGCTCCAGCAACGGCTTCATAACCTTGCGGTACTGGTAGGTCTTCGACATCTCCATGACCATGTTGCGAGTGGCCGGCGCGGTAATCCAATAAACAACTGAGATCCGGGAATTCCTGATTGAGTTCCGATAGAGATCGTATCCACACTCTCTGCTCCTGGTGTGCGTCCGCAACCGCTTCTGAATTTGGAATGAACCATAAACACGTTTGTCATCCTCCTTTTATAAAGAAAGTGGCGCAGCCAGCAGCGGTGACGATAAAATAAATCCGGAGTGGAACAGATAAAAAAAGGCAGCAAAAACCAAGTGGAAAGAGGACCGAACGAACGAACCAACGAACGAACGCCGCCGCCACCGCCACGAGTGTGGTGGGGGTGAGGGCGGCAAATCAGACTGCCTGCCAAGCTGGCCGTCCACCCGGTTGCTCGCGCCTGTGTGCGCCAACTGCGCTCCGTTACAGTCATCGGTGCTGCCTGCCTTTGTCAGATACATTTTTCAGACCGTGGGAAACAGATTTGTCGTGTGTTTCCCACACGATGGATGGATGGATGACTGCCGGAATGGCTCAATGAAAGCCTGGCATGGGGCATGGGGAATAATACCTTATTTGTGTGACAGCATATTACAAGTTATACGGAGATTATCGCGGTTTGCGGTGGTCGGTATCCGCCGCAGCCGAAGGGAGTGGAACTCGTTGTGTTGTAGATAGACGTGACAATGTGTTAGTTTTATTGTCGGGCCGCTGCGCCGCCACCGCCACCGCCACACAATTCACAGACGGCGGCGGCGTACGCCGCAGCGAGACCGACTACCTGCCCTTGGCGGGTCAGTGCGATGGCTTATTACTCTTGTTTGGAGATTCGTTTTTCGTGACACTCTGCGGTAGCCCGACAACGTTCCGGTGATGGATACAGCGGCGTATCTCTGCGAAGAAGGTGCTTCGGCGTTTTTCTTTCGAATTTACATTCGCGAGTGTTGTGTTTTTCACACTGTACTTCTCAGTGAGAGAGAGAGAGAGAGAGAGAGAGCGGAATGGAGAAGGCAGAGGGACGAGAAAGCTGATTTGCGGCGACTCGCGTTGGGGCTGGTTATCGCCTCGACTGAGGCATGCGTGGGCTGCGCCTCGCTAAATTGCTTGTGGAATGCTGCCCCTTTGGTGCTGTGGATTGGGCTAGTCCAGAGCGGATCGCAAGCTGTGGAGCTTTATCTGGGTGCAGCGGCGGCTGTGCGCCGGACCGTTTGCTGTGGGATTGCCAGGATCGGGAATCTGTTAGCATCTGGGATACCCCAGGGGCTCGGCAGTTGTGTGCAACTTCCGTATTTGTCTGTTTGATGGTGAGAGTGACAGTGTCTGCGGGAATAGGGGAAGAGACGGCGTTTAAGGTCACATTCCCTATGATGCATCAGTGAATCATAAGTCGATTTCAAATTTCCTATTCCGCACGACCTTGGTTTGATCAAACGAAAGACTTGAGGATGAAAGGCGGCTAACTTAACGCACTGCAACAGGAAGCTATGATACATAAGAAAATTTCTCTAATTCTTGCCACACCTCCGTTTTAAAGGGAAACTTAAGTCCTTAACTGCCAAACCACTCACACCTTGCCTTCTCCGCAAGAACTGTGAGCAAATCAGCAAAGGAAGTAGAGAAGAAGAGAAGTAGAAGAGTGTAATAGTCAAGAGTCAGTACCTGACTCAAACTGAGGGCCTTCTGCAAAGTGTACTTATTTTGAAGGAGTTGGAAAAGCTGACACTTGTGTCTAATGTCAAAGTATTCATAACTGCTTAAGACGCACACTTTCTCCAAACAGCCTTGGACTCCTACATCGGGTGGGTTTCCATTTCTTCTATCGATTCAGAATGATTTCCATTGAACTTGAATTAAGGCAGAAGCCACTTAGTGCTACGAATGGGTAATACAATGATCGTAGAACGAGTTGTCGGAGTTCAGCCTCGATATGATCACTCCAAATGATTTTCCACTAATTCCTGTGAATATTCCTACAACTTCCTACAAGTTCTCGGACAGTGAATCGCCGATTTTTTTTTAACAAATTGTTAAATTTTAGAAGGAACCTTGATATTGTGCTGTGCTTATGGCTTCCTCTCCTCTCCTTGAAAGTATTAAATTCCTTAAAAACTTTTATTTACTACAGCCGCCATGACATTCAAAATATTTTAGCAGCTTAAACACGCTGTGGTCTATTAATAATAATAATTGGATGGCGCAACAATCTACAGAGGGACCAGCGTCTAGCTTGCTCATCAAATACTCGTGTTGTGCGCGCTACTGTTCTCTCAGAAGTAGAAGGAACCTTCAGTTTTTTGCCCACTATGAACTGCAAAGTTTGAGAAGCTGTTTCCTCAGAGAATACCCTTTGAGTGTTGTCAGCAGCTCCAAAGAAATAGTGCCGTGAATCGAACCTAGACCTACTAGGTCACGGCGGCCACCAATGACAGCAGTGCATCGAAAAACAAAAAGTTGTTTTGGTTGCCTACGTTAGTAAATTGGAAGTTCTATTGAAAGTACTGTTAATGGTGTTTTCACTGTGGTAGGATTCGACCGATGGGGTAAGACCTTCAATTTTAGTGTTTACAGGTAGGTTTTTGATCATTTCAGTCCTGCGGGTTTCAAGGTTGTCAAGTTTCAAAATCACCTTGTCTTGACTTTCGGTCGCATCGTCACCATCCGGGGCAAAAATTCGCTTTATTTGACGTCTTTCGAGAAACTTGTCCACATCTCTTGGTTTCAAACCGATCGGCACAAATTTCCTTACTCTTAAATAAATCCAAATTTATTTAATATAACGGATTTTGCTAAGTCACTTCTAACGATTCTGTGAATTTACTTTGCATTTGGAATAGCCTGAGTCCAGTGAAGCCTTGCGCTTGCCCAGACGCGCTTTGTTTCCAATCAAAAGAATGAACTTAAAACCTCTCGTAAATGCATTTAAATAAAGAAAAACTAAGGCATCTTCGACGAGGCAGAAAACTATGTTCTCCTCTGAAACGAACGGTGAAACACACCAATTATTGCTGCCAAATTTCACACCTTCCCAATAAAATAGCTTTTCGCTTATAAGATCAGATGCGGGATTTGGTTTTACGTGATCACCTGCCTTAACGGCTTATATCACAAGGAACCTTTTTCCCAAGAGTCGTAAGTAACGCAAGACTAAACGCCTTAGTTACCCAAGTACCAAACTGAGATCATGCTTGAGGGGCAATCACCCCACCTTGGTTTGATGCGAGGCCTTTCTAAAACCTCTTCCGCTCTTTGGGTCACAGCGCCCGGTTGAGAATGCAACTCCACACTGAGAAGGGATAGTCCCCAAATCGACTTGCCTAGTTCTGCTTAAACAATGAACTAGACAAGTCAGCACAGTACACTATCCTCGACTCTACCCGCGATGTTAAGTGGTACACCACAGCCACCTCGAAACTCCCACAAGGGGGCCTACGGCACCGTCAGGCTGGAACCGAAGTTCCAGGGGCTCCTAACCTCCCGTGGCACCAGAATATAACCTCTGGTAAAGCTGTCACTACCAGTTAGGTTCCCCCAAAGCCTGGGTCTGTTAGCCGCCATCCCGCCATCTCCATCTCCTATCTCAGTGATTCCGTTGACACTATAAATAGTGATACAGATTTTGAATCGTGTGATTCATAAGTCCAGTCACATTATCTGGAGCTTCCAAGATCAGCCACAACTTGCAGATGGCGCCATCTTTTGAAAACGGCCCTTATAACTTTTTATTCACTCATCATCAGATGTGGATGCATTTTGAACATTGAGTAAAATTTTTTTCGAAAATGCAAAAATAAAAGTTTTAGAGAAAGACGAAGTTGAATATCCAGTGATCGGAAGGAAACTGCAATCTCTGATCAAAAACAAATAGAGCCCTAAGTAACACAAAGCGATGACGAATAATAAGGTCAGTGTTCAAAGGCAGAACACAATCAGCATATTTTTGAGTGTCTAACCGTAACGTGGTCGCCTTGGCGTAGTGGGTAGAGTGCGACGCTCACACGCCGAAGGGTCTAGGTTCGACTCCCAGCTCAACACCAATTTTTCAAATTTTTTATGGCACCACCTCTTTCGAGCTGCTGACAACACTCAAAGAGTAATAACTGTCTAAGAAAGCTGCTCCAATTTCGCCGTTCGGCGTCCGCACAAAACAATAGGTCCTTTCTACTCGTGAGAAAACAGTAGCGCGCACAACACGAGCAGTTGATGAGCAAGTTAGGCCCTGGTTCCCCTTAGGACTGTAGCGTCAACAATTATTATTATTAATTATTATAACCGTAACTCAGCAGTTGATCAGTCTACAGTATACCGGTTTGAAGTGAGCTTCAAGATACAAATGTCTCGATAGGGAACAGTTGTTGTGAACGAGCCCTTATTTGTTTTTTTTTTTTTGTTTGTTTGCTATGACATCTGTGAAAAATTTATATACACTCAATTCTCTTTTTATGCGAATCTTTTTTATGCTTTTTTGAAGTTATGCGATGTTTCCTGAGAATCTAATTCTGATGTTTTTGTACAAGATTTTGAAGTTATGCGTTGTTTTTCTATAATATTTTGTATGGGATTCCCCTTTTTAAATATTTCTTCTATGCAGAGCAAGCAAACAATAGTTACATATACTCAATGCTATTTGTGTAAGAATGAATTATCACTTGAGCTAATGCTTTCGTTGAGTGAAGACACGTTTGGTTGATTAAGAACTTTAATTTTTTAAATTTTAAAATAAAAATTTGTTTGAAGATGGAAAAAACGAAGCAGCAACGAAAAGCAATTTCCTTAGAAATAAAAATTGCAATTTTAGATTGCTTAGTGAAAGGAGAAAGATTTACTGATGTTGGGAGGCGTTTTGGCTACGGTGAATCGACAATAAGAGCCATTAAAAAGAATGAAGTTTCAATAAGGCAGTCTGTAATATCCGGTACTAAATTAATTTTCCAATTTTTTTCATATTCAAGAAGTGTTTTAATTGAAAAAACTGAAAAAGCGCTGGTCATTTGGATTGAAGAACTTACAAAAAAATGATTCCCTTTAGATGGTAATTTAATAAAAAAAGAAAAGCTCTTTGCTTTTACGAGAAGCTAAAGCAAGTGGAACCATCTACTACTTCTTGCACTCAGTCTGGTACAGAATTTTCAGCGAGCACAGGATGGCTGACTCATTTTCTAAAAGGAAAATGCCTTTCACAACGTGAAAATTACCGGCGAGGTTGCATCAGCAGATGAAGAAGCTGCAAAACGTTTTCCTGAAAAGTTGATTAAAATTATTGAAGATGGTAGATACTGCCCCGATCAAGTTTTCAACGCAGACGAAACAGGATTGTTTTGGAAAAACATTCCTACGCGAACTTACATTTCGAAAGCTGAAAACAAGTGGTTTCAAAGCAGCCAAGGATAGAGTAACATTCCTACTTTGTGATCGAATACTTAAACCCTTGCTCATTAATCGATGTCTTAGACCACGGGCACTAAATGGCAAAGATTTAAAAAAATGTTGGAACGTAACGCTAATTGTATAATGTAATTAATGTCTTTTTTTATATGATTTTTTGGTTTTATGCGTTTTTGAAAATAATGGAACACATTCCTTCTTTTACACTACATTAGTGTATTTTTTTACTCGATTTTTTTTGTGCGGTTAGTTTTGGAACGTATCTACCGCATAAAAAGAGAATTGAGTATAGTATACATCAAGTCATTGAACAGACAACATCATATTTTTTTATCGTGTTAAAAATGTCGAATTTTGTACCAGAAAGTGATGATTTGCGGAAAGCATTAATTTTTTGTTTTCATCTGAAGAAAAGTGCTGCAGAGTCGCATCGAATGCTTGTCGAGGCATATGGTGATCATGCTCTATCAGAAGCAACATGCAAACGATGGTTTCAACGGTGCAGCAATAATGATTTTGATGTCAGAAATTAAGGACGTGGAAGACCACCAAAAAAGTTTGAAGACTCCCAATTGTAATCGATATTGGATGGAGATGACACTTTGAATTAAAAGCAAATGGCAGCAATGTTAAATGTTGCACAACAAACAATTTCTGACCGTTTAAAAGCTATGGGGAACATCCAAAAGTGTGGAAAATGGGTGCCAAAGACAGATGGAAAACCGAAAAAACCACTTGTGACATTTTGCTTCAAAGACACGAAAGAAAATCGGTTTTGCATCGGATTGTTACTGGCGATGAAAAATGGATTTAATTTAAGAATCTTAAACGGAAGAAGTCATGGGTTAACCTGGGACAACCATCAACATCGACTGCAAAACCAGATCGATTCAATTATATATGCTCTGGCTTATAGCTTTAAATATAGCCCAAGACCAGGTACACCAGAGCAGAAAGAAAACATCAAGTACCAGAAGAGGTTAAAAATACTGTGTGTTTGGTGGGACCAGAAAGGTGTGCTGTACCACGAGCTCCTAAAACCTGGTGAAACCGTTAATAGTGATCGCTACCGACAACAAATGATCAACCATGAACCATGCATTGATCGAGAAAGGACCAGAATGGGCCAGAAGACACGGCAAGGCAAATTTGCTCCATGACAATGCACCTGCACACAAAGCAAAACCGGTTCAGGATACAATCCAAACACTTGGCTGGGAGCAGCTAGCCCACCCGCCGTATTCACCAGACTTGGCTTCTTCCGACTACCATTTGTTTTCATCGATGGGACAGGCATTGGCTGAGCAGCACTTTGATTCCTACGAGGAGGTCGAAAATTGGGTTTCTGACTAGTTAGTTAGTTAGTTAGTTTGACTTTTATTTTCAATAAATGTTTTACAATGTAAAGTTTAACCTAAGTCATTTATGGTTTGGCCTATGGCCGTCTACCAGGTTGACAGAATACATACAAAAGTTTTAGATTAAAAATCTCCATCTATGATACGTTTTCTATAACAAAGTACTGCTACTGAATAATCGTATAAGGCCTTCCATCCTTTTCTCCATTTAAGATGCACGTTACTTCATATTCGTCTAAAACAAGTTTTTCGAAAATTGCTAGTCGAAATTCTTTTAGAATCGGACACACACCAATAAAATGTAAGATGTCTTCTCTCTTCCTCATGTTGCATAGGTTACAAAGAATTGGTAAATCTGGTCTGTGGGGGATAAAGTTTAACTGAACGAGTTCTCCTCTCAGTTTAAAAATTGTGCTTATTTTTTCGATTGAGTGACTGTCAAGGAAGTATGTTTTTTCATTAAAAAAATGGTTTAGTTTGCTGTAGTAGTTCCTAAACAGTGAAGATTCAGCTTCTTCGAAATATTTGTCATATGTGTGTCTACCAAAATTCTAAAAAACTGAGTTAAATTTTTTTCTTAAAAGATGAGGAAGCTCGTCCACCTCAATAGACAGGTTTAGACCGCATTCAGAAGCTGTTTTTTTTCATTCCTCGCAAATGTATCCGTTAGTTATAATTATACTTCTTAAAACTACGTTTGGTAATCTGCATTCGCTCATCTGTAGTATTTTTAAAACATAGTTGAAGTGCATTTTGATGGTATACAAGAGCAACGGAGGAGTTCCCGTTTCAGTATGTAACATATAGTTGGGGGTATTTTTTGGTAGCCGAAAGATCTTCTTCAAAAAGTAGCAAAGGAATTTTTCCACACCATCATAGCCTTTGTAGCCCCATACCTGAGCTCCGTAAAGCATTATTGAAGTTGAGTGGAATAAAGTTATTTTTGCACTTTTTGATACGTATTTATTTTTGAAGCAACGTTCCCAAATCGAACAAATAGCTCTTTTAGCAACAGCTAATTTTTTCTCAAAGTGTGGTTTCAAATTTAAAGAGGACGATATTAGGATACCTAGGTATTTGTATCTGGATACTACCTCAATTTCTTCCCCGTCCAACTTCCACTTTTCCAAAGATGAGACGCGTCCCCCTGCGTTTCTGAATATCATCATTTTCGATTTACCAAGGTTTATAGTCAGATTCCAATATTTACAGAAATCGTTAATCCTGTCTATCATTAATTGCATACCTTGGATAGTGTCACACAGAAAGACGATATCATCAGCATACATCAGCGCGGGAATGGATACATCGTTGAATCTTATTCCACCTTTGACATCATCTGTTATATCATTGATGTATAGTATAAAGGGTAGTGCACTTAGAGTACAGCCTTGTTTAACCCCCATTGAAGTTTCAAACTCGTCGGAAATTAAGTCTCCATCCCATACATGTGCAGTATTGTTCTCATACAAGGCTCTCAGAATTCTTATAACTTTGCTTGATACGCCGATTTTCGAAAGCTTGAAAAAGAGTGCTTCACGTGGTATTGAATCAAACGCTGCCTGAAAATCTACGAAAAAGGCGTACAACTTTTTTTTCTTTCACTTATATGTTTCGGCAATGTTTGTTAAGCAGAATATCTGGTCGATTGTAGAATAAATTTTTCTATATCCAGCTTGAAATTCTTTAAGGATGTTATGTTCTTGAACCCAATCTTTTGTAAATTAATGAGGCAAACAGCTTGGCAGGGTGTCTGACTATAATAATAATTGTTGGCGCTACAGTCCAAAAGGGGACCAGGGCCTAGCTTGCTCATCAACTGCTCGTGATGTGCGCGCTACTGTTCTCTCACGAGAAAAAGGGACCCACAGACCTACGACGAAGTTTGAGAAGCTTTCTTAGACAGTTATTACTCTTTGAGTGTTGTCAGCAGCTCGAAAGAGGTGGTGCCGTGAAAAATTCGAAAAATTGGTGTTGAGCTGGTAGTCGAACCTAGACCCTTCGGCGTGTGAGCGTCGCACGCTACAACGCGCACAACACGAGCAGTTGATGAGCAAGCTAGGTCCTGGTCCCCCTTTGGACTGTAGCGCCAACAATTATTATTAATAAGTTTACTTCTCCCTGAGCACCCTTAGGAAATAAACCAGGCCCTTTTGATTGATCTAGTACAATCCTTCTCCGAAGCAGGAAAAAACGAATCAACTTTGTCAACATATGTGGGACCAGTCAAATCAAACAAATTGTGTTTTCAAACTTTTTCAATGCATCGATGGATCATGCACGTGACATTTTCCCTTTCAAAAAATTTCCCAACCGAAAAGTCATACTTTCCATCAGCACTGTCATTTGTCACAGTATTTTCCGCACGTGTTTCGTTTGACAAAAACCAATTAGTCGATACAGTCGTTCGTGTTTGTCGCCCAAAAAAGGAACGTTTTTTCGAAAGGCTCACGCGGCCGTTCACATGCACACGTGTACAAACAATCAGAAGAAGATTCGCATTCGCTATGGTCAAACGCAACAAACAAAGCGCGCAGCCTCTTGTTTGTGGATCTTTTCAAAGGCAGCCCTTACAAAGCAGTTATCTTTTGTTGCGTTGGACGTATTATCGGCTATAATTCTCCAGGTATCCGGTCAAATGAAAACTGATTGAAACAGAGCCCCGCTGGGAAGGTTGAAGAGATGCACGTGAGGGAACTGATTCGGCGAATTCGGCTTTATGCGATTAAGGTATGCGCAGCTCGATAGAGTGATATTGACCCAAATGCGTAGGGAACACGTGCAGGCAATTTCGCTCGGTTGGGTTAGGTAAGTGCTGCGAAGAAGGTCGCGGAAATATCCGTGACCGGATTAAAAAAGCAAAGTTTCAATGCAATGTCATTGTTTCTGTGGCAAAGGCATTTTGAATGTGTTCTGGGAACATTCTAGATTGAAAGTTTTGATGAGTTTTTTTGGCTATCTGCAGTACAAATAAGTTTTGTTTTATTTTTCTGACTTCCCACAAGGGCATAATTTTCACATTTGCAGAGCGTTCTGTGTCCCTTCTAAGTTTTGGTCCTCTGCGCAAGTAACTCCCCTTCACGAAGACTAGAACGTTACAGTGTCATAATTAACGACCCATTTCCTGTCATTATTTAAAAGAACGTGCGAGTTGAATCATTTTTCTGGTGTAAATGTTTGTTCTTTCACATTTCTAGCAGACTGTTTCCAAAATTCTTCAAATTTTGGCAAAATCTCATGATGGAAGACCTCCGTGGGATAAAACTGAGAGAACAACGTTTGATGTACGGTATTGATTCGTGCAGAAGGTCCCAAGCGAATAATTGAGCAGAAGCTCCCGAAATATCGTGCAGAAGGTCCCGAAAAATCGTGCAGAAGGCCCCACGCCAATAATTGAGCAGAAGATCCCGAAATATCGTTCAGAAGGTCCCACGCGAATAATTGAGCAGCAGGTCCCGAAATATCGTGCAGAAGGCCCCACGCGAATAATTGAGCAGAAGGTCCCGAACTATCGTGCAGAAGGTCCTACGCGAGTAATTGAGCAGAAGGTCCCAAAATATCGTGCAGAAGGTCCCGAAAAATCGTGCAAAAGGCCCCACGCCAATAATTGAGCAGAAGATCCCGAAATATCGTTCAGAAGGTCCCACGCGAATAATTGAGCAGAAGGTCCCGAACTATCGTGCAGAAGGTCCTACGCGAGTAATTGAGCAGAAGGTCCCAAAATATCGTGCAGAAGGTCTCGAAATATCGTTCAGAAGGTCCCGAAATAGCGTGCAGAAGGCTCCACGCGAATAATTGAGCAGAAGGTCCCGAAATATCGTGCAGAAGGTCCCACGCCAATAATTGAGCAGAATGTCCCGAAATATCGTGCAGAAGGTCCCGAAATATCGTGCAGACGGTCCCACGCGAATATTTGGGTAGAAGCTCCCGAAATATCGTGCAGAAGCTCCTGAAATATCGTGCGGAAGGTCCCGAAATATCGTGCAGAAGGTCCCGAAATATCGTGCAGAAGGTCCCGAAACATCGTGCAGAAGCTCCCGAAATATCGTGCAGAAGGTCCCACGCGCATAATTGAGCTTTAGTTTTTGTTTATAATTGGCGCGCACTAAAGGGATTGTTTGTACCCTTAATTGACTGGAATTAAGTCAGAGCACGGGCCGCAGGTAAAGAGGACGAGAGGGAAAGGAGGTACCGATGCATATTGGTATGAAGCTCCATCAAGGACCAGTGTTTATCGATGGTATGGTGAATTAAACCGAGGTCGTAGTTCAATCCAAGATGAATTTCGTGAAGGTCGTCCAAAATCAGTTGCTGTTCCGGAAACCGTTGACGCTGAAAGAGATTGAGACAGCCTTAGGCATTAGAAGGACCAGCATACATTCAGTATCGCATGAACATTTGATTGTCAAAAAAATTTGGTCGCGTTGGATCCCACACAATTTGTCATCGCTCAAACAAATGCTCGTGTCGATTGGTCGAAGGAAATGGTCAAAAAATACGATCGCCGTGCTTCGAAACACATCTATGACATCGTGACAGCTGATGAATCGGGGATTTACGAGTATAAGCCCGAAAGTAAACAGCAGTCGACTGTGTGGGTGTTTAAACTTGAGCCAAATCCAACAAAAGTTGCTCGCGCACGAAGCACTTCCAAGCAAATGGTTTCGGAAAAACGGGACATGTCGCAACCGTAGCACTAGAACAACGCAGAACAGTCGATTCTAAATGGTACACGTCAATTTGTTTGCCAGTTGTCTCCCAAGAAATCAGGAAAACCAACCGCCGAAAACGGATCACTCTTCACTACGACAATGCGAGTTTCAACGTTAACACCAAATCTCTGTAAACAAGTAGTGTAATGTACAACCATTGCAAAACTGTTGCCACAATAAATAAACCAAACAAAACTAAACAATAAAGCTATTTTCGATGATTAATATTTGTTTTTGTTCTCTGATCCCAAAATATAAGAGGCACCCCTCGTATACAGAATTCAATGAAGCTTTTAAAAAGTAGGCCTTTTAACGAATTTCGTAATCGCGGTGAGTGTGATCCGCATTCGCCATTTGATGACGTCCTTCCTCAATGAGTCCGGCAAACTACCATATTCCCTTCTTAAAATTGAACTACCTATCCACCGTCTTTACTAGTCCAAGAAACAACTCTTCCGTTTCATTCACCCTATTTCGTTGCCCAAAGAGACACAATGCATTTCGTGGCGACAGAAACCATCCGAATATGTTCAGCGCCATCTATGAGAAAAAAATTACACTCCTACCATTCCCATTGGAATCTGCTGAACTGGTCTCATGTCCTTCCCATAGTCCACCTAACAAGCAGGTGCAACCCTAGTTCTTCGAGTTCGAGTTCAATGCCTTCAACGAGAGGAAACCCCAACAAGTGTCAGCAAGTGCAGGAAGCGAGTGCGAACAGATTGTGGATCAAAATAAGAAGAACGAATTGTTTTTGTTTGTTTACATGAGTTTTTGTATTTTTTATATTTTTTGTAAAAAATTAAAGAATTTGTAAATATCACAATTTAAAGTTAAAGCTTATGAACATGAATCTTGGAAGACATCGTGATTCACCGTCTCTGCCTCTACCGGCCGGTTGTTGTCGATCGGCTTATGCCTGAGCCCAACGGTCGCCGAACTGTGGAACTGCGATTTGATTGTCTGTGCAGCAGTCCAGTGGTTCCATGAGGTCTGCATCGGGAGCAATGGTGGAGGCTGCGGTCCAGAAGAATGTGCCATTTGCGGTGCGAGCGAAATGAACTGGAACGTAGATGTCTGCCTCGTCGTAGTGATCCTCGGAGGCGATCGAGCTGCTGCATGAGGCGGCGTAGATGCGTTCGTTTGCTTCGTTTTCGCTGAGCATCTCAGCCTCGTCGTTGCGCTGATTCTCCAAGGACTCAAGGGATTCCAGGGAAGTTTTCTTTGAGATTGTCTGTGCTGCGATCTTCTTCTCGGACGATTGCTTCTTGAAGATCGCCTTCAGGACTTTCTTAAGGCTGTACGACATTTTCTTGCTGTCGGCCTTGCTGCTGCTGTTGTATTCCATGACGGCGTTGCTGATGTTGTTGATTTCTACGCACATTTTGTGTTTGAATGGAAGTGAAGTGATTGTGTTGGAAGAACTGTGAGTTGCTATCTGAACGATTGCTGGTGTTCGAATGATGATCCTGAACAGATATCCTTGCCCTTATATACCCGCTCGGAGCATCCCCACTCCCGCACTGTGCGCAGGCAGGTTATTTGCTGGGAACCAAATTCCCATGCACACAGCACACAGTGCGCTCGGGACGAGAAGGACCTTATCGGGCTGTTGCCTCGCACCATCATTCCGTATCCTTACGGAGAGTCCATATGAAAAAAATGGCAGGTGTTCGGTGGATTTTTATGGTTGTGAGGGATTTTTTGTTGTGTGTGCCCTTATTCGGCCGTAAAACCTGCGCCATTTGGTTGAATGTAGGAGTAAGGATAATGCAGCAAATCCTTCGGAGAGGAATATCGTGGGAAACCAGAGTTTCTCGTCATTCCCACACTTTTGGGTACGATCAGCACAAAGCCGTTTTTTGTTTGATTTTGATCTTAATAGTCCATCACGACCTTTTTTTGCTTCAGCCGGGAGGAGATAATGTCTTCTCGAAAAGGATACACACATCTGAGGCCGAGTAATTTGAACACGTGTGCATTTGAGACTCGTTGAGTCGCCTCTGCTGCCCGTGGGAGCGTGGGAGAAACAAATTTTGAAAATTGAAAGGATCTCCAGAACGGAACGATCCATTAAGGGGTGTGTAATTCAAGTATAGTCACATCCATTCGGGTTCCTTGGGTGCAATGAAAACAAGACTAGGATAATGGAATGTTTAGCGAAGCGTCCGTTCAGTGGCCAGGGCTCTGCGGAGGTGAAGAATTGATTTTTTTAGGGGTTTGTTTATGGCGTGGGGATAAGAGTGCGTCAGCGATTAAAAGGATCAAATTATTGTTGAATTTATTTTGTGCGTCACCAAGACGTGAGGTTGGCCACGAGGATGGAATGTTCCAATCGGAGGCTACTGGCTTCCAGATAACCGATGCAATTGGGTGTGTGTGGAGGAATGGTGCTCTAATTGGGGCGTTCGCTTGAAAAGTGTTTTTTGTGTATGTGGCGAGAAGACGTGTGGACAAGGGACTCTGGGAATTGATTACCTTTTTGACACTTGCTTGGGATAGCTACACAGTTACAGATGATTTGTGTGCTGTCCTAATGAAAATGTATCAACTGGTAAATGGAAGTACGGAAAGAAATTAGAAGATTGTTGTTAGGAGGTGAGAAATTGGGTGTCATTTAAAGGAGTGGACGAGTGAAGTGCTTTGTTTTAGAGATGTGTGGGGACATCTATTTATCGCAATGGATCTTAAGTTGCTTTTGACTTATCGGGGAGTTTGTCAAGTTCGCTTATTCCGTGACAATAAATCGCCTTGGCACTGAGGGATTTTTTTAACAGTGAACCTTTCACATTCAATTGTTAGGTACGAATTCAAAGTGACTTGTCAGCATTGTTTTGACAGGTTATTTGAAGACCCATGCAATGAACACAGGAAGTGTTCAGTAAACTGGTGGTAAACAGTAGACTGGAGGATATAACTGAATGTGGAGCTAAAGTCTTGAAACCGATGGTTGGATCTACAGAAAGAAATCCTGCTACTTTTCACATTCATGGTATTGGGAATTTAAGTCCGTTTCAGCAATCGGACCATTTTGGATAATGAGTCCAAATTAAAGGACAGGGAAAGAGTCGAATGTTGCTAGAATACAGTCCAAAGTGTTACCAAATGCGGCAGAGAAAAACTTAACTGGGCCTTGTCCATAAAGGAATTCTAAGAAATATATACACCCTAGCCCTCTGCCGCATTGTGTGAGAGATTGAAACCGTTTGTCTATAACCTGATAGGTGCCTATTAGTGTGGTTTCAGGCCAGGGAAGTCCACAATAGACCAGATCTTCACATTACTGCAGATCCTGGGAAAGACTCAAGCAGTGCAAATCGACACTCACCACCTATTCGTCGATTTTAAGGCCGCATATGACAGTGTGCATAGAGACGAGCTACACAGTGTCATATCTAGTTTTGGCATTCCTACCAAACTCGTCAGATTGTGTAGGATGACGATGGAGAATTCTCGCTGCTCCGTCAAGGTCGGTAACGAACTCACCGAGACCTTCAATGTCAAAAACGTTTTAGACAAGGCAACGCACTGTCATGTGACTTCTTTAATACCATCCTCGAGAAGATCGTGCATAAGTCACAAATCAACACCAGAGGCACGATCTTCCAGAAGTCAGTTTAATTGCTAGCTTCCGCTGATGACATTGACGTTATTGGACCAACACTGCGGGACATCAATGAGGTGTTTGCTGGCATTGAAGCAGAAGCTGCTAAAATGGGGCTGGCGGTAAATGAGGGCAAAACGAACAACACGCTGTCATCAAGAAAGGACACACAACATCGACGTCTCGGACAAAGCGTTACACTAGGCAGCAAAAACTTCGAGGTAGTCTAGGATTTTGCCTACCTCGGCTCGGTGGTAAATAGGCATAACAGCATCAGTACCGAAATCAAACTCAGAATCAGTCTTGCGAATCGTTGTTTCTTTGGGCTCAAGAGGCAATTGAGTAGTAAAGCTTTCTCTCGAAGGACTAAACTCGTTTTGTATAACAGATTGATCATCCCGGTCCTACTTTATGGTGCAAAAACTTGCACGCTAGCAATGGATAGCAAATGATGAGGAAGCCCTAAGTCTTTCCGAGAGAAAAGTTTTGCGTACGATTTTTGATCCTGTTCGCGTTGATGCCATCTGGAGAAAAAGATTTAACGACAAACTCTATGGGCTGTACACCGACATGCGCCTGGTCAAGCGTCTAAAGATACAACGCTTTAGATGGCTAGGCCATGTAGAGCGTAATGGACACCACTGCTCCGGCCCGAAAAGTCGTCTGAGCCTTGGGACAACGGAACAGAGGCCGGCCTAGACTAAGTTGGCGCACACAACTGGAGAAGGACCTCAACCAATTTGGAGTGCGCAAATAAAGGCAGCTGACGAAAGATCGTGGTGGCTGGGGAGGCATGTTGCTTGAGGCTCAGTTCCACCTCAAACAAAAGCGCCACAACAACAAGAAGAAGAAAAGGTAATAAGGACTTATGAAGAAAAGGGGAGAAATCTTGGACTGATACTTGCACCATTGGGGCTATGAATTAACAAACTTGTTTACAATGATGAATTGTAACTACAAAATGAGTACCTTTGGCGTGAGTCTCCACATACGAGGGGCGTTCAATGTACATACGAGGGTTACCTTTTATATTTCGTGATCATCGAAAATATCTTTATTGTGTTTCAATGTTCCCAAATTATTCCCCCCCCCCCCCCACTTTTGCATGCGTTTGAACCAATTGTCGAAGCACTTTTGCCACTCTGATTGAGATATCTCCAAAACATGCATTCTGAACGCATCGACCGCTTCTTCAGGTGTCGAAAAACGTTGACCTCTCATTTTATTTTTTACGTACGGAAATAAAAAGAAGTCATTCGGTGCCAAGTCAGGACTATACGGCGGATGACTCATCAAATCGATGTTTTGAGTGCTCAAAAATGCATTTGTTTGACCCGATGTGTGAGAGCTCGCATTGTCGTGGTGAAGAGTGATCCGTCTTCGACGGTTGGTTTTCCAGATTTCTTGGAAGACAACTGGCAAATAAATGGTTGTGTACCACTTAGAATTGACTGTTTTGCGTTGTTCTAGTGGTACGGTTGCGACATGTCCAGTTTTTCCGACAAAACAGGCGACCATTCCATTGGAAGTGCTTCGTGCGCGAGCAACTTTTATTGGATTTGGCTCAATTTGAAACCCCCATACAGTCGACTGCTGTTTACTTTCGGGCTCATACGCATATACCCACGATTCATAACCTGTCAAGATGTCATAGACGCGTTTCGAAGCACCGCGATCGTACTTTTGGAGCATTTCTTTCGACCAATCCACACGAGCCTTTTTTTGAGCGATTAACAAATTGTTTGGGATCCAACGCGAACAAATTTTTTTGACGGTCAAATGTTCATGCGATATTGAATGTATGCTGGTCTCACTAATGCCTAAGGTTGTCTCAATCTCACGATAGGTCACATGACGATCTTGCAATAGCAATTGGCGTACAGCATCAGTGGTTTCCGGAACAACAACTGATTTTGGACGACCTTCAGGAAATTCGTCTTGGAGTGAACTACGACCTCGGTTGTATTCACCATACCTTCCATAAACACTGATCTTTGATGGAGCTTCATCGCCAAAAATTGAATTATGTTCATCGATGCACTGTTGTTGAGTCAATCCACGTCGAAAGTTGTAAAAAATAATCGCGCGAAAATTTTAACGATTTAATTCCAATTTTTGGGCGAGATGAATCTTTCAAGTTACTGTAAACAAAACAAATAGCGCTCGTATGTCAACTTGTTCTGAGTATATATAACCTCAAAAATG
Source organism: Eristalinus aeneus (assembly GCA_955652365.1). NCBI lineage: Eukaryota > Metazoa > Arthropoda > Insecta > Diptera > Syrphidae > Eristalinus > Eristalinus aeneus. Next base: position 26,803,563 of record OY019130.1, on the reverse strand, counting down.
TCAAACTTTACGATATAGCTGGCAGTTGCCAGATTGCAACACTACTGTTACCCAATCCCGTAATATAGAAGGCAACCTTCGTATTATTCTTCACTTTTTCATCTTTCCATTTATGAAGAAGATATTTGTTTTGTTTCTGTAACAAAGCAAATCATGGTTCCACCCCAGTCTTGTTGACAAAGAAGAGCTCTTCTTTTCTTAGTTCATGCAAATAATATCGAAAACTTTCTGGTGCATCGAAAGAAAACGGTTATTCTTTTTTATTCTATCGTCGACTAGCTTTAGCGAATTTCAAACAGGCGTTGCTTAAATGCAGGATTGTTTTTTAAGCGCTTGTTTTGAAGATGTCCTGCTTTCGTTCTAATAGTAATAATTGTTGGCGCGACAGTCCACAGAGGGGCCAGGTCCTAGCTTGTTCATCAACTGCTCGTGTTGTGCTCGCTACTGCTCTCTCACAATTAGAAGGGACCTACAGTTTTTTGCCGACTCCGAACGGCGAAATTTGAGAAGCTTTCTTAGACAGTTATTACTCTTTGAGTGTTGTCAGCAGCTCGAAAGAGGTGGTGCCGTGAAAAATTCGAAAAATTGGTGTTGAACCTACACCATTCGGCGTGTGAGCGTCGCACTCTACCCACTACGCCACGGCAGCCACTGCTTTCGTTCTCTTCGGCTAAAAAACGCTTGCAAGACCCTAGTTTCCCATTTACAACCATTATGATTGCTAATGTTTTTTGTATTTATCATTGTTGTTGCTGTGGAATTTTATGCAGCTCTAATATAGCCTGTTCTCCAGAATCGTATATTTTTCCACCATTTTCTAGATCCTTGAAGTAATTTGTAAGAAACTGTCCAACTTCGATTGGAAAGTTTTGCAATTTTTTTGACAACCCACTTTGATACATTTATTTATAGGTAATACCGTCGGGTTCAACAGTTTTCTAGATTCCATTTTTGTATGTTTTGCTATCAATGAATTTTCAGACATTGATCAATATTTCCTTTTTTAAAACTTATCATAACTCTATGGCTATTGTTTTGGGAAACTTTTTTTTTACCTCACGTAGGGCTAAAGCGCATTAGTTGCACAATGCGGTTCTGGTCCCGCATTTTTGGTATACACAGGCCGACATAATTCGTTATACAACAGATAAAGTTCAAATATTTTTCATAAATGTGGAAGGATGTTTTCATATTTTGCATTTCTAATCTCAATAGCTAATTGCATTTTATCACCCATATGACCCTTTCCCTTCTCTTTCTCCAGAAAGGCACACAATTTAATAATAGAGCTGCATAAAATTCCACAGCAACAACAATGATAAATACAAAAAACATTAGCAATCATAATGGTTGTAAATGGGAAACTAGGGTCTTGCAAGCGTTTTTTAGCCGAAGAGAACGAAAGCAGTGGCTGCCGTGGCGTAGTGGGTAGAGTGCGACGCTCACACGCCGAATGGTGTAGGTTCAACACCAATTTTTCGAATTTTTCACGGCACCACCTCTTTCGAGCTGCTGACAACACTCAAAGAGTAATAACTGTCTAAGAAAGCTTCTCAAATCTCGCCGTTCGGAGTCGGCAAAAAACTGTAGGTCCCTTCTACTCGTGAGAGAACAGTAGCGCGCACAACACGAGCAGTTGATGAGAAACCTAGGCCCTGGTCCCCCTTTGGACTGTAGCGCCAACAATTATTATTTATTATTATAACGAAAAAGCCAGCGAGCAATTCGGGAAGAAAACGTGGCGAGAAGCTTCATCAAATTTGGCGTGTGCACATTTTGTTTATTGCAAACATATTCATCCAGAAATGAACCTCATAGTAGAAGATGATTTTCCGATAAAAGTCAACGAATCGGCGATGCTTGAAATGGGCCAACGATTTTCTTGTACGACTATGGGCCGAGATGCTTTCCGCCAAATTCCGCACAATGCCGACGCTGAGATGGCCAAATATTGAGAACGCCTGTTGGTCATTGAATTGTATCGTCTTTAAGGGGAGAGCTAACGGCGGCTAACCTGCTTACGTTGGTGGCAACTAAAGGAGAACGACAAATACTTTAAGCCCTGAGCCGATATGTACCAAATCAATCGTCTTCTGACAGATCAGCAAAGATCTTAAGGTCTTTTTGAAGCGGATGGACAACATTGTTATGGTAAACAGAGTCATTACGATCACACAAAGAACTATGCCGTCATAGAACCAACTTAAAGGGCGAAATTAGAGGCAGCTAGAACGAGACCCTGCTTCATGAGAAGCAAGCTAAAAAAAAGACTCTGTTTCATGAAAAGGTAAAATGGTCGAGGACCGGGTATATCCCGTTTTCGTTTCGTTTTATTCCAATGCTAGTGAAATTCTGAAAAATGGCTCCTGTTTGACAACATCCACAAAGCGTATTGATTGAAATTCAACTTGTCTGAAGTGAAGTGACATAAGTTTTTCCTCCAGTGATTCCAAATGATTATTCCTCAATTCATCCGTGGACGCACAAAGCCGACCCACCAAAGAAGACATTTACTTCGACCTGACTTCGAACCATTACTTCCCCCTCCACACTGCCTAAAGGGCAGAATTATACGGTTTGAATTTCGTGTGTTCCCTAGAAATTGAATGCAGTATTATAAAACGTCAATTATGGGGACGGTCATCTTATTTGGTGCCCCGGTGGGTTTTCATTTTACCGAGAAACGTCACAGACAGTGCCATATTCGACATGCGTAATACGTTCTTTATCGCTCGTCCATCAGCCAGGATTATGAGGCACCAACGAACGAATAATTTAGAGCAGGACAATGGACATTGTGCACTGGGTCAAGCTATGCAACGCATAAAGGAAGCATTACCCTCCCATGGCACCTCTCACTTCAAAGCAAGAGGCAATAAATTAGGGTGAGCCACAAAGCAGTACGGATCGGTGTGGTGCTTTGTTGAACCTGTTTCTCCCTCAATTATGCCGCACAATAGGGGGAACGAAGTCCTACCTGTGCGCATGAGTTCGTGTGAAGCGAGGGAAAAGGGCAAACCACACATAATCACTTCTGGGGTGATGCAGTAAAGTGCGCAGTCGTAAACAGCCCTACTTGGCTGCCGACGTTCAAAGGAACACCTGAGGCAAGTAGCACTTGTTGTTTTTGTCGAACCCTTGGATGTCCTTTTCAAATTGTTCACTTGTGAGACGGCAGTTATTTCAAAATCAAAACTGGATATGATTGAACATCGACTGTGGACATAACCATTAGGTTGTAATCCGATACGATCCGTGTCGCAAGAATCGACGACAAGTGTGCTGCACATGTGCACGCAACCACACATCGCACACGCACTTCAAATGCGTCTCGGCCTCGTGAGATTTTGTTGGAAACAAAACAAGACCAGAAGAGACAAAAGTTTCGCCGAACCGCACTGAAATTCGACGCGGGGGTTAAGTGTCAACACATGACACTCAAATGGGCCGCCACTGTTGCTACGAAAGCAGATTCATTTCGGTTTACTCGGAATCTCCTAGTTAATTGCTGTTCTCCGGGTCTTGCGTGGCCTTGCGTGGTGTAATTTGTATCACTGCAACACGTGATGGCAAAGGACAATTTACAGCACTTCCTGGTTGCGTACGGGGCATTCATTCAGAGAGCGGCGCGACCACCAGAGGAGTGAAAGGATGTGGCTGAGATGCTTCGAAGAAAACGGAATTAGCTGTAACCACTCGTGGCAAAGCGGTCACATGGTCAGATCGTGGGACGTTGAGACAGGATGATGCAAGTAGGAACCAGGAAGAAGGAGTCTCGTATTTTTTTCTCCTGGAAAAACTTAAGTGTGTTTCGTCTGTTGCGAATTGCTGGATAAATATGTCACAGGAAGGCACATGGAGAGCTCCTTTGAAGAATTCCGACGGTGGTTGGGTGTTGACTTTATTTTTGCGGCAGTTTTTGTTTTGGTCGATGAGAAGTGGCTGAAAGTGCAACTACCGGGAACGTTACTTGTTCATGGAGGCAGTCCTGGCAAGCTAGAAATTACGAGTGGAAAGTTCAACAAGAACCAGAACAATAATCAAGTCGGTCAGCGTCCAAAAATTATTACTTATTGCTGCTGAATGTGAAAGATGCGAAAAGACTAATTTTCTGAAATGGTTTCTACTGTTTCCGGGCTGCCATTGGGCAGTTTTTACTGATCTTGTAAGAAGCCTTGTCAAAGTGAAACTTGGAACCAGTTCAGTCGCATACTTGACGGAATCGTATCCGAAGTGGAATCGTGAAAGGGGAGACATTTTCTCTATCCGGACAAGTAACTTCGATAATTGTGCTGTTCATGGAGTTGTGCCCCTAAAGGAGTGCTTGTCTCCTTTGTCCCGACTTTCAAAGTATGCCTAAAATGCAATTCCATCATTTTTTTCGGTTTGACATTAAGCCCACCATTCTTCTCGCAGACCTTGCAGCGCTTTTGGTTGGCCTCTCTGATTTCCCGAAGTTTCAAAAATACTGCAGCTTGGACAATTCTAGAGGAATGCTTAGCACTGTTCCTCTCATCACAAGATTCACGCGCACTTGCTGATTTCCAAGACCAGAGGTTCACCCTTAAAGACTGTCACACTTCCCAGACTTAAACTACCATATGTATGTACCGTCGTCTTCTACTTCTAATCCTATTCATTCCTTCGCTGATGACAGTACCCTCAGCTTTTCATATTCGTTCCTTGGCTCACGTCCCTCCACTTCGGGCTTAGACTCGGAACGGCAGCGTATGTTAAGCACATTAAATTCCGACCTTGACAGCATAATCGATTGGGGAAACAAGAATAGAGTGGAATTTAATGCTTCCAAAACCCAGTGCTGTCTACTGTCGTTAAAGCGATCACAAAATAATCAGCCGTTATCCATGAACGGCACTTGCGTTGTTGAAACCGAAAGACTTTCCATCCTCGGTATGTGTATCAACCCAACAATTAGTTGGAACGATCACATATTTGAGGTCGCCAAAAATGCTGCGAAATGTCTAGGCTTCCTTAAACGATGCAAGAAGTACTTCACCCCCTCTGATCTGGCTACAATATTCAAGGCATACATACGCCCAAAACTTGAGTATAACGCTCCTATCTGGTCAGGTGCTTCTAAGACCTCCCTGCACCTGCTGGATAGAATTCAAAAGCGAGTGATAAAACTTATAGGTGACAGTAATATTGCGAAGTCGATTGACTCGTTAGAACACCGACGTAATGTCGCGTCGTTGTCACTCTTTTATCGCTATTTTAACAAGAAATAACAGAAGAATTAGCCAGTTGCATTCCTCCCCTTCAAGGATTCACCCGCAATACGAGCCTCGCTAGGAATGCCCACCAAATCACCCTCAAGCCCTCTTTCGGACGGACAGTCAAATTCAGAAACTCGTTCTTTAGCCGCACTACACGAATCTGGAATGCTCTTCCCAGCTCGATTTTTCCTCCTCATTACAATCCACAGGCATTTAAAACCAATGTGCATCGGTACCTCCTCTCCCTCTCTTCCTCTATACCTTCGGCCCGTGCTGTGACTTGATCCGGTCACTTAGGGGTACTCGCAACCCCTTTTGCACGCGTCAATTATACAAAAAAAAAAAGTCGTCCAAGACAAATTTTTACGCATAATAACAATTGTTGGCGCTACAGTCGAAAGGGGGACCAGGGTCTAGCTTGCTCATCAACTGCTCGTGTTGTGCGCGCTACTGTTCTCTCACGAGTAGAAGGGACCTACAGTTTTTTTGCCGACTCCGAACGGCGAAGTTTGAGAAGCTTTCTTAGACAGTTATTACTCTTTGAGTGTTGTCAGCAGCTCGAAAGAGGTGGTGCCGTGAAAAATTCGAAAAATTGGTGTTGAGCTGGGAATCGAACCTACACCCTTCGGCGTGTGAGCGTCGCATAGAACAAATAAAAACGTATTGTTGATCAGATTTGCAAATTAGATTGGCTTGGATTGTGGCAGCTCCAGCGAGGTGGAAGACATTTGAGAGGAATCATGAAGTGGAGATTCAACGACTGACTAATTGTAGCATTCAGCGATACTTTCCCACAAAGGAAAAAACCAGCTGAAGAACTCTCGTGTGGTGCATTGCCCTCAGAGTTGAAGGAAACAACTCTTTGGTGGAATGGGCCAAAGTTCCATAGGTCCAAGTGGGAATTCGATTTATCAATGCAACTCCGTACAGTAACAACCGATGTAGAGGAGGAGACAAACGACCCGACAAACTGAAAACTGCGCCAATGGGTCGCAACTGCCATACAGCTGGGCACTTTTTTCCTTCTTAGTTGATTGACAATGCAGTTCGGGAATGAACCAATTATTAGCACGTTTCCCCACCAGTTTTCTCCGATTTCGGGCAGCAAATGGGTTGAAGTCCTAGGCGACTTGTGTGTCCCGTGTTAGACAAGAACTTCGTTTCTTGCCTTGCGGTGTTTGCAATTTTTTCAAATTGAAGGAGTTGTCTGGCTGTTCTGGGCCGTGACATGGTGCTTGTCGCAAGTCTCCTTTTGCGGCTGCTGAACAAGCAAACAGGCAGAGGGGCCTTCTCAACCACTTTCCAAAAGGTCCACGCTAATATTTCAACCAGCTACACGCAAATGGATTGGAAATCGGTTAGATAATGAGAGAAGGGGGTCAACTCTTGTTGTTTGGCTTTCCCTCAGTTGCTTATGTTTCTGCCAATCGATTGGGAAATTATTTTCCGAATGAGTATCGCTCATTATAAAACAAACGACATGACTGCGAATGTTCATTTGAGTGCACAACTCCAAGAGATTTGGAGACCTCTACGGAGAGATCATACCCAAGGAGCAGTGCAGCAGCTAGACGGGTACATACAGGACGAGGAATTGCACTTTCAAGATGAAAACTTTCTCCATTTCGACAGTTAGTTAGTTATATATACTTTATTTATAAAAAATTCATATACATTAATAAAATTATTTAAATTAACAAAATGTATAATATGGTATGGCCTATGGCCATCTACTAGACGGACTTCACAATAACTTGAAGTTCAATTGATGTTGACAAACAGGTATATTAGATTTAAAAGTCACCTTCGACTATTCGGGATCTACAACTCAGTGCTAATTTCCCAGCCGAGACTTCCATTCAAAATACATAGCGCTTCGTTTCAATCGAGGATGAGTTCACCGAAAAGTATCACACGGCACTCTTTTAGAATCGGGCATCTAGCAATGAAATGGAAAAAGTCTTCTCTTTCCTTGAGATTGCATATATCACGAAGTATAGGTAGCTCAGGGCGGTGCGGAATGTAGTTGAGGTTTATAATTTCACCCCTTACTTTAAATATAATGCTTATCATTGAAAGTGGTAATTTATTTAGGAGATAGGAATTATCTTGCAAGTTATAGTTGAGCTGGCTATAAATCGACCTATACTGGGAAGATTGGGCTTCTATAACATAACCTCTATGAGCCAGAAGGCTTGCAACTTCCAATATCCTACGAAACCAATTTCTTAGAACGGCAGGTCTAATGTCTGTTTGAATTTGGAACCTTTCCCCACACTCGGTCGCTATTTCCTCCCATTTTTTCACGAGGCTGCCTCTTAAGGTGTTCATTATTTTGAGTACAAGATGGGGCGATCTTCCTTCATCCATTTCTAAGACTTTCAATATGTAGTTGAAGTGCATGTTTAATGTATTTATGTATAACGGTAACATAGTAGTTTCCAGATAAACCATATAGTTCGGTGTACTGGCCGGCAGCCGAAAAATTCGTTTGAGGAAGTACCTTAAAAAATGTTTCGTGGCCTCGAACTTCCAACACCCCCACACTTGGGCACCACACAGCATAATGGACGAAGCAGTAGTACGAAATATCTGGATCTTTACGCTATGCAACTGTTTCGTGGCATCGAACTTCCAACACCCCCTCACTTGGGCACCATACAGCATAATGGAGGAAGCAGTAGTACGAAATATCTGGATCTTTGCGCTATGCTCCACAAACCTGTTTTCCATGCAACGGCCCCAGGCTGATGATATACAATACACACCAAAATTTCGGTTTCATTTCGTATAACAGGAATTTTCTTGTCTTAAAAGGCATCTTCGCTTATCTTGTTTTTTGCATTTTATTCCTGATACCCAACAGATGTCCTACAATAAATATCATGCCCTTACATGAGCATGGAGAAAAGTAATTAGCATCCAAAGTACAGACCTCAACGTGGTGCTATTTTTTTGGACAGAGCTGTAGCTGTTTTCGCCTCAGCCAATTTTCCACAAAATGCTTTTTAAGGTTAAGGTTAGAACAGATCACGATGCCGAGGTACTTATAATCTCGAACGATTTCCAAATTTTGGCCTTTATAATTCCACAAAGTGGTCGCCGTGGCATAGTGGGTAGAGTGCGACGCTCACACGCCGAAGGGTCTCGGTTCGACTCCCAGTTCAACACCAATTTTTCTAATATTTCACGACACCACCTCTTTCGAGCTGACAACACTCAAAGAGTAATAACTGTCTAAGAAAGCTTCTCAAATTTCGCCGTTCGGAGTCGGCAAAAAACTGTAGGTCCCTTCTACTCGTGAGAGAACAGTAGCGCGCACAACACGAGCAGTTGATGAGCAAGCTAGGCCCTGGTAACCCTTTGGACTGTAGTGCCAACAATTATTATTAATTCCACTTTTCCTTAATCGCATATCTACCACCTCCTTCCCTGAAGATCATCATTTTTGATTTTTCAAAATTCACCGTAAGACTCCAACGGTCACAGTAGCGTTCTAATCTGTTGATCATCAGTTGCATTCCCTCTACTGTACCCGCAAGAAGAACGATGTCATCGGCAAAGATGAGACCTGGTATCCGGAAATCACCGAACTCGATTCCTCCACCAACTTCCTTCAAAGTGACATTTATAAAAAAATGAAAAGCAAAGTACTCAGCACGCATCCTTGCCTTACTCCCATTTGCGTTTCAAAATTGCTCGACATATATTTGCCATCCCAAACATAGGCAACATTGCTCTCATACATTGCTTTCAGTAGATTCACAACTTTAGTTGAAACTCCCAAGATATACAATTTGTAGAATAATGCATTACGATCAATCGAGTCGAAGGCAGCTCGAGAATCTACAAAAAAATGCATATAGTTTCTTTTTTTTGCATATAAAGCTATCCGCAATGTAGAATAAGGTGAATATCTGGTCAACAGTGGAGTGGTTTTTTCTAAAACCAGCTTGGTACACGCTGAGTATGTTTTTATTGTTTACCCATTCTGTCCTGACAGAACGACTCCAATTCAATCTTCTTACTTAATGTATGTAAATAAAAGTCAAATTAAAAGGTGTCTCTCGGTTGGTTCCACAACAAATTTAGTTCAAACTGGAGACATCGAAGAAACCGCTCAAAGCGGACAGATACGAGGGGCGTTCGATATATTCTCGGTATCGGGGTGAAGCTGTGGTTATATACGAGGGGCCTTCAATATATTCTCGGTATCGGAGTGAAGCTATGGTCTTATGTATAAATTGACTTATTTATCAAGTAATACCATTATTTTAGAGCATTCATGTAGAATTTCATATAAATGTGATTATTGATTCGCATTTTATCTCTAGTTAAACAGAATCATAATTGCAACTGAGACGTTGATGGTGAAAATAGAGCATCGCGCTGTGATTAAATTTTTCACTAAGCAAGGAAAAAGTCAAAAACCTATTCATGAAGAGATGGTGGCTGTTTACCAGGTTTCCGCTTCTTCATTATCAACTGCGTAAAAGTGGTCAAGTGAGTTTAAGAGAGGCAGAAAGAGCATTGAAGACGACTCCTACTCCGGCGCTCCGGATACTGCTTGTACCGGAATAAGCGTCACAGAAGCCGAAAAACTTGTTCTTGAGGATGCCCGAATAAATATGAAAATGATAGCAGAGATCACCAAGCTTTCAATTGGCACCATACACAACATTCTTCATGACCATCTTAACCTTTCAATGGCCAGTACAAGGTGGGTGCCAAAAATGCTCATAGCGTCCCAGAAAAAAGTGAGAATCGCATGCTGTTGAGAGCTTTTGAAGATGTGCAGTGAGAACGCGGACCGTGTTATGGATCGAATTGTATGGACGAAACATGGGTTCACCACTATGACCCTGAAAGCAAAAAAGAGTCCATGCAGTGGCGTAAGAAAGGAACAGACCTCCCGAAGCAGTTAAAAGTCAGTCCGTCTGCTCGGAAGCTCATGGCCTTAGTTTTTTGGGGCTCAAAGGAAATCTTGCTCATTGAGTATAAAAAAAAAGATGAAACCATCAACGCCACATCCTACGCTTCCACTTTGCATAATTTTCGGGAGGAAATTAAAAAGAAAAGACGGGGTAACCTCGCAGCGAGTGTGTTGCTCCTGTTCACACACCGCGAGTCTCCAAAGCTGCTGCTCGGTATTGTGGTTTATTTTCATGACAACGCTCCTGTTCACACACCGCGAGTCTCCAAAGCTGCTGCTTGGTATTGTGGTTTTGAAGAAATCCAACACCCACCCTATAGTCCAGACCGATAGTGATTATTTCCTGTTTCCGGATTTGAAAAAATGTCTTCATGGAAAAAGATTTTCGGATGATGAAGAACTCAAGTCGGCAATAAATGGGTATTTTGCAGAGAAAGAGGAAATTTATTTTTTGAAGGTTTAAAAAAGCTTATCTCAAGATGTAACAAATGCATTGATGTCAGCGGAGATTATATTAAAAAAATAAAAACAATTTAATTTGAATTCGCATTTTCCTTCATATCGATACCGAGAATACGAAGGTTGACATTTATATTTCGAGATTGGGCGACCCTAGTGTTGCAATATCGCAACTGACAGCTCTATCGTAAAATTTGACATTTTTGAGGTTATACGTACTCAGAACATTTTGACATACGATTGGTATTTGTGTTGTTTAACTTAAAAGACTCATCTCGACCAAAAAATGGAACTAAATTGTGAAAATTTTCATGCGATTATTTTTTACAACTTTCGACGTGGATTAGCTCATAACAGAGCACCGATGAACTCAATTGAATTTTAGGCGATGAAGCTCCATCAAGGACCAGTGTTTATCGATGGTTTGGTGAATTCAACCGAGATCGTAGCTCACTCCAAGACGAATTTCCTGAAGGTCGTCCAAAATCAGTTGTTGTTCCGGAAACCATTGATGCTGTGCGCCAACTGATATTGCAAGATCCTCATGTGATCTATTGTGAGCTTGAGACAACATTAGGCATTAGTGGGACCAACATACATTCAGTATAGCATGAACATTTGACCGTCAAAAAAATTTGTTCGCGTTGGATCACACACAATTTGTCAATCGCTCAAAATAAGGCTCGTGTCGATTGGTCGAAAGAAATGCTCCAAAAATACGATCGCGTTGCTTTGAAACACGTCTATGACATCGTGATGGCACTCGGTGAATCGTGGACTTACGTGTATGAGTCCGAAAGTAACCAGCAGTCGACTGTATGGGTGTTTCAAATTGAGCCAAATTCAACAAAAGTTGCTCGCGCACGAAGAACTTCCAAGCAAATGGTCGCTTGTCGGAAAAACTGAACATGTCGTAACCGTACCACTAGAACAACGCAGAACAGTCAATTCTGAGTGGAACGCAACCATTTGTTTACCAGTTGTGCTCCAAGAAATCAGGAAAACCAACCGCCGAAGACGGATCACTCTTCACCACGACATCACACATAGACTCAAACAACTGCATTTTTGGGCACTCAAAACATCGATTTGATGAGTCATCCGCCGTATAGTCCTTACTTGGCACCGAATGACTTCTTTTTATTTCCGTACGTAGAAAATAAAATGAGAGGTCAACGTTTTTCGACAGCTGAAGAAGCGGTTGATGCGTTCAGATTGCATGTTTCGGAGCTACCTCAATCAGAGTGGCAAAAGTGTTTCAACAATTGGTTCAAACGCAATCAAAAGTGTATAGATCTTAATAAGGGAACATTTTGAAAAAACAATAAAGCTATTTCCGATGATTGGTACTTGTTTTTGTTCTCTAATCACGAAATATAAAAGGCAACCCTCGTATGTACAGTGGCTCCAACGAGTAATCAGACAAAGGTTGATGGACACCCAACAACATCGACTATAAAATCACATCGGTTCGGCAAAAAGACAATGCTGTGTGTTTGGTGGGACCAGTGCTGTACCACGAGCTCCTAAAACCTGGTGAAACTATTAACTCTGATCGCTAACGACAAACAAATGATCAATTTGAACCATGCATTCATCGAGAAACGACCAGAATGGGCCAGAAGACACGGCAAGGTAATTTTGCTCCATGACAATGCATCCGGAACACAAATTAAAACCGGTTCAGGATACAATCAAAACACTTGGCTGGGAGCAGCTACCCCACACGCCGTGTTCACCAGACTTGGCTCCTTAAGACTACTATTTGTTTTCATCGATGGGACACGCATTCACTGAACAGCACTTTGATTCCTACGAGGAGGTCGAAAATTGGGTGTCTGATTGGTTTGCTTTAAAAGACGAACAATTTTATTGGCGTGGTATTCACAAATTGCCAGAAAGGTGGTCAAAATGTGTGGAAAACAATGGCCAATACTTTGAATAAAATGTTTTTAATAATAATTATTGTTGGCGCTACAGTCCAAAGGGGGACCAGGGCCTAGCTTGCTCATCAACTATTCGTGTTGTGCGCACTACTGTTCTCTCACGAGTAGAAGGGACCTACAGTTTTTTGCCGACTCCGAACGGCGAAATTTGAGAAGCTTTCTTAGACAGCTATTACTCTTTGAGTGTTGTCAGCAGCTCGAAAGAGGTGGTTCCGTGAAATATTAGAAAAATTGGTGTTGAACTGGGAGTCGAACCTAGACCCTTCGGCGTGTGAGCGTCGCACTCTACCCACTACGCCACGGCGACCAAAATGTTTTTACTTTCCCATTAATAATTAGTGTTTTATTTTCAAAAAAAAAAAACAATATACCTGGTATAATAAAAGATTAGTCGATTCAATGCCAAAGAGACTTCAGTCTGTACTCGAAATAAAGGTGTTTCAAACAAAATATTGAGAAGTATAATAATCCTTAGGTAATTTTTTTATCACTACTATTTTTTTAAATTTTACTCAAGTGTACCAAGACTGTTGTGCAAGCAGTTTTTGCAGTTTCGAGGTTATAATGGATTTTTTTTTATAAAAAGGACAAATTTGCAGAATTTTTTGTTTTAAATCTAGAAATATCAACTAATTGTGAAAACATGAAAAGGTTAAACTTTTTTGCAATAACTATCAAACGACAGTCTAATTTTATAAATCATATGCGCTGTACCTAGACTTTTGGGGAACATGTACATTCATTGTTGAACTCAACGTACTCGATAATTTTTCCAGCAATGTTTTCAGTTAAGAAAGCGAGAAACATTGACTAGATTAGATAACGAACCTAAGCGTTAATGCATTCACTCATTTCGTCCAGGCAAACAGAAACAAAGGCAAGCTCATAAGCTTAAATAAAATTTACCAAAAATAGACGTGCGTGCGCCGTCTTTGTACATCTTTCAAACTCCAGTCAACGCTTCCTCCCTCCAATACTTAAAAAAAAAAACCGCACAACTTGAATGCATATTTTTTGTAGTTACGTACCCCACTCAATCTGTGTCACAAAAATAAACCTCAACTCTGGTAGCGAGGTTACTGAACGAAAGCCCACTCGTGTTACATTTCACGTGATGTCGTCAGTAAAACATAATTTCTTGTTACAAAAAAAAATTGCAAACTCCTTTTTCTGACCTCACGCCAAATTTGAGAAGTTTCGCGTGAACAACGCAACATGACACAGCACGCCACGAGTGAAATTTCACTGACTGTTAACGATCGTGTGTCAGTTCCTCCGTAGAAACAAAAAATTGTCTGTGAAAAAAATGTGAGACGAAATTAAAGCGGCACTTCGTATGGATTGCATGAAAAGGCACGCATTTGCAGTGTGACACCTGTGTAGAGGTTAATGGAAGTGAAGTCATGCAATCGACAGGCGAAATGACAGACAAACAATTTGAGAACCGCGTGACACTCCAAAATTTTCGAAACAATCACACCGACGCCCAGGAAAACGCTTAAATGCCAACATCGCAGTTGCAATCCGACACGATTCAATGTGCGGGAGCGCTTCTTTTTCGCCAACAGACCAACAAAAAGGATAATTCGACGACCATACATGCCGTTGTGTATATGTAATTGCCCGTAATGAATATTTAAAGCGGCCTCCAAGAGCGCATAATTTGTGATGTCCTCCCGGACAAGACTTGAAGTGATTTGTCTACGTCGCGTCGCCCCAGATGGCGAGCAACTCGGACGACAACATTCGCCAAACAGCCCAGGTGCTCCGCAAGACGATCGAATCCCTTGCGACCTTGGTGCGTACGCGATCAAAATCATTTTTAAAAAATAATTACGCCTCCAATAAAGTCAACTCTGTGGACATTGTCACAATTAAAGACAAAACACATTCGCCGGGGATTGTAAACATCGTTTCCATTGTCCAAGCAGACCACAAGACCTTAATGCCAGTTAAGTGCAGAAACACGAAACTCCTTAATTTGCCCAATATTCATAATTTGGCTCCATCCATTAACTTCAGTTAATGGCGAACGAAAGGAAAAGACGGTCACCGGCCGCTGGTCACCATTATAATTCGCGCCCCATCCTTTCGGATTGTGATTTAACGACACCACGACCGTTTTTAATGTCTCTTTACATGCACACAAAATTATCAGTTGTGACATGGGGACCATCGGGAAGACGGTTAATGCCTTCCGGCTAATTGAAGAGCGACTAAAACGAAAGTCCCAAGGAGCAGAGCGCTAAAACGACTCTCAACTCAAAATTACCCATGTCATGTGTCGCCATTCCGCAATGATGATGATGATGAACCTCGATGTGTGTGTGTGTGTGTGTGTTTGTGCGCTTCGTATGATTGTACGCTGTCGCGCACTGCTCATACCGGATGCTGGGCATTTAATGGAGAAAGATTGAAATTGCCTACGCCTGGCTGTCCAATTTTCAACTTCCCAAATGGGTATCATTACAATTTCATTATGCGAACGCGTTCGAGGCAGGGGCGACGCGTCAATTGGAGCGGCAGCGTGCTCATCGCTTGTATCGATGCATTAAGAAATTGTATTTGAGGACCAATCCGCTCCTTTGTGACTCAACAGAGTCATCGCGGCAAATAACCGGCTGGTGCTGGTGATTACGCGGCGAAGTGTAATCACCGGAGAAGTGTTTAGTGGCGAGCTGCGCTGAGTCGTAAAATTAGCGGTAAAATATCACGATACTTTGTATCGAAGGTGCTTGTTTCAGAATTGAATTCACCAATTTGAAGGTTTTCTCGTGGAAAAAATTGACTTTTATGAACATTATTTTAAACAAACGACATGATGACAAATAAATGAAGGTTTGGATTGAGCGCATGATTAAAGTGGTGCCGTGTGGCATTTCTTGAAGAGCAAGTTAATGAGAATTCTGCGCTGTGTGAACTCTTCTTTTTAGGGTTAGGTCGTACCACAATTGGAAGTCACAGTTGAAATGATCGATGACGAATAGCTTGAGGAGAAATATTTCGATGCATTTCCAATGGTGCTGCTTTGTTAGCAATCTGCGCATGCACCATGGCCATCTGTCATCTATGGCTGGAGGAATGCATACCCGATGAGTGGAATCTTAGCGTCGTTTGTCCGGTCCAGAAGAAGGACGACACCTTTGACTGTGCCAAATATCGAAAGATCAGCCTCCTCAACATCGCTTACAAGATCCTCCCTGTCGTTCCTCCAGAACCAAAAATGTTTTGTTTAGTGTAGATTCAGGCACACAAAACTTCACAACAGACAATATTTTTTTCTTCACGACAGATCCTAGAAAAGATCAGAGAAGTGCAGCATAGGGACGAGCTATACAGTGCAATGTCTAGTTTCTGCATTCCTACGAAACTCGTCAGATTGTGTAGGATGACGATGGAGAACTCCCGCTGCTCCGTCAAGGTCGGTAACAAACTCACCGAAACCATTGTCCAAAGAAGGTTTCGGACAAGGCGACGCACTGCCATGAGAAGATCGTAAGTAACTGCCAAGTCAACACAAGAGACACGATCTTTCAAAAGTCACCTCAACTGCTTGCTTACGCGGAAGACATTGACGTAATTGGACGAACACAGTGAGCGGGAGGTATTTGCTAGCATCGAAGTGGAAGAAGCTAAAACAAAGTACATGTTATCATCAAGGAAGGACACACAACATCAACATTTCGGACAAATCATGACACTTAGTACCAAAAGCTTCGATTTAGACAAGGACTTCATCCTCTACAGCTTCGCGGTAAATATGGACATGTGTGTATTTGGATTTACGTGATCACCTGCCGTTAAGGCCTAATACCACGGGGTCCATACACCCATAGTCAGGAGAACGCTGACTAACGCCTTGGGGATCCCAAGTACCAATCTGAGTTCTTGTCTTAAGGGACAATCTCTCCTCCTTGGTAAGGAGCGAGGCCTTTCTAACACCTCTGCTGTTCTTTGGGTCATAGCACCCGGTTGGATGCAACTCCACACTGAATCAGAAGTATATTCCCATAACCATCTGTCCTTATTCGACTTAGGCGACTTTGGTAGATCTGATCATATAGCACGATTAACTACTTCCAATTCTCCCCGCGATTTAGGTACAAACCACAGCCACCACGATACTCCCACAAGGGGGCCAACCGCACGGTCAGGCTGAAACTATGTTTCAGGTGCTCCTGACCTCCCGTGGTACCAGAATATAGCTTCCGGTCAAGCTTCGCAACTATGTTGCTCTCGGTAGGATTCCTTAACATCCAGGACCGATGACCTTATATTCCTACTCTAACCTAACTATGAGCTGAAACGAGGGCAGCCATTCTAGCTCTTCGTCTGCTGAAAACTTCTCTAGCAAAACCCCTGATGGTGTCTGTACTCTGTCTAGTCTGGAGAACCAGGCTGACACGATGTCAAGTCCCATCAGTGCAAGATATGTTCATACCTCCAAGGTCTCGAATGTCATCATAAAGAGGACATTGACACAACACGTGCAACCAATCCTCAGAGCTATATCCGCACAAGTAGGTCTCTGAGTCGCTTATGGACCGATTAAACAAGAACGAGTTCAAGGAACCGTGTCCAGTAAGCAAGTAGCGCAGATGCATACTCAAATTAAGACCACCAATGGACTTAACGAGTGACACATCGCGAAGGAAGCTATATGTCACCCTGCCATGGTAAATATGAACAACAACTTCAGTGCTAAAATAAACGCAGACTTACTCCTGCCAATAACCAATTCTTTAAGCTCAAGAGCCCTCCCACGAAAGACCAAGCTGGCTCTGCAAAACAGCATGAGCATCTATGTCGTGCTTTAGAGCGCGGAAACTTGGCCGTTCCTAAAAGCGGATGAGGAAGCCCTAAGTCTTTTCCAGAGAAAAGTTCTTTGTGCGAGTTTTGGTTCTTTTTGAGTTTATGGCATTCGGAGGAGGTGGCCGTCGTGGCGTAGTGGGTAGAGTGTGACGCTCACACGCCAAAGGGTCAAGATTCGATTCCCGGCTGAACACATAGAATTTTTCACCGCACCGCCTCTATCGAGTTGCTGAAAACACTAAAAAGAGTAGTAACTGTCTAAGAACGCTTCTCAAACTTCGCCGTACCGAGTCGGCAAACAACTGTAGATCCCTTCTACTCGTGAGAGAACTGTAACGCGCACGACACGAGTAGTTGATGAGCAAGCTAGGCCCTGGTCCCCCTTCGGACCGTAGCGCCAAACATTATTATTATTATTAAACGAAATTAAACTACATATTCAAATGAAGTCGATTTCACAATATAAGCAAATGCCTCGGGTCGAAACGTTGTCAAGTCCAACTCTAAGTTGAAAAAGTGGTGAAGGAAGTATTCGCCCCTGATGGAGTAACCACCTTGAAAGGGCTCTAAATCAGCTGGGTGTCCATAAATGATGGCGGATTAAAGAGGTATTTCGACAGAGGCCCAGGCCCAGCCTTGACCATAACTGACGGCGAATTAAAGAAGTATTTCAACTGAGGCCCAGGCCCAGTCTTGTACTGTGTACTGCGAACACATCAATGTTGCAGCAATGGGTGCATTTGTTGGGTTATTTTGGGATTAAAACGAACAGCAAAATGGATTCGCAAATGAAACAGCAGTACGTGCAGAAATGTTTCACTTTTGAATTAACGAGTCTTGTTGCTCTGTTTTCAATTTAAATTGAAAAGAAAACTGACAGTGTTAATGTAGGCGAATGCAACCCGAGTTGGCGACAAGCTAAGTGGCAGTGGCTAACAATGGAATGGCTCCAGCTGGAACAAGTTATAGAAAAGAATAAAACCAAAGGTGTTAGAGCATTAAAAACTCAAAATAGAACCGATCCAATTTCAAGGCCTGTTTGTATTAGAATTGAGTCTGAGCTTCAGGATAAAATTAATTTGAAATAATGATTCCTCCCTCTTCATTTCACAAACTAGAGCTATTCTGCAAAAGAAGTACCCAACTTCGCCATTGATGCAATCCATTCGCCGCAGATTGTACGAAACCAAAGAATGTGGCAAAAAGAATAAAATTCTTTACAGATAATGCTCTAAAACCTACTTCATTTCGGGAAAAATAACTATTGGCAAAGAAGGAAAGGTGTTCTTACACACAAATGTGCTAAATTCACTTTCAAAGGGCAACCCTGATGTGAGGATGCATTACTTAAAACGGCGTTGGCTAAATTTTGTTATTGAAGTTAGAAGTAACAGTTGGTGTCTATTCAAATATTCTTCAAAATGTAACAACATCAGAAGAACAGAGACTTGAAGCTGGTGATGTGATCTTACAGCAAGATAAAGCACCACTATTTCGTGAAAAAATTGTCCAAAAATATACTGAAGGTAAAAATATTAAGATCCTGAAACGATCACATCCTAGAACTGACCTGTCAAAAATTAAGAACATTTGGTCGTTAAAAATGGTAAGAATTGCTGAAAAGACGCCTTAGAATATTAAACAATTGAATTTCTTAATCGAATTAAAGTACACCAAAATTGCACTAGAATAGTGTATGCACTCCTTAAAAAAGGCGAACCGTCATCACCCACCTCCTACCGACCCATAGAACTTACGTACCTACTTTCTAAGGTCATGGATATGCTGAAAAATTGTCAGCTTATGACATATCTTGAAACTCGGAAGCTTCTTAATGACCGGCAATACGGTTTCCGCAGAAACAGGTCCACTGGTGATTTGATGGCTTATCTCACCGAAAAATGGAACCAATCTGCACAATTTGGAGAAAGCAAGATCATTGCATTTGATAACTCAAAAGCATTTGACAGAGTCTGGCATCAGACTAGGCCATGTAGAGCTCTCCGGCCCGAAAAATCTTTGAAACCGATCTTTTGGGGCAACGCAACAGAGGACGGCCTAGGCTAAGGTGGCGCACACAAGTGGAGAAGGATCTCAATCAACTTGGAGTGCTCAACTGGAGGCAGCTGGCGAAAGATCGTGCTGGCTGTGGAGACATGTTGGTTGAGGTCCACCCCGGACTGTAGCTCCACAAGAAGAAGAAGAAGGCATCAGGCTTACTTGTCGAAAATGTGTGGTTTTGGCGTCGATGAATCTCTTCTTCAATGGATTGGAAATTACCTTTCGAACCGTTCAATACAAGTTTTATTGGATGGATTCCAGTCTGATATTCATTCATATTAATGCTGGTGTTCCCCAGGGCTCCGTTTTGTCTCCGACACTCTTCCTCATTTTTATAAATTATCTCCTGTCTGTCACTTCTAATCCAATTCACTCCTTCGCTGATGACAGTACCCCCAGCTTTTCATATTCGTTCCTCGGCTCTTAACCTCTCTCTTCGCCCATAGAATTGGAACGGCAGCATATGTTAATAATAATAATAATAATAATACAGTCCAAAGGGGGACCAGGGCCTAGCTTGCTCATCAACTACTCACTCTCTCACGAGTAGAAAGGGACCTACAGTTTTTTGCCGACTCCGAACGGCGAAATTTGAGAAGCTTTCTTAGACAGTTATTACTCTTTGAGTGTTGTCAGCAGCTCGAAAGAGGTGGTGCCGTAAAAAATTCGAAAAATTGGTGTTGACCTGGGAATCGAACCTAAACCCTTCGACATGTGAGCGTCGCACTCTACCCACTACGCCACGGCGGCCACTGTTTGCAAAGTTCTTCTTTCGCCTCTAAGCAGGGCCAAATATAATTCGAGAAATCTACCTCACCTCTTGTCCGCATTTAGTATAATGCATGCTTCAGCCCTATAGAGCGGATCTAGGGATTAATTTTTTGACGTTTACCAAAGACTGTGCTTGTTTAAGGGCCATTTGGTTGGACAAAGGTCCACTTCTTGTTGTAGTCCCAACTTGTAAAGAGACCAAAGCGAAGATACCGCTTCCCACGCCCTCAGCCACTATTTAAAAGAGCTTCGAAACCTCTTACTGTATGCTATATGCCAGCGATACCGGTATGAATTTTTGTTTTTTTTAGTTAAAACACTAATTATTCGTGGGAAAGTAAAAACATTTCATTCAAAGTATTGGACATTGTTTTCTACACATTTTGACCACCTTTCTGGCAATTTGTGAATACCACGCCAATAAAATTGTTCGTCTTTTAAAGCAAACCAATCAGACACCCAATTTTCGACCTCCTCGTAGGAATCAAAGTGCTGCTCAGCCAATGCGTGTCCCATCGATGAAAACAAATGGTAGTCGGAAGGAGCCAAGTCTGGTGAATACGGCGGGTGAGGTAGCTGCTCCCAGCCAAGTGTTTTGATTGTATCCTGAACCGGTTTTGATTTGTGTGCAGGTGCCTTGTCTTGGAGCAAAATGGAGTGTCTTCTGGCCCATTCTGGTCGTTTCTCGATCAATGCATGGTTCAAATTGATCATTTGTTTGTCGGTAGCGATCGGTATTAACGGTTTCACCAGGTTTTAGGAGCTCGTGGTACAGCACTGGTCCCACCAAACACACAGCATTGTCTTCTTACCGAATCGATCTGGTTTTGCAGTCGATGTTGATGGTTGTCCCAGATTAACCCATGACTTCTTCCGTTTAGGATTCTTAAAATAAATCCATTTTCCATCGCCAGTAACAATCCGATGCAAAACCGATTTCCTTTCGTGTCTTTGAAGCAAAATTTCACATGTGTTTTTTCGGTTTTCCATCTGTATTTCATTCAATTCATGTGGCACACTTTTGGATCTTTCCCATAGCTTTTAAACGGTCAGAAATTGTTTGTTGTGCAGCATTTAACATTGCTGCCATTTGCTTTTGACTCAAAGCGTCATCTTCATCCAATATCGTTTGCAATTCGGCGTCTTCAAACTTTTTTGGTGGTCTTACACGTTCTTCATTTCTCACATTAAAATCATTATTTCTAAACCGTTGAAATCATCTTATGCATGTTGCTTCTGATAGAGCATGATCACCATATGCCTCGACAAGAATTCGATGCGACCCTGCAGCAATTTTCTTCAAAAATTAATGCTTTCCGCAAATCATCACTTTCTGGTACAAAATTGGACATTTTTAACACGATGAAAGAATATGATGTGGTCTGTTCAATGACTGGATGTATACTAAATATTTTTCACAGATGTCATAGCAAACAAACAAACGAAAAAATAAGGGCTCGTTCACAACAAATGTTCCCTATCGAGACATTTGTATTTTGACACCCACTTCATACTGGTATACCTGGTAAATTTAGGTTAAGTTTACTCTTCGCCCTTAGCTAAAACCAACAAGATACTCGAACACACGAGAGCAGAAACGAAATAATTCACTTACCGTAAACTAGTCGAATTTTCGCTACCGCGTAGTAGAACCATGGGGTAAGCCCGTTTAAATTAAAATTTCCAATGCAATAAGTCGGTTTGTGGATCCCATCCTCCTCCTGCTTCAAACAAACGGAAAACAAGTCATTTTGGATGATAAAAAAAGAATTAGCTCTTTCTTCAAAAGAAACTAGTGAATATTCGACATCTAAAATATTCCGTCTAATTACTACCCGAAGTCCCTCATGATTAAACATATAACTGCAAAGATTTACGGCCACGATTTTCATATTTAACTTCTTCTATTTCTCATGCGCAGGAATGTTAATAACCGACATTAGAAATAAAGCTTATTCAAATTTGTGGTTTCTTTTCGCTAATTAGCGGTAACACGCACGATTGCCGACGGAGTCCAGTAGCCCTGAATCGGATAGTAATTGAAAACATTTATTCATGATATTCAGTGATAATTATTAGGCGAGTTAGCAGAATGTGATCAAGCTAGAAAAACTGGAAGGGGTCCCAATTAGTGCCCTGATTTGACTAATCTTTTGGATAAGTCTCACTTTGCGTACACAAGGCCTGTCAGATTATAATAAACCGTAATAATACAGACAAATTATTTGCCAACGGTATCTTATACTTGAAACTTGAAAAACATATGACCTAATCGATAATGAACCAAAGTTTGGGAAGACAAACATTTGGTACAGGATTTGCTTTCAGCCATTGCAACTTTAAGACAACGACATCGTTTGTCTGCGACATCAGCAACTCGACATCTGTTGTCGTCGGCGAATCTGATCCACATTTGCATTACAATGACAGTGAGACAGAAACGTGCGCGCAGCAAAGAAATTGCTGTCCCTGTCGTTTTGTTTAAGAGGACCCAAATTTAATCAATCACGACATAAAGTCAACTCCGAATCGTCACTATGGAGAACTTCGAGAAAAGATCTTGGCCTTTTTTAAGGTGAATTTGACATTTGAACTGAAGACGAATTTCATCAAAAAATCATCTTCTGTGATGAGGGTCATTCCTTATTTAATGGGTTTGTCAACAAGCAAAATATGGATTATGTAAACCCTGCACATAATCCCCTAACTTGCTCCTTCTTTCTGCATTTGGTTCGAGATTCGCCCGGTGGTGACGAAAATTTGGATTTTGTTGTGTTCGTTGGTCTTGATGTTCGTCGTATAGGGCCACGTTCAATGAGCATGTCGTCGTTTGGGGATTTGTGAGGCAAGCTGCTCTTCTTTTAGGTAGTAACATTGCATCACAAAAAAATCACTCTTTTGTGTGGATTACATTACAGAGATGTCATAGGAAGGATAACGTTGATCGCCACATTACTGTCAATTCAAATCCTATGGCAACATGATTAGCGATAAACTTTGGCCTAAACTTTGGCCTAAACTGTCGAATTTTTTACCAGAAAGTGATGATTTGCGGAAAGCATTAAGGCTAAACTCGGGAACATCAGCCTAATATACGCTCACGCCCAGACAGAGGAGAAGGATGACAACATCAAGGATGACTTCTATGATCTCCTAGAAAGAACATACGATCGACGCCCCAGCTACGACACCAAGATCGTTCTAGGAGATTTCAACGAACAGCTGGAAAAGGAGGACATCTTTGCTGGAGTCATCGGTAAACACAGCCTGCACGACAACACATCCGGAAACAGACTCAGGTTGTTGAACTTCGCCTTGGGGCGGAATCTCTCTAGGCTAGCACGTGGTTCCCACACCTGGACATTCACAAAGGGACCTGGCGATCTCCTGAACAATCAACCGTCAACCAGATTGATCACGTTGCGATCGACGTCAGACACTCCTCCAATATTCTCGATGACCGAACCTTCCGAGGTGCAAACATCGACTCGGATCATCACCTTGTTGTAGCCAAGGTAAGAACCCGGATATCAAGAGAGCAGCGGAGTCAAGACAGGCCAATGCGGTTTGACGTCGAAAAGCTACAATCGCAGCCGATTGCTGGGAACTTTGCCGACCGAGTCTCCCTGAAACTCGTTCAGAGTTCGACGCTTCCTGCACTAAGCATAGAAGAAGAACGGAAACGTTGTCAAGAAGCCATCAAAGAAGCCGCCACTGATGTGCAGGGTTTCACGTCACCACCCAGAAGGAACCCATGGTTTGACGACGAGTGCAGGCAAGCGCACGCAGCTAAACAAGACGCGTGTAAGGCGACGCTGCATCGAACAACGAGGGCTGTTCGTGAGCTCTACGAACAGAGAAGAAGGGAAGAGCACCGGCTTCTCAGAAGGAAAAAGAAGGAGCATGAGAAGCGCGCGGTCGAGGAAATGAAAAGGTGCTATGGCAAGAAAGAAGTCCGAAAATTTTACCGAAAGGTAAAACAGCTATCCGGAGGATACAAGGTTCGGATCAAAGATTGACGGGACCAAAACGGACAACTCATAGTTGAGTCGCAGTCTGTGCTGAGAATGTGGAAGGATCATTTCTGTAGACTCCTTAACGGCGATGACGACAGAAATCCCGCTGTTAGGCAGAATGTTCCACTCAATTTGGACGATGATAGACAAGCATTCCGTCTCCCCGACTGAGACGCGGTTAGGCAGAATGTTTCACTCAATTTGGACGATGATAGACAAGCATTCCGTCCCCCCGACTTAGACGAGGTGAAGATAGCAATATCCAAGCTGAAGTCGAACAAAGCCGCTGGAGCGGGCGGACTGTCTGCAGAACTATTTAAAGCAGCTGGAGATGACCTGGTTGAGCGCATGCACCAGCTCATCTGTAAGATATGGTCGGAGGAAAGCATGCCCGATGAGTGGAATCTCAGCGTCGTTTGCCCGGTTCACTGCACCAACTACCGAGGGATTAATCTCCTTACATCGAATACAAGATCCTCTTTGCCGTTTTGTGTGAGCGTCTGAAACCGTTTGTCTATAACCTGACAGGTCCCTATCAGTGTGGTTACAGATCGGGGAAGTCCACAATAGACCAGATCTTCACATTACGGCAGATCCTGGAAAACACTCAAGAAATGCAAATTGACACTCACCACCTTTTCGTCGATTTCAAGGCTGCATATGACAGTGTCCATAGAGACGAGCTATACCGTGCCATCTCGCTTTATATAACAGCTTAATCATCCCCGTCCTACTATATGGCGCGGAATCTTGGACGTTAGCAAAGGCGGATGAGGAAGCCCTTAGTCTTTTCGAGAGAAAAGTTTTGTGTGCGACTTTTGGTCCTGTTTGTGTTGATGGCATCTCGAGGAGGAGATTTAATGACGAACTCTATGGGCTGTACAGCGACATGCGCCTGGTCAAGCGTCTACGGATACAACGCTTAAAATGGCTAGGCCATGTAGAGCGTATGGACACCACTGCTCTGGCCCGAAAAGTCTTTGAATCCGAGCCATTGAGACAATGCAACAGAGGACGACCTAGATTAAAGTGGCGCCCGCAAGTGAGGAAGGACCTCAACCAACTTTTAGGGCGCAAACGGTGACTGCTGGCGAAAGATCATGCTGGCTGGAGAGGCATGTTGGTTGAAGCCCAGCTCCAACCCGGACTGTAGCACCACAACAAGAAGAATACTCGATAAATGGCCCATTTGCTTGCTCTGTTACTTGTGTACTCTTATTCCCAGTCGTTTTCAGCTGCGCCGCAGTGTAGGACTTGTACTCGTCGATCTGCAACTGCACGTCCATTTGATATAATATTTGCTTCCTTTAATTTTTGTTGCGTGATGTGGATCCCTCTTCTGAATTTGTAGTCTTTCTTTTATTCTTTTATTTTATTTTAACTAAAAACTTTACACGTCTTGACGCTTGTAATTTTACAGATCGACTGACCCACTGACCCTTTTGATCACCGGCACAACCCTTCTCTGTACACTATTTTGAATATTTACTCTTAATTTCACTCGTTTGTCCTAAAACAGGTTTGCCACAATACCTCACAAGTACGATGTGGAGGGAGTGACAGACATTTCAGTACAGTTTTAGCGTAATATTCAGACACTGATTACTTGGTGTAAAGGCCTATATCACGGGGTTAATTTTCCGAAAAGTCGAATAAAACGCAAGACTAGACGGCGAATACCAAATTGACATTGTTATTGGGGGCCAATCACCCCGACTCGGTTTGAAGCAAGGCCTTTCAAAAACCACTGCCGCTTTCTGCGTCACAGCACCCGGTTAGGAATGTAACTCGAAACTGAACTGAAAAAGTTGTTTAATCCCCTGGCTCTGACCTTAAATGGGTCAACAACGAACTACACCAGTCAGCACAGTACACTAACCTCGACTCTAGTCGCAATATTGGGTTTTAAGCCACAGCCACTACAATACTCCCCCAAGGGGGCATATCGCTGGTCAGACTGAAAACGAAGTTCCAGAGTCTCACGACTTCTCGTGCCACAAGATTAAAGCCTCCTGTCAAGCTGTCCCTACTTGTCAGGCTTCCTCAACCCATGGTGTTGAAGAAATCTCACCAAACAGTCTTCCGTTTCACGACTGTTTCCTTTATTGTGATTCATGGATCCAGGCTCCTATTATCTACAGATTGGTGGAGGTGTAGGATTTATGAAAAGCCACGGCGCCCGCCAATCTCTGATCAATAACCGACCAGCTAAACTTATTCCATTGGCGCAGCCCAAGATCTTAACTTGATTGATTGACACTAGCGCCACCGTAGACAATGAATCATTTTACGGCTTCCTACACGCTTCTCTTTCGATCTTCAGATCCGACTAGCGGCTTAAGAAATTCCATCGTGATATGATCTCATTTCCCGTCAGTCTCCTCAGCTTCCGCCAAGGAATTTGCTGCAAAGAATTAATTTGCGCACATGCGCCAGCATTTATGCGCAGAAAAGAAAAAAACAACAATTTCGACTTGATGACACAAAAGAACGCACATCTCATTCGCAAAATTCGTGCTAAAAACAAGTAGCTACTTCAGGTACCGCTGCAACGTAAATGGGCCTCGTGGTGACGCCAGCCAAACGTACACACACTCATCGTGCCCACTGCGATCCGTCAATCCGTCCAGCAACCGCCAACCGCCACCCGTTTCGAAGTCAAGCCGTTTCGCCATGCGCAAAACGAAACGAGGAGAAAAAAAAAACAGCGACGCCGCCACCGCCGCCGCTGCTGCTCGTTCAATGAGTAGCAATAAAAAGCAACTGCCACCAGGTACAAAGCAAAGAAACGTGAACGCTCCTCTGCAGCCGTGCCCGGGAAGACGACAAAAGTGTGCGGGGCCTCTGCCACACATCGGCTTACCCGTAAGTCAAAATCGTATCGCAGCGCACAAGAGTCGCCTCCCGTAAGGCAGCCACACCGCACCGGGAGGCAGTGCGGGGCCTATAAAGTTATCTGTGACTCCGGGCTCATAATGACCAACTTGAGACCGGAGCACGTTCACAGTGTGTGCCGGATTTTTCGAAACCGTGAGAACCAATTTTGTCGTGTGTTTCCCACGCGATCTGAACACCTGCTTTTTTTTCTGTTTGCGCGCTCGGTTCGTTCGGTTTCCTATCCGCTCTTTGCCGTATTCTTTGCCTTCGGCTTCGTCTTCGTCTTCGTCACCATCGACGGCAGCGGCAGCGGCGCGTCGGTGCCGATAGTGTGGTGTGGTGTAGTGATGGTGGCACTGGTGTGGTGACGGAGACAGCGACGTCGCATTGGCTTCGCTTAAAGAGCCGTGCAGTGCTCGTCAGAGCTCTTGGGGCCCGAATGCATGGTTCGACGTATTTTGTGTGCTGAGCCATTGGCTGACGGGCAAATCGATTGCGGTGAAGTGGCTAAAATGAATGTGTTTGCCTTTGCCGTAGTTTTTTATTTTCTTCTCGATTCTCCGCCGGGCACAATTGCGGCACAGTCCCGTAGCGTAGTCATCAGCACGGCGGCGTGGTTATCGATCGCTTAAGGAGGTCTTAATGCCACAAAAAGGGGGAGTGGGCATTCGATTGTGACCGAGGGGCCCCCATTTGAGCTCAATGCGTAATCAAACTCCGGGGGTACTCGTGCTGGCTGGTTCGGGGGTCTCTGCTTGGGCGACTTTGCGGTTCACAAAGTCGCTGATATCACGCAGTTGTGGGGCGGGGTGGCGGTAGTTTTTAAGGTTAGCGCGTGTACGCTGTGCAGACGCTGAGTGGGGGAGATTGCGCCCTTGCATGCCTCGATGGGGGGAACTGATTGACACGTTTAAACATGTCAACTCATGTTTCTCTTGATCGCCAGTCGCCAGACGTACCAATGCGGTTTTTGAACTCAAACTCGATTCACTGAAATTTTAGAAAAACAAGCACACCGAGCACGTATTTTATGCAAAACTGAAAAATGTTGATAAGGTTAGATTAACTTTCTGTGGTTTCAGAATGCACACGTGTACGTGTGGTGCGGCTGCCGGCGTGGACTTGTTTGCATCTTATCAGACGTAGACCGTGGGAACGCCTGGAACTGCGGAAAGGTTTGCGGTTTTAATTTTGACAAGGTTACGGTTTATTTCCGCATGGAATGAAAATAGGTCGGAGAGGTTTTTTTTTGTCCATTTCAAATCTTTTTTATCGTGAGACTTGCATTGGATAGGAACAAGCGCTTAAGCGAGCACGGGCACTGTCCCCATGGTATTCCACGTGCGTCCGGCAGGTACAGGGAACTAACTCAACTTTGGTGTGAGCTTAGTTACCACTTAGTTCAACTTCAAAGGAAACTACGAAGCACAAATGTAAACTCAGCAAAAAAACAACTGACTGAATGAGGCCAAAAGTGGTACACAAATGGGTCGAAATGGGAACTCTCTCTCTACTCTACCAACCCACCTCTTAGTGTTATTCTTCTCTGCAGTAGGTCAATTATATTTGTAAAGCATACTTTACAAAACACAAACCTTGTTCACCTTCTTGGATTGGTGCTAAGCTCTAATCTGGATCTCACCCCCTCGGTCTCTTGCCAGCAGTTTCATACACCAAGTTCTTCTCATCTCATCATCTTCATTTCTCTACACTATTATAGAGGATGACGTTCGCTCCTGACTGGGATTTAAAAACCCTTTGAGCCGGGCTTGTGCGATACGGGCACTGTACATCTTTTTCACTGCGAGCGTGAACGCAGCACCAAGCGCATGCCGCCGTTCGACATTTTCGAGTTAAAAGTGTAGCAGAAAAAAAAATAATAAACAAATAAATAAATAGAACTAATCACCCTGTTCTAGATTTATTTTCGAACACCGAGTAAACGGCTTACATGTACTTGCAAAAGCTTTGCTCAATCCATCTGATCAGGTTATCGACCACGAATACAGCTTCATTATAAATAGGAGACAAAATGTGTTTTTGCTTTCTTTTCCGTTTATCGACCGAGTAATAAAGATATCATCCATCACCCATCACCGAATCTCAATCCTCCCCTCCCTACAAAAGGAAATCCATTGCCCAGTAATTCTGTTAATCGATCGATGCCCAAAAAAATCCAATGCAGGTTCCATCACCGTATAAAACTTTTCCACGTTCTTCCAAAACTTTGTAGGCGGCTTACAAAAATGTGCTACTTGCCTTGCGCCTGTTCTTAATTCATGCACGTACTGAATGTCTAAAGTAAATAAGCTGCCGATAATTCTAATTTTCTAATTCTGCTAAATTAAGACGTCACTCAATAAGATCCGAGACTGACATATAGATGACTACCGACTTTTCAGAAAGTACAAACATTTAAATGATACCTGCCAAATCTTCATGACAATCGGATTGTTAGGTTATAAGTTACAGTGCTTCAAGTGACGCTACTTTTGCGACTTTTAAAACAATTGAGAAAACAGAATTTCGTGTGCTGATTAAACACTGCTACTGTGCAAGCTCAGCAATGGCTTGAAAAGTGTTTCAGGAACTAGACTAGACTTTCAATGACCGTACAGACACCAATGATTTAGAACGCCCTGGAAGGCCTGTTGAGGTGATTACACCTGAAAACGTTAAAAAAGTACACAAAATCGTTTTGGAAAACCACAAAGTGAAATTGCGTGAGATACGAAGGTTGCCTTTTACATTTCGGGACTGGGCTACTCTAGTGCTGCAATCTGGCAACTGCCAGCTCTATCGTAAGGTTTGACTTTTTCGAGGTTATACGTACTCAAAACGTTTTGACATACGAGCACTATTTCTTCTGTTTACAGTAACTTAAAAGATTCATCTCGCCCAAAAAATGGAATTAACTAGTGAAAATTTTCGTGCGACTATATTTTGCAACTTTCGACGTGGATTAACTCAACAACAGTGCATCGATGAACTCAATTAAATTTTTGGCGATGAAGCTCCATCAAGGACCAGTGTTTATCGATGGTATGTTGAATTCAACCGAGGTCGTAGTTCACTCAAAAACGAATTTCGGGAAGATCGTCCAAAATTAGTTGTTGTTCCGGAAACCATTGAGGCTGTACGCCAACTGATATTGCAAGATCGTCATGTGACCTCTCGTGAGATTGAGACAACCTTAGGCATTACTGAGGCCAGCATACATTCAATATTGGTTAAACATTTGACCGTCTACAAAATGTGTTCGCTCTGGATCACACACAATTTGTCAAACTCTCAAAAAGAGGCTCGTGTGGATTGGTCGAAAGAAATGCTCCAAAAATACGATCGCGGTGCTTCGAAAGACGTCTATGACATCGTGATAGGTGATTAATCGTGGATTTAAGCGTATGAGGCCAAAAGTAAACAGCAGTCGACTGTATGGGTGTTTCAAATTGAGCCAAATCCAACAAAAGTTGCTCGCGCACGAAGCACTTCCAAGCAAGTGGTCGCCTGTTTTTTTTTTCGGAAAAACTGGACATATCGCAACCATACCTCTAGAACAACTCAGAACAGCCAATTCTGAGCAGTACACAACCATTTGTTTGCCAATTGTGTTCCAAGAAATCAGGAAAACCAACCGCCGAAGACGGATCACTCTTCACCACGACAATGCGAGCTCTCACACATAGGCTCAAACAACTGCATTTTTGAGCACTCAAAACGTCAATTTGATGAGTTTTCCGCCGTATTTATTCACGGCACCACCTCTTTCGAGCTGCGTAAGCTGAGAGTAATAACTGTCTAAGAAAGCTTCTCAAATTTCGCCGTTTGGAGTCGACAAAAAACTGTAGGTCCCTTCTACTCGTGAGAGAACAGTAGCGCGCACAACACGAGTAGTTGATGAGCAAGCTAGGCCCTGGTCCCCCTTTGGACTGTAGCGCCAACAATTATTATTATTATTATTATTATTATCCGCCGTATAGTCCTGACTTCTCACCGAATGACTCCTTTTTATTCCCGTGCGTAAAAAATAAAATGAGAGGTCAACGTTTTTCGACAGCTGAAGAAGCCGTTGATGCGTTCAGATTGCATGTTTCGGAGATACCTCAATCAGAGTGGCAAAAGTGCTTCGACAATTGGTTCAAACGCATGCAAAAGTGTATAGATCCTAATGGGGAATATTTTGAAAAACAATAAAGCTATTTTCGATGATTACTATTTGGTTTTGTTCTCTAATCCCGAAATATAAAAGGCAACCCTCGTAGCTGGCACCTTAAAGATGTCAGAAAACAGTGTGTACACTACTCTGCATAAAGAGTTGTCCACGAGAAAACTGTTTTCGAAATGGGCGCCACGCTTGCTCACAATGGGTGGATGAATGATTCTGAGAGCTGTTTGGAGCTGTTTTGCCAGAATAAGCAGGTCTTTCTGCGTCTGTATGTCACAATGGATGAAACATGAACCCACCACTACACTCCAGAGTCGAATCGGACGTTAGCAGAGTGGACCGCAGCCACTGAACCAACCCCAAAGCATCCGTAATTTGGGATGCGCACGAATTTTATTCAAAGACTGTCTTGATAAAGGCAAAAGGATTAACAGCGAATACTGCATGGCACTATGGGTGCATTTAGAGGAAGAAATTGAAAAAAGCGGTCCCATATGAAGAAGAAATAAATTCTCTTCCACCAAGACAATGCACCGTGTCACAAGTGGTTGGGTACCATGGCCAAATTGCAGGAATTGATCTTTGAATTGTTTCCTTCTTCTTCTTCAGATGGCGCTTCAGTCCGGGGTGGACCTGGGCCTCAACCAACATGCCTCTCCAGCTAGCACGATCTCTTGCCAGCTGTCCCCAATTGCGCACTCCAAGTTGGTTGAGGTCCTTTTCCACTTGTGTGCGCCATCTCAGTCTAGGACGTCCTCTGTTGCGTTGTCCCTGTGGTTCGGATGCCAAAAATCTTCGGGCCGGAGCAGTGGTGTCCATGCGCTCTACATGGCCTAAGTAAGCGTTGTATCCGTAGACGCTTGACCAGGCTCATGCCGCCGTACAGCCCATACAGTTCGTGGTTGAATCTGCTCCACCAGATACCATCAACGCAAACAGGACCAAAAATCGCACGCAGAACTTTTCTCTCGAAGAGACCAATGGCTTCCTCATCCGCTTTTAGTAGCGTCCAGGTTTCTGCGCGTAAAGCAGAACTGGGATGATCAAGGTGTTGTACAAAGTCACTTTGGTCGTTCGGGAGAGGTCTTTATTACTCAAATGCCTCCAAAGCCCAAAGAAACAGCGGTTGGCAAGAGTGATTCTGCGCTTGATTTCGGTACTGATGTTGTTGTCCCTATTCACCGCGGAGCCGAGATAGACGAAGTCCTTCACTACCTCGAAGTGTCTGCTGCCCATAGTGACGCTCCGTCCGAGACGTCGGTGTTCTGCGTCCTTCTTCGATGACAGCATATACTTCATTTTGCCCTCGTTTACCACCAGTCCCACTTTAGCCGCTTCCGCTTCGATGCTAGCAAACGCCTCATGGACGGCTCGCTGAGTTCGGCCGATCACGTCAATGTCATCGGCATAAGCTAGAAATTGAACGGACTTGTGGAAGATCGTGCCTCTGGTGTTGACTTGTGAGTTCCGCACGATCCCCTCGCGAATGATGTTAAAGAAGTCGCATGACAGCGCGTCGCCTTGTCTAAAACCTTTTTTGATATTAAAGGTCTCGGTGAGTTCGCTACCGACCTTGACGGAGCAGCGAGAGTTCTCCATCGTCATCCTACACAATCTGACGAGTTTGGTAGGAATGCCAAAACTAGACATGGCACTGTGTAGCTCGTCTCTATGCACACTGTCATATGCAGCTTTGAAATCGACGAAAAGGTGGTGAGTGTCAATTTGCATATCTTGGGTCTTTTCCAGGATCTGCCGTAACATCTTCACCTTGTCTATTGTGGACTTCCCTGGTCTGAAACCACACTGATAAGGACCTATCAGGTTGTTGACGAACGGTTTAAGGCGCTCACACAGTACGGCAGAGAAAATCTTATATGCGATGTTAAGAAGACTGATCCCTCGGTAGTTGGCGCAGTCGAAGGGGTCTCCTTTCTTGTGGAACGGACAAACGATGCTGAGATTTCACTCGTCGGGCATGATTTCCTCCGACCATATCTCACAGATGAGCTGGTGCATGCACCCAACCAGCTCATCCCCAGACGCTTTGAACAGCTCTGCGGATAGTCCGACCGCGCCAGCAGCTTTGTTCGATTTCAGTCTCGATATTGCTGTCTTGACCTCGTCGAAGTCGGGGGGACGGAATTCTTGTCCATCGTCGTCCAGATTGAGTGGGACATTCTGCCTAACATCGGAATTTGCGTCGTCATCGCCGTTTAGGAGCCTGCAGAAATGATCCTTCCAGATTCTCAGCACCGACTGCGACTCTACCACTAGTTGTCCATTTTGGTCCCGACAGGCTTCTGTCCGAGGCTTATAACCACCGGATAACTGTTTTATCTTGTGGTAAAAATTTCGGACGTCATTCCTGCCATAGCACCTCTCCATTTCCTCGACCGCGCGCTTCTCGTACACTTTCTTTTTTCTTCTGAGAAGCCGGTCCTCTTCCCTTCTTCTCTATTTGTAGAGCTCACAAACAGCTCTCGTCGTTCGATGCAGCGTTGCCTTGTATGCTTCTTGTTTGGCTGCATGCGCCTGCCTACACTCGTCGTCAAACCATGGGTTCCTCTTAGGTGGTGACGTAAAACCCAGCACATCAGTGGCGGCCTCTTTGATGGCTTCTTGACAACGTTTCCACTTGTCTTCTATTGTTTGTGCAGGCAGCGTCGAACTTTAAGATAGTTTCAGGGAGAATCGATCGGCAAAGGCTCTAGCGATCGGTTGCGATTGAAGCTTTCCGACATCAAACCGTCTTGGCTTGTCTCAACTCCGTTGCTCTCTCGATATCCGGGTTCTTACCTTTGCTACAGCAAGGTGATGATCCGAATTGAATTGCTTCCGCATACACTGTATTCACCAGATCTGACGCCCAACGACTTCTGCCTCTTTTCTGACCTCAAAAAATTGCTCGCCAAAAAAAGAAAATTCTCATATGAGGAGGGAATCGACGAAACTGAAGTCTATTTTGAGTCCAAATATAAATCGTTCTATAAAAAAGGTATCGAAATGTTAGAGCGGCGTTGGACAGATTGCATCACTCTTCATGGAATCTATGTTGATGAATAAAGTCAAATTTTTTCTAGAAAATGTGGTTTTATTGGTTTATGGGTTAGCCGCGCGACTTATTGAGTGATGTGTTAAATAAACCGCTGATAATTCGATTCTTAGATTCTTAAACACTGCTGTCGAAGCTCTCTCGCTTATTTCACAATATTTAAGATCTTGTAACACACATTGCGGTGCTCAATACAAAGGATATAACGCACAAAATGAGATCTTCGTTTTCGTTCTGCCAACCACCACCAAATTGTTCTTCACAACGCCTTTTTTTTAACTCAAATGAATTAGTTATTAATGATCTATATCGTTCGTCGTTTTTGAGAAATTGTAGAAGCTCATAAAATTAATTTTCCTTTTAAAAATGCCTTTGAGACTTAAAAAGTGTTCAGAAATTGAAGCTAATTTGTGTCAGAATTGTTCCACTTGTTATCCAATTTTAAGTATCAAATGACGATTTGATTATACCTATTTGAAAGCTGCAGTAAATAGAATCGCGGAAAAACTCACTTGACTAGAGTGAATTTTTTCATTATTCTGCTTAATTCCTAAAAACTCAAATCATGGCGCAACGGAGCACTCAGGGACCAGGCAGAGCTCTTCACCTACAGCTCGTGTTGTGGGTGCTTCGATTCTCTCACAATTGGAATGAACCGTCATTTTTTAGCCAACTCCGAAGGGACAAAGTTTGAGAAGCTGTTCAATGACAAACAGTATTCTCTGAATGTTGAAAGCAATACAAAGAATTTGGTCCCGTAAAAAATGTGTCTGTTGTTCAGTCCAAGAATGGTCCCTTCGGTGAATAAATGTGGCACTTTACCCACTCCGCCAAGGCAGGACCTATACGATCACTTTGACTGGTATCAACCTTTTTAAAAGGCTTGATTTGAATTTACGTTGAGGATAATTGGGAAATTTTGTTTGTTTTTTTTTCAGCCTGTTCAGAATATAATGGAGTTGTTAAAATTAAGTTGTCTTTATTTTTTTTTTTCTGAGAACAACAATCTTCTTCGCGCGGATGCTTTGCCTCTGCAACCCTTTTCCCTGCAACCCTTATCCCTGCAACCCTTATCCCTGGAAACCTTTTCTTGTTCACACAGCTTTCAATCAAAATCTAGGTGATGACTGCAGAGACAGAGTACGAAAGTGAAAAGTGGCGGCCCAAACTTTCGTATAGGTTTGAACACTGAACAAGTGGAGTGCCTAGGTTCACAAGTGATTGGAGGTCCTGGTAATTTTTTTTTAAATAAACATTAAAATCCAATTAAACGAGAGCTAATACTGAGTGGCTGCCGTGGCGTAGTACGTAGAGTGCGACACTCACACGCCGAAGGTCCAGGTTCGATTACCTGCTGAACACTCGCATTTTTCACGGCACCACCTCTTTTGGGCAGCTGACAACACTTAACGAGTCTAGAAAACAGCTTCTCAAACCGTCTTTCAAAAAATGTAGGTCCTTCCTAATCGTGAGGGAACAGTAGCATTCGTCAACTACATATATATAGTTCGAGTATAAACGTCATTCGCAATTGCATCGCTTCCCGTTCCCATAAAAAATAAAATACTGAGCTGCCCTATTGAAAAGTACTAAACCAATAAAAAAAAATACTCTTTGAAGCTTGTGCTCTTAAAAAAGAAAAAATAGGTACTAACATTGTTATTTCACATTTCTATGTTAGTCTGCATAAATAAATAAATAAAAATACTTAAAACTAGCAAATAAGTACTTATCGCAAAGGCACGAGGCTGCCAATAGGCTTGTTAAAGAAGTCCCCAGGGCGGCAAATACTTTTGTTGGATGTGATTTTTGGCATTAGACATCCTGAAGTCGAACAAAGCTGCTGGAGCGGATGGACTGCAAGCAGAACTATTTAAAGCAGCTGGAGATGAGTTGATTGGGCGCATGCAACAGCTCACCTTTAAGATATGGTCGGAGGAAAGCATACCCGATGAGTGGAATCTCAGCGTCGTTTGCCCGGTTCACAAGAAAGGAGACCCCTTTGACTGTGCCAACTACCGAGGGATTAATCTCCTCATATCGGATACAAGATCCTCTCTGCCGTATTGTGTGAGCGTCTGTAACCGTTTGTCCATGGCCTAAGCCGTGACCGTCTCTCCATGACCAGGTATACCGGTATAGAATGACCGTGCGTTTTTGTTTTTTAAACAAAACACTAATTATTACTAGGAAAGTAAAAACATGTTATTCAAGGTATTGACCATTATTTTCTACACATTTTGACCACCTTTCTGGCAATTTGTGAATACCACGCCAATAAAATTGTTCGTCTTTTAAAGCAAACCAATCAGACACCCAATTTTTGACCTCCTCGTAGGAATCAAAGTGCTGCTAAGCCAATGCGTGTCTCATCGATGAAAACAAATGGTAGTCGGAAGGAGCCAAGTCTGGTGAATACGGCAGGTGGGGTGGCTGCTCCCAACCAAGTGTTTTGATTGTATCCTGAACCGGTTTTGATTTGTGTGCAGGTGCCTTGTCTTGGAGCAAAATGGAGTGTCTTCTGGCCCATTCTGGTCGTTTCTCGATCAATGCATGGTTCAAATTGATCATTTGTTTGTCGGTAGCGATCGGTATTAACGGTTTCACCAGGTTTTAGGAGCTCGTGGTACAGCACACCTTTCTGGTCCCACAAAACACACAGCATTGTCTTGTTGCCGAATCGATTTGGTTTTGCAGTCGATGTTGATGGTTGTCCCAGATTAACCCATGATTTTTTCCGTTTAGGATTCTTAAAATAAATCCATTTTTCATCGCCAGTTACAATCCGATGTAATTGATCTGACCGATTTTCCTTCAAGTCTTTGAAGCAAAATTTGTATTTTTTCGGTTTTCCATTTGTCTTTCATTCAATTCATGTGGCACCCATTTTCCACACTTTTGGATCCTTCCCATAGCTTGTAAACGGTCAGAAATTGTTTGTTGTGCACCATTTAACATTGCTGCCATTTGCTTTTGACTCAAAGCGTCATCTTCATCCAATATCGTTTGCAATTCGGCGTCTTCAAACTTTTTTGGTGGTCTTCCACTCTCTTTATTTCTCACATCAAAATCATTATTTCTGAGCAGTTGAAACCATCTTTTGCATGTTGCTTCTGATAGAGCATGATCACCATATGCCTCGACAAGCATTCGATGCGACTCTTCAGCACTTTTCTTCAAATGAAAACATAAAATTAATGCTTTCCGCAAATCATCACTTTCTGGCACAAGATTCGACATTTTTAACACGATGAAAAAATATGATGTTGTCTGTTTTATGACTTGATGTATACTAAATATTTTTCACATAGCAAACAAACCGGAAAAAAATAAGGGCACGTTCACAACAAATGTTCCCTATCGAGACATTTGTATCTTGACGCTCATACCGGTATACCTGGTAATAGGTCCTGTTATTTGCTCTCTGCCTTACGGGACAATCTGCTTTCCAATGCCCCGTTTTTTTGCAGATAAAACACTTTCCTGATTTTTTAATTTCGTTGTTGTCTCTACCACGTGTAACTTTATGTGACTTTATATGACCTTTTCTTGCCATGAGAGCTTCACATTCCGCTTCATTCTGCATAGTCATTCTCGATTCCTCCATCAAAAGGCGTGCAGTTAAGTTCTTCAAGGTCTGTTCGCTTGCTGCTGTGGACTCCCACGCACTATAGAAGTGGTAATATGTGGCTGGTAGGGTCATTAATATCTTAGTGACAACCATAGTCTCCGAAATATTTTCACCAAGGTCCTGAAGTTGTTGAACGATTTTTTGAAGTTTTGATATATGCACCGATAGATTATCCTCTTCACTTTTGGTAAAACTATAAAACCTCTGCTGCAACAAATGCACTGACGTCTTGGATTTTTGCTCATACACATTTTCGAGTTTACTCCACATGTCGAATGCCGTTTCACATCCCATTATATGCAGCATCGGCTCCTGCCCATCAATGTGACAATTACTTTCTGCGCTTTGCTATCCAATCTGATCCACTTCTTAAGTATCTCAGAATCCGCTGCTGCTGTTTCAGCCTTAACGATAGGTCTTGCAGATGTTCCATTTACAATTTCCCATAACTCATTTGCTTTGAGCAAAACTTTGAGTTGGAACTTCCAAATTAACCATTGCTCTCTACACTGCAGTTTTTCTACTCTTTGTAAATCAGTCTCCATTTTTATTGTCCAAACACAAAAGAAATTAAAGTAAATTATAATCCGTGTTATAAACAAACAAAATTAAATACTTTAAAGTATATCTATAATTTCAAAAAAAACCGAATAACGCTATAAAACTTTTAATTTCACCGCGTGTCTGGGCCCATAACCTGTAAAACTTTTAGGAGCAAAAGAAAGGAACGATCGTAATCATGTGATAGTTATGTCAAGACTGACTTGTTTATTACTTCAAGTATTCAAGGTTTGACAGCAAAAGAGAAAGAAAGGATTAGCATCTAATGTTGACACATAGCATATTTCAAATTTTAACAGGTCCCTATGAGTGTGGGTTCAGACCAGGGAAGTCCACAATCGGCAGATCCTGGAAAAGACCCAAGAAATGCAAATTGACACTCGTCAATTTCAAGGCCGCGTATGACAGCGTGCATAGAGACGAGCTATACAGTGCCATGTCTAGTTTTGGCATTCCTACCAAACTCGTCAGATTGTGTAGGATTACGATGGAGAACTCTCGCTGCTCCGTCAAGGTCAGTAACGAACTCATCGAGACCTTCAATGTCAAAAAGGGTTTAAGACAAGGCAACGCACTGTCATGTGACTTCTTTAACGTCATCCTCGAGAAGATCGTGCGTAACTCACAAGTCAACACCAGAGGCCTGATCTTCCAGAAGTCAGTTTAATTGCTTGCTTACGCTGACGACATTGACGTGATTGGACGAACACAGCGAGCCGTCAATGGGAAGTCAGCTGGCATTGAAGCGGAAGCAGCTAAAATGGGTCTGGTGGTAAGTAAGGGCAAAACGAAGAACATCATCCTCAAGAAAATCGTCTGTTACTCACAAGTCAACACCAGAGGCACGATCTTCCAGAAATCAGTTCGACTGCTAGCTAACGCTGATAACAATGATGTGATTGAACTAACACAGCGAGCCGTCAGTGTGGCGTTTGCTGACATTGAAGCGGAAGCGGTTAAAACAGGTTTATCGGTAAATGAGGGCAAAGCGAAGTACATATTGTCATCAAGAAAGGACACACAACATCGACGTCTCGGACGGAGCGTCACACTAGGCAACAGAAACTTTGAGGTAGTAAAGGACTTTGCCTTCCTCTGCTCAGTGGTAAATATGGATAACAGCATCAGTATCAGAAATCAAACTCAGAATCAGTCTTGCGAATCGCTTTTTCTTTCGGCTCAAGAGGCAATTGAGTAATAAAGCCCTCTCTCGAAGGACTAAACTAGCTTTATATAACAGCTTGATCATCCCCGTCCTACTTTATGGTGCGGAAACTTTGACGTTAGCAAAAGCGAATAGTAAAGTCCTTAGTCTTTTCGAGTAAAAGTTCTGCGTGCGATTTTTGGTCCTGTTTGCGTTAATCGCAAATGGAGGAGAAGATTTAACGACGAACTCGATGGGCTGTACAGCGACATGCGCCTGGTCAAGCGTCTACGGATACAACGCTTAAGATGGCTGGGCCATGTAGAGCGTATGGACACCACTGCTCCGGCCCGAAAAGTCTTTGAATCCGAGCCATTGGGACAATGGAACAGAGGACGACATAGACTAAAGTGGCGCACACAAGTGGAGAAGGACCTCAACCAACTTGGAGTGCGCAACTGGAGACAGCTGGCGAAAGATCGTGCTGCCTGGAGAGGCACGTTGGTTGAGGCGCATGTCCACTCCAGTGTGTAACGCCAAAAGAAGAAGAAGGGGATCCTAAAAAATTATCACATTGCATCTTAAAAAGATACAGTCACACGTTGTAATCGATATTGTGTTCGAATCTGAACTTAAAACTCTGTGTTGATAAGCTTGTTGACTGTTTTTAATTACTTGGTCAGCCTTTGTCCCGCTTTTATGCAGCTTTTGATCGGATCCATTTCGTTGATGTTGTGTATCCGTCGGAATAAGTAGGTATACTCGAATTCCGACTAGAAGTTGAGGACAACAACGCTGTTTCGTTTTTGCTTCACATGCGAGCATTCTCCCTTGATATCGACTGAACAGCCCTCGAAGAACAACATTTTCCGGATGTATGCTATGGAGCCTTACGGGCTGATCACGGATGTTCTGATGCAGAGAAACTTTAAGCACGGTGTCACAATTGATTCAAAGTCGGCTGCCCAAAGGTTATTCTACTACCAAATCTGCCGGTTAGCATTGATTCCAACTAAACCACTCAGTGCAAAGCCATTGAAATGCCAAGAGCCTCCAAAGTCAAGAGTTGCACTCATCTGAAGGTCTCTCAAATACTGAATAGAAGCCTTAAAAATGCAAAACCAATTCATCAGCTTCCACTTCACACCTACAGCAACTCTAGGAGATATTGAAACAAAACATTTCCTCCAAAATTTCAGTGAAATATGTACACCCTGCAAAGCGCATCACGTCATCATTCCAGAAACGCAAAGATCTTAATTAATGACAACCGCACAGCAAGTGCATGCTTCCCACCATCTGCACTTGAAAGTCTCAAGTGATGCACACTTGTTCGTAATTAAATTCTTGTATCTCGAGGAATCGCACAACGATTGCATGCCTCTTTCCCACAACGTGCGCCGGACGTGTGCGCCCGAACGCCGTTCGCAAGTTCAATTCAATTAATCATTATTTACCCTCCTCCCGGCATTCATTGAATTCTGTTAATTTAATGTTTGCTCTCTAAATGGGTCAACGTTCAATTATCGTGCGTTTGTGGCAGCCTTTAATTTCGCCCAAAAAAAATCTCAGTGGCTGGCGCCCTCGCTTTCAACCCTCCCCCTCAACGAAATGCCTTTCAAACAACCACTCACTGATGTGGACTTCTTGATGGGCAACAACAAATCAGGCGCATGTGCGCACAAATGGCT
This sequence comes from Eristalinus aeneus, assembly GCA_955652365.1. NCBI lineage: Eukaryota > Metazoa > Arthropoda > Insecta > Diptera > Syrphidae > Eristalinus > Eristalinus aeneus. The sequence goes on along the minus strand of OY019130.1, from coordinate 26,762,204 downwards.
TCGCAAGGCACATGCCACACAGAGATATATCGAGCCACTTGTACGACTGCGTCTATCACTCTTCTGCTGCAACCGCAGCAATGATGTATTCCACCACTCTGGAGACCCATATGCACTGCAAGCCAGTCTGGCATCGATGGTCTTGCAAGTGGCAAGTTTAACGATTGGCACGTGTGGTGTTGTATCAATAAAGGCTCCGAAAACCGGTTGAACTCCGCGGCCTCGGTTGCAAACTGGCAATCACGAGTGTGTGGCGGTTGATGCCTAACGGCTAGACCGTTGTACGTTGTAATATGAGTCATGTGGTCGTTGCTTATGATGACTTGTTCAGCGTGCGGGCTACTTGTTGAATAGGCAGTTTGGTGGTTTGCGAAATCATGCGGAGTTTGAATGACGAATGATGGGGGATTTTTCTGGCACACAAAACCGACTGAGTGATGTATTTCTTGTGGAGAGGCAATTGAATAAACAGATGAGTTGATGAATGCACTGGGTATAGGAGAATTCCATTTGCATCTGGAGTACTGTTTCTGAAACTTATGAAAGTCATCACACCGAAGATTCTCCACTTAGTCGAACACTTAGTCTTCTCATTGCGTCGACTCATAGCACGGATGTTCTTAATTGGATTCCTGGTTGTTCTTCTTGCGTTTTTTCAAAGCAACATCTCTTTCGACTCACTGAGAACTGTCAACGAGTATGAAAGGTTTTTCAAATTTCTTTGTTCGGTGTCGTCTCCCCAGTTGTCATATCCGTCTGTACCTGAATAGTCTTTGAAGAAAGTAGGCCTTGATATTTTGTTTGCTAATTATTATGCTCCAAACTAAGCAGTAGTCCATCGTAAGGCATAGAACTCCAGCGAGTCCTTAAATGAGATGACAGGGAAATTAGATCTCTCTTCGTGTAGGGTTTGCACGTATCTGCAGTTTTATTAATTAACTACTTTTTGTAGGGCGAAAAAGATAAAAATATGTTTAAGCTATGAGGTACTGTATATTCCAGGAAACTGATGGTGGACAGAACAACGTTTTCCTTTTCTGTGCAAACATACTTAGTTTCATTTCTATACATTCGATGGCGCTACAGTTCTTCTTCAGCAACTACCCATGTTGCGCATGCTATTGTTCTATAACGATTTCTACAATTCTTAAATAATTTCGAAAAAAGTCAAGAACATGTTCACAGATCATTAGCACTCTCTCGGGTACCTGGGCCTAGCTTGCTTGTCAACTACTCATGTTGCGCGCGCTACTGTTCTCTCACGAGTAGCGACAACTACAGTTTTTTGCCACTACGAACGACGAAGTTTGAGAAGCTTTTTCTTTGATAATTATTACTCTTTAAGTCTTTTCAGCATCTCGAAGGAGGTGGTGCCGTGAAATATTCGAGGTGTTGAGCCAGGAATCGAACCCAAACATTTTGCGTGTGAGTGTCGCACGACAGCCACCACAGCGCAGCGCACTCAAACTTTTATTGCACATGCACTTGATACACAAGCTCAACGTCATCCAACATCTCTTCCACCAGCCTTCCATTGACATAAAACTCTCCAAAAATCAGACACCGCTGGAAAGAACTAACTTAGCTCGAATCGCCAATGTACTCGTATGAATGAGGCAAAACCACAAAACCTCTTTCATCTGCTGTGTAGTTTCTGTAGCGTAATTCTGGAAGCTCTTAAGTTAAGTTAAGTATTTCCCTGGTGTACAGAATTTAAAATATTTGCACTCACTGTCTGCGAACGCCAGTCGGAAAGTGGAAGTATTCGCGTTTCTCGGTGTACACAATAGAACACACGCTTGCGAAACTTGGCGCCTTGAGGCCTCAGAGACATAGACTCTCGGAGCATCCTACTGAAAGGTAGCCAGCCACAAAAATGCAAACTAAGAAGCTCGAACTATTTTATTTTTTCTAGTTAGGTCAAGTGCAACTCTTGCCCATTTGCCTTTACCCAAAAGTGAAAAGGCAACGGCTATGGAGTCTTAACCAACTTATGTCCTTGGCACTTAGTCATCTCAACCATTGCAGTTGCGTACGCCTACTCGCTTTCTAAATAATAATAATAATAATTGTTGGCGCTACAGTCCACAGGGGGACCAGGGCCTAGCTTGCTCGTCAACTACTCGTGCTGTGCGCGGTACTGTTCTCTCACGAGTAGAAGGGACCTACTGTTTTGTGCCGACTCCGAACGGCGAAGTTGAGAAGCTTTCTTAGACAGTTATTACTCGTTGAGTCTTGTCAGCAGCTCGAAAGAGGTGGTGCTGTGAGAAATTCGAAAAATTGGTGTTGAGCTGGGAGTCGAACCTAGACTAGTCGCATTCTACCCATTACGCCACTGCGACCGACCACTCGCTTTCTGTCAAAAACTTATTCTTAGTTGTGTGGTTTTACAGTCCGGGATGGACCTGAGCTTCAACTAACATCACCCTCTAGCTGCAACGATCTCGCACCAGCTTCCTTCGATCGCCCACTTCAAGTTGTTTGAGATCCTTCCCCAGTTATGTGCGCCAAATCAAAAAGACAGTCCTCTCATGCGCTGTCCTAATGGCTCGGATTCGAAGATTTTTCGGGCCGGAGAAGTGCTGTCAATACCGTATACATGGCCTAGCCGTCTTAAGCGTTGTATCCGAAGGCGCTTGATCAGACGCTTAAACAGCGCATGCCACCGTGCCTGGTTCAATTTTCTCCTCTACACAAACAGGACCAGAAATTGAATGAAAAAAGACTAAAGCCCACTTTATCCGCTCGTGGTAACGTCCAAGTTTCCGCGCCGTTTAGCAGAACTGTGATGATCAAGCTGTTGTACAAATTCAGCTTGATCTTTCGAAACAGGTCTCTATTTGCCGTCTCTAGAGTCTCTTTTTACCTCCTTAATCCAGGGAAACAGGGATTGGCAAGAATGATTCAGCGTTTTATTTCGATACTGACATAGTTGTCTCCATTTGCCACGGAGATCTAAAGTACTTCAAAGTTTTTGTTGCCTAATGTGACGCTCTGTTCGAGACGTTGATGATCAGTGTCCTTCCTTGACGTTCTGCGCAAGGGATAAATAATGAGCCTGCCCAATCAGTCTTTGGGTTGTGCGTGTTAACCTCATGCGTTTACACATAGAAATTTAAAGTTCAGAGACAACGACACACATCTGTTAATAACGACTGTGGAAGAATAGATGTGTCCTGCTACGCATAAACAGCGAAACGGCTTTAAAGTTTCAGAAGAAGCCACCAAGTGGAGGATACATTTTGCCAACTTTCGTGAGATGCAATTTTACTTAATGCTGAGTTTTAGTAAATAGTAATATTTATTTCGCCTATAAGATTTTGTGTCATCGCACAATTTACAATAATGTGTACAGATGTGATTTACATTAGTATATCTTACAACTGAAATATAATAATACAATTCGGAATACTGCTTTTTGTATCGAATGCAATTCTGAGGAAAACCGATTGAAAACCTCAATTTACAAACTTGAGAAAAAAATAATAATAATAATAAATAAAAAGGAGTAATAATAATAAGTAAATGAACAAATAAAAATAAAATAATGTATATATATATATATATATACATATAAACATTGAGGTAAAAATGTAAATAAATAAATAATTGAATAAATATATAAGTAGATAAATAAATAAATAAATCAAAATAAATAAATATATAAATTAATACAAAATAAATAAATAATAATTAAATAAATAAATAGGTAAATAAATAAATAAATATATTAATAAGTAAGAAATAAATAAACAATAAGTAATTTAATAAATAAACAAATATATATAAATACTAATAAATAAATAAGAAAAAATATAAATATGCAAATATATAAACAGTAACAACAACAAAACAGCAACAAAAAGACGTTTTACAATTTATGAGTAGAGTACAAGGTATTAATCAGCGGATTTGAAGTGTTGTTACATCTCAGTCTAAAAGTCTCATTATAATCTTTAATTTTTTTTTTGAGATCAAATCAACATTAGCATTTTTTTTTGAGTTCTCGGGTAGAGTAATGCCATGATAAATTCAACATCATTTTCAAAATTTTATTTTGACACACTTGTAGTTTTTTAATATGAGAATTTGCACATCTGCGCCACACTTGACATCCATACAGGAGAATTGCTGTTTTTTGTTTTTTTTTTTTTTTATAACATTAGCATTAACATTCACTACATCATCTACATCAGACATACCACTGTTGACAAGCACTCTATAACAACTATTAGTGATAAAACTTTGAACAATTTTGGACAAAAACCGGGGGAAGTTATAATTGATCATCATGCCACACAGTGTCAAAAGCTTTTTCAATATCGAGTATTATCATACCCGTTGATTTACCCATTTCTCGATTTCTTCTAATAATCTTGCTTATCCTAAGCGCTTGATGGGAAGTGCCGTGATTAGGCCTGAACCCGAACTGTTCATTGGGAAAAATGTTTCCATCATCTATAATTTTTAAAATTTTTTCCTTCAAAGCCTTTTCGAATATCTTACTAACAGGACTAAGTAAACTAATTGGTCTATAGCTTTCTACCCTAGACAATGGTTTCCCTGCCTTTGGAATTGGTACTATTTTTGCGAGTTTCCATTCGTCTGGAAAGTACTGAATCTAAAGACATGCGTTAATGAGAAAAGTAAGGAAACCCAACCACTATCGTCTCGTCTACGGTCTCTTTTGTACACAGTTTGAGCGCTACTGAACGCAACATATCTCTTGTCATAATTGTACACACACAACAAAACAATGAATAAGGCCGGCCTGATAGTTTTCATTGTTTTGTTGTGAATGAACGAACGACAGCGAGTGAAGGTCATAAAATATGTGAGGCTTGATTTCAGGAAATATATTTTCAAATAATTTTGGATGTACATTCATACTTCCGTAAGCTGAGGATTGTTTCTAAACATTTTGTTATTACTAGTCGCATTTTTCTTAATTTTTTCTTCAAATTTTCATTACTTGTATACCGCGCAATGCAAAACGAAAGCGAAATAGATATTGTCAAAAACCGAACGTCAGGACGATAGTGATTGGCAGATTTGAGAGTACATGAAGTAACCAAAATGATATCGTTTTGTCAATTTTTTTTTGTTTGTGCTTATGCGATGCAAAACTGTCGTTTCAACGATGTCGTCGCTCGATAGTCGTCATTCGTGATTAGACCCCTGGTTATAAAGGTCTCCTAGACAACTAAAAAACGTTTCTGCGTTTTTCAACTAATCAGAAGCAATCCTTCCGCTTAATTGAAATATAAAAATTATATTTATTAAAGCGGCCATCTAGGTAAGTAAACAGCACCGTAAAGCGCTCGGAAACTACATTCACAACAGCCTTGTCGAATCTATTGATGTCAGCGAATAATGAAAAATTTCCTTTCATTTAGAGTGCAAAGATGTGAATTTCATAGTTGCCTGTTCACCGCTTACATTGCAAAGGTCCAAGCCTTTGACTGAATTGGCCTCAGCAGCCTTTCTCAAGCAGTCAACCCAACTCTGACTGTGAGGGACATTTTCCACTACACATCCACTTCAAGAAAACTCAACACAAACATCTCTCCATATCCCTCGCAATAAATTAAGTCGCTCCCTTATTGTGTCAACATTGTATTTTAATTTTAACGTAATTATACAAAATCTCTGATTTCATCACTCACAATTAGTTACATCCACTGGCGCCAAGATGCAATTAAAAACATCTTCTATTTCGAATTTATCAAGAACAAAAGGATCAGGTTGAGATGACTGAAGCAGATTGTGTCAGATTAATATCTTTTTAATGGACGTTCACACTCTTGAGACACTAAATCCTGTTTCTTTTCACAGAAAGGTGGAAATGTTTACGAACCACGAACCCCGCCGAATGAATCATTCACTTTCGAAAGACCACGTCCTAGGCAGTAAACATTAAGGGAGGAGAACCAACACTGTCCAGGTAGCTTTCTCGGGAAATCTTCTGCTTACATCTTTATTACGTGAGGTTGAGTCTGCACTTAAAACAGTGGAACAGTGTTTGCTTTCCTCACAGTCCCCATTGCGTTGATATAAGATAACAATGATCCCTTGCGGTTGAAAGTGCAAACACGAAATTCAATTTTTTGGAAATATCTACTTAAATTACATTACATGTCACACAGGCAAGTATGATTCAAAAGTTGACTCACAGGTGGGATTATTTCCTAAAAAATCGACACAGCGGCAGTGGAGTTGAGGTCAACGTGCGCTACTCATATCGTGAAGCTCCCAGGTTTGAGTCCTGGATTGAAGACCTCGGAGTTTTTCAGGGCATCACCTCGTTCCAGCTGCTGACAACAGTTAAAGAGTAGCGTTGGCCTCCGGCAAACAACTTCGTCTTGAGAGGCCGGACGCAGTACACGGTGAAGAAGCTAGACTCTAGTCCTCTTGTGGATTGGTCGATAAGCTTTTTCTTGTTTTTTTTTTCACTCCTTCTCCACTGACGGATTCAGAAATCTGACACCAAACTTCTCGTTCGGAGCTCAAATTAAACTTATCGGCAGATTTTTTTTAGTTCAAAATTTATCACAACTGCTGTTTAGAGCCGCTGCGCTTCTGCGAGTGATCGAAGCTCATCTTCATTTGTAACTCCTTTTGCCTTTAGCGAATTGCAGCCCTCCATAAGTGTTCAACCGCTTTCTTTTTCAAGCAAAGGTTCTGGTTAAAGTCCGCACTGAGGTCGTCTGTACCTCACATACAACGTTCATTTGTCTCAGAAGTCAAACCAACATTATTGAGCAAAAGTACGAGATGCAAGGACATGCCAGCTCCAGGGAGATTTCAATCAAAGGTCACTTCTTTTTTCAACGACGAGATGATCTGTAGAGTGTAGAGTCTATAATCCACGGGAAATAGCTTCTACGCAGGATGATCCATGTGGAATAAAACATAGACGAGTACATTTGAAAATCAACTTAAAACAGTTATTATCGGTTAAAACCGTTATTTATGGAAAGATCCACGGTGCAATGCTTGCTTTGCATTTGATATTTTAATGCAATTCGGCATTTCAGCTCATAGTACACAAAACTCGTTTCTTCCACTATGAGCCGCTAAAACTGAGCTTAACAATTGTTGGTAAACGGTATTGATTACAATTTATGCGTTTAAAATGCGCTTTGCTTAAAAAACGGACAGCGACCGATAAGCATGACAAAGTTATTTCGCAACATGATAGTGTTCGTTGCCAAGTGACTGGAGCGGTCGAAAACTGTTAGGAAACGCGGAAATCGGAAATCGGAAATCTTGAACTCAAGACCTTGCTCTTTCCTACTACTGGCTTTTCGACAGCTCCAAAACGATTTGGGTGGTCTTTTGAAGAAATCGAAGAATAGCTCAAGGGTTGCAGGGGATCCGCGTTATTAATAGTAAAATTTTCAATCAGAAATATTTAAGACCGACATATTTAAGCAAAGCCTGTCGTGTAAAGCCTGTCTTCTAAAGACTGTCTTCTAAAGTCTGTCTTCTAAAGTCTGTCTTCTAAAGCCTGTCTTCTAAAGCCTGTCTTCAAAACCCTGTCCTCTAAAGACTGTCTTCTAAAGCCTGTCTTCTAAAGTCTGTCTTCTAAAGCCTATCTATTAAAGAATGACTTTTAAAGCCTATCTTCTAAAGCCTGTCTTCTAAAGCCTGTCCTCTAAAGCCTGTCATCTAAAGCCTGTCTTCTAAGGCCTGTCTTCTAAAGCCTGTTTTCTAAAGCCTATCATCTAAAGAATGACTTCTAAAGCATATCTTCTAAAGCCTGTCTTTTAAAGCCTGTCTTCTAAGGCCTGTCTTCTAATGCCTATCTTGTAAAGCCTGTCCTCTAAAGCCTGTCTTCTGAAACCTTACTTCTAAACCCTGTATTTTAAAGCCTGTCTTCTAAAGTCTGTCTTCTAAAGCCTATCTATTAAAGAATGACTTTTAAAGCCTATCTTCTAAAGCCTGTCTTCTAAAGCCTGTCCTCTAAAGCCTGTCATCTAAAGCCTGTCTTCTAAGGCCTGTCTTCTAAAGCCTGTTTTCTAAAGCCTATCTTCTAAAGAATGACTTCTAAAGCATATCTTCTAAAGCCTGTCTTTTAAAGCCTGTCTTCTAAGGCCTGTCTTCTAATGCCTATCTTGTAAAGCCTGTCCTCTAAAGCCTGTCTTCTGAAACCTTACTTCTAAACCCTGTATTTTAAAGCCTGTCTTCTAAAGTCTGTCTTCTAAAGCCTGTCTTCTAAAGCCTGTCTTCTAAAGCCTGTCCTCTAAAGCCTGTCCTCTAAAGCCTGTCATCTAAAGCCTGTCTTCTAAAGCCTGTCTTCTAAAGCCTGTCTTCTAAAGCCTGTCTTCTAAAGCCTGGCTGTTAAAGCCTGTCTTCTAAAGCCTGTCTTCTAAAGCCTGTCTTCTAGAGCCTGTCTTCTAAAGCTGTCTTCTAAAGCCTGTCTTTTAAAGCCTGTCTTCTAAAGCCTGTCTTCTAAAGCCTGTTTTCTAAAGCCTGTCTTCTAGAGCCTGTCTTCTAAAGCCTGTCTTCTAAAGCCTGTTTTCTAAGGCCTGTCTTCTGAAACCTTACTTCTAAACCCTGTATTTTAAAGCCTGTCTTCTAAAGTCTGTCTTCTAAAGCCTGTCTTCTAAAGCCTGTCATCTAAAGCCTGTCTTCTAAAGCCTGTCTTCTAAAGCCTGTCTTCTAAAGCCTGTTTTCTAAGGCCTGTCTCCTAAAGCCTGTGTTCTAAAGCCTATCTTCTTAAGAATGACTTCTAAAGCCTATCTTCTAAAGATTGTCTTCTAAAGCCTGTCTTCTAAAGCCTATCTTCCATAGCCTGTCTTCTAAGGCCTGTCTTCTAAAGCCTGTCTTCTGGAGCCTATCTTCTAAGGTCTGTCTTCTAAAGCCTGTCTTCTAAAGACTGTTATCTAAGGCCTATCGTTTATTATTTCGCGTAGTAACAGGAGTCTGATTACTATAAATAAGGCAGAAAACTTGCAAACTATTTGCCAAAGTTCGATCATGGCTTAAGTTGTACATCGGCTAGAAAGGCCGATCCTAGAAGAATCACAAATGACCCCCCCTTGTTTTACTTAAAATTACATTTTATTCGAATTCTACGCAATATACAGCTAAAATGGGGGGCAGGGTCTATGCTCACAGGGCAAAGATGCTGATCGCTCTTAACCTAGCGGGATGCCAACAACGATTCTTGTTGATGCATAAATCAGGTTGACATGTAGCCTCCAAGCGGCATCCCCTGGATAGCTCTCACAACACCCGTTGCGAGGTGAACAAATGCATGCAACGCTTACCCAGCTGTTGTGCGGAGGGCTAACAACCCACCCACAGAAAAATATATCTGTTACGGAAGAACGGACGGAACCTCAACGACGACACGGCGCTGAACAGGATAACGATTTGCGAGTGTGCTCCTGGAATGTAAGAACACTTTACATTCCAGGGGTCGCTCAAAAATTGGAAAATATCCTCACGCAGTATAAAACGGATATTACTGCGCTCCAATCAAACTCATTATTCGATCACCCTTTGTTATGTCCGAGTGCAGTGTAAAATAGACTTTCAACGTCTCAATTTGTTTAGTAGGTGTTCCTGATTTTGCATGTTTCGAGAAAGAAAATAATCGGCCTTGATTATGTGCAGCTATTCTGCATCTATTCTTTACCAGAAAATCACCAAAATGAAAAAAAAAACAACTCCGGCACAGAAAACATGTGCCAAAGACACAGAATCGCAATGTCCATTCATGAACAAGAAAAACACGCATCGTCGTGTACGGTGTCCAAAATCAAGTGACATGAAAAAAAAAATCTCAGAGTCAAGCAGATCGACTCCTCGTCCCAACGAATTATCTCATATTTTCGTAGTTATTAAAACGCGACCACAGGGTAATTTACTTTGAGCATCAACGGCGTCATTGCATAGGTAGCCCGATTATGAATGAAACAACGCCAACAGGCAAGGACTGACTCAAAAGAAGAACGAGGGCACACTACACACGGAAACAATGGGACAACGAACTGGCGAGGCGAAGAAAAAAATTCACCAAACAACCACTCAACCACTGCACTTAACCGGACAGCGATGCGGTGAAATAGTTTCCCACGATTTGGCTTTCCTGCCGCCTGTCCGCCCTCCCCGCAAACAGGACATCTCGGCAGCCGAGTGTGTCGCAGCAAGTGTATCCCCACACACTTGTGCTCAGGGGCAAAAAACCATCCCTAAAAAAACACCGTTTTCGCAAACATCTGCCACACCGAAGAACCTGAAACCGTGGGATAGTTTCTCAGATTCAAATTAAGAACGACACAGCTCAGGAGACGCCATCGACAACGCATACATGTGTACGCACGCGTTCCGCACCCCGCTCGATGATGTGCTGCGGTGACGATGCGCTGGGATGGTGCCGTGCAGCGTCATGCCAGTGAGTACGGTTCACTTAATGGATGGAAGGGTGGTTAGGGGTTGTTTACGGTACGCGCTCTCCGTGCTCTGTTGATACTACTCCTTCTCTCTTGTGTGTTTCGCCCGGTTGAATTCCCCTTTTGGCAACACGTGTGCGTTGCGCGTAGCATGCCAATTTCTCTCGCATACCCCTTCTTGGAAGTATAAAAGCCGGGGTCGATCGGCAAGAGTTGCACATTACTCGGTCATACGTTGTCGTACGTGGACATGGAAACAGAGACTTTTCTTCCTGTTATTGCAAAAACCCAAGGAAAGTTCGTGACGAAGCCTAAAGTCTGTGGAAAACTCAGAATGACGTGCAAATTTGTGAAGAAGTTCCTCCTGGCCATGTTGGTCATTCATAAACGTCAACACTCCAACGTTGATGGTCAGGCAACAAGTGCTGCCGGGGCTGAGGCTAATTACGCGCTGTACAGCGAGGAGATCGCCGAGAACGAAGCCAATGAAGCGCTACTCACTTCGTTGCGATGCCGTGAAGGAGCTGCTTGTCTGGAGGAATGCCAATACCCGGTGCAGTGTGTTAAGACGGACGATGGCAGTTTTTACTGGGACACCAGCATGCAGCGTTTACCTGTTGATGAGGACTTCATTGAGGTGCACGTGAGTTCATTCAAAAACTCATTAACCAGCCGTCAGTAGCGTGGAAGTGAAGTGTGACGGCGGCGATGTAAGCAAGTGAATGAACGAAGGTGATCCTCATGAATGGAGATTTGTGTTCTCCTTTTGGACTTTTCGGACGAAGGATTGCAAGCAGCATGTGGGCAGGAATCTGTGATATACCTAGAAGATAACAACGAGCTTTATTAAATAAATGAATGTATTTTTTTTTATTTTTGCCAATTTCCCTATTTTTTTAAAACTCAATGTAACGTTTCAACGAATTCAAAATAATGAATAAACGAGTGTTTGAAGATGTCATGAAATTTAAAAAAATGTGTTCTCTTCTTTGGGGATTTGCGAAATTGAATGAGTTGGGCGGGTAACCTGTTGCTCTTTACTTTCTTACTTTTAATTTGCTTTGGACGCCGAAACTCGAACTGAATATGGGAGTGTGGAATGCATAAAGAAAGAATAAATGTTTCACTTTGAGGCACCGTTGCAAGCCTTTGGAAAGGAGCCATATGACATATGTGTTGAAGCAGTTTGATGGATCGTCATGTGCTGTTGCTTTGCTTATGGATAAGTTGAAGAGGCGGTGCCGTGGAATTCACATTCAAATCCACTATAAATCGGGAGTCCTAAGTGTAACTTCAATCGAATATATTAACACCAATAAAGTTGTCGTTTATTTTTACTGTTTGAGGTGTAAAATGCAACATTTCAAGCTGCCTCATCGCATCAAATTGCAGTTTCACGTCCAATATTCAGTCGTGTTGCGAAAAGGAATTTTTTAAATTTGTTTCTTGTCGCTTCAGACAAGTTTCCGATATTTCTTTTTCCCAGGATCAGTTTTAAAGTTGTTGTACTGCTTGATAGAATAGAAAGAATGGGAAGCATTAAAAAGAGTCCTCTATTTTTGAACAGTTTACAAATTTTGAAAGATAAAGATCTTGTAAAAAAAAAGCACCCAAAAGAGTTGCTGTGATTGAGTATGAAAGAAAAACTTAAATATTCTTAGTTCTCATATGTATGATTGATTTTATTTTTAATACCATTTATTTGCACATTGTGGCCGCCGTGCCGTAGTGGGTAGAGTGCGGCTCTCACACGCCGAAGGGTCTAGGTTCGATTCCCGGCCGAACACCTCGAATTTTTCACGGCACAATCTCTTTCGAGCTGCTGACAACACTCAAAGAGTAATAACTGTCTAAGAAAGCTTCTCAAACTTCGCCGTTCGGAGTCGGCAAAAAACTGTAGGTCCCCTCCTCTTGTGAGAGAACAATAGCGCGCACAACATAAGTAGTTGAGGTTGGTTACATACTTATGTAAGTTAGGTTAAGAACAAGAGCAATCGGACATCCAAGTTTTTATTATTTTCTTGAAAGAAATTGAAAAATAAACATGTATATAGATTCAAGCACTGAATTAGAAAATACAAGAAGCTGAAAGGCACAGAGAAAAAAAAAAGAAAAAAACACTCTATTAGCTTAAAGTACTCGTGAAGAGTCAGTAAGTTAGAATTAAGATCAGAAGATAATGTTGGTGAGCTAGCTTTAAGTATTTTTGTCTAGCATGCAAGAAAATGAATTAATAGAAATAAAAATGCATTAAAAAAAAATAAATAAATAAGTAGTTGATGAGCAGGCAAGGCCCTGGTCTCCATGCGGACTGTCGCGCCAACCAACTATTATTATTGGTAAATTGAAAATATTTGAAATATTTTCCTATTCTCGAATATGTGCTTCCTAAAACAAAAGAGAGGGTTTCCTATTGTATTTTCGAATACTCAAATCATGTGATTTCTTAATTTGTCTGAATGTAAATTTAGAAGTAGTACGTAGGGTAGAGTGCAACATTCACACGCCGAAGGTACTGTTGTTGGTTATTTTATTGTATTATTGATTTTTTTCGTAGTTTTTTTTTTTTTTTGAGTTTTGAAGGCATTTTTATTAAGACTTCCCAATTCGTTAACTTAGTTGCTAGACGAAAATGCTTAAAACTAGCTTAAATATCTATTCTGAAATATTAATCTTATATCTAACTTACCGACTCTGAACAAGTACTCTAAGCTAATCTATGTTCGTTTTTTCTGCCTTTCGACATCTTCTGTATTTTTATTAATTCTAAAGTCTAGTGTTAATTTTTTCGTCGTATTAGCATAACATTGTGCATATATTATACATTGACTATTATATAAAACTCTGTTCAAAAAAGAATGTATAAAAATGTTTAGTAGTCACTGCACATAAAATAGAAATTTGTTTAAGGTTAAAAACAACCAATCTCAAGTCTTTTTTTAACATTATCCATCACAGTGCAACATAAAACACTACGTTCACTAAGTGTTAGTTCTCAGTATCGCTTATCACAGCTGATGTTTGCTGCGCGACTAAAGATCATCTACCGACTTTCATCTCACAGATTAAACCAAATTAAAAAAGTATACGCAATCTTCTTGTGGCAAGGTAAAATCAATTTCGTTGCAAAGGTCGTCAAAGGTTTTAATGCACCTAGTAATAAGTTCATTGCAACCGTAATTGATTTTATGCCTTTAATCAAGTAGTAACTTTCTCACCCGAAGAGAACTTTGGAAAGCATATATAGTCATAAGGTAAAGGAGTTCTGGCGAATTAATATGGTTATTTATAACATCGCAAATAAACATGGCTGACGTGGCCTTACGTCTGAAACTTAAGGTTTGCAAGCCAATGGATTTACATCTTTCGTCATAGCTAGGTAGTTCTTCGTAGGAATGTAATTTACTGAATGCATATCTCGTAAAAATTGTTTGAACTCTTTCGAGTCTCAGTTCTTGTGTCTCATATGGCGAATCCCAAATGATGGATGAATATTCCAAGTATGGTCTAACTAAAGAGCAATAACTTTAAACTAGACGTGTCCCGGACATCCTTGCTATTTCTTTTAAGAAATCCTAACATAGCGTTAGACTTCGCGATAGTGTAATTATAATGAAGTGTGAAATCTAACTTAGTATCAAATAATACTCCGAGGTCTTTAATCATCAGACCCCCAAGCACTGCTCCTTCTCAACAACAACATTAAGAAGCCACGCTTCATCAAACCGCGATTCATTAGCCCATCGAGAAAGCCATCACCAAGTCATTCCTACATCCTACATGCACCTACGCACGAATATGGGATTTGAAAGCAAGAATACATTACACTTTGGTGCATTGATGCTAATGGTGAATATTGGGAGACTTATGGATCCTTGTGGATTGTAGGGACTTCTGTTTGGATCCTGATGTTTGGTTGAGACGATCACTGCAACAACGTATGTATTTGCTTTTGGTTTACTATCAATTTACTTTTTTTTCGTTGGCTGTTTTTTCCTAATTATAAATAAATTGAAAAGTGAATAACTTGATATTCAAGTTGGTGTTGTTGTTTTTGGGTTTCAAGCCAGAAAAGTCCACAATCGACCAGATCTTCACACTGCGGCAGATCCTGGAGAAGTCAGAAGAAGTACAAATCGACACCCACCATCTATTCGATTTCAAGGCCGCGTATGACAGCGTGCATAGAGACGAGCTATACAGTGCCATGTCTAGTTTCGGCATCCCTACCAACCTCGTCAGATTGTGTAGGATTACGATGGAGAACTCTCGCTGCTCCGTCAAGGTCGGTAGCGAACTCACCGAGACCTTCGATGTCAAGAAAGGATTTAGACAAGGCGACGCGTTGTCATGCGACTTCTTTAACATCATTCTTGAGGGGATCGTGCGGAACTCACACGTCAACATCAGAGGCACTATCTTCCAACTGTCAGCAAATTACTCCTTATACAGACTGCATTGACGTGATTGGACGACCACAGCGAGCCGTCAATAAGGAGTTTTCTGGCGTTCATGCGGAAAGTTTTCCCTTTTCTGTTTTCTTATTAAATCAGGTGGAAAATTTAAGTCCACATATTCGATGTATAATGTAACCATACCAATAAAACAACGGATTAGTCCAAGTATGGAAAATATTGCTTCCGTCCAGTCATCCGAAGTAAATCGAAATTGGTCAATTTCTCGTAGCACTCAAAAATTGGGCAACGCCCAGAGTACATTTCACTATTTACACTCCTAGAAAATCAATTTATATCAAAAATTTATACCAATGGCCCATTTTAAGCAATGTACCATCGCCAGGTTCTGGAGAACATCCGCCTAGACAAAAAGAAAGCCCACTAAGTAAAATAAGCTATTTGCCACATGTGCTTCATAAGTTACCAGTTTATGTACAAAATAACTGTTTGATATTGCTTGCATTTCGGGGGCATCAATGGGCAATATCTTTTCATCGACGCCAACGTTCGTTACTTCAATTTGAATCAGCGTTATCGCTCTATGATTATCGTTTTTTTCCCGAATTGGAAGATTTTCAACAGGATAGTGCCATGAGTTACCCAGAACAGTTTCTTCTTCTTCTTCTTGTGGCGCTACAGTCCGGGGTGGACCTGGGCCTCAACCAACATGCCTCTCCAGCCAGCACGATCTTTCGCCAGCTGTCTCCAGTTGCGCACTCCAAGTTGGTTGAGGTCCTTCTCCACTTGTGTGCGCCACTTCAGTCTAGGCCGTCCTCTGTTGCGTTGTCCCAACGGCTCGGATTCAAAGACTTTTCGGGCCGGAGCAGTGGTGTCCATACGCTCTACATGGCCTAGCCATCTTAAGCGTTGTATCCGTAGACGCATAACCAGGCGCATGTCGCTGTACAGCCTATAGAGTTCGTCATTAAATCTTCTCCTCCAGATGCCATCAACGCAAACAGGACCAAAAATCGCACGCAAAACTTTTCTCTCAAAAAGACTAAGGGCTTCCTCATCCGCCTTTGCTAACGTCCAAGATTCTGCGCCATATAGTAGGACGGGGATGATCAAGCTGTTATATAAAGCCAGCTTAGTCCTTCGAGAGAGGGCTTTATTACTCAATTGCCTCTTGAGCCCAAAGAAACAGCGGTTGGCAAGAGTGATTCTGCGTTTGATTTCGGTACTGATGTTGTTGTCCCTGTTTACCGCGGAGCCGAGGTAGACGAAGTCCTTAACTACCTCGAAGTTTCTGCTGCCTAGTGTGACGCTCCGTCCGAGACGTCGATGTTGTGTGTCCTTCCTTGATGACAGCATGTACTTCGTTTTGCCCTCATTTACCGCAAGACCCATTTTGGCCGCTTCCGCTTCAATGCCAGCAAACGCCTCATTGACGGCTCGCTGTGTTCGTCCAATCACGTCAATGTCATCAGCGTAAGCTAACAATTGAACTGACTTCTGGAAGATCGTGCCTCTGGTGTTGACTTGTGAGTTACGCACGATCTTCTCGAGGATGATGTTAAAGAAGTCACATGACAGTGCGTCGCCTTGTCTAAAACCTTTTTTGACATTGAAGGTCTCGGTGAGTTCGGTACCGACCTTGACGGAGCAGCGAGAGTTCTCCATCGTCATCCTACACAATCTGACGAGTTTGGTAGGAATGCCAAAACTAGACATGGCACTGTATAGCTCGTCTCTATGCACACTGTCATTTGCATTTCTTGGGTCTTTTCCAGGATCTGCCGTAATGTGAAGATCTGGTCTATTGTGGACTTCCCTGGTCTGAATCCACACTGATAGGGACCTATCAGGTCATGGACAAATGGTTTCAGACGCTCACACAATACGGCAGAGAGGATCTTGTATGCGATGTTCAGGAGACTAATCCCTCTGTAGTTGGCGCAGTCAAAGGGGTCTCCTTTTTTGTGGACCGGGCAAACGACGCTGAGATTCCACTCATCGGGCATGCTTTCCTCCGACCATATCTTACAGATGAGCTGGTGCATGCGCCCAAGCAGGTCATCTCCAGCTGCTTTAAATAGTTCTGCGGACAGTCCGTCCGCTCCAGCAGCTTTGTTCGACTTTAGCTTGGATATTGCTATCTTCACCTCGTCTAAGTCCACCCAGAACAGTTTACAATCTTTTTATTGAAGAATAAGTATAGGGAGCGCGTCATCGCAAGAAGTGAGCCAGTAGATGAGGTGACTTATCTTTCGTGCGATTTTCCGCCACTTGACTATTTCCCGTGGCGCTAGTTTAAATCATTGGCTTATGCAGACAAGTCGACGATGTGGGAAGAACTCAAACCCAACATTGAACCCAAATAGGGTTCGTTTTAGCCGAAATGTGTTTGCTGAGCAGCTCAAAATTTGAACCAACGAATCGACATCTGCAAATGTACCCGCGTTTTCCATGCTAACAAATTGAATTTCAGTCAATAGTAAATTTTTTGAAATAGCTCAAATGGTTCATGTTGTCAAATTATCGGGTTCTTGATGGAAAAACAAAACAAACAAAACCCCTTTATACGCTGACATTTTAGTATGAATTGCCAGTGAATCATGCGGAGCTGTAATGACCACTTACACTTAACCGCATGATTACACCTTAATTCTGTAAAAGCTTGTGTTAGGTTTTAAGCTTGATTTGCTGTCTCATATAAGACTCAGAAATCTAACTTGTATGCAGAATGCCACGTTACTTTCGATAGTCAGAAGCCTACATTTTAAACGAAGAGTACACATTCCGTTTGTTGCGTTCTTACTTCGAGACCAGAGGTCCAAGTTCAGACAACCAGATTGTCAAGACTCAGTCTCAATGGGCGAAGCTCTGCTGCGTATAAAATAACTCCGCGTTCATAATTTGTTATAGTCAGTAGCACTTGATTATCTGCCTGACTCCACTTGAGGGGAAAGCAGACACGTCCCTGTGAGGTGCCCTGCTGACAGCTTTACCGATTGTACATACAATCCCCTTACATAGAGTAAATAATTCTTGTTTTGAACATTTAAGGCCCAGATTTATTTTTAATTATTTAAATACTTAGAGCACCTTTCCCATCTTCTAATAAGTCATTCGCTCTTCCTCTTGTTATTAAACATTAAGCTCGTTATGTAGACACCTTCATAAAAAATAACGAGAAACATTCATATTAGTTATATATTCACTGCCACAGTTGCTTAGGCATTTCATCTCAAACTTAACAACCAATCAATTTCGGTCTGCTTACGCAATACAGAGTTCCTAATTCAACACAATTATCTTCCGACAACCGCATGCGTACAAACCAACCATGCGCAAAATTGTTAAATACAAAACATAAGCCCATAAGCGCGAACTTCGCGTTGGAATCATACGCGCATTTGTATTCAAGAAAGCTCACGTGCCCAAAGTGTGCCTCGCATTGCACTCCCAACGTCCGCCACATCGCCGATAAAGTATGTACAATAATAAAAGTCCCACAAACAAAATCCGACAAGTGTGTCCGGCACCCATTCAGCCGCCGGCCTATCATCCACCACATTGGCTGCTACTATCTTCATCACCTCGACGCAGTGCAAACCATAACCTGGCGGCAGTGGCCTACCTGATGCACGGAACGACAAAGATTACACGTCGCATCGAGCCCAAGAACCAAAAGCAAAACACAAAAAAAAAAAAAACATCTCCCGATCGCATGTACATATGTGCCCGCGAGTGTGTCTCCTTCAAGCAACATCCAGTTAAAGCAAACAGCAAAGCAAGCCATCCATTCGGTCAGGCAGCCAAAGTGTAGAGAAAAAGCGTTGCACGTGAACGGAAAGTCATACGAAGCGGAATGCCCATAATTCCCTCCGCAATCATCATATCCATCAAGGATTGCTAAGGATGGTTATGCCTGCCTCACTCTCGTGCTGATAAAAGGATTGGTGTATCCTAAATTTGAGTTGAATAATAATAACAACAGCTGCAACCACGAGTTTCTCACACTATCCGAAGGTCCTGCTCTCCGGGATGACGATGACGAAACCTACACCACACCACGCACACTCACACACGCGCTCCCGGAGAGCACCGTAAGTAAGTGCATTTAACATAATTTGACGAAGGGCAGGTGGCTGCTGCTTCTGCCACTGCTGCCGAATAATAATGGAAACATCGTGTGGGAAACTCACTTCGAAAATGTTTCCCACGGATCGTTGTCGGTTGAGACGGGAGTGTAGCATGGAAGCAGCTTGTGGCACGCAGGCTGCTCGCTTCGCTTGGCCTGAGGAATAAATTCGTCATCCCACCACTACAACCACCATTCATCCACCATCACCACCACCTTGTGCCGTCGTGCCGCCGTGCCGTTGCGTGCACAACGGATAGTGGATGAGTCTCTCCATCCACCACCACCACCACCATCAACGCCAAGTGTGCAGCAGGGCTTATCTCTGCCGTTCTTCTGATGCGTCAGAAAGGGACTGTTTCTTGCTTCATGCTCTCACACACACGCACACGTTCAAGGGTTGGATATTTACTTTAGCTGCCTGCGTCTGACCACGTGTGGGTATATAAGGGTGACACGCTCCACTCGGAAATCATTCTCAATCCAGTCACCGAACTGTCAAGTTCACGAGATATTCTCAACAGTTTATATTCGTTCTCAGTTTACGTAAAAACAAAATTAACAAGATGAATTCCGCCAAATACGAACTGTCAAAGACATACCAGTACCGCAAGGTGATGAAGCCAATGCTGGAGCGCAAGCGCCGCGCTAGGATCAATAAGTGCTTGGACGAATTAAAGGATTTGATTGCCGAATGCATGCAGCAGCAGAGCGGGGATCCAAGTGTCAAATTGGAAAAGGCCGACATCCTCGAGCTGACAGTTCAGCATTTGCGAAAACTGAAGAACTCGAAGTCAGCAGAAACCGCTAGCGGAGTGGAGAGCTTCAGGACCGGATACATTCAAGCAGCAAACGAAGTTTCGCGGTGCCTTGCCAGTCTTCCCAAAGTCGACATTGGATTGGGCACAAAACTGATGACACATTTGGGTGTGCGCCTAAACGAATTGGTCTCAGTTCCTCAACAGACCGTGATTCGCACCGCAAAGCCGAACACACCACTCAACGTCTACTGCGGCGGAGAGGCAACAAGCATGCAGCAATCCTCGACAATGCTCAGTCCGGTGTCCTCTGGATATGGAAGCGACAGTGACTACTCCACCTCATCCTCCTCTGGACTGCTTTTGAAGGTGTCCGCCAGCGCAGTGAAGAGTGACAACTCTGTATGGCGACCATGGTGAAGAAGTGAACTCGAGAATTCTCCGAAGTTGGGCTGTGCATTAAGTTAATAGTAAAAGAACTGGAAAGAGAGAAGTGTTGAAGTCTGTGATAGGGAAAAGCTTTAAATCTGTGCATTGATAGATGCGTACATTAGTTAAATTTTATAAACACACGTTGCTTTAATCATACTGTAATAAAAACAAATTTAATGAAAAGAACTTAATATTTTTAATTATTCTTGTGGTCTCACGTGGGATGACGTTTCTTTAAGCTGGCAATTGGCTTCCCTATTAGAACTTGTTGCAGTCCGTATCCACAGCTTACGTTGTGTCAAACTGACAGGTGACAGCTCATAAGCTCACAAGAGGGCGAGGCAGTCCAACAAGTGAAATGCATTGTAAAGGTTGGCAGGAATTTAGTTTCTGTACTTTCATTCGTTGACCCTGGTCCCTTTCAGATTTGAGATTGGTGAAATGGAACTAACGGATGGGTGTTGTTTGGCTGCTAGCCTTAACAAGTGCCATGTGCTGTGTACTGTGGTGCAGTTCCGTATCGTCAACAAAATAAACGTTGCAAACAAATTAATTAATTTCTTTTTAGATGGATATGAATTTTTTTTTTTTTAAATTTGACAATGTCAGAATGATGTATGGTTGCTCCGTCTCCCCAATGGCTTCCTTCATCTCTCTTTAATGCACGCGATGCATTGCATCGTCTCGTTATGGTACACTTAATCAGATCTCCTGCAGAGAAAAGTTTGAATTCAGTTTTGTCTTAAAATTTAGCCGATTGTTATGAAATTTGAGATGTGACCAGAAGAACATGGTCACGAATGCAAACTACCGAGATTTTCCAATGGAAAACAGCGCGAGGGGAACTTTGAGTTGATAAGATGCGTATTAAAGTGGAAGTAGCTATGTTATTATGGTGCAACATCATCGTAACTTCCACGTCGTGCAATACAATGAGAAACACAGCAAAAGGCGTTGAACAAGTCACTGCTTACGAGTAGTCAATGGCGGAGGATCGAATATCATGTGCATTTCGTCTACTTGCATTGTCCTTGCGACCTTTCCAGTGGAACTGAAAACAATCAATTATGATGTCCCGACAACATATCATTAATAATTACGAAGTAAGCCGATATTCCAACTAGAGTTTTTTTTTTAAAAGGAAGTATTGATTGTTGATTGTGTCAAGTGCGACATTTACACAGTTCCAGGTTCAATTTCCGGGCAGAACGCCTTAATTTTATTTATTTTCTAATTACTGAAAACACTGTTTATACATTCTCTGAAAGCTGGAAAAATTTGTTGGGTTCGGAGTCGGCAAGAAACTGTAGGTTTCGTTTACTCTGAAGATAACAATAGCACGCACAACACGAGTAGTTGCTAAAGTGACAAGTTTCAGATAGTAGTCACTCTGTTACGCTATCCAGTACATATATATACAAAGAGTTGTGGAGCAAAATTCAATCAGATTGGTGCGCCATACCGACACACGCTTGCCGCAGACTGGTAGAATCCATGCCCTGAAAAGTGCGTGCTGTAATAAAAAACAAAGGATTTTCCACTAAATATTAAGAAAAATTAAAGAACATCGTGCATTGGCTATGAATTTACTAAATTGTTTTATGATGGTC
Organism: Eristalinus aeneus; assembly: GCA_955652365.1. NCBI lineage: Eukaryota > Metazoa > Arthropoda > Insecta > Diptera > Syrphidae > Eristalinus > Eristalinus aeneus. The sequence continues at coordinate 26,740,457 of OY019130.1, read as the reverse complement.
TTATTGTTACGTCCCCTTTCTATTCAGGTTTGTTTTTAAAGAAAAAATATTTTTTGTTATGACCTGAATGCTTTTCAACTTTTTATGATTTATTTTTATAAAGAAATAAATATAATAAAAATGACAAAAGTTACAAAATGCTTTTCATTTTTCTATGAAAGTTAAAATGATATTCAGTGGTCCTATTCTTTTGTCCATCACTGTGTATAAGTGTTTTGGAAGAGGTTTTACGATTTGAGTTCAAATTAGGCAAATGGTTTCCGTATATCAAGACTTTTCAAGTCTTAGCCATCAGCCAAATGGCAATGTTAAGCATCATTCTACTGGAAACGGAATGATCCGTAAATGAAAGTAATTAAGACAATATTTCAGCTGGCTTTTATAGCCAGCGAGGTACCAGAGAGTGACAATTTAAGCTTTCGGTCGTTTTCTGCATGGACCTGGCGTTCTATACCGACCACAAATTTACAGTTTGATTGATTTTTTTCAAATGGTGTAGAAACTCGTCTGAAGCCGTGAAGTATATAAAATGAATAAACATCACGTCAAGAGAATATAGTCCGAATCGCAGTAGTGCACGTATTCACCTACCATATCGCGATGGTGTCTTGAAAGCACTGGCGCTCTACATTCGCAGTTGTTACACAATATTTGATTTTTAAGCATTTTGAGAATTTGGCGTATGCTATCTGCAGATTCTGTCGAGTCTCAATTTTAATCTTGCGGATGAAAATAATGTAAATAGTAGCAGTTGATGAGCAAGCTAGGCCCTGGTTCCTTGTGGACTGACGCGCCATCCAATTATTATTATTATCGATTATTAGATGAAAATAATACCTTTTGGCAGATTCTGCAGAATGCTAAGTTTGGGGGGAAATGCACAGCGTTACTTTTCGGAATAAGAAAAATTGACACTGGTAAGTGAAGAGATCCGCCTCGCAATGTTACACAACAATTGCCAGACCTTAATAATTGTTCAAGTCTGAAATAAGTTTTTGAAATGCTAGCAGTTTATTTTCGCAGAAGGCCTATGTTCCAATATTTCAAAGCACTTTAAATTGCTCAACTTATACCATAGGGTCTTTGGAATCACTAACTGCTATGTTCCTTGACATGTGAAGCCTACGACAGAAATGAAGGGTCCTTGCTTCCGTATAAAACTGATAAAATAAAATATGCGAATTTGTTGTGGATGTTATTTTTTCAATTCAACATAATGAATTGTCTGCGGCTTTACTCCACGCTCGTACATCGGAAAGCTATTTGGATGTTATTCTCTGCATTTTAGAGCTGCAGTCAATAGCACTAATTGATTCCGTCCGCGTCCATGTTCAATTATCGTATGCATTGTGCTTACCACTCGAACCTCCATTTTTTGACGTATAGGTTGCACACGTACTAAAGTTTATTTTTTAATTAAAGTGCCGGAAAATATCCTTTCTTGAGGAACAACCTATTTGTTCGGAATTTAACTAACTAAGACTTAATTTTACATTTTCCACTATGGTATCAACTGGAGGCTGATTTGCGTTGTTATCTTATATGTCCTTCAATCGTTTTTGCAGTCACTATTGTTCAGTTACGTTCTTATTATTGTGCAGAGGGAATAATTTGGCAAATGTACAGATGCACATAACTTGCTGCGAGGTCTGAACATATCTTCTGTTAACCTTCCGCTGGTGATTGTTGTGGTTGAATTATTGAAGGATGTGCTAATGTACTTGACTGATGACGAGTCGTAATGTTTCTGCTGCTGTTTACTTATTTGGCTTGTGGGGCATCTTTTCCACTTGCTTAAGTATAGGAATCTCCATCATTGCTAGCCAGAGACATGCAGGCACAGCATTAATTCGGCGTTTCCGATTTATTAGTAGTTGCTAAGATAACTACGGAGTTAAAAACGTTGCCCTTTTCAACACAAATACTTTTGCACATACAGTGAACCAAAAATAAAACTGGGACTTTTGTTGCCTCCAAATTCAGCTTGAGATATCTTAGCCATTTTTAAATATATTAAAACGAAATAAATTGCATATGAAACTGCAGTTTAATACGGATTGAGTAATCGAAACGCATTTATTGTTAACTTTTAATTTTAGTAATGTTTAAGTCAAAAATAGTGCAAATTCATCGGCCACAAAAAATTGGGACAACTGTTTTCCGAGACCAGAAATAATGTACCGTTGCTTTTATATCCTTATCTTTGATCAAAGATTACCTCCGCTATTCTTTCAAGTTGCTCACAATTGCATATTTATGTGATTTAATTTTGTTGTTGAAAAATATGAAAAATAAACAGACGTCCCGTAAAATGAAAGCTTTAATAATTGATTATTATGAACAAAATTATCATCTTCAATGATTTACAAACAGTCTTCAATATTATAATGTCTTTAAAGATAACGGTTTTCTTTATCGCGTTTCGGGAAATAGAAGGCCTTCCAAAATTTCTACGGATCAAAGTAAACGAAGAATGTTAAGGGTGGAAAATAGAAACCCGAAGGAATCAGCTGTGGAAATTGACAAAACTTTGAAAAAAGAAAAAATTGCAGAAGTTCATCCGCTAACAGTGCGTAATTTTTTTACATAAAAATTATCTAAAAGCTCGCACACCTTGCAAAAAGCCAGCCTTAACAGAAAGAAACATAAGAAGCGACTGGAGTATGCCAAGCAATTCGTGCAGAAGACCAATGAGTTCTAGAATAAAGTAATTTTTTGTGACGAATCAAAATTTAACATTTTAGGTAGTGATGGTCGACGCTTTGTGTGAAAGAGGGACGGAACTGCTTTGGATCCCAAAAATGTCACTTCTACAGTTAAGCACGGTGGTGGAAACAAAATGGTTTGGGGATCAATGGCAACAAATGGAGTTGGTTCTCTTCATGTAATTGAACGAAAATTAACAGAGTTTGGATACGTTGATATCCTAAAACGGTGTATCCCCGAAACCAAAGAAAAATTGGGACTATCGCCGGGTGTAATGATAGTGATCCAAAGCACACAGCCGGTATAACAAAAGATTGACGTATTTAGAACATAAAAAAGGTGTTGCCGCATCCCCCCCAAAGTCCGGATCTTTATCCCATAGAGCACCTTTGGGCTGTTTTAGAAAAGGAATTTCGAAAAAGAACCATTTGCACTAGAGAGTTAAAGACAGCTTTGTATGAATAATGATAAAAAAAATTCCATCGCCTGTAACAAAAGAACTTGGTCGGATCGATGAACAGAAGATTGCAGTTTTAAAAGTAAAAGGACAACACACAAAATATTAAAAAAAATAATTATTTTTATTTTTTGTAAATGTCCCAGTTTTTTTTTGCCGATGAATTTGCACTATTTTTAATTTAAACATTTAGTTACTAAGATTGACAATTTACAATAAATGCGTTTTGATTACTGAATCCGTATTAAACTGCAGTTTCATATGCAATGGCAGAGATATATCAAGCTGAATTTGAAGGTAATAGGTGTCCGTTTATTTTTGGTTCACTGTATTTCTTGAACAAATCGCGGGCGACACCAGCATTATTAACTTCTCCCCTGTATTAGACCTTGGACTCAAATTTTTTTATTCTCTATTAATTATGAGCATACACATAATATTTAATGTATAATGTAGCTACATTCCCGCAGCAGTTTAAAAAATCGAATAAGTTTCCAACAAGCACTGCCACAAGAAGCAAAATAAAAGAACTTACAACAGTAAAAAATACATCGTACCACATGAATTGAGTTCGAGTACTAATTTTGAGTGAAACACTAAAAAGGAACGCGTGTGCAAAGATTGATTGCACTTCATGCTTATCTTTCATGCGGGATTACGTGTTAGACAGACAGTTCAAAGGGAATGCACCCTATTTGGTTTTTCGTCACTTTGTTGACAAGAACGTCGAAAACTGAAACATTTGACCTAATCGACCCCCACAGCTCTGTTCAGGAGACCTCTCAAAATGAAAATAGGGGGACAGCACTGCAGGGGACAATCGTATTTGTTGTGATGCACATGCAGAGTGCAGTGAAGGAAATATCTACTTATTTGTCATTAAAGAATTAAAGATCAAATTCAAAATGGGAATTGAAGCACTTTTGGGAGAATAAATATTTTGCATAACACAACTCCAGTTGCTTTCAGTACAGAGCAATTCTCGTTAAATAGTAGACTAAGGAAAACAATAATATAGGAAGACTAGATGGCTGAGTTCTGATGCTTTTATGTGCGTTGACCAATTGGCATCCGGTTTGTCTCCGTGGTACCGGTATCAGATTTTCAAGCACTTTTGTCCTGGAAATGAAAATCTATTCCCATATTTGTTGCAAAAAAAAGAAAAAAAAATGAATTTTGTAAAATTAACAAGAGTCAGTTTTGTCGTTAAGACACCGAACTGTTTTACTGTCTGTGCGTGAAAAGGTCGAAAAAGTATCAAAACAGGTGAAAGTATGAAAGTACACCCTTATCGGTGCATTTTTAGTACAGTGCCCTTGTGAGCTTAGAAAATACCCATTCGATGGTCAGAAAGTTGGGCTTGAAAGATCATTTCATTTAGAACGCGTCTCTAAACTTAACCGTACGTCCGAAGGTTTGCTTAAAAGTGAACCAGCATTCCTAGCGAGGCGAGTATTGCGAGAGAATTCTTGAAGGGGAGGAATGTAGCTGGCTAACTCGTAAGAGCATTGTTTGGTTTAAATAGCGTCAAAATAGTGATAGAGACGCAATATTTCGTCAATGTTCAAGAGAGTCAATTGACTTCGCAGCATAATTATCATCAATAAGTTTTATCGCTCGCAAAGAGGAATAATAATAATTGTTGGCGCGAAAGTCCACAGGGGGACCAGGGCCTAGCTTGCTCATCAGCTACTCGTGTTGTGCGCGCTACTATTCTCTCACGAGTAGAAGGGATCTACAGTTTTATGCCGACTGCGAACGGCGAAGTTTGAAAAGCTTTCTTGGACAGTTATTACTCTTTGAGTGTTGTCAGCAGCTCGAAAGAGGTGGTGCCGTGAAAAATTCGAGGTGTTCAGCCGAGAATCGAACCTAGACTCTTCGGCGTGTGAGCGTCGCACTCTACCCACTACGCCACGGCGGCCAGAGAGGTATGCAAACATTTACATGATGCCTGTCAAATTTCCATGACAATCCGCTTATTAGGTAACAAGCTACATTGCTTCAAGTGACGCTACTTTCGCGACTTTTAAAACAATTGAGAAAGCATAACTTAGTGTGTTGATTAAACAGTGCTACCATGCAAGCTCAGCAATGGCTTGAAAAGTGTTACAGGGACTCTGCTCCATCAAAAACAACAATTTTTTGGTGATATGCTAACATTAAACCTGGCCGTACAGACACCAACGATGCTGAACGCTCTGGAATTTCAATTGAGGTGGTTACACTTAAAAACGTCAGAAAAGTACACAAAATCGTTTTGGAAAACCGCAAAGTGAAATTGCGTGAGATAGCTGACAACTTAAAGATATCAGAAGGCATTGCGCACATTATTTAGCACATACAATTGTTCATGAGAAAGCTGTTTTTGAAATGGGTGCTGCGTTTGCTCACAATGGACCAAAAACAACAACGTGTCGAGGATTCTGAGAGCTGTTTGGAGCTGTTTCGCCAGAACAAACAGGATTTTCTGCATTGGTATGTCACAATGGATGAAACATGAACCCACCACTACGCTCCAGAGTCAAATCAGCAATCAGCTGAGTGGACAGCAACCGGTGAACCACGCCCAAAAGCGTGCCAAAAACACAAAGCTCCGCTGGCAAGGTTATGGCATCCGTATTGCGGGATGCGCACGGAATTTTATTCATCGACTATCTTGAGAAAGGCAAAAGGATCAACAGCGAATACCGCATGGCATTGTTGGTGCATTTGAAGAAAGAAATCGGAAAAAACGATCACATATGAAGAAAAAAATGTCTTCCACCAAGACAATGCACCGTGTCACAAGTCATTGGCTATCATTGCCAAGTTGCACGAATTGGGCACGAATTGAATTGCTTCCGTTTTCACCGTATTCTCCAGATCTGGCCCCCAGCGACTTCTACCTCTTTTCAGACCTCAAAACGACCATCGCCGGCAAGAATATGGCTCGAATGAGGAGATGATCACCGTAACTGAGGCCAAAGATAAATCGCTCTATAAAAAAATTATCAAAGTGATAGAGTTGCGTTAGACTGATTGTATCACTCTTGAAGTAAGCTATGTTGATGGACAAACTCGAACTTTGTCTAGAGAATGTGTTTTTATTTCTTAGTCCCGGGACTAATTAAGTGATCTGATATTCTAAAGAAATGATTAAGCTTAATGAGTCAAAACTCATTCACCACAATTCCAAACAACACGGGATTGATGCATCTTCGATTGTCAGTTCAATAAGTTCACTCAGATAAACTATTTTATTTGCAAGTGCTGGTGCATAGCACTTCCATTCCATTGGAGAGGCTACTCTTAAATGTCAAATTTATTATGAAAGACGTCTCGGGATTGGGATATGGATTCACTCTACACCTAAATGTTTGAATTCAGCGCTTGGAGGTCGATGCACAAATCGGGTTTCCCATCTTCTGTTGTTTTTGCTTTTATAAGACCACCGATCGAATGCTTCATCAAGTTAAAGTGAATTTTCCCCAAACTGCTACACGCTCAATTGCAGTGACAACAACTCGTTCTGCATGCTTCCACGAAATCTTCAATGTACAAACCTACAGTTGGGCAAGCACAAGAGATACTCACCTCAGTCGATGACTGGGCACCGGAAATAAGGAAGAAATGGAAATATGCCAATCTAATAGTCAGCCCACACATGTGCATGTATTCGCACACACTTCAAACCAAAAATACACATCCGCACTCGTCATATTTGCATATGCACAACCCTCTTCCCTTATCAAAATTGGATTTCCCAACTCTCGTGCTTATCGCGTGCAAGTAACACGCGCCTGACCTCATCAAACATTTACTCTTGTGTCCCAGACCGAAATTCCTGCTCACCTCTGCCCAGACACGCAAGATTATCCCACAACCTCGAACCACTGGGTAACCTTAAGGCACCTCTTAAAGGCAACATTTTACAAGGATAAATTACCAGAACAATGTGAAAAAGACAAAGGATCACACTCGCTACGATGTGATTATACGCACGGACATTCCCATGCTGTTCTCGTTTTTCAAACGCACATTTCCTGTGCTCCCACTTGCACAATTCCCGCACACGACAGCACGAGGGCATGGTTGCATTAAGTACTCACGCTGCCGATCTCGCATCCACCTCATTGCCTGAGAACCGTGGGAGTAAAATCGAAGCGTCCTCAAAAGAATCCACTTACAAAAGAGAGAAATGCCCAAATAACGACAGCTGCACCCCAAACAAATTGTTCCAGAAAAAAACGCACTCCCCGCACATCCATCCACTGCCAGGCAACCTCGATTGATGAAAGATTCTCTCGCTGCACACCACCACCATGTGTACGCAAGGAACGAGCGAACAACAACAACGTCAGGCGAAAAAAACCCAGCATGTGTCTCGAAATTCGTGTGAGAAACTCACTTTCGGCTCGGTTCCCACGGCCACGAGCCATACGGCCTTTCTTCTCCCCTCCACCGGGGTCCTTTGCGAATAGTGTGTCGCGTCCTTACACACAGGTCAAGCGGTAAGGGAAGGGACGAAGAGCAATAGAGAGGGTAGTTTCGTGTTCAGCCCCTGTGGAAAGTATAAAAGGCCGGAGGAAGGTTGCAAGGACAACATTCTCAGTTTGACTATCGTCAAGTGAAGACTTCTTGTGATAATCGAAGTGAACAATTTCAAAATAAACGAAACTACCAAAATGGAATACGCAACTCGCACCCAGCACTACCAGAAAGTGAAGAAACCACTGTTGGAACGCCAACGCCGTGCCCGCATCAACAAGTGCCTCGACTCCCTCAAGCAAATGGTTGCCGAGCTGCAAAAGGACGAAGCAATTCTGCGGATGGACAAGGCGGAAATGCTGGAAACAACAATCGCCTTCCTTCACCGCAACAAATCCGCCATGAAGCAACCGACGAAGGTGCCAATGGATAGCTTCCGACACGGATACATGAACGCAGTGAACGAGGTCTCCCGTGTGCTGGCGTCAACACAAGGAGTCACTGTTGACTTTGGAAAGTCAGTTATGATCCATTTGGGCTGTCAGTTCAATCGCCTTCAGGAGCTGCACAACTCGCCCGTTCCAGTGCTGCAACAGAGCAACCATATGGCGCCACTTACAATACACACAGGATCGTCGTCGGCGCCAATGAGTCCAGCTTCTTCGGGTTATCACAGTGACATGGAAAGTCCCGCCGCCTCTCCGGTTTCTGTTGCTGAAGGAGAGCTCAAATCAGCTGTCTGGCGCCCGTGGTGAATCCTCAATTGCCAGAGGTCACTGAACCAGCCGGGAAGGAGCCGACAAACAAACAAAGCAAGCTGTGATATGAACGACACTGTGATTCTAGTTTATAAGATAATGATACAAAGGAAAAGAAAAATACAATTATTTACAAACGAAAACAGATTTACAATTTTCTTATTAATTATATCTTGGCCCGGGTTAATCCTGTTGAGTGTTTGCCGGGGGCTCCGTGTTCTTCGGTTAACACAGTTGGTGTTGACAGCAAGTACAATATTTGATTGAGAAGCCAGAAGGGGTTAGGGTTGCATGAGATTCTTTTGTTATGGTCTCCGTGGAACGGAGTTTGAATTCACTACTCTGTCGATGATAAAAAGGAGGAGAGGGAATCTTGCTTCAAGGATTCATGAATGAAATCTAGCGCCAAGAGGACGGCACGAAGATTTTTTTATTTTCAAATGAAGGGAACGACTATATTCAGAGATCCTTTTTTACGAAAAATCTGCTCTTTGATGTGTCATGTGTGCTATGCTTTGAATACCACACATAGGGGTCTGTGCTGTTGTGTAGAAGCCACGACAACTATGTACAACAAACATTCAAGAAAACAATAACACTTACACATCCAAATAAAAAAAGAACAGGGAAGAAGAACCCGAACCGGAATTCTGATCATTCATGATCATTGGTGAGACAACTGGGATCCGGTTCTGGTCTACAACAATAAGTCTCACCATCCAATGCGTTCGCGCAATCGAGCAGCGGAACACAAGGCTTCCGACACCCTGTTTTATGAAAATTTTCTAGCTGCGTGGGCTTTAAAGCTGTTGCTAACCATAGATAGAGTTGCAAATAATTTTCCGGGCCACTTGCTTTTTGCTTACAGGAGCTAGTTGTCCTGCCAACCGGAGTCAACCGAGCTTAATTTTTGTCACAAAGTTAGCATGGAAGTACGAGTATTGTGGGATCTACGAAATTTGTGATTGTGGTATCTCCAGAATAGTCCTTCCTCATATGCGAGGCCAAAAATGTTCCTTTCTTGAAAACTCAGTCAGAAAAAATGAGACTGCCATTTACTTGTGCCATTTAGCACAAGCAAGTTTTGGATCCATATGTCAGCCATGGAAAGATCATCGTATTACGCGGCAGCTGTAAAAGCTTTGATAAATTAAAGTTAACTTTGTTGGATTTCAGAACACGCCGTATATTTCTTCTTCTTTGTTGTCTGATTCGACTATTACTGTTGGCCTGTAGGACTCCTCTTCTTGAAATTCGTGCTCCGCTACCTTCATTGACGGACCAGCTGTTCTTTCCGCGTCACCAAGGACTTCGTGTTTCTTTCCTATTGATCGGTGGCCCGTCAGTTTCTTGTCACCCACTGGAGCTGGATGATAGATTCATGCACGGTTTGTTGTGTTCTTCCGATAGCATCCCTATCGTCTGCGTACGGGCGATGGTCCCATCATTACCAGGCCATTAGCCAAAAAGGGGGAAAAAGGAGCAAGCTTGAAAAGCTCGGCTGATATGGCCAGGCCAATCCCTGAGGCGATAAAGGTCCAGGCTAGTCCCTGAGGTAGCAGAACTATCCGAACAAAAGAACTACCTCGAAACCAGACACAAACTGTGGAATCCATAGACGAATTTTTGTCAGTCCAAATTTGTATTTAACTTTGCTGTTATGACGCGGAAACCTGGCCGTTGCTAGAAGCGGATGAGGAGACCCTTAATCTATTCGACAGAAAAGTTTTGGGTGTGATTTTTGTCTTGTTTGCGTTGATGGCATGTGGAGGAGAAGATTTAACAGCGAATTTTATGGGCTGCACGGCGGCCAATAGTCTTCAAATACAACGCTTAATACGAGAATTGTCTTTTCGAAAATAGCTTTATTGTTTTTCAAAATATTCCCCATTAAGGGCTACACACTATTGCATGCGTTTGAACCAATTGTCGAAGCACTTTTGCCACTCTGATTGAGGTATCTCCAAAACATGCGTTCTGAACTGGAGAGGCATGTTGTTTGAGACCCAGGTCCACTCCGGACTGTGGCGCCAAGAAGAAGAACTTTTCCGTTGAATAATGTGCATCTTAAGAACGAAATGTCCCCGTTAGTCTTATGTCAAATTTACTCATATGGCTTAAACCATGAAAAGTCATTGTCTTTCAGTACTTTCTGTACTTTCTGTACCAAATTTTGAAGTATGTCATTTTTTAAGGAGTGGGTGTAAATGTCTCTTAGAGAGAGGCAAACTACTTGAACGCATCTAAACCAAATGTGTTAAGGATGTCATAAGGAAATGTCTAATTCACTTTTTCGTTACAGAAAACGAAAACAATAACAAAATTTGAAACAAATATACAGAGATAATGGGTCAATGCTCACTTATCTCTGTACGTACACCAATTAATTTGACAGAAAACCAACAACCTTCCAACAAACATTTTTTGTGTTAAAATGGGCAGGGTGGGGAAATATTTTACTCTCTTGAGAGCGCTCATTTGACGTAAAACCTACCTTTTCGGTATAAGCGAACGGACATTGCGTTGGCTTGAGCTGTTTTGTACTGTTTTGTGTTCTTTGTCTCGGGTACGGGAACACGCCTTTTATTTGTCCATACTGCAAGATTGTCAGCTTGTTGATGACCCTGTCATGTTTAGTATTGAATTTTTCGAACATTCCACGGACAGTTCTTTGAACATTTCACATTGTGTTACGCCCATGGGTCTACGGTTAACGTATAAGCTTCATTATTTTGCGTTCTAGTGTTGCGGCACTCTCCCTCATGATTTCATAACAACATAGCACGATATTTTTAACATTTTGACTAGTCACTATACTCAAATAAGTTCACCCATTTTTCTAAGCTTTAATTACAAATCTCTTCATTGGCTGTCGAGGCGTAGTGGGTAGAGTGCGGCACTCACACGCCGAAGGTCCAGGTTCGATTCCCGGCTGAACTCCTCGAATTTTTCACGGCACCACCCCTTTCCTGCTGACAGCTCTCAAAGAGGGATAATTGGACATAAAAAAGTTTCTCAAACTTCGACGTTCGGAGTCGGCAAAAAACTATAGGTCCATTCTAATTGTAAGAGAACAGTGGCGCGCACAACACGAGTAGTTGATGAGCAAGCTAGGCCCCCTGTGGATTGTCGCTCCATACATTTATTATTATTAATTACAAATCTGATAAAGTGAACGTGAGTAACGTTGTTTATTTACTTTACTCTACACAATGATGGAAAAATTTTTCACGTGTTAAATGATTTTTATAAGTATACGTATTGTGTTACAGAAACACTTTTGAGGTTAGTGGAGATTTTAATTATTTACAACAGGGTCCCAAAAGATGAACAATTGTATTATAAAATTTGAGTTTACACATGTGAATTATTTACTATAAAACGTAACTATCTTATCAGCCTCGGTGGTAGGTTGTTTTCCGTTGTTTTCATCAAGTTCCTGATAATTTGCTTAGGATGGGTTCCAGTTTCGCCTAGTTGCTTCTTAGAGAGTTGCATCATGTATTGTTGCATGCTACCGAACATCAGCAAGAAATCCGCGGCTTTTCTCTAGACAGAAAAGACTACAGACAACTTGTTGGCGTGAAATGAAACACGTCACCTTCGCTTTACACATAAGTCTCCTTGAGCGTAATGATAGCATCCTATGCAATGCCTGTTGAGAAGATAAAGACACTTCAGAGCACTTGCTTCTTTTTAAATGTCCCGTCTTTGCTTGTAGCAGGTGGCGGCTCTTTGGCGCTGACGTAATGGAAGCTGAAAACTTAAGCTCTTTATCACAGAAGCGTTTGCTGGCTTACCTTCAGAATACCAAAAAATTACATTAACTGAAAATTACTGCCTAGTAGTGCAATAAACCAGTTATTGAGGCTAATTTAAAAAAAAGCATGTATTGTTGCACGAGGATTATGCGTTATACTGCCTGTAACTTGTTCTCCTTCAATTAATGAATAGCGGTAAGAGCTGTTACACATACCGCGCCGTCTTCTTGAAACCACAGTTCCTACACATTATGGGTTTTTAATTGATGGGCGGAAAAGTCAGTATACATGGTTCCTTAGTGGTCACCAGCATCGTCCTTAGTTCTTTCCAACATCGTTTTAAGGAACTACGAAAAAACTACTCCACAAACCCATAAAGAATAAAAGTTAGTTTTTCTGCGTGTAATGATACATTGCAACAACAACATTGTAAATGCCGCAGCTTTGTCTATTGACGTATTCAATCAACTAAAAGCAAGCTTCAATTCGGATCAACAGCAATCTCGTTTTGGACCTAATTCGGGATCCTTATGTATGGATCAGTCTATTCATGTTAAAATGCAAAAAGTACTTTACCTGGCAGCTAACATAATGGCCGCCAATTGAAATAGTGTACAACTAAAAGTGTGCATACATCCAAAAACATCTTTTAGCTCAATGTCTCAAAATGTTTAACACCTTCACGGAAAAATGAAGTACTTTTTTAAAACAAATGGCATCCTGTTTATTTCAAGGTCCAGTTTGTCTTCTTTTTCTTCTTGTGGCGCTACAGTCCGGGATGGACCTGGGCCCCAATCAACATGCTTCTCCAGCCAGCATGATCTTTCGCCAGCTGTCTCCAGTTGCGCACATCAAGTTGGTTAAGGTCCTTCTCCACTTGTGTACGCCACTTTAGTCTAGGTCGTCCTCTGTTGCGTTGTCCCAATGGCACGGATTCCAAGACTTCTCGGGCCGGAGCAGTGGTGTCCATATGCTCTACATAGTATAGACATCTTAAGCGTTGTATCCGTAGACGCTTGACCAGTAGCATGTCACTGTACAGCCCATAGAGTTTTTCGTTAAATCTTCTTCTCCAGATTTCATCAAAGCAAACAGGAACCAAAAATCGCACGCATAACTTTTCTCCCGAAAAGACTCATCCGCCTTTTTTAACGTTCAAGATTCCGCGCCATAAAGTATGACGGGTATGATCAAGCTATTATATAAAGTAAGCTTAGTCCTTCGAGAGAGGGCTATATTACTTATTTGCCTTTTGAGCCCAAAAAAGCAGCGATTGGCAAGAGTGATTCTGCGTTTGATTTCGGTACTGATGTTGTTGTCCCCCTGTAGACGAAGTCCTTGACTATCTCGAAGTGTCTGCTGCCTAGTGTGACGCTTTGTCCTATGTTATGTGTCCTTCCTGGATAACAGCATGTACTTAGTTTTGCCCTCATTTACCTCCAGACCCATTTCAGCCGCTTCGGCTTAAATGCGAGCAAACGCCTCATTGACGTCTCGCTGTGTTCGTCCAATCACGTCAATGTCATCAGCGTGAGCTAGAAATTGAACTGACTTCTGAAAGATCGTGCCTCTGGTGTTCACTTGTGAGTTACACAGTTTGTCTATTAGAAATATAATGACATGTAGCAGATCACAGGACATATAGAATACCCGGGACAATACATGTGTAGCAGTCCCGGGACATATAGGGGTCGCCACTTACAAAAATTCATAGTCGACTGTGTAGTCGAAAAACAGAACAAGTTTTTTTGCAATGAGGCAAAGTGAAGAAAACCAGTTTTTATTAAATTTTGACTAAAAATCTCCTTGGTTGAGAATGTGTTCTTATCACAGAATATTACCTAGAAATATCATAGATATTAAAAAAAATATGGCAAATGCACAAAACTAAAAATACTTAACTGATTAGCACTTAACCGTTAAAATTATACACAAACTGCTTACGAATGTGGCTAGGTACTACACATCGTTCGATTTAATACACAAATGCAACTTAATTAAATGTCCCTTCACATCTAACATATCTTCTATACAATCCTCCTGCGTACAATTCCTTTTCTCAAAGGCATATTCTCTTAACTCTGATTTACACAATTTGCCCATTCGTTGACTGTGCTTTGACATAAGTTGACAAAGACATTTATCCTTTGTTGAATAAAAAAACGTGGACTTGTCATTGGGATAATAGCTTCCTTTCCGTCTCATCGCCATCATTCTGTTGGAAATCACTTTGCAAGCACCTTCCTCGTAGTAGAACAATTCCTTATTCATTTTTATAACCACCATCAGACCTTCCTCTGTGATAACTGCACACTTAGGATCCAGATTTTTTCTGAACTGGTAAGATATTCGCACATCTTCCATTGACACTGTCTCGCTCAATGTCCCAATAGTGTCTTCCCTAATCAACTCTCTCACAGCTTCATCTTTCAACTCTCGTACAACAGCTTTAATATGTTGGTTTTTCCAAAATCTGCATCCACTTTTCAGTTCGGCTCTTAGTGTGGCTCCAAATTCATCGTGAGACTCCGACACTCGTATATTCTGAACATTCACCACTTCCTTTATAAGATGCTGCGTCAAATCAATGTCACTCCGATAGCGTTCATTGTGATGGATCAAAACCAACTCAGTGATCTTGTATTGAGTTGGAATCATGTAGCGGATTCTTAGAGTTCGCACCAAACTTACAATAGCCTGCATACGGTGAAAACTTAATTCCAGACTCGGATTAATGGCTCTTTGGAACGGAGGAAAGAACAGATCCTCATGAATTGATTGCAGACGAGCGTACCAAATAATATAATCGCGGTATTTTTGGTTTATGTACTCTGTGATAAAAGGGGCGAACGAAGATAGCGCCAGGCAAATCCGGAAAATTATATTGAACAGTATTGAGGTGAAGACGTGTTCATAAACTAATTTCTCAAGCGGTATATACCAATCTTCAATTTGCTGCAGAAGTGTGATAATTTTTGGGACAATGTTTTTGAGACGATAGCTATCCATTTCATCGAAATAAAATTTGAGAAAGCTTTCAACAAGAGATAATATCCATCCATTTAATATATTAGTAAAAGAACATTGATCCCATCCTTTGACATATCCATAGTTTACCCATGCTTTGCTCTCCATTGTGGATGTGCATTTTTGCAAGATACGCCAAAGTGGATGAATAACTTTTTGTGTAATCTGTTTCAAACCCTCCTCCTGAATTTCGAAATCTTTTCCCTCAACTAAAGGAGAACTTAACAAGTACAATCTGAAGACGTCTGCTCCGTACTTCTCAATCAATCTCATATAATCGTTGTTGTTATGTCTCCGTTTTGACATCTTTGATCTATCTGGATTCAGGACGAGGCCTGTAGATACCACATTCCGAAAAGGCGGCGATTGTGAAAGTGCTGTTGATAAAACTAACGTTGTATAGAACCATCCCCGTTCTTGGTCTCTGCCCTCAACAACACAGTCTGCGGTACCTGAGCTCGACAGTTCATGTTTTAAGGCGAACGTAAAAGCGCCTGATTCAAACCAACAGTCAAACACTTCAGTGACTCGCCGAAGAGGTGGATTTCCTGGCGTTTTTGACGGAATTACCATCCAGTCCACATATTCTCTGTGTATGTCTGTTATTTCGGCTTTTCTTGTTAACTTTTTAAGCTCTTCGATACTCCCCACACAAACCATCTCATCGCCGGACGGAGAAGACCACACTGGGATGGGAGTTCCCCAGTATCGCGTTCGCCCAATTGTCCAGTCCTTGCTCTTCTCTTCCAGCCATTTCTTGAATTCCTGTCCATCACCTGAAGGCCACTCAATTTCTGCACAATTCTTCAGTAAATCTTTCAGCATTCTCTCCACTCGTATGTGCCACGAGGTGACCCGTTTGTGGATAAGTGGCGTATTAGACCGCCAACAAAATGGTTTCTTGTATTTCACGTCTTCCACTTTGAACAACAGACCACGTCGCTTAAGCGATTCCAGGACCTGTTCGTCCAAAGGAATTATTCCAGTCCCAATGTCATCTGCATTAAATTCGTCAGTCAGTACCTTAAAATCGTTCACTGGATTGTTGTCTGCAAAAAGCGGCTCGTACTTCAAATCTTTCAGTTCTATTCCCAGGAATTCATCTTCAATCACATACTCAATTTGTTGTGGAAATACCAACGGAAGGGAGTTCTTCGATAGAATGTACGCAACTTCATCGCCTCTTCTATCATGGATCTTGATCCTGACATAGATTGCTTTTGGGTTGATACACATCGCCACGTTTGAAACTAGAGATGAAGGATTCGTTGTCCATATTAACAACTTTTCACTGGAGTTGGCTATTGTTACCTCGATTGTGTAGCCTCTTTCTGTAACTTCCTTACAATTCAGCTCTGCTTCAAAATTCGAGAGGTGTGAGAAGCAACCGGTCGAGTATGGCACTACTTTCGTGGCATTATACACCAACTTCTTTTCAAACAGCTGCTTGAACACCCACCACACCTTCTCCATGTACTCCGTACTCATTGTGTGGTACTCAGTGTCGAAATCAACCCAGCTACCGGTCCGTTCGAGCACGCTCCTCCAGGCTTGTGTGTGGTTTTCCACAAAATTTCGACATTCCTCGTTGTACTTTGCCAAGCCCATTCGTTCAATGTCTGTTGGCGACTGTATGCCTAGCTTCTTTTCTACTTCGTGCTCCACTGGTATCCCATGACAGTCCCAACCGATCCTACTGTCCACCCGAAGATTCTTCTGGTGCCCATACCTTGTGAAGACATCCTTAATGATGCTGTTGAATATATGACCGGAATGGGGAGGACCTGTTGGGAAGACAGGCCCACTGTAGAATAACAGAGCGTTTTGGTTGGAACGGGCGCTTCGCACTTTCTCAAATATCTTCTCTTTGTTCCAGAAACAGAGAATGTTTTTCTCCTCTACGATGGGGTCGTAGACATCCGGTAGTGTAATCTCAGTTTTGTATTTCTTCATAACTTTTCAGCCTTACTTAACTACAACTGCACTCTGAAAGTATGACTAACCAGTGACATTGGTAAAGTGCATTATCAAATATATAACATAAACTCTGGGTGTAAAATTACATCTGATTACGATAATTGTAAACAGATTGTTTGTTATGACATTTGCAAGCAGTGGTGAAATTTTTCAGTGACATCTACTGGCGGAGAGGTTATAAGTCAGTAGGTTCACTAGTAGGATCACTGATTTCGACTCGGATAGCGATCGTTGTTAGAAACGTTTAAATTTTAGAAATTAAATCTGCTTCATATACGTATGATTAAACAAATCATAAAAAATTACTGTAACAAGACAGAATTTCCCGGTTTCCTAAGAAATTGCACGTTTTTATTATAAACAGCTGAACAGAGTACTTCCTTGTTTTGTTATGGTGATGGATGTTGCGTAGCGTTTACAAATGTTTATTTATTTATATTTTGTATAATTAGGCTCCCGGAAACATTGCTAACTAGGTTTGTCCTTGCAATGATCATTAGGTAAAACCAGGACTCTGTATCGTAAGGGTGGAGTGAATTTTTATTACGGCCAACAACACGATGGCATACGATGCTCCTTCTCACCAATATGTTTACTCATGGTTGAGAAACCTCTTTACAGTTCTCACCGCTAGGGCGGAGTTCACGGCACTGATACAAAAAGATTTTTGGACCATGGGACAAGCGCCGTTGTAATACATACAAATCATTCTTCATATCCAGTGTTTTTTTTTGTTTTAAACAAATATAAACAAAGTTAAGCTGCATTATTTTATACAGTATTGTGATATCAGCTTTATTGGTACCAGAAATTAGCTTACACAAATTTCTATGCAACACTAGAGGGCTGCAATAGTTTCATTCGAGAGTGAAATTCATTTCGGCAAATCAAAACAACAATCAGCTGGTTTTGCTATCGCGGTCAGGTGTAACTTATGAACAATTGCTATCAATGGTATGAATGGTTTGATAAATGAATGACCTGTGATTACTAGTTACATTTTTGAAGATTTATTCAAAGTGGCGTAAGAGGTTCGGTTATGAAAGATTATAAGGATAAAATTGCACTGCCCGATGTCTATGACCCCATAAGTGGAGAAAAACATTCTCTGTTTCTGGAACAAAGAGAAGATATTTGAGAAGAAGCGTCCGTTCCAACCAAAACGCTCTGTTATTCTACAGTGGGCCTGTCTTCCCAACAGGTCCTCCCCATTCCGGTCATATATTCAACAGCATCATTAAGGATGTCTTCACAAGGTATGGGCACCAGAAGAATCTTCGGGTGGACAGTAGGATCCGTTGGGACTGTCATGGAATACCAGTGGAGCACGAAGTAGAGAAGAAGCTAGGCATACAGTCGCCAACCGATATTCAACGAATGGGATTGGCATAGTACAACGAAGAATGTCGAAATGCTGTGGAAAACCACACACATGCCTGGAGGAGTATGCTCGAATGGACCGGTAGCTGGGTTGAATTCGACACTGAGTACCACACAATGAGTACGGAGTACATGGAGAAGGTGTGGTGGGTGTTCAAGCAGCTGTTTGAAAAGAAGTTGGTATATAATGCCACGAAAGTAGTGCCATACTCGACCGGTTGCTTCTCACACCTCTCGAACTTTGAAGCAGACCTAAATTGTAAAGAAGTCACAGAAAAAGGCTACACAATCGAGGTAACAATAGCCAACGCCAGTGAAAAGTTGTTAATATGGACAACGAATCCTTCATCTCTAGTTTCAAACGTGGCGATGTGTATCAACCCAAAAGCGATCTATGTCAGGATCAAGATCCATGAAGTTGCGTACATTCTGTCGAAGAACTCCCTTCCGTTGGTATTTCCACAACAAACTGAGTATGTGATTGAAGATGAATTCCTAGGAATAAAACTGAAAGATTTGACGTACGAGCCGCTTTTTACAGACAACAAAGGTTTTAAGGTATTGACTGAGGAATTCATTGCTGATGACATTGGGACCGGAATAATTGCTTTGGACGAACAGGTCCTGGAATCGCTTAAGCGACGTGGTCTGTTGTTCAAAGTGGAAGACGTGAAATATAAGAAACCATTTTGTTGGCGGTTTAGTACGCCACTTATCCACAAACGGGTTAACTCGTGGCACATACGAGTGGAGGGAATGCTGGAAAATTTACTGAAGAACTGTGCAGAAATTGAGTGGCCTTCAGGTGATGGACAGGAATTCAAGAAATGGCTGGAAAAGAAAAGCAATAACTGGACAATTGGGCGAACGAGATACTGGGGAACTCCTATCCCAGTGTGGTCTTCTCCGTTCGGCGATGAGATGGTCTGTGTAGGGAGCATCGAAGAGCTTAAAAGTTTAACAGGAAAAGTAGAAATAACAGACATACACAGAGAATATGTGAGCTGAATGGTAATTCCGTCAAAAACGCCAAGAAATCCACCTCGTCGGCGAGTCTCTGAAGTGTTTGACTGTTTGAATCAGGCGCTCTTCTTCTTCTTCGGATGGCGCTACAGTCCGGGGTGGACCTGGGCCTCAACCAACATGCCTCTCCAGCTAGCACGATCTCTTGCCAGCTGTCTCCAATTGCGCACTCCAAGATGGTTGAGGTCCTTTTCCACTTGTGTGCGCCATCTCAGTCTAGGACGTCCTCTGTTGCGTTGTCCCTGTGGTTCGGATTCGAAAACTCTTCGGGCCGGAGCATTGCTGTCCATGCGCTCTACATGGCCTAGCCACCTTAAGCGTTGTATCCGTAGACGCTTGACTAGGCTCATGCCGCCGTACAGCCCATACAGTTCGTGGTTGAATCTTCTCCTCCAGATGCCATCAACGCAAACAGGACCAAAAATCGCACGCAGAACTTTTCTCTCGAAGAGACCAATGGCTTCCTCATCCGCTTTTAGTAGCGTCCAGGTTTCTGCGCCGTAGAGCAGGACTGGGATGATCAAGGTGTTGTACAAAGTCACTTTGGTCGTTCGGGAGAGGCCTTTATTACTCAATTGCCTCTTGAGCCCAAAGAAACAGCGATTGGCAAGAGTGATTCTGCGCTTGATTTCGGTACTGATGTTGTTGTCCCTATTCACCGCGGAGCCGAGATAGACGAAGTCCTTCACTACCTCGAAGTGTCTGCTGCCCATAGTGACGCTCTGTCCGAGACGTCGATGTTCTGCGTCTTTCTTCGATGACAGCATATACTTCGTTTTGCCCTCGTTTACCACCAGTCCCACTTTAGCCGCTTCCGTTTCAATGCTAGCAAACGCCTCATTGACGGCTCGCTGAGTTCGGCCGATCACGTCAATGTCATCCGCATAAGCTAGCAATTGAACGGACTTGTGGAAGATCGTGCCTCTGGTGTTGACGTGTGAGTTCCGCACGATCCCCTCAAGGATGATGTTAAAGAAGTCGCATGACAGCGCGTCGCCTTGTCTAAATCCTTTTTTGACATCGAAGGTATCGGTGAGTTCGCTACCGACCTTGACGGAGCAGCGAGAGTTCTCCATCGTCATCCTACACAATCTGACGAGTTTGGTAGGGATGCCAAAACTAGACATGGCACTGTATAGCTCGTCTCTATGCACGCTGTCATACGCGGCCTTGAAATCGACAAATAGATGGTGGGTGTCGATTTGTACTTCTTGGGACTTCTCCAGGATCTGCCGCAGTGTGAAGATCTGGTCGATTGTGGACTTCCCTGGCCTGAAACCACACTGATAAGGACCTATCAGGTTGTTGACGAACGGTTTCAGGCGCTCACACAGTACGGCAGAGAAAATCTTATATGCAATGTTAAGAAGACTGATCCCTCGGTAGTTGGCGCAGTCGAAGGGGTCTCCTTTCTTGTGGACCGGACAAACGATGCTGAGATTCCACTCGTCGGGCATGCTTTCCTCCGACCATATCTCACAGATGAGCTGGTGCATGCACCCAACCAGCTCATCCCCAGCCGCTTTGAACAGCTCTGCGGATAGTCCGTCCGCGCCAGCAGCTTTGTTCGATTTCAGTCTCGATATTGCTATCTTGACCTCGTCGAAGTCGGGGGGACGGAATTCTTGTCCATCGTCGTCCAAATTGAGTGGGACATTCTGCCTAACAGCGGAATTTGCGACGTCATCGCCGTTTAGGAGTCTGCAGAAATGATTCTTCCAGATTCTCAGCACCGACTGCGACTCTACCACTAGTTGTCCATTTTGATCCCGGCAGGCTTCTGTCCGAGCCTTATAACCACCGGATAACTGTTTTATCTTGTGGTAAAAATTTCGGACATCATTCCTGCCATAGCACCTCTCCATTTCCTCGACCGCACGCTTCTCGTGCTCTTTCTTTTTTCTTCTGAGAAGCCGGTTCTCTTCCCTTCTTCTCTGTTTGTAGAGCTCACAAACAGCTCTCGTCGTTCGATGCAGCGTTGCCTTGTACGCTTCTTGTTTGGCTGCATGCGCCTGCCTACACTCGTCGTCAAACCATGGGTTCCTCTTAGGTGGTGGCATAAAACCCAGCACATCAGTGGCGGCCTCTTTGATGGCTTCTTGACAACGTTTCCACTTGTCTTCTATTGTTTGTGCAGGCAGCGCCGAACTTTGAGATAGTTTCAGGGAGAATCGATCGGCAAAGGCTCTAGCCGTCGGTTGCGATTGTAGCTTTCCGACATCAAACCGTCTTGGCTTGTCTCGACTCCGTTGCTCTCTCGATATCCGTGTTCTTACCTTGGCTACAACAAGGTGATGATCCGAGTCGATGTTTGCACCTCGGAAGGTTCGGACATCGAGGATATTGGAGGAGTGTCTGACGTCGATCGCAACGTGATCAATCTGGTTGACGGTTGATTGATCAGGTGATCGCCAGGTACCTTTATGAATGTTGAGGTGTGGGAACCGCGTGCTGACCACAGAGAGATTTCGCCCCGAGGCGAAGTCAACTAGCCTGAGTCCGTTTCCGGAGGTGTTGGCGTGCAGGCTGTGTCTTCCGATGACTTTAGCAAAGACTTCTTCTCTTCCCAGCTGAGCGTTGAAATCTCCTAGAACTATCTTGGTGTCGTAGCTGGGGCATCGATCATATGTCCTTTCTAGGAGATGATAGAAGTCCTCTTTACTGCTGTCATCTTTTTCCTCTGTCGGGGCGTGGGCGCATATGAGGCTTATATTCCCGAATTTAGCCTTGATGCGGATTGTTATGAGGCGTTCGCTTATGTATTGGAAGCTTAAGACTTTTTGCCTAAGTCTGCCTCGAACAACAAAACCGCATCCAAATAAGCGTTTCCCTCTCTCCCTGTAGCAGTCGCCGTGGTATATGTCGCAGTTTCTCACTCTTCTCTTGCCCGGCCCATCCCACCGCATTTCCTGAATTGCGGTAATGTCTGCTTTATAGCAGTCCAGGGCCTCCGCAAGTTCATCGGCTGCACGTGGTCTGTTTAGGGACCTCACATTCCACGTGCATATCCGTAGATCATTATCCTTTTTTCGTTTGCGTGGGTCGTCAACAGTGAATCCATCCATATCCGAGGCATTCGGTTGATTCGTAACTGTTTATTTTTTAATGTGGCCGGGCAGTTACCCCGACGCACACCCCCAACCTGGAGGACCAGGCCCTTTTTTATACCTCTTGGGCGGAGGTCGCACTTATAGGTTTGGCAGGTTGAGTTCGGGTGAACAACAACCAGTACCCGATGGCTACCAACGTGGAGGTAGAATAAGCACAATTGGTGTGTGGAAGACAGTTACAGCAGCTGGGCATCGCCAGGTTGATACCAATCAGTGCCTACCCTGTTCCCACATCACCCAGCCATCAGGCGCTCTTCCTTTCGGTTAAAAACATGAACCGTCTTGCTCATGTACTGCAGACTTTGTTGTTGAGGGCAGAGACCAGACACGGGGATGGTTCTATACAACGTTAGTTTTATAAACAGAACTTTCACAATCGCCGCCTTTTCGGAATGTGGATCAAAGATGTCAAAACGGAGACATAGCAACAACGACTATATGAGATTGATTGAGAAGTACGGAGCAGACGTCTTCAGATTGTACTTGTTAAGTTCTTATTTGGTTGAGGGAAAAGATTTCGAAATTGGGGGGAGGGTGTTGCTCGTAATACGGAAATAGTTATTCAGCCACTTTGGAGAGCTTTTAAACACAACACAAACTCAAATGACTACTTTATTTGGAACAGTTACGGGTAGGTTACGCTTTTAGTACCCGCCGCTCAATACTGCATTCGCATGGATACTGTCTTGTACAGAAAATCTTCTCCGATTTTACTGTGTGGAAATGAGTAGCTTCGTTCACAAAATGTATAATAATTCCTGCGATTTTGAAACTCCTTTAGAATATCGAAAAATGGTACATTGCTTGGATAAACCAGATCCAGCAAAAAATAATATTATCATATTGTTTAGCGTAATGGATAGGCTATGCTTAGCCCTTTCGCTCCTTTAATTACAGAGTACTTTTACCAGAAACTGCACCTTCGCGCACCCGAGTACTATCCTCATCAGTCGACCCATAAGCAAATGTTGTTGGATTATAGTCGGAAGACATTAGGATGCAAGTCGAAAGAGAGTCGGATGACAAGCGGATGAATTATTTCGTGTTGACGTCATTTAAAAATAAACTCCGAAGTAAAAGCAGGAAATGGCTACTTTTTGGTACACCCGACGTTATGGTCATATACCAACATTTAGAGCTTAAAAGTATTTGGATGTCTCCCTCCTCCCTACGTAACGACTATCCCATTTTTTCCCCATCTGAAATGATGTTTTTGAAAAAACACATTTATGTTAAAGGAGTCGTAAGAATGTGGGCAACGTGGTGAATGATCCACAAAATCATTTGGTATTCGATGTGCTTGGTATTTATTATTATGTTGAATGTGGACTTTGCTTAGAAGATATAGTTTTGTGAAGGTTGTCTTTCAATACATTGTGATAAGAAAAATTTGTACTTAAGTGGTCTCCAATATGTAGCCGCAAACCATAACCCCCAACTACAGAAGCGAACACACATTTGTGACCGTCTCTGTAGATCGTGTGCCCTGCTGTTTAAAGTCATTTACAAAAAAGCAGCCGGAGTTTATTTAAGACAAATTCAAACACTTCCAATATATTAAAAAAATATTTTCATGTTAAATCTTACAAATGAAAAATAAAAAAATTCTAGAAAGAAGAATGACTACATTTTTCATTACTTTTTAACGAAACGACTAGACTATATCCTGTACAGATTGCATATATTATCCTGATTCGGACACAGCCTTGTTGAATTACATATATGAAATTTATATGCATAAATGACGTGTCTTGTACTGAGTTTATAAAATGCAAGCTTATTATAGAAACAAGTTTGGTAAAATCTATTCGACTTTAGATTCTAAACACAAATGCAACTTAATTGAATGTCCCTTAACGTTCAACACCTCTTCTATACAATCGTCCTGCGAACAAATCCCTTTCTCAAAGTCATATTCTCTAAACTCCGATTTACATAATTCGCCCAATCGTTGACTGTGCTTTGACATAAGGTGACAAAGACATTTATCCTTTGTTGAGTAGAAAAATGAAGACTTGCCATTGGGATAATAGTTTCCTTTCCTTCTCATGGTCATCATTCTGTTGCAAATCACTTTGCAAGCCCCTTCCTCATAGTATGACAACTCCTTGTGCATTATTAAAACCACCATCAGACAATCCTCTGTGATTATCGCACAGTTGGATTTTTGTTTTGTTCTGAAGTCGTAAGACACTCGAATATCCCTTATTGATACCGTCTTGCCGATTAGGGGTATACATTCATTTCGAATCAACTTTTTCACATCCACATCACTTAGTTCTCGTACAGCATCTACAATCTTACTATCTTTGTTCAGTATGGAATTCTTCTTTATTTCAGCTCTGAGGGAAGCTCCAAATTCATCATGAGAATCTGAGACTCGCAATTCGTGAACATTGATCATTCCGGTTATTAAATCACGGGTTAAATGAATGTCATCGCGATAGTCTTTGTTGTGATGAATCAAAACTAACTCATTTATTTTATATTGATCAGGAATGATGTGGCGAACCCTTAGTGTTCGTACAAGACTTACAATACCTTGCATTCTTGAAACACTGAGCTCCAATTTTGGATTAATTACATTTTGAATTGGGGGAATTAACAGTGCCTCATGGATCGATTGCATGCGACGGTGCCAAATAATATAATCACGATATTGCTGATATATGTACTCTGTGATAAAGTGGGCAAGGGGAGCAAGTGTTAAACAAATTCTATATATTATATTGAACAATATTATTGTAAAGCTGTGCGCATGTACCAACTTTTGAAGAGGGATGTACCAGTTCTCGACTTGTTGCAAGAGAGTGACTGTTCTTGGCACAATATTCTTAAGACAAAAACACTTCATTTCATCAGAACATAATTTTGCAAAATTTTCTGTACAAGATAGAATCCATCCGTTTACGACACTATTCTGGATATAAGGTTCCCAATAAGTCATAAACCCGTAATTAACCCAGTTTTTACTCCCCATTGTGCTTGTGCATATATGTAGAATTCTCCACAACGGTTGAATGACAGTTTCTTTAATATGGGACACACCCTGCTCCTGTATCTCAAAATCTTTTCCCTCAACCAGAGGAGAACTTAACACGTACAATCTGAAAGCATCTGCACCGTGCTTCTCAATCAGTCTCATGTAGTCGTTGTTGTTATGTCTCCGTTTTGACATTTTTGATCCATCTGGATTCAGGACAAATCCAGTAGAAACAACATTCCAAAATGGCAAACGTTGTGAAAGTGCGGTGGATAAAACTAACGTTGTATAGAACCATCCTCGTGTCTGGTCTCTACCTTCAATAACAAATTCCGCTGTAAACTCTTCCGACAGTTGATCATTAAGAAAAAAAGGCACTGCCCCCGATTCAAACCAACAGTCAAACACTTCAGACACTCGCCGAAGAGGTGGATTTCCTGTCGTTTTAGACGGAATTACCATCCAGTCCACATATTCTCTGTGTATGTCTGTTATTTCGGCTTTTCCTGTTAACTTTTTAAGCTCTTCGATACTCCCCACACAGACTATCTCATCGCCGGACGGAGAAGACCACACTGGGATGGGAGTTCCCCAGTATCGCGTTCGCCCAATTGTCCAGTCCTTACTCTTCTCTTCCAGCCATTTCTTGAACTCCTGTCCATCACCTGAAGGCCATTCAATTTCTGCACAATTCTTCAGTAAATCTTCCAGCATTCTCTCCACTCGTATGTGCCACGAGGTGACCCGTTTGTGGATAAGTGGCGTATTAGACCGCCAACAAAATGGTTTCTTGTATTTCACGTCTTCCACTTTGAACAACAGACCACGTCGCTTAAGCGATTCCAGGACCTGTTCGTCCAAAGGAATTATTCCAGTCCCAATGTCATCTGCAATAAATTCGTCAGTCAGTACCTTAAAATCATTCACTGGATTGTTGTCTGCAAAAAGCGGCTCGTACTTCAAATCTTTCAGTTCTATTCCTAGGAATTCATCTTCAATCACATACTCAGTTTGTTGTGGAAATACCAACGGAAGGGAGTTCTTCGACAGAATGTACGCAACTTCATTGCCTCTCCTGTCATGGATCGTGATCCTGACATAGATCGCTTTTGGGTTGATACACATCGCCACGTTTGAAACTAGAGATGAAGGATTCGTTGTCCATATTAACAACTTTTCACTGGCGTTGGCTATTGTTACCTCGATTGTGTAGCCTCTTTCTGTGACTTCTTTATAATTTAGCTCTGCTTCAAAATTCGAGAGGTGTGTGAAGCAACCGGTCGAGTATGGCACTACTTTCGTGGCATTGTACACCAACTTCTTTTCAAACAGCTGCTTGAACACCAACCACACCTTCTCCATGTACTCCGAACTCATTGTATGGTACTCAGTGTCGAAGTCAACCCAACTGCCGCTTCGCTCGAGCACACTTCTCCATGCATCCGTGTGCTTTTCTACAAAATTCCGACACTCATTGTTGAACTTTGCTATTCCTATTCGATTAACATCCTCCGAGGAATGTATGTCCAGCTTCTTTTCCACTTCGTACTCCACTGTCATTCCATGACAGCCCCATCCGATTCTATCATTCATCCGAAGATCCCTTTGGTGACCATACCTGGCGAAGACATCCTTTATGATGCTGTTGAATATATGACCGGAATGGGGAAAACCAGTGGGAAACACAGGTCCTCTGTAGAAACATACTGGATCTTTATCAGAGCGGGCCTTTCGCACTTTCTGATATATTTTCTCCTTGCTCCAAAAGCGGCTTATTTTTTCCTCTTCTTCTTTGCTGCTGTACGTGTCAGGTAGTACAATTTCCGTCTTGTACCTAGTCATAATCTTCTTGAGGATCCTAAACTACACTTTTGATAAATAAATAAATACTGATAGTCTATCAATCGATTCATCATATTTATACAATAGTAAAACGTTCACGCAAATTACACCTGGTTGCATTGTTTTGACATTTGATTACA
The DNA here is from genome assembly GCA_955652365.1 of Eristalinus aeneus. Taxonomy (NCBI): domain Eukaryota; kingdom Metazoa; phylum Arthropoda; class Insecta; order Diptera; family Syrphidae; genus Eristalinus; species Eristalinus aeneus. Next base: position 26,712,826 of record OY019130.1, on the reverse strand, counting down.
GTTTATTATGAAATCGAATGAGGACACCTAGCGGTTAGGAGACCATTTATTAGTAGGTCGCATTTACCAGAAATTTTCTTACGTTGCTTTTGTTTTATGAGCTACTAGTGTGCTGTTTTAAAATTTTAATATACTGAAGCATTCTCCGCGGGTCGCGTCTGTTTTAAGAGACTATTCAGAAGTTAATGTGAGGTTTATGGATAAAATGAACTCGGTAAAAATTTTACAAAGCTTTCAACAGAACCTGGTTTTCTAAAGCCGGAGAAGTTATCATTCTTCGAATGTCATGATCTCTATTATATAATTTTAAAGAGTTCCATTCTACAATTAGATTGGCATTCACAAAATCAATGAATCTTCATGAATCAAATTGCGTTGACATAATGAATGTTTTTTTTTTTTTTTTTCAAAAACCAGCAGAAACCAATATTAGGTCTTTTCCAATTGATATGTGTATAGAAATTCATATTTGAGTAGTTTGGGTAAAAATCTCTCTTGCAGAGAGTAACTCTACCGATCATTCAGAAACCAATAAGGAAGGAGATGGTCGACTGAACAGCTGACCAAACAGCTGATTTCCCCTTTGTCCATCGACCGTTTGACTGTTATTTACGTATTTTAGTAAACATAACCTATTGGTCTCTGCGATCATTGTGAAACGACTTTTCGTAGAAATTCGTAAACAGCTATCAGACATACTGTGAGCGTCAAAAGTGAGTAAACAACATATCTGTTTACTGTATAAAGATGAAAATTGAGTCAAAACAACAATAAAACCCAAATTCCATTGATACAAAAAAAAGGAAGGTAAAAAACAAAAACAAATACATTTTTTTAATGAAAATTATAACTACTTCATATATTACGAGTCAAAATTGAGTAAACAGTATACATTTCTATCAACAAATGCTTAAAAAATTAAATTTAGTACTTTGTTGGTCCTCCTTTAGACTTTATTACTTTTTTGAGCCTACGTGGCATAGACATTACCAGTTTATTGGTAACACCGGATGAAATTTTTGGCCATTCTTCTGTAGCTGTTTTCAGGTCTTCCTTGTTGTTAATAGTACTCTCTCTAGAATTCTTCTATCCAAATGCTCCCAAAAGTGCTCTATTGGGTTAAGGTCCGGTGATTGCGGGGGATGATCAAGCTGTTTTGGGGTCCTATAAAGCAACCATTCCTTAACAAGACGTGAGGTATACTTAGGATCATTGTCTTGCTGAATGATCCAATTCCTAGCTAAACCTAATTTGTCTACGCTCGGTTGCAAGTTGGTGCTGAAAATATTTAGATAATCTTCTTTCCTCATTGTACTATCAATGAAGACAAGATTACCGACCCCAGATGCTGCTACACACCCTCAAATCATCACTGAACCTCCCCCATGTTTCACGACCGGCCTAATATTTTTTCAGTAAATTCTTAATTTTTTGCTCTCCAAATTTTTTTTTATTCATATGGCTCTTAAAAATATCGAATAAAGCTAATAATAAATGAATAAAGCTGTTTTTGTGTATCAATGGAATTTGAGTTTTGTTGTTGTGCTGACTCAATTTTCATCTTTGTACAGTAATCAGATATTTGTTTACTCTCTTTTGACGCTCACAGTATAAAATGTCAAAGGTTTTTTTTTATTTTCGATTTGACGGCCATCTGCTGCCCACAGTTTTTTCTTCGGCAGAAATATGAATGTAGGGCAAATATTTTGCTCTCTCGTGAGCTATATTTTCTACGAAAAAGTCAGCTAATAGAACGCTTTTTCGTAGTTTCTCGGGTAAATTCGTAGACATTCAGAGCAATTGGAATGGACCTAATATTACACATTACACAAAACAGGCTGTCAGCAGAAACCATTAAGGAATGGTCTTTGGCTGTCATTTCGAAACTGTTCTTCAGAAAACAAATAAAAGTAACAATTATAAAATAAGGTACTCCATAAAGAATAATCAACCCCATTTTGCTCACTAGTCAGACTATCAGTTCACATATTTCGTGTCGGTCATACAGTTCAGATTTGCTTTCGAACATTAACTTCGAAAAAATGATGGTCAATTCACATTTCGAAGAAAAGAATCAATTATCCGCCATATTCTTTTCATTGCATTTGGAAAAGGCTTTGGTTAATACTTTAAGTAAGAATATAGTAAGTTTTACTAAAAAGATTGCTTAAAATTGTGCATAATAAATTAAAGAGTACGTGTCCTGTGCGTTTTTGTTAAGCTTAAATCAATTTCCCTCCTCTCCATCAACTCATTCGGTAACTGAAAAAAAGAATAATTTTATCGACCGGCTGTCAAGACACTTCTCGTATATTACATTGCTGAAAAAGTGACGCTGGTGTTATACGTTTTGTCTTCAGAAATTAAATTGCAAGAAATAAAGTTTTGTAAAAAAGACAGAATATAAGAAAAGAGACATAAATAATGGATGCACATCCTCCATCTGGGGCAATGGGACCACCACCACCTGGTCGTGGTGGTTTTCGAGGACGTGGAGGTCCACCAATTCGGGGAGGTTTTGACCGTGGTCGAGGACGTGGTATCGGAAGAGGACATTATATGGGAATGCGTGGCGGAGTCATGGGTGGTCCACCACCGATGATGCCTGGCAGTAGGGGTGGAATGCGACCACCAAGAGGTATGGGCTACCAACGAGGGGGCTACATCCCTCGCGGAGGACCACCCATGCGCGGAGGGCGCCCTCCAATGTATGGACAACGTAAGTAAATACTGATATACAAATGTGTACGCATGGACAAATTTGCTAGCAAAAACATATCTTCATTTATTTCTTCTCATAAAAAATATTATATATTTCTAATCAATCTATAATTGCGGGAACAATTGTAGAACATGCGTAAAATTGAAGTTTATTCCCCTTGGAATTCGAGTATATATTCATCGGGAAAACATGCCACTTGATTCTTAGAATCTTTCCATGTGGTTATATTTACGCCTAAATTATGCTGTATTCCTTGCAGTGAAATACTGAATGAGGTTGTAAATGTCAAATTTGCAGCTGTAGAAGAACATCTCCACATGAATGTAAAATGCAAACTTTTTTAAATTTATGAGTACTAGTGGTATGGAAAGTAATGTGACCTAATCCTCTTAATCTTAACAAACCAATGAATCCATGCTTTCAGCGAATATTTGTTTACTCATTAAATTTAAAGTAATGAAGTGTGTCAAGACACTTGATTCTTATGACAGTAGTTCTCGGGAAATACAAACTAAATGTGTGGGTTATGCAGACAAGCAGTAAAACTGAATAAAGGGAAATGCCAAGTAGAAATTCTGAGTTTCCGTATGGAGCGATGAAGGAAAACCTGGCCCAGAGTTAGGGTTTTAACAACTCATTCATATCATATGAAATCAATTATTAAACATTGAGTATTTGCTGGATTTTGTGTTGGAATTATTAATCCTACTGGAGAACTGGTGTAAAGAAGATAATCAACAATATGGGTGAAATTATTTGAAGAATTTCGAATACCATACTGCTTTTTATGAAATGTAGACATTCGGAGTTAATGTTAAAAACAAAAAAATCAACTCTGTAATGTGGGACATTTTTTAAGCACGCAAAAAATAAACCTGATTTTTTTTTTTTTTGCAAAGTTTTAGGTAACCGTAGCTCTTAAATTTTTAAGATCCTTATTTTGCACTTACATACATCATAAATTTTTTAAGCACGCAAAAAATAAACCTGATTTTTTTTTTTTTTGCAAAGTTTTAGGTAACCGTAGCTCTTAAATTTTTAAGATCCTTATTTTGCACTTACATACATCATAAATTTTGTGAATCGATTTTTCTGAAGAGTTCAATTTTTCCAATAAAGAAATTGCAAAGTCACTAATAGGAGAATAAATATAGTACATTTTTAAAGACTTGCAAGTGATGACATTGATTTGAGAAAAATTATAAAAATGTTCAATATTGAATCACCCCCTTATATAATCAGGAGCAATGAACTTGCTTTCACGGTCGCTTAGTGCCTAGAGTGCGATGCTCACACGCAGAAGATCTAGGTTCAATTCCCAGCTGAACACCTCGAATTTTTCACGACAAAAAACTGTAGGGTCTTTCTACTCGTAAAAGAACAGTAGTGCGCACAGCCCGAGTAACTGATGAGCAATCTAGGCCTTGGTGCCTCTGTGGACGGTTGCGCAATGCAATTATTATTAATGAACTTGCTTGGAAAGAACCTTAACAATGTACTTCCCAAAATATAAGTCAACGTTGTTGCATTTGTTTGTTACGTTAATTAAAGAGCGCACAGATGAGAATTAGGAGCGAATGTAAAGTTGTTATCGTTAAAATTGTTTAAAAAAGCTCAATCTTCCTATACAACAGCGTTCAGATGGAATTTATTTCTGCTGTATAAAACAAATAAAAAAGGAAGTCAATTAGTTTCACGATATATTTTACTAAAAATGTCTAAATATGACATAATATTTTTAAAACATGTGTTTTTCTGTTTTTACGATTTCGACTGTAATTTTTGACAAAAAGTAAACACAACCTTTTCCAAAACAACTCCCTAGCGGCATTTTCTTAAAACTATTTCAATATATTTAAGAAAGCAATTTTACAGATTCGGTGCTTTCAATTGCGTATTTCAACTTCCTTTAACTTTGCCTATACATATCCTTATCACCCTAAATATTGAGTTTTCTTTTTTCATTTCATTCATTTAGCTAATGTTTGCTATTAGATACATATTGATTTTTTACTTCACAATTCTCTTAATTACTAGTTTTTGTACATTTCAATTAAATCTTATTTTTACATAGTCTGTTATCTTTCTTTTAAAATCTTTTAGACGGGTTTCTTGTTTCATATCGTTTCGTAATTCATTTAATAATTTAAACCCTCTATAAAATATAGTATTTTGTGCTCGATTTGTTCTTAACAGTAGAAAACGGAAATCATTTTTGTTTCTAACATTATAATCATGTATGTGATTAACATATATTATTTTGTTAGACAGGTACTCGGGTAATAAATTATTTTTCATTTTAAATACGAAAACAAGTACATTCAATTTTGTTTTTTGGTTCACACTAAGCCATTTAAGAGCATTTAACACACAATTAATCGGTGTTAACCAGTGGCACTGTAGAATGCTACGCATAGCTCTGTTCTGGAACTTTTGTATTCTATCCTGCATTTACTATTTGACATATGGATAATCGTCAAACAATACTCAAAATGAGGCTTTATTATACTATTATATACATTTATTGCACAGAGAGTTGGTAATCGTTTTCTTATTCTTCTAAAGAAACTATTTTTTTGCTTATTTTTTTTAATATATAGTCGATATGATTGTTAAAACACATCATTCCATCAATAACAACACCTAGGTACTTAATCTCTTTAACATTTTCACCTATCTCATTATCTATTACGACATTTGAATCTGTGTATCCATTTATGTACATACATTTAGTTTTACTAACATTTAGACTTAATTTGTTCATCTTTAACCATTCACTTAGGGTGCGTAAATCCTGATTATTTTATTTACACACTCATTTATATCTCTACATGCAACAAAGAGTAGCCCATCATCAGCAAATAGCTGTAATGTCGGTAACTTTACCACATTTGGCATGTCATTAACATAGAATATTACAGTAACATTGTAACACAAATCAAATATATCTTCATCTTAAGTTGTGCAATCAAAGTCAATTATATCAAACACTGTATTTAAATAAACTAAGGCATAGCAACAATTAGTGTTAGAAAGAATTGTTTTTTTTTTAATAATAATTAAGTCCAACAACCTGTGTGGAATTTAAACGGCTTATCATGCCTTGATATAAACTTACGCCGATAGATTTTAGTATTGAATTGACATTATTTTGGGAAATTCTATTTAATCGTGAACGGCCCTTTAAGGTTAAACACTAAACTAAGTCTCAATACAGTACAAAATATTTTATGGAACATAAGTAATGCTTTGTATAAGCGGAACAGTCACAAGCTTTTTATTAAATTAAACTAAGTTTTGTTTGTTTATGTCATTTAGCTTTAGTTTTGGATATGGTTATTAATGAGGACTAATTTGTTGCCAAGGGAGGATTATTATCTTTCTGTCACAAAATGGTAAAGTCACCGTTTCCAGAATTCATTCCAGAAATCATTTTCCTGTTTGTATATAATATACCCCACCGAATTTGTATTCTATTTCAGAATTCATTGTTCCGTTGAGTATTATTTTTGTCGTAATTAAACGTTTCCATGATTATTTTGTCGGTTATGTACAGTGACTCACTGGGAAAATTACCCATAGTTGAAATATATTCGAAATTGTTAAAAAGAACAACAACAAATATATTTTGTTAGTATTTGACTTATTTATTATTGTAATAAAGTGAAAAATAATACTTCCTTTTTTTTCAATAATTTATCTTTATTGAAAAAAAGGAAGTATTATTTTTCACTTTATTACAATAATAATAATAATTGTTGGCGCGACAGTTCACATGGAGACCAGAGCCTAGCTTGCTTATCAACTTGTGTTGTGCGCGCTACTGTTCTCTCACGAGTTGAAGGGACCTACAGTTTTTTGGCGACTCCGAGCGGTTATTACTCTTTGAGTGTTGTCAGCAGCTCGAAAGAGGTGGTGCCGTGAAAAATTCGAGGTGTTCAGCCGGGAATCTAGGTTCCCTTCGGCGTGAGTGCGTCGCACTCTACCCACTACGTCACGACCGCTTTTATTTACATTTACTTTGAAATAAAAAAGAAACAAGCATTATTAAATTTCAATTCTCAAGTATTAATTCCACAAAATGAAATAAATATTTTTCTTGAAAAAGTATGGTTTTGGGATTTCAATCCCATAATAGGAGGAAATGCAGAGATTTACATTTCTATCACTGATATCATTTTCTTGTATATTCTTTTATAAATGAACACTTTCAGCGCCAAAACAACACACCGGAGCAGAGAATAATAAAACAGTTACACCGATAGCCACCACACCTACACCAACAAGCCCTCCATCCGAAGCTGCTACATCTCAGGCGTCCACAACGCAAACTACCACAGCACCAGTGCCTGCAAACGGAATGCCACCATCTAGAGGAATGCCACGCGGGCGTGGGGGACCACCTGGCATGAGGGGAGGACGCGGAAGCTACATGCCACATTCAAACGGCTCATCATTCGGAGATCCAAATGGGATGATAAGACGAGGCGGACCACCACGCGGCCGAGGCAGTTACAATCAGGGTATGCCCCGCCCACCTATGTCACATAATGCTAACACTCAAGTTGCTCCAGTTCCAATATTAAAGCGCGGCGCTCCTGGCGGTCCACCTGGACCAAAACGTGGACGATATGACTCTGGACCGTATTCGCAGCGACCGATGGCTCCAAAATATCATCAGACTGCACAAGCGACGTCCCATGCAAATGCCGGCTATGCGGCACCCCATGCAAGTTCACAAAGGTAAACACAAAACGTTTAGCGAAAGTGGAACGTAGGGAGGCAGTTTATAGAATCGATTTTTATTCCCCAGCCATCACTCTTACCAAGACCCATCACAGTCAGTAGATCCATATGCACAACAGTACTCCGCACCGGCGGCACAGGCATCTTACAATGGATACGCACAGTCCGGGTATGGATCGACAGCGCAATCCAGTGGTGGCTATTCACAGCATGGTGAATATGATCAGAGTCAATATTCTGGATACAGGTAAATAAAAATGTCAGTGAATAGTATTTGAACATAGATAAGGAATTGTAATTTAGCAGTAACACTGGATATGGAAGCCAGCAGGATACGAGGTATCAAACCTACGGCCAAGACTATACACAAACCTATGGGGCACCTGCTGTTGATTATAACGCATCATCCTCTGATTATTCGCAACAGGGTCAATCATATGACGAAAGAGCCTATGCGGGCTATGGTAAGTGTTTTGACAAATTAATACAATCGAAAGGTAAGATGTTTAATAAAATAAAGCTTTAAGAACATATGGGAGAAGGCACTTGTGAGCTTAAATCAAGGGAAAGTGAGATGAGTTTTATTGAAGATTGCCATTTAACTGAAGCCAAGCAACGTCAAACGTAACACGAAAATAAATATATTAAGCGATGTTTAAGAAATTAATACCTTGCAATGCCTTACGGGAGGGTTATAGTGAGGTGTATTAAGAGTGTAGCTTGGCACTAATGCATAGTGTGTCATTTTGTTTCTGAAAATAAGTTCCAAATAGTACATAAATCTCCTTGTTTTCAGACAGTTATCAATTGTGGAAAATATTTAAAATAAATTATTTTATTTGCAGCAACGAAAAACGAAATTAATTTAAGAAACATTTGAATAACTAATCAAATAATTAGATCAAGACCACGAAGCGAATCTTGATTGTGTCTTTGATCAATGTTAGGTGATTTTTGCTTTGATTATACCATTTCCGTACGTTGCAAGGAACACAATTCTTATGCATTGTGATTTCTCCATTTACTGGAAGGTATTTTTAGAGACATTTTCAATTTCAACAGTGTAGTTCATATTGGGTGAATTAAAAAGCCTGATTTAGGCACCGGCGTTTGAGTCTATGATTAGATAATTAAATAATTTCGTTTAGTGCCTGGATTTTATAAAGAAAATTATACAGAGAGTGCAGAAGTTTATGAATACGTAGTATCTTGCGTTAGTTGTTATAAAGTTAAAAACGAAATTTTCTCTGCGTATAGTTTTTCCATTACAATATCAAAAGTGTCAAGAGAATTTTGAATTCAAATAAGAGTGAGTGGGAATTCAGTCAATAACGACATGAGCTTCCATTTCTGACAACTCGAATTTCATTTTTGATCGGTGAATGCGTGGATTTTCCTTTAATAGAAGTTTAAGTGGCCGCCGTGGTCTAGTGGGTAGAGTGCGGCACTCACACGCAGAAGGTCTTGGTTCGATTCCCGGCTGAACACCTTGGCATCACCTCTTTCGAGCTGCTGACAACACTCAAAAAGTACTAACTTTCAAAGAAAAAGCTTCTCAAATTTCGGCTTTCGGGGTTGGCAAAAAACTGTAGGTCGTTCTGCTCGTGAGAGAACAGTAGCGCGCACAACACGAGTAGTTGATGAGCAAGCTAGACCCAGGTCCTTCGTAGACTGTCGCGTCATACAATTATTATTATTGTTAGAAGTTTAAGTAAACATATTTTATAGTAAATAAACATAAAAATCTAAGGCGGCTAATTTTTAGCGGCTAATCACACGACAAATCTCCAGGTCTATTCGAGGATTTAACACGTTTTCATGTCTCTGGAGTTTAGTATAGTATGGAGTATAGTTTCCTTTTACTTGCGAGTGAATAATATAACACACAATACGAGTACTTTCAGAAAAAGGAAAACTTTGGTTTCCTGTGGACTATAGCGCAATCTAAATTCTTCTAATTTGTATCAAGAAATAAGTTTTGAGGCGTTAAAATTGATTGGCTTTGAGTGAATTTATAAGAAGGTTCCTTTTGAAAAGTTCATTATTGTGGACTATAGCGCAATCTAAATTCTTCTAATTTGTATCAAGAAATAAGTTTTGAGGCGTTAAAATTGATTGGCTTTGAGGGAATTTATAAGAAGGTTCCTTTTGAAAAGTTCATTATTTGTAAACCAACTAACTTAAAGCAAATTCAGTTTATTTCTTAGACTTCAAAAAGATTACATATTTCAGTTCAAGATTTGTTTGTTTGAACATATATTTCAACTTATAAATTTAATTGTTGTTTGAAAATTGAAAATATTTAAAACAATGTTTTTAAACTTACTTTTCGAGTACTGCAAGTATAAGGAAATTACTTTTCTTATTCATCACTTTAGATTTATGATAAAAAATTGATTGAATTAAAATTTCTTCTGGTCATCACCGCTAATAACGAGGCTACATAACATTTTAATTCACAGATACACAAACATACCAACAAGGTTACTCAAACGCAGCTGGATACTATTGAAGGATCTTGCAAAAGAGGGCATTCACCTCGGGAATATCTACATAATTATAAGTCTAAAGCTTTTAAGTTAAGCGTTTTATGGTTAAACATGAAAATAATATATGGTTAAACAAAACAAAATCAAACAAAAAAATTTAAATTAAGAAAATAATTTTCATCGTAACAAAGGAATGAACACTTATTTCTCAGAATTTCAAACTTGAACCAAATTTAGAATCTAAACTACAACTTCAAAGTCACTTTAAATTCATAAAACAAAAAAATATATAGTAAAGAGATATATTTTTGATCAACCAGAAAATCATTAAAAAAAAAAAACAAAAGGACTGTTTAAAACAGAATAATTTTACTTTTACTTCCTTGACCATAATTTACAAAATCAACTGGACATTTTTTTATTTTTCTTTTTTGTGATTTGAATCAACTGATTATATTTATGTTATAATTTTTTTTCTTATATATGTCTTGTCTTAAGGGAAACGTTTGTTAGGAATTTAGAGAGTATAATTCATAAAAATGTTTTTTTATTTATTTATACAAAACTCTCCAAATTTTTAGCTGGTACGGATACGTAATATTTTTCAATATCAATGGTGAAAACAAGTAATAGAAAATATGCAACCGATTGATTAAGGTGCATACAAGAAATAGCTCACCTCAAAACTGCAAACAACAAAAAGAAAACTAATTCAAAACAGAAAACTTACAAAATATAGACTATTTAATGTGAAGCAAAAAGGAATGATTTACAGAAAATATAAATTAAGAGAATTTCGTTTAGGTGTGTGTCTGAAAGTATTTGTATTTTTTTTATAATTTTTTGTCTATGCAGGTCATGTGTTAGTTGAGAAAACTATATTATGATTGATAATCTAAAATAAAACAAAAACGTTTAATTTGTAAGCTTACTTATAAAAATTACCGTAATTAAAATTAACAAATATATATAAATATATATTAAACACATATATAATTAAAATAAAAACAAAATAAATAGAAAAAAATCAACAAAACAATCAAATATTTAGTCAATTTATTGAAGCTGCATTGAATTTTAGTTTTTTGTTTACTTTTAAAAAATTTGTTTTTATTATTATTTAAACACATGATGAAGTTCTATTTTGGTACAAATGTGATAAAATGAGCACTAAAATATAATTGAGAATATGGGAGCGTTCCACTCGTAGTTGATAATAATAATCATCGATTAATATAGGTTTTATAAACAGAACAATCATTCGAAATGGGAGCGAATTGAAGAATAACGCAAGTGTGTATCAAATAAAATTATCATTCGAGCAAGTGTAGCAGAATTTAAAAGCTAGGATTTTTTTTTATATCGCCACAAATTTTTGATGATAATTAAAAATAAACCAACCATTTAAAAGAAAACTCAAATAATGGAAAAAATAGACAAAAGCTCTTAAACAATTTTAGTATTTTTCATTCAGCATTCAAATGACTTACGAAAAATAAAAAATGCCAATACTTACACTGAAATAGAAAAAGAAAAACGGAATTTAAAGAATCAAAAAGAAGTATATATTTAGTTTACATAAAACAAAAATTAAAATCAAACGTAAATTCACGATGAATACAAAAGATAAAAAGAGAACTATTTACAGAAACCGAAAAAGTAGATGGATAGTTATAAGAAAAATACCGATTATTACGATTATAGTTCGACACCTAAAGTTCTTGTTTATAAGGTCAAAAATTCACACATAGTATCAAATCTAAATAGTATTCAAAAAAAAAAAAAAAGAAGGCATTGAATATAAGGTGTAAAGTATTTTACCTGCAGTAGACAATATGCAGTCAGCGTAAGAAAAGTAAGCACAAAAATTAGGCACGTTCTGTGGCATAAAAACATTGTTTAATATTGCAAAAAGATATATATTTCTAAATTAGATCGTTTCCCTTTTTTGTGAACGAATTTATTTTCTTTAAATTTTATTTTAAAATTTTTAAAAAATTATATTATATGCTTTTCTGCTTAATTAGTTCCCATTGCATCGTCCAGACTGAAACACATACATTTTAAGACCTGCTTAGATTATTTATGAAGAAATTTAGAATAAGGATCAAAGGGTAATTTAACGGTTATTTTTTAACGCGTTCCAAATATTTTACGTAAAAATGATCTTGAATGAGTAGTATTCCTCACAACAAGAAAAGTTAATAGAATATCCTGTTTAAGGTTTCTCCGTCCTTTCCTCTTCCAGTTTCTTACGATCGTTTGCTCCGACAAGTTGCAAGTAATTTTCCTCTAAGTGTTCGATTGTTCTCAAGGAGAGCATCCAAATTCTTGTTCAAACGTGATGTATATTTCGGAGACCAGTTTGATCCAAAACCCAAAGCTTTTACGTGTCAAGAGTAGAAATAATTAAATTATTTCTATTTGGATACGGTCACTTTTGACACTAACTGTAATTGACAGACTTTATGTTAGCACGCGTTATATTTAAAGCAACTAATAATTTTAAACCGTCGTGAAATCTGCTAAACCGAGACCATAAATATATATATTTTTTTATCATTATAGGACCTTAAAAGATTTAAGAATTATAAATGTTGAGAAAAAATTAATATTTACAAACCTTATAATGCAACCTTTTGTTATTTATTTAATAATGTTCTTGGTGTTTTTGATTTTGATCATAGTCACGAGGATCAGATAGAGAACTGTGTTTTAAAAATAGAAACAAAAACTGAACGTCTGTCTATCGATTTTTATTATTTAATTTACATAACTAGTAACTTTTCCTCCAAAGAAACAAATACTGATATATTCAGTCATAAAATGCGAAATGCTCGAATAAATTTGAAAACAAAACGTACTGCTACTTTGAGAGCAATCCAAAATAAAACAATTGCTCAATAAGAGACACACAAGAAACGAAGAGAGGAAGAAAAAATGCTTCACATAAAAATTTCAACATAAAATAACTTGAAACATGGAATCAGTATTTTATTGAAACTTGTTTCACAAATGAAATAATATGAAATTGTATACGGACACACGTTCACATTCTAGAAGGTGAAATTGAATCTGTGGAACCAACATTAAAAGTAATTTAGAGAACTGAAAATGGTATAAAACTATAAAATCAACAATGATATAAAAAAGGTTCATATGCTAACTAAATGCATTTTTTCAGTGCTGTGGAATTAAGTAAAAAAAAATAACTTTTCCGTTTATAGTGATAAGTGAATATAACAAACATAAAGTATACAAACTAATTTTGAGGTGGGCCAAACATATATGATATGGAATATAAATCCATGAAACATACATTTTCAAATTGATCTCAACAAAAACGCATCGGGTATCATTCAGTCGGCACGCAATTATATTTGATGTTTAACTCAACCGTTAACGGATTGAGGATTTCCACATCATTATTGTTATCCACAAGACTGTGAAATAATAAGAACGCACGTTACTTTTCATATGTATCTTATTTGTATTGTCGTTTGTTAAAGTTCATATTTTGTTTTCATAAGATTTGTATGCTATAATTATCCTTCTTTTAAAGACTTAAAGTAACGTGTCTTTTCTGTTCTTATTTTTTTTCACAATACTGAATGTCCCATGCACATATTTAAAACCATTTATTTTAAAGTACAAAGAAACAAAAACAAAAAAACAAAAGAAAGTACAAAAATATGGGTAAGTTTCGGAAGAAAAACTGAACATTAAAATTAAAGTGAACACACTGTGATTAAAAAATCTGTGATATATTAAAAAAGCGTAAGATTAATGGTAATATAAAATTGAAGTACAAACATTTTTTTCGTCAGTCACAAATGTTATACATTTATATACACACCTATATAAATTAAAAATGATAAAATTGCAAATCAAATAATTTTATAATTCCAGGCAATGGATAATCGAGTTACATAAACATAAATGAGGGGAAAGGTATTCAAACAAATGGATTAGCTCAAAAAGAAAACAAAACACTTGATGTGGTAAAAAAAAAAATCAAAGAAAAAAAAACAAAAGAACTATCCTTAAAATTGTTACAGTGTATGATCTGTTTACTTATAATTTTGTATGTTTTTTTTATTTATTTAAATTTATTACATTTGATTATTTTTATTTATTTACTGCACCAGTGACTAAGATTCAAGTTATCGCAAATTGGAAAAGGAAATTACAAAACAAACGAAAAAAACAAGTGCGCAATTTAAAAGTTAAGATGCAAAGAAAAGACTGAATAATTGAGAATTATCGAAAAGTTCCTTAAAAACAAAAAGAGAACAAATAAGCAAATATTTATATTAACAGAATAGAAAAAAAAATTAAATCGAAGAAATACCACAAAACTAAACTTCAAACATAATTTGAAACAAATCATACGTCTTCCAAACCAATTTTTTTTATTATTTATTCTATCGAGATATATTGACATCGGTCGAATAGAGTAATGCTGATACCTTAAACTAAATACATATTTAAGCGCTGCCTTACAAAGGCGCATTAAATGTCTTTGAATTCATGTTTACCAAGTCAATATAGTCAATACAGATGCCGATTCAATCGCAGTGGTTTATGTTGTTTGAGGAACTAATTTACATATATATTAGTTATCACATTGATAAACAAGGCTAGTAATACATAAGAGTTTTCTCTTTTTATTAAGATATACAAAAAGCAGCAATATCATTGCCAGAGATATAAGAAACGATTGATTATTTATGAGGTTCAACTTTTCTATTTTATTATAATGTTTATATATGCTTACAATTGAAAAAAAAAATCTTAAAAAAAGTGAAGTAAAATGATTTGAAGGGATGTGTTTTCTATTTTTGATTTTATTATTCATTTTGATCTTATTTAATTTATATTAATTTATCTATTTTTGTTAAAATATTTATTGTTTCAATATTTTGAATTTTTTAACAGGTGCAATATCCGAACTTTTGATATATGAGCTGTTATAAATAAATACACGAAGCAGACAAGATTGTTTTATTTATTGCAGAAACGCATATGCTAAGTCCGCTTTTCTTCTCTTCTCTGCCAATGTCAGTTTTCTTACTAACAATTGTGTGCCATCTTTGAACTTCGATCTAGACGAGTCAAAATAAGAACAGCCCAACCAATCTTAGCACCGTTTGCCTCACTTCAAAGATGCGGACCCATTGACAGCCATAATTTTGAATGAGAAAACAAAAGTATGGAGGCAATGTGAGCTCAGAAATCCGTTCTTATGCGTCAATTTTGCATACGATACCGACGATGCTTTATGATAGCACGTATTTAATTGCAGAATGCTAACCGCTTTGTCTTTTCGGTTAATGAAGAAACAAAATAATGACGTGCTTGAGTTGAGCATCTCTCTATTCTACTGCACAAAGTAGGTTTAAGTTGCCGGAAAATAATAACAATAAGGCTTGTTACCTTGTTGTAGTTTCGAGGAAGAGAGATACCTCCATTTAACTTCGGTCCATTAATTATAAATCTAAGCACTTTCTCGACCTGTGATAATTTTGTATGTCGCTCGCTTTTCGATATTTTCAACTAAATGCCCTTACGAATGTTTTTGTAAAGTGATGGCCGCCCAGATTTCCTGTCCAAGTCTTCTTTTCATTCACCAATTGATTCCAACAATCAACTAACATTAATCAAGCTCATTTCCTTTTATAGTTGTTGATGTCTCCTCTAATCCAACTCATAACATTGAGCTTAAAAATGCTGTCATCCTTAAAAAAATCAGTTCAGTGCCCAAAGGCGTAATTGCTTTTCGCTCCAATGCAAAATCCCGTCACTCCCCAAACCAAGTTAATCTTAAAAAAAGCTATTTAATAAATTTGTTCATGCTTTGCGTTGGAAGAGCCAATCCGTGCATTGACAGTTAGCTCCAAACTTGCAAAACCACCTCTTCGGCGTCGGCTAGAGAATCAGAACGGATCTCCAGTCTGCAAGCTTCCCTCATGACCAGAATCACAGCTCAACTCAATTATTATCATCCAATTCAGGGTGCACCTCTTGAACAGAGGTGCATCAATTGTTTAAAAGGATGAATACTCTTTGAATCTGAAAAATGTATGATCAGGCGAAACTTATTCCGTATTCCTCCCCAACATCCAACGACATTGGGACCCACCTTTCACCGCCAGGCCTCCTTATAATACAGGCAGAAAAGGCGCACAGCCCTTACACCAATCTTAGGGGTGGCACGCTTATTTAAATGCTTAATCTGCACTGATGTCTACGTCACCTTCGTTTCTTCTGTTTTCAATGCGAAGGATGCTGCCAGAAAAGTTTTCGAGCGCACTGTGAACTGTCGTCTGTCAAAACGCACAGTTTTTGAAAGCATAACTATCCTTTAAGCACCATACGGAGATTAATCATTAAGCAAATTGTTTTCTGACACTTAAGACAAGTCTAGAAATAAAAATCCATCCCCAAATATCCTTGAAAACATCTCCTCACTTGGGTCTCATTGACTTACGAGGAGGAGAGCAACGTGGACGTCAGCAGGAATATACTTGAATGGACACATAAAAGATTCTGTAATATGTTTTATGTTAAATATTGCGCAACATTCTGCCTGATGTATGGCCACATAATTACACCTCAACTCAAGTTTTGTATATGGATTTATTTATTTTGAATTCTTTTAATAATAGAATCAGTGTCTCTTCAAGGTAAATCGACGACTATTTGACTTTCAAAACATTAAACAAACACAATCTCAAAAATAAGTCGCTTTCGGTCTCAAAGTACCTGATTCATCAAATTTTAAAAAATAAATAAAATGTATATTCTTTTGGAATACAAAAAGGCAAATATTTAAAAAAGAAACATGCAGTGTTATCTAGCCGAATCAACGTCATGGAATGAACTATAAAATTTCAACTAATATCGACAAAGGCTCATATCTGCAACAAACATCACACTTATCACAGAGGTTTCTTCAATTGCTCTGAAGATGCATTTTTGTGCGCTCCTCTATGCACATCTCCTGATTGATTGTTGAAGTGAACAGATGAAAGCAAGCTCTCACCGGAAAACAACTGCGATGAACCACTTCCCCGAGATTTTGTTGCACCTCGTCCAGAAACCGATGTGGAATGCGATGCCATGGGAGTGGAAGTCTTGTGTCGTTCCAAAGTGGGTGCAGCATCAACAACAGCTGGCGAGGAGGTGATTGATCCAATAATGGAGCGAAGTATGGAACTTGCTACTGAGTCGTCGCTAAATGAAATCGATGATGAGTTTGTTGTCCGTTTCAGCAGCTCTCTGGTTAGAAACTCTCGAATATTTAACTGACGTCCACCTTCCTCTGTGTGTGTTGTTCTCTCACGAGATTCCTGAAACCAAAAACAAAATGTTTTTGTGCCAGAAAATTATGCATTTGTACCTTTGTGTGGCTTGTTTCTAGTGTTTTGCTGCGAAGTTTCTTGGTCCTCGGGGAGGCCTGTTCGAGGCTCGATGATGTGCTGCTAAGGGCTTGTGTCTGCAGAGTCTTTTTCTTCATTGCGCTGGGCCAGTTTATGCCCAACATCTGCAAATCCTGTTCTAAGTTTTCAGACTGCTCGTCGGTAGATGTACCGGCAGATGTAAACTGGATAATGCCGGAAATTTCATTGTGGTAACCAGCCGTTTCTGCATCATTTGCTCGAGGTTCAGCAGATGTTGTTGCAGAGTGTGCTGGATGTGCTGCATTTTGTCGAAAAGATTTCGTCAAGATTTTTCTTTGTTTAAGTTCATTCTCTATATTCATCAGAGATTCACTAGAGCTGTTTGTGGTATAGCAATTCCTACTCTCGTCAATGTACTCTAAGCTCTGTGAGTCTATCATGTCGGACGTCGAAACGCCAATCTTGCTGAGGTACTCCCTTCTGGTGGGGAATTTCTTGAATGATAAATTTGTCATTTTGAGTGATTCTAGTAGCTCTTCGGCTGCTTCTTTATCACCACGGTTTGATGACTTTGCGACGTACTGGCTGAAGGACGTGAATCGCTCGTAATCGGCGATTTTTCCGTCCCTCGCCAGTTGCATAAATTCGTTGAATTCTTTTTCAAATTGCATGCTGAACTCAGGATCGAATTGGCTCATGTCCAATTGGTTGAGTCGGGCGTACTCCTCGAAGGTTGGAAACTTCTTGTAAGCAATTTCCTTTAGTCGGTCATCCTGTAACTGTGCACTTGCATCAGTTTTTTGACCATTGATCGATGTGTTCATTTTTGATGTGGCCGGTGTTTCCACCTCGAAAATTGTTGACAACTCGTGCGGAATGTCTTCCACGAGTTGTGGACTATAACGCGATATGGAAATTGGTGGTTTTGGCGGTTTGTTCTGCAACGATAATGATTCCGTTGACGATTGTTCTTTATGCAGATTGTCGGTGGAGCCTTCGCGTGTTTCTTGCACCGTTATGGGCCTCGACAGTGATATGCCACTATCTCTACTCATTCCAATTATCTTGTTCTTCTCGAGATTTGGAGCGGCTCCAAGCGATTGTGTTGGAAGATTTTCATTTGATTTCGAGATGTGTTCCTCCAATGATTTGCTACTCGAGCGTTCGTTTCGTCGATCTGGAAGATCCAAGTATTCAGTTGAATTTGGACCATTTTCACTCACAGAAGAAAACGTTGTTTCAAGTATTTTCTGTTTTTCCTGTCGAATCTTGTCAATCATTGCAGAGAGTTCCGCAATGCGTTGCGTGCACCCATCTGTCAGTTGAGTGCATTTATCCACTTGTACTGTGGGCTGTTTGGCGGTCTCTACCTCTACTGAACGTTTTTGGGTGTCCCGAAGTGGTTTCTCTGCTGAATTGTTTTCATTGCGTTTTAGTTCTTCTCTAGTCGAGGGCTGCTTCTTTTCGGAATCCTTTTCATTGCGTTTAAATTCATCTCTGGCCGAGGATTGCTTCTTTGCGGAATCCTTTTCACTGCTCTTGGCCTTCATTTGCTCTTTTAGAGTCTTCTTCCAAGCAACTTCCGCAGACTTCAAACTGGAGTCCTTTACGTAACTCTGCCTGAGAGACTCTTCAAATTCATTTATAAAACTGTAGTTCTCTTCGATAAATCTCTGAACATTTTCCAGGCGACTTGATGCTAACAATTCGGTTTCCGTTGAGGATAGATTACCTGTTGTGTTTACTATGGAGCTCGAGGGGGTTTCGATGTCAGAACTTAACATACCAAGAGCGTTAATTGAACCCCGCGACATGCCCAGCAGTCTCTGGACGTAATGCGCCATGAGTGGATTTAGATTTGACCTTTTCTTTTTTACATTACTATCGTTCTTTGTTTGTCTTTCTGAATCCACCACAGTCACTTTGTCTTTTGTTTGTGGTGGTTTTACGATCAAATCATCCATTTCAGTGTGAATTGCTGGTGGCAGACTTCGATAGGATGTCGAACTGGAGTCGGTCGACCGAGCTGTTGATATTCTTCTTCGATTTTTGATTGATACTGGACTTTGAATGAGTGTCGACAACTTTCGCGGACTCTTTGAACAAAGCCTGGGCGCCCTCTTCGTATTTTTGCTACCACGGACTTTTATCACAATTTCAAGTGGCTTTTTATCAATAATCAACTCCTTGTGTTTAACATATTCATCAGACGAATCTTCAGATTCTTCTTCGAAATTCATGTTTTCAGTTATTTCTGTTTTCTTTTTGGGTCTGTCGTCTTTGCTTTCTTTACTGCGCTGAACATTCTCACTCTCTGAGCCAATCCCCTTGTGATGTTTATTTTTCTGCGCATCTATGCCTTTCTTGCTGGATTTGCTTGATACGTCCTTTTCCAAAGGACACTTGTCAATGATTTCTTGTGAAGCACCCACTTTCTTTATGTCTGCTTCCTTTATTTCTTCTTCGAGTTCATTACCTGTCTTGCCAGCCACATAATTCTTATCTGTTCCTTTCTCTACGCTGTTAGCGTTTTTGCTAACGGCTTTCTGAGTTTTATAAAATTCTCTTAGCTTCTGCTCTAAAATCGCTTCTTTCTTCTTTAGCGCTTTCTCCCGCTTCGCTATGTCATCCACATTGTTTTCAATCAAAATGCTTTCGCGCTCCTTTCGAAACTGGCTGATTGAATTCATTAGCTTTTCCATCATTTCTTTGTCCGAATTATTCGAACTTGTATACTTGGCTATTTCGTTGAGCAGACTCTCACGAAGTCGATTGATACGATTGAGAAGGTCCTGTAATTTTTCTACTTTCATTTTGCCGGATTCATCAGTTTGATTGTTGTACTTCTTTATGTCGTCGGCAATTTGTTTTGTTTGACCGTTCACATAGCCCAAGAGAATCGAACAGCAGCTGTCGGATGAATTAAGAGTGCTTATGTCATTTACCGCTGCGGAGCCCACATTCAATTCATTGATTTCAGGAACAGATGGTGCTGATGCTGAAATTTTCTGCTGCCGATTAATTGTGGGACAAGTTATCACAGCTGGACGACGCAAAATGTTTTCAACGGCTGAGTTCAGTTTTGACTCTCTTTCTGCAGCTATTTGGTCAAGACGCACTGAGGAATACTGATGGGTCTATGATTAAAAGGAATTCATTAGCCTAAAACGATTTGTTCTAGTCGATTATCTTACGTCAGATGGCAACAACGGACGTTGTTTGCTCAGAGCATCCAATTTGGCAGTGAGATCCTCACAGGCACGTCGGACCTGCTCTCTTTCGATGGCTTTCTGACATCGGTCGTCTGTTTTCTTCCTATATAGATGGATAGAAAATTAAATAAGATGAATGATTGAAAAAATACAGCAAGCAATTACAAATTGTACAACGTGGCGAATATTCGCCAGTGGATTACCAATGGACCCATAGAATAACTTTAATAAGGCACTTGTCAGTTGGACATTTTCCGTGATGTTGAATTTACAAATAGGATCTTCATTGTCTTTTGTGAAATTGTTATTGTTTTCAAAACTTACCTTAATTTTTCAATTTCTTCCTCTCGAGCCTCTTGCAACTTCCTAGCTAACGCTGCTTGTTCCATCGCATTCATTTCGGTGCCGTCATTAAATGCACTGTGAGTTTGAACAATAGAATTTGGTTGGTTGTACTCCTTTTGAAACCTGTTGTTATGATCGTAAAATTGCACCCTTCCAGAAGTTCCTGCACTCACCTTGCTGGCAGATGTATCGTTTCTTTGCTCGCTTAGAGCACGAAAAGTGGTTGATGATTTTGATTTTATGGGTGAACTTTTTGATGCTTGTGTTTGATGCGATCTCTTACTGGTAGGAGATTTCGATTTGTTTGGCGATTTTGGCAAATTCACTGCCTGTGTATGAGATGGAATTGGATCACTTTCAGTACTTTCCTGTTGGCGAATAAAATCAGTAATTTGCGTGAAACGCTTTCTAATCTCCATAGGCCGAGAACGTAGATCTTCGCCTTGAACATTCTCGCCGCTATTCACTTTTCTCTCTTCATTCTTCGCACTTTTCGGTGGTGATGCAGCTTTCGGATCTTGTGTCTTAACAGCACTAGCCTTTGCAAGTTTTTTCGAGACTGCATCGAATTTCTTGTGCGGTGATTTGCTTGTTGATCTTGGTTGTAAAACTGTTTGGTCAAATTTAGACGACCTTTCTTTGAGTTGAGATGGCAGCTCTCGCAACTCAATCAAACTAGAAGTCATCGTGTCACTACTGTTTAATAAATTCGAATCACTTGGTGAACTGCTGGATATGTTCGGATGTAAGACAGTGTCATCATCTGAATCCGAAATGGACGAGTTGATTGCAAATGAAGTGCTCTTCCGAATTCGAGACGGTTCTGGATAAAGATCGCCTGTGATATCAGTTTGTGCATTGGCATTCTTCAACTTGTTCTCCTTTCCTTTGGGTAGAGTGAGGCCTTTACTTCGGCATACTTTAGGTGTCCTTGGTTTCGTATTGATTTTTACTTTCGCTTTCCTCTCATTTTCCCTTTTAGCAGCACGATGGGCTGTCCCTATTTGAAAAATTGCCGACTTGTAGTTGGCTTCTTTCTCTTCTAAAATATTTTGGCGCCACATTTCCATTTCCTTCGCCTTAATTTCTTCAATTTTTTTCATTTGCTTCTCCTTTTCCATTTCCACATTATTTCGAACCTTTCTAGCCATGTCCTTCGAGGCTGCACGGACCTACAATAAATTTAAAATTTGAAGTCGTATTCTTCAATGTGGTTGTTTTTTTTTCAAACCTGTTGTATTCGCAACTTCCTACGTTCATTTTCGGTTTCCTTCTTTAATCTCTCCTGGTCACAGAGAAGATAATGTTTAGGGCAGCTTTTCATGTATTCTCCATTAACAGTAATATTAACAGACATCGCAACTAACGTTAAAGAGGTTGTAATTTAAGTCGCTTTTGAAAAATCAAAATTTTTCTCAGAACAAACTCATAGCATTTTTAATTTTTACAAACGGACGGTTTTTGTTGTGGCACTTTGACAGATTTGAAAATGACTGATTTACTGCTCTACAGCGGCTATGCGCTGTTTGAGGGTCTGTGGAAATTAATATAAAAGTTGACGTTTCATACAGAAACCAATTATGCTTGATATTTGGTATGTTAGGAGCAGAAACCATTATTGTTCTCTGGTTAGTAGCTTTCTTTGACGCAAAAATTGCCTGCGATGGCTTAAGGTATGCTTTAATAAGTTTCTATTTAAAGCTAGTAAAAATTGTATTCTTTCTCGGCATAATACTGCCATATTTATACACAACATAATGGGTCATTTTGAAAACGTCATATTTATTTATATTGACTTCCGCCCTCTGCACTTCATTATAAAAGATATATTTCAATTCTCGAAGAAAGTTAAATGATTAAATCCGTAAAAGCAGAAACCACTAAGGTTTCTACTTAATAGTAGTTACAAATCGATCAACTTAGTCTCTATTATTTATCACATTGCTGATAGTTGTCTTTGTGAACGGGCTCTGATATTTGACATTTTCTTCAGCTGATTGTCACTTGAACATTACATAACCTCCTTCACAAAACATTAATTCTCAGTCATGTTCAAGGTAGAATAAATTCAATTATTTTGAATAAAAAAACAGATTAAATTAATTATAAATTTATTCATCAGGTAGTAAGAGGGTTACTTGCTTCCCAAAGAGGTGGTTTCGCGGAAAACTTTTCCAAATTTGCTGCATTTTCAACGGAATCCGTCACAGCTCCACACCAAAACAAAGATGTCCCATCCGATTCAAACCTCAAGACAAATCAACTAGAAGAAAAGGACAAGTTATACAGCCGATTAGAAATAGAATTGCGAGGAATTGATCCTGCGGTGTTGAAAAGTTATTCTTGGTTTGCTACCACTGCTGCAGGGCACTTAGGAATCGAAGTTGGAAACTGGTTTGTATGCTCCATTATTATGAGAACATCTCGTTGATGGAAATATTTTTTTCGTTCAGTTGGGCACCCCGAAAAGCACATCACGATAGACTTACGCTCTTGAAATCAGTTCATATTTTCAAAAAACATCGAGTGCAGTATGAAATAAGAACACATTTTCGTTTCATGAATTTCCACAAATTGACCGGGTCCACTTTGGACACGTTTTTGGAATACATAGAAAGAAATCTGCCAGAAGGTGTCGCACTTCAGGCGACTAAAGTGGAAATCCAGGAAGTACCAGAACACTTGAGGGAGCCTCCACCAGCCGAATAAATGTCGTTAATTTTCTTTCATTAAAATAAAATAATATATAAAATATACTGCCTTGATTGTCCACTCTTATAAAATTTAGGTTCAGTTCAAAGTGTATTCAACAACTGTTTGTGTGCGAGTGTGAGAGAAAATGATGTAGTACAGTGGAATAAGTTGAAAGTGTTCAAGGATTTCATTAGTAAAGGGCTGAGTCTAAAACACAACTCTGTAACAATATTCATGTATATTTGCCTGTAAAAAGAAGTATTGCTTGGAGACTTGAAACATCATTATAATACATACGCTCGGTGGTACTGAGTATTTCTGTGTTTATTTACGTTTCGGTTGTGTGATCCATATTCATTTTCCTCGCTTTCACCTAATGGTACGTGATGTGGTATGGAGAACAATGAATTTCTAACTCCACTGTATTTCTCTTATCCACCATTTAAACCAATGTGGCTTTTCGATCTATACTCATGTTGAATTTAATGTCTCGTTAAGTGTAATTTGAAACCTGCCTATTAAAATTGACCAAATCTAATATAATGTGTGTAAAATGTCGTGAAAACTTTTTTCGTTTTCATCTTTTTTGGTCTCTGTTGAATTTTAAAGAAACAAGGGTACTCCATACGTTTCAGGTGTTTTTCCCTTAGGAGAATCTGAAAACGGTTAATTTGTTCCTCAGGATTAAGGAAGATACTCCCGTATTACGTTCGTATAGGGCGCAGTCACTTTTCCCTCTGTTATTCCTTTTCTCTTCTTGTTCTCCTTTCCTGTGCGCAGAGTGAGGCCTTTACTTCAGCATACTTTAGGTGTCCTTGGTTTCGTTATTCTTCTTCTCGATTACGACATATCTTTATCATCATTCTTGCTTTAAAGGAACTCTTTTAAGATGTTCGACTGATGTTGATATTAGTCATGGAACTGTCCATTATATAGTGGATATCTTAATACAACTTAACAAAATAAGGAAAGTAATGAATAAATGTATAACTTAGTCTCAAATCTTTGTCTTGAAAATTGATTATTTAACGGTTTTTTATATTATGCAGGAGAAACTTTCTTTCCTACGTCGGTTTTTTGGTCACTGTCGATTTTCAATACAACCAGGATACTTCATTGTTATTATCCTAATGTTTCAGCACGGATTGCTGCCTTCATCAGGGGATCTTTTTTTATTGAAAACATTTTATATGCATACATAGTAAAAATGCAATTAAACAAATGAGTGTACTCTCAACGTTGAGAGGATACTGTTAAATGCATGTGAGATAATACACAGTTAATACACAGTTATTTCAACAGGTGGAAAATAAACATTAATTATGAGAAAACTCATCAGGAAAAGAAAATCTTGTTTTCTCCCTTAGAATCCGATTTCTATTTCTGGAAGTTAGATAAGTTGGAATTTGTCTGCAAAATACCTTGGAATATACTTAGACTCGTAACTTACCTTTAGTTGCCGTGTAACGCAGACCTTAAAAAAAAATAAAGATTGCAAACAATTTATTATACCCATTAATAAACAGGAAATCACAACTATTAATTGAAAATGAAATTATTACATTTGAAGTTATCTTCCAGCCAATATTAACTTACGGCTGCCCGATTTGGGGTGGTATGGCCAAATGTCACTTAAAAAGACTTTAAGTTGCGCAGAATAAAATCTTAAAAATGATCTTCAACTTACCATGGCATTTTTCTACGTACGAACTGCTTAGAAGAGCGAGTGTTGAACTGATTAACGGACGTATTGAGAATCTTATACACAACTTTAGTATTCGTTGTGCTCTTGCGGATAATCCTTTAATAAACAATCTTGCAGAAAAGTTATTAACAATTATTTGAAGTGTTATCGTTTGTAAATAATTTATTTATTTTTTTGTTTTTGTTATTTATTTATTTATCTATTTATGTATTTACGAGGGTTGCCTTTTATATTTCGGGATCAGCAAACAAAACCAAATATTCATCATCAAAAATAGTTTTATTGTTTTCCAAAATATTCCCCATTAAGATCCCCCGCCATTAAGATCACTTTTGCATGCGTTTGAACCAATTGTCGAAGCACTTTTGTCACTCTGATTGAGGTATCCCCAAAACATGCATTCTGAACGCATCAACTGCTTCTTCAGATGTCGAAAAACGTTAACCTCTCATTTTATTTTTTATGTACGAAAATAAAAAGAAGTTACTCGTTGCCAAGTCAGGACTATACGGTGGATGATTCATCAAATCGATGTTTTGAGTGCTCAAAAACGTAGTTATTTAAATCGATGTGTGAGAGTTCGCATTGTCGTGGTGAAGATTGATCCGTCTTCGGCGGTTGGTCTTCCTTATTTCTTGGAAGACAACTGGCAAACAAATGGTTGTACACGACTCAGAATTGACTGCTCTGCGTTGTTCTAGTGGTACGGTTGTGGCATGTCCAGTTTTTCAGAAAAAACAGGCGACCATTTGCTTGGAAGTACTTCGTGCGCGAGCAACTTTTGTTTGTAGGGATTCTGTTGAGCCTTAGAAAAACAACACACTTCCACACGGTATAAACTCTTCTTTAATAAAGGGATGATTAATTCAAGGGTTACATTTAGCAACATCTTTTTCCAGAAGTGGAGACTTTTCGGATAGATCATCCGATCAGTAGGACCGATACATTTGCCGGATAGTAGTTGGTGTATATTCGTTAAGAACAGTGACCTACAAAAATAAACTACTCTTTTTGATTCTACTCCACTACATGTTGGATTTGGCTCAATTTTAAACACCCATGCAGTCGACTGCTGTTTACTTTCGGGCTCATGCGCGTAAATCCACGATGTCATAAACGTATTTCGAAGCATCGCGATCGTATATTTGGAGCATTTCTTTCGACCAATCGACAAGAGCCTTTGTTTTGAGCGATTGACAAATTGTGTGGGATACAACGCAAACAAATTTTTTTGACGGTCAAATGTTCATACAATATTGAATGTATGCTGGTCCCACTAATGCCTATGGTTGTCTCAATCTCAGGATAGGTCACATGAAAAACTTGCAATATCAGTTGGCGCACAGCATCAATGGTTTCCGGAAAAACAATTGATTTTGGACGACCTTTAGGAAATTCGTCTTGGAGTGAACTACAACCTCGGTTGAATTCACCATATAATCGATAAACACTGGTCCTTGATGGAGCTTCATCGTCAAAAATTGAATTAAGTTCATCGTTCACTGTTGTTGAGTTAATCCACATCGAAAGTTGTAAAAAATAATCGCACGAAAATTTTCACGATTTAATTTTTTGGGCGAGATGAATCTTTTAAGTTACTGTAAACAACACAAATAGCGCTCGTATGCCAGATTGCAACACTAGGGTTGCCCAATCCCCAAAATATAAAAGGCAACCATCGCATCTGTTTATTTATTTATCTATACATCTGTTTATTTATTTATCTATACATATCTTTTTACTATTTACTCATTTATTTATAATTTATTTATTTTGTTATTTATTTTGTTATTTATATATAATGTCTATATATACATGTTTTTATTTATTTACTTATTAACGTAGTTATTTATTTATATTTTGTATATTTACACATTTATTTATTTAATTTTATTTACTTAATGATACTTTGTAAGTGCTCAAAGACATACATCTTATTTGATTGTGTTTTCTTTTTTTTCTCTCTTTTGTTTTGTCTGCACTTTAGCTCGTTATGTCAATTTGCTTTTAATGTTTTATAAACCTGTTTTTCAAAATTTTGATCTGTTTCCAAGTAGGAAGGTATTAACGTACCAAATCTCTATAAATAAAATGTGCAATTTTTTTTTTTTTTCAATTCTAAAGATACTGAAAAAAAAAGACAAATGAACAATAGACTTACATTATTTGTTTTGTTGTTGCAAGTCGTAGATGTTATTAAATTATCTTAATATTGTTTTGAAGGTGGTCGTCGTGGCATAGTGGGTAGAGTGCGACGCTCACACGACGAAAGGTCTAGGTTCGATTCCTAGCTTAACACCAATTTTTCGAATTTTTCACGGCACCACCCCGGCTGCTGACAACACTCAAAGAGTAATAACTGTCTAAGAAAGCTTCTTAAATTTCGCCGTTCGGAGTCGGCAAAAACTGTAGATCCCTTCTACTCGTGAGAGAACAGTAGCGTGCACAACACGAGTAGAGTTGATAAGCAAGCTGGGCCCTGGTCCCCCTTTGGACTGTAGCGCCAACAATTATTATTACTATTGTTTTGAAGAAGAAAAAAAATTATATTCTTAAAACAGCACTTCCTTGTGTGAAGATCAGTCTTGAATGATGTGAAATTTGAATTTCGAATTTAATACAATATGTCCAAGTCGCTACAAGCGCTGAATATACGGCAGATATGTTCTGTATGTCCTGTTTCCTATTTATATTGTTGTTGGTTTTGATTATATGTAGGGTCTATTTATATTGTTGTTGGTTTTGATTATATGTAGGGTCTCCAGAGTGTACTTTTTGCTGGTATGTTTTTCTGTTTGCAGGATTTTGACGTCATCAAGGTCGGGTAGATGGTTAGTCGGAACGCAATGATTATCTAATGCTGTTTTCACTGAGTTCTTGTTGTTGATGTCTGATTTATAACCAGCTTGTCTTTGACGAAGAAACTGTTTGGTGGTACCTATGTTACATAAATTACAGGATTCATTGTCTTTGCCCTTACAGTTGATTTTGTAGACAACGGCAGTTTTGCTTCCTTTGTCTGTTTCTACTTTCTTTTCTTTGTCTGGTGAAAACCTATGCAGATGTACTAGACTTGAACGCTAGTTTTATATTGTTGCAGCGACCAGCAATTATGTTCTTAAAATTTGTCGGCAATGTTAGGATGGACACCATGCTTTTACAGATTTCTTTTTTTTGAAAATATTTTTAAGTGTTTACATAAGTAAATAAGAAGTAGACTCTTCCCATTGGTTTTTCTTCATCTCACAATTCATTTAAGAAGGTCTATGATTTTTCTGAGATGTTAAAGTTTTTCTTTTGTTTTTCTTCTGATCCTACCTTACTTTCTCCTTCCAATTAATATAGATTTTGGGCACAAGCCAACCGTCGCTAATCTCCATTCATTTCAAATGGTTTCAAAATCGTATTATTATTTGATAAGGCGCTCGAGCCTGAGATACAAATAACCATCAATGGTAAGGCTTATCGAGACATTGACATCGCTATAAAAGCAAACATGTTGTCAAGATAATTCCCCAAATCAATTGATAAGCTGAAAGCTTCACGCTGGCATTTTTTGAATATGCTTTAATTATAATAAAAGCGTGCCGCAGAACCCAAGGAAATCACTCCGACAGTTTAGCTCACCTGCTTCGCACAATATCTGGATTAACTTCGAAATGAAGTCAAAATTATTTTGTGTTTTCACACTGCTTCTCGTGATTCAATGCAGTGTGATTGAAGCCGCAATGGAGGACGATATCATCGCGTTCCTTGAGGCATTTCGCGTGAGAATGTGCCATCCTATTGAGAAACTCGGTCTACCAGCCTTGGATCCATTTTATATATCCCACAGGGAGACGTACCGTGATGATAAAATTCTTGTAAAGTAAGTTTAATGTCCAAGGACGATAAAATGAGATTAAAGTTCGGTTTCAGTTTCACAGGTTCAGTGACAAATTTGACTGCGATCGGACTATCGGACTTTGTGATCAATGAGGTGAAGATTACCTTGACAAAGAAGTTTACATTTGACTTCACTTTTCCAATGACAAAACTTTACACAAAATATACGGCCAAGGGATCCCTGGCCTATATCTTCAATTTTTTGGGAGATGACGATTTTGTGTAAGTTTCTCACGTTTAAGACCGATCGGAGATAACGGTAAAAACTCCTTACGTTATTTAGGGGGTATATCAAAGACGTTCGAATTGTCATAACTGGAGCGATGAAACTTTCAGGGAAGTTCGGGATAAAAAATCTCAAAATACAAGTTCGTCCTACCACATTCATTTGTTAACTTTGTGAACTGACTAAATTTTGAACTCTTTAGATCAGCGCAAATGAGTTATTCGTGGATTTCGGGCGTCTCTTAGAAGATGAAAGACTGAATAATTTTTTCCTTAATTTCATAAACGAACTATTACTTGAGCTACTAGGAGACTTTTGGACGGATTACGGTGATAAGTACACACAAAAATTGGAAGATGTATGCAAGCACAACTCTTTAAAGGTTTATTCAAAACGAATTAAAATATGTTATCTGTTTTTTAGTTGATTAACGAAATCGGATCAAATTATACACTTGTGGATATTATCGCCATAATAACTGGTTCAGGATCGGGTGAACCCATTTTCGGGGATAATCCACCAGGAGACTGCAAGGATACTGAAGTGAAAAACTTAATGGAACCAGTTGTTATACAACTGTAGGTGATTTAAAACTAGACAAAGACTTATACAGAGTACCTGATTTTGTATTAATATGCCTAAATGTATGATCGATAAATGTAAATTTCAATTACCATGTATACCATGTGACTTAAGAGAAATTTTGTATAAATGCATTTTTCAATAAATGACATTTTGAAGAACTTATCCTTTTGTTACAGATTTTGCATTTGCTCTTTGTCTCTTTTGCTACCTTAGCCAACATGGCACGACGACCAGTTTCAGTCTCCGGTTGAAGAGACCTGCTTTTTATTTGCTTATTATGGGCATCTGACATGAATTTATAAATTCCATTATTCGCAATGGACTATAAGTAAAAACATAAACTTCAAGAATTAACATTTTTTTTACTGTTTCAGCTCAAATGATTCCATTGCGAATATCACACAAAAACAGGAAATGATGAACTCGATTACAACGAGTGCGTTAAGGCAACCACAAAGCTTAGGCTCATATGAAACGCAAAAATGAATTTACGATATGCGTTCAATATAGTATCGGTATCGGTATGAAGCTGTGGTTATATTTATAAATAGACTTATTTATCAAGTAATACTATTTCAGTATATACTATTTGAGTGCATTCATGTAAAATTTCATATAAATGTGATTATTAATTCGCGTTTTATCTCTAGTTAAACAGAATCATAAGGCAACTGAGACGTTGATGGTAAAAACTGAGCATCGTGCTGTAATTAAATTTCTCACTAAGCAAGGAAAAAGGCAAAAAACTATTCATGAAGAGATGGTGGTTGTTTACCAGGGTTCCGCACCTTCATTATCAACTGTGCAAAAGTGGTCAAGTGAGTTCAAGAGAGGCAGAGAGAGTATTGAAAACGACCCCCGCTCCGGTGCCCCAGCTATTGCTTGTACAGGAGAAAGCATCAAAGAAGTCGAAAATCTTGTTCTTGGAGATGACCGAATAAAGGTGAAAATGATAGCAAAGATCACCAAACTTTTAAATATTACCATTCACACCATTCCTCACGACCATCTAAACCTTTCAAAGTTCAGTGCAAGTGGATGCCACGAATGCTCACAGCGCCTCAGAAAAAAAGTGAGAATCGAATGCTGTAGAGAGCTTTTGGAGATGTGTAGTGTGAACGCGGACGGTGTTATGGATCGAATTGTTACTGGGGACGAAACATGGGTTCACCACTATGACCCTGAAAGCAAACAAGAGTCCATGCAGTGGCGTAAGAAAGGAACAGACCTCCCGAAGCAGTTTAAAGTCACTCCATCTGCCGGGAAGCTTATGGCCATTGTTTTTTGGGACTCAAAGGGAATCTTGCTCATTGAGTATAAAAAAAAAGGTGAATCCATCAACGCCACATCCTACGCTTCCGCTTTGCATAATTTTTGGGAGGAAATTAAAAAGAAAAGACGGGGTAACCTCGCAGCGGGTGTGTTGCTTCTTCATGACAACGCTCCTGTTCACACGCCGCGAGTTTCCAAGGCTACTGCGCGAGATTGTGATTTCGAAGAAATCTAACACCCACACTATAGTCTAGACCTTGCCCCTAGTGATTATTTCCTGTTTCCGGATTTGAAAAAAATGTCTTCATGGAAAAAGATTTTCGGATGATAAAGAACTCAAGTCGGCAATAAATGGGTATTTTGCAGAGAAAGAGGAAATTTATTTTTTCAAAGGTTTAAAAAAGCTTATCTGAAGATGTAGCAAATGCATTGATGTTAGATGTGTTTTATTGAAAAATAAAAACAATTTAAATTGAGTTCGCATTTTCCTTCATATCGATACCGAGAATAATTTGAACGCCCCTAGTATTCATTGACGTCGCTACAGTCTACCAGAAAGCACGGTATTGATTCTCCAGTTTTTTTTTATCTTACTTGTGCTGTGACATCTGTTAGTGCATTAGTCGCAGGCACACATATACAGTTTAAAACTAAGTAAAATTAACGAAATTTAACAAACTCTGTGAAAATAACTGGAACTTTAAAAAAAAATCTCATACTTGAAGCAAACTGCGATTTTCTTTATATTGGATGGCGCAACATGGACCAGTCTCTGGTTTGCTCATGCTCGTGCTTTGCGCACTAATGTTCTCTTTTGATAAGTAGTTTTGAACGTATGTACAATAGTTTTTGATAATAATAATAATAATTGTTGGCGCGACAGTCCACAGGGGGACCACGGCCTAGCTTGCTCATCAACTACTCGTGTTGTGCGCGCTATTGTTCTCTCACAAGTAGAAGGGACCTACAGTTTTTTGCCGACTCCGAACGACGAAGTTTAAGAAGCTTTCTTACACAGTTATTACTCTTTGAGTGTTGTCAGCAGCCCGGAAGAGGTGGTGCCGGGAAAAATTCGATGTGTTCAGCCGGGAATCGAACTTAGACCCTTCGGCGTGTGAGCGTAGTACTCTACCCACTACGTCACGGCGGTTACAGTTTTTGATAATACATACATTTTAAAACAGTTCTCACTATTTTTAAAGAAATGTTTTTGTCAATAGCCGTATTTTTTTCTTGCGATTCTGGTATATTTTATTATTTATTTGTAGTGAATACTGGTTCTTCCCTTTCTATTTCTTATAACAAACACGAAAATTTTCAATTAGTAAATTAAATATTTATATTGGGTTATTTTAATTAAGAAGGAGAACATGTGGAATAGTTGTCTGAGCCTTTTATTTTTTGCACACATTTGAATAGTTCACACTTATCTGCTCTGGTAGACGTCTCTGTTCATTTTAATTTTAACCGTTACTAACACCCAACAAAGAACATTAAGTCAGTTGCAATTCATTTGTGTACAGAAATTTGTAGTTGAGTAGTTTGGGTAAAACTCTCTCTTGGACAGAGTAGCTCTGCCGAAGCTTATGAAACGACTTTTCGTAGAAATTCGTAAACACCTATAAGATATATAAAATGTCAGAAGTTTTTTTGTATTTGACAGCCATCTGCTGCCCACAGATATTTCTTCTGCAAAAATTCGTACGGAGGCGAAATATTTTACTTCCTCATGAGCTATCTCTTCTACGAAAAAATCAGCAAATGGAACGACTTTTAGTAGTTTTTCGGTAAATTTCGTAGGCATTCGTAGCAGTTCAGAGCGATTGGAACAGACCTGCATAGTCAGACTTCGCACCACCCTCCAAAGTGTTGGTGAGTGATAGAGGGATTCTGAACAATCATTACGTTAATATGTTATTAAGTGGCAGACTCAGTACATTAAAATATTTGCTACTTAAAAAGAGTTTTTCTGCCTGTTACCAGCAGGTCAAATACTTAAATGAATTAAGTTATTGAGGGCCAGTCTTCAACTCCTTCGATGAAGCGATCTACCATCACCCGCTTTATCTAATCATTTTCTACGCACTTCATATTCTAGCCATCATCTACACAAACACAAAACCAACATAACATCCGTCTATTTATGTATTTGACATGGTATTGATCCTAAGTGCACCTGTTCTGATACGAACGGAAATTCTTAAGCAAAAGAGATTTAAAAAAAAAAATAAATAAAAACAATGCGTTTATGTTATAAATAGCACTTTGACTTAAGGTATGCACTTACGGTTGTTTTTCTGCCACTTTAAATTTATGGTAGCCGATTTATAGCCTTATCACCGTTACTGCTACTTGTTGACCACCAACGGGTTCTTATCTAAGCACGAAATCAGAATAAATACAAATTTTAGTCCAATTTTTCGTTTCAATTGGCCTATTGCGTAGATCAATCAAAATTCCCCATGATAACAAAACATTTGAGTATCTTATCGAACATTCAAATATTTTAAAACGGCCAGCGAAAGTAAATGCAAATATAATTATTATTTCTGATTCCAACTAGTGATTAGCTGCGAAAAC
Source organism: Eristalinus aeneus (assembly GCA_955652365.1). NCBI lineage: Eukaryota > Metazoa > Arthropoda > Insecta > Diptera > Syrphidae > Eristalinus > Eristalinus aeneus. Next base: position 26,678,962 of record OY019130.1, on the reverse strand, counting down.
AATATGAAGTTGTAAAACGGACATAAGAATAATTTTATTTGCTTGAGCTTAAGCGAAAGTTCAATGATTTCAAAAAGCATTGATAAGTGGCATAACACTTTTCAAAGTAATCCCTTATATTTAATTTGGTCAAATAGCAATCATCTTAACCAGAAAGAATATATGCCAAGTTGTTGTAATCTTGTTGGCCAATACACTATAGACTATAATATACTATAATCACACAGCAAATGTTTGTTAAGTTTCATTCCATAAAGTATGGGTAAAACGCAAGAATAGATTGCAAACTTAAACTTTAAACTTCTGCAAACTTAAACTTTAAACTTTAAACTTCTGTATCCCAGCTAATATGAACCTCAAAAAGCTTAACTCATTTTTATTCCGTTTTTTGTTCCTTAAATATAAATGTGGAAATGTAAATATATTCCTCTTAAATATGAATGTGTTAATAGTATTTCCATAGGTTTTTAATTATTTTTTCCGACGCAAGTCGATAAATTGTAACTAAAAAATTCTACGTACAAACTTTTTGATTGCTGAAGAACTTTTTTGATTTAAAACTTCCGTTAGAAGTCTGAGTATAGGATCCACAAGACAGTAGACGGCATTTCTTTTTATAGTGTTCTTAGTTATATTTTGGAGGAACATAACCCATAAATGCTCTATGGAATTCAGGTCTAGTGGTTGGAAAAGTATCCGCCACTGATTTTTAAATTAAACAACATTCAGTGCTTCACTTTACGGCAGATCCTGGCAAAGACTCAAGAAGTATAAATCGACACTTACCACCTATTCGTCGATTCGCCGCATATGACAGTGTGCACAGGAACGAGCTGTACAGTGCCATGTCTAGTTTTGGCATTCGTAGCTCGTCAGATTATGATGACAGAGAACTCTCGCTGCTTCGACAGGGTCGGCAACGAGCTCACTGTCACCTTCAATGTCAAAAAAGGTCTTAGACAAGGCAACGCACTGTCATGTGACTTTTTTAACATCATTCTTGAGAAGATATTGTGAAACCCAAGTCAACACCAGAGGCATGATCTTCCAATTCCGATCAGTTCAATTGCTAGCTTATGCTGACGACATTGACGTGATTGGACGAACACAGCGAGCCGTCAAAGAGACGTTTGCTGGCATTGAAGCGGAAGTGGCTAAAATAGGTCTAGTGGTTAATTACGGCATAGCAAAGTACATGGTGTAATCAAGAAAGGTCACACAACATCGACGTATCGGACAGAGGGTCACACTAGGCAGCGGAAACTTCGCGGTAGTCAAGGACTTTGCGTATCTCGGCTTTTCGGTGAATAGAGACAACAATATCAGTCCTGCAATCAAACGCAGCATCACTCTTGCCAATCACTGTTTCTTTGGGCTCAAGAGACTATTGAGTAATAAAGTCCTCTTTCGAAGGACAAAGCTTGCTTTATATAACAGCTTGATCATCCCAGTCCCACTCTCTAGATGTTACTAAAAGTGGATGAGAAAGCACTTAGTCTTTTCGAGAGAAAAATTTATGGTTCTGTTTACGTTGATGTCATTTGGAGGAGAAGATTTAACGACAAACTTTATGGGCTGTACAGCGACATGCACCTGGTCAAGTGTCTTCGGATATAACGCTTAAGATGACTAGGCCATGTAGAACGTATGGACCACACTGCTCCGGCCCCGAAAGACTTTAAGTCTGAGACATTGGTACAATGCAAGAGAGGACGGCCTAGGCTAAGGTGGCGCACACAAGTGGCGAAGGACCTCAACCAACTTGGAGTGCCCAACTGGAGGCAGCTAGCGAAACATCGTGCTGGCTGGAGAGGCATGTTGGTTGAGGCCCAGATCCACCCCGGACTGTAGCGCGACAAGAAGAAGAAGAAGAAAAAGAAAAAGAAGAAGAAGAAGAAGAAGAAGAAGAAGAAGAGGAAGAAGAAGAAGAAGAAGAAGAAGAAGAAGAAGAGGAAGAAGAAGAAGAAGAAGAAGAAGAAGAAGAGGAAGAAGAAGAACATCCAGTGCTTAATATTATACGCTGTAATCCTGGGGTCATTATGATTTATCTTCTTCCTTCCCCCAGCAGCTGAGCACTTTCCAATAAATTATTATTAGTCTGCTTTCTATCTTAGTGGCTATACATCCCCAAACCGAATGAACAACACTTTTATATCTATTTTTATATAATTTAAACCATTATTAAATTTTTTGAAGCTGAAGAATGTATTGCCAAGAATAACTTCCAAATCACAAAAAAATATTTATATTACGTATTTTCTCGGATTAATGTTTCCTTCCTAATGTTGCAGCAACGATTTCAATGTGATCGTTTTTTAGCGATCAAAATAATGGCAATAATCCTTCCCATGAAGCAGTTAAATATTTTTATTTATATTTTTAACCAATTTAGGATTCAAGTCTTAAGGTCAATAACCGAAAGAAGCATTTCATTTTTAAGAATGCTGAATTATTCTTAATGAATAAATATCAGTGGTGAAAAATAGGAAGTGTTTTATTTTCCAGAATGTAAGTGCTTTCATATTAAAAAAAAGCAATATTGTAGTAGTTTTGTTTAGTTTCTGTCAAGCATAAAAGAGAATATGAAAAAATTAATAAAAAAAAGAATCATTAAAAACTAAGTGATAAAACTTCGTTAGCCTGATAATACGCCTACAAGCTCTGGAAATATGTCTTGTGCCAAGTTTTGGATACTTTTTGTGTTGAATCGACATGATCAGGTTTTCCATTAGTATTTTTCCAATGAGGGCTTGCCAACACTGAGTTTCTTTGTTTTTTTTGTTATTTACTTTAGGGAACTATGCTAAAAGTGTGACCCGTTGGGGATATGTGCTGGCTGGAGAGGCATGTTGGTTGAGGCCCAGGTCCACCCCGGACTGTAGGATACATAGTTGATCCTGCCTCAACCTCAGTTCAACTGAAGTTACGCTCTTGATATTACTATTGTTGACTTTTTGCGATGGATTTTCGCTGAATGTAGATCAGTTTAAAAAAATATGTTTGAGGAGCAGTGTTATAAGACACTTATTCTATGCCAGTATTGATCGCCGGTATTGATCTTTTGAACCGAACTTCCCGTGATTTTCTTTTGCTCTCGTAGCTATTATTTTGTTTATCACGTTGAGCAGGTGTAGTCAGGAGCAATGTGTACTACTGTACTGGTTTCCTAATATAATTCTTCTCAATAAAATAGAAAAAATATAAGAGATGGTACCCATTTTTTTATCCTCGGCATTGACGATTTTTTTGACTTTACTTTGACTATCAAGCACTTAGCGCTGAAGCCATTCAGAAGAATTTAAGTAGAACACACCAATGTCAAGGATTTCGTTTGGATGCTTTAGCTAAAGGAGTCCTTTAATTTTCCAAAGTGGATTGTTTGGTAACGCATTAAGTTTTGTGTTCCTCGAGTGATATTTTTATAAAATTATTCATCATTATTAACGGCAACAACTCGAAGGTCAAAAGCTCAACCTCATTCCAAAATTGTTTTCATAAATGTTTCATCAAGTAATGTGTTCTTAAATGTTTTTTTAAATACAGGGTGTTTCTATTAGACAAAACTTACTCTTGTCTAATCTTTTGGCATAATAATTTCAATATGACTTCCCCCACTGCTGGCTAATAATTTCATATATGGTAATCCCAAAGATAATAGGCAGTTACTTTTATCCGCTTTGATTTTACGTAGAATTTTTTTCTAAGAGCACTTTTCTAGCAAAATTTATATCATTCGATAACATCAACAATTTCATTTCAAATTTAAGACCAGTTCTGTGTTTTTCTTCATCTGGTGCAAAATTAAAAAGACCGATCTCCAATTATCTTAAATGATCATATCAACTCAGGATTTCTTAAACTTACAACTAACACTTTAGGTAACCCTAAATATAGAGTATTTTCATTTAGAATAGGTTTTTTCTAGGATGTATTTTTTCGATTTTTCTTTATAAAGGACTGAATTATAGCAACTTTATACAAAATCTTTTAGAAAAGATTGTCTTAAAAAAGAAAAGAGCAGAAAATGAGAAAAAAAACATATTTATGCTTTTATTTAACTAGTGTATGTTCGATTTTAGAAGTAGCAATTATCAATTATCTTATTTGAAAATTAAATAATTTTAATTAAAAGAAAAAGACGAAATCCAGGTGGTTTATGTTAATTCACTAAAATCTTCAGAATGTGAAGCATAAGTTTTGGATTTCAAAAATGTAATAATAATAATTTCACCCAAACAAAATTAAAATGTCTTTCCATTTACACATGCAATACATATACAGTGGCGAGCAAAACTGGTCGGATGTTTGTCAAATCTAAGTTCATATTGCTGTTAAACTTTTGAAAATTACTCAATTTGTTTCCGGTCTTCAGTTTTTAATTCTTTATTTATTACTCTCATCATTGAATAACATAAAAAATAATAAAACAAATTTCTTAGAAAAAAAAATCAATGCGTCCAGTTTTGCACCCAAGACTCATCATAAGAAAAACAACGATTTAAATAAAATGTTAGTACTTGGACCAGAGACCCTTTCATTTTAAAACACTTTTCACTCTCCTTGGCATACTTTCCACTAATTTTTCAATTGTTGTGTTTGGTATATTTTTCCAGGCAATTTGGACTCGATCCCATAGCTCGTTAAAATTATTCGGAGGCAAATTGGATACGCACACTGAACAACAAACCCAGGCAAATATGTTTGCAAAATATTTAGGTAGTCATTTATTATTCCTTCTATTTTATGGATAGGACCGACGTGCCACTAAGTGAAACATGCCCACACCATTATACTGCCGCCGCCATGATTCATAGTTTGTTTGACTTGGTGTTGCTGAAGCTGCTCTCCCGGTCGGTCACAATAATAAGACTTACCAACCGGTAAAATAAGATTGACTTTCGTTTCATCAGCCCATATAATACGTTTCCAGTCCTCAACAGATCAGTTTTTGTGTTCTTTACAAAACTGTAACCGAGCTGATATGTTTTTCTTACAAAGCGCAGGTTTTTTCTGCTTTACAGACGCGGTTAACCCTATTCTTTTCAATGCTCTTTTGGCTGTCCATTCGCTTGTTTGTTTGTTAATGGCTACTGTAGCTTCTTTAGGTGTTAGCTTGGAGCTTTTACGAAGCAATCGTTCCATTTCACGAGCGTCACCGTCCGTCAGAATTTTTGGTCGTCCTCCAAAATCATCCGGTGACTCCAAATTATATCTTTTTCGTACTGCTGTCACTGTTGACTTTCCAACGACAGTCTTTGCAGCTATTTTTCGTGTACTTTAATTTTTTTGCAGTAGCACAACAATTCGGTTTTCCAAATCCTTCGGGATTTTCTTTCATTTTGCACTAAATTAGCAACAACTTCACAATTTTTGGGTGTAACAATGTAAACTCTTTACCGCATCGCTTTATAATGATGAAATAATTAAAGAAACGCAATAAGCTCTTTACAACTTTCATAAAGATAACGGTAAAATAATGTTTTTTGCATGGTGAGTCTTGCGTGCAAAACTGGACGCATTGATTTTTTTTCTAAGAAATTTCTGTTTTTATGTTTGTTTTATTACTTTTTATATTATTCAATGATGAGTGTAATAAATAAAGAATTAAAAATTGAAGACCGGAAGCAAATTGAGTAATTTTCAAAAGCTTAACAGCAATATGAACTTAGATTTGACAAACATCCGACCAGTTTTGCTCGCCACTATAAGTCAGACGCCACTTTTAGTGGCATGGTGACAACGATTCATTTTTTTGTTTCGAAAAACATATTTTCATATAACCCTCTTAGAGATCTTTAACGTACTCTTTTTAAAGTGTGCTTCTAGGTGCTTAGGAAACAAACTCGGTCGAGAGTTACAGCCGCTGATTTGGTCTGCAAATCTTCACGCGCAAATCGAAGGCGGCCGGGAAAGTTGACATTGATATTTACCTTAGTAGTGATCCCAATTCGGAGATTTTGATTTCTCAATGTACAGTGCTTCACAAAAGTCTAGGTACAGCGCGTATGATTTAGAAAATTAGACTACCGTTTGATAGTTATTCCAAAAAAGTTTAACCTTCTAATATTTTTCAACTAGTTGATATTTCTAGATTTACAAATTCATTTCTAGATTCTTCAAGTGTGTCCTTTTTAATAAAAAAAAATTCTGTAGGAGCACCTAAAATTACTTCCACAAAAATCTTGGACAGTTATAAAAATTAAGATATTTTCTAACAGGGCAATCCCCAAATTAATAACTTTGTTCTGTTTTGTTATGTACTTGGTGTCGTGTGTCAATCGCGGTAGATCCTTGCTGGACTAGTGTATTTTTGTTCCTGTTTTTATTGAAATATGAACCGAAAAGAGCTGACTAGCGAAAAACGGCAGCTAATCATTGATTTACATACCAGACAGGAAAAATCCTACTCTGAAATAGCTGTGATAGTATCTCATTCTCGTTCTACTATCCAAAAAAGTGATTAAGCGCTATAAGAATGAGAATAGAGTGGAGACTGCTGCTAGATCAGGACGCCCCCCGAAGCTAACCGACAAAGATAAGAGACGAATTGTCTTTTGAAAGTGCTAGAAAAATTGCGGATAAGTTGAACAATCTCAACACAACACAAGTTCACTCCGAAACTGTACGTCGCGACATCGTGGATCCCGGACTATCCACCCGCACGCCAAGGAAGAAACTATGCATATCTGCAATAAACAAGAAAAAACGAATTGCGTTTGCCAAAGGATACAAATATCGTTCCTTAAAGTATGCCAATAATGTTTTATTCCGTATACGAGTATATGGATGTGCAAGCTGGCGTACTTTTGTATAAAGCTTTTTATCAACAAAAATGTAGTATTTCCTAAATCCACTCATTTATTGAATTACAAGTATTTCTGCGGTTGAAATTATTTGAAAATTTTATCAAGTGTTACTGTAATATTACTATGACATATTATTTTGATTGAAAAACAGAAAATAAAGACAAACAACCATGGAGTATATTTAACAATGCACACCAACCAGGCATTTAGGCCCCAATACAAAACACACAAATTCGATTTGTTTTTCTGGTTTATTTAATAAATAGAATGAAACATAATTTTCTTTACAATGCTTATAGTACATATTTTCCATCTATTAGTTTGTTAAGTCAATATCACAGGCAAAACAACAGCAACCTTTACATATAAAAAATAAATGTTCTTTCTTATTCATTGCGTAACAATGCTGTTTTTAAAAACCTCGTTATTAATTTTGTCTGTATAATGATCTGATTTCTTAACGGTATTGACATTGAATGTAGTTTTGGTTTAAGTAATATTAATCTATGAATTTATTAATTAATTTTGTGTGTTATTGCCCAATTGACTTTTGAATGCTCAAACTGAAAATAAACGTGAGAACAAAAGTATGGTTAAATAAAAGAACTGAACAAAAGGAACTTAAAATGTCATGAGATATTACACTCTTTTGGACATCTATACGCTTATCAAATAGAATATGAATTAAAAAAAAAATTAAACTTAAAAAAAATATTACTCTTCTTTCGGAGGCTTCGCTATCAAATATTCCTTGGCCATGGCGTACGCCAGCCCAAGGGTCAATGTTCCCACCACTGCGCCTTGTGCGATAACACGAAGTTGCATTAGGAACACACTTGTGCTCATGCTACCGCGGGTCTTGTATTTGTATGCTCCCCAGATGCCAGCTCCTATGAAACCAGCCATACCTGTAATAAAAAGAGTGGGGTTGTAAAATAAAAATGTGTTCAAAACGAAATCATTTAAAAATATATTGTAGTTATATGCATATTTTATTTTAAGACTTGACGAATAGGTTCGCTGACCTTAATAAAAGTGGTATGTACCGAATCTTTAAATATTAAATAGAGTTATATTTGAGTGGCCACCGTGGTGTAGTGGGTAGAGTGCGACACTCACACGGAAAAGGTCTGGGTTCGATTCCCGGCTGAAAACCTCGAATGTTTTACGGCACTACCTCTTTCGAGCTGCTGACAACAATCAAAGACTAATAACTGTCTAAGAAAGCTTTTCAAACTTCGCCACTCGGAGTTGGCAAAAAACTGCAGGTCCCTCCTACTCGTGAGAGAACAGTAGCGCACAACAGGAGTAGTTGATGAGCAAGCTAGGCCCTGGTACCCCTGTGGACTGTAGCGCCACCCAATTATTATTATTATATTCGAGTAAAGCCAAAAAAAACGCTTTTTTTTTGAGTTGATGGTAGACCTTTATTTGGTCTAAAAATCTGATGAGGTTAAGGTTTACCAATAACACTTTAAAACTGAGTCCGTATAAACCTGTGGTGGATTCTTCAGTGAAATGTCAATGTGACTATTTTATGCCTACATGTTGGCGACTTTGGTTGCAAAAATTGTACGTATTTGATGTATCAATTTTCGGTAAATACAATGCGATTCACAGACATTCACTTAGCTTGAGAGTATTTTTCTTTACTACTCTTACACGACCCACTTACGTACTACGTTATGAGGACCATTAATTTTACGAAAATGGTTAAAGAACATTAAAATATATTTCAATAATATCTAAATAAGTTTCTGCTTCATGAAGTTATGGAGGAAAAAAAGTAATCAACATTTTTCGTGGCCACCGGAAGGAGGAGTATAAATTCTATGACAGTTTTATACATGTGACAAGACTGCTTGATAGTAAATTTATTAATACATAAGAAAAAAAAAAAATAAAACATAAAACATGGTATTGATAAACGCTTGGTGGGTGAAATCCTTTAAAACCTTATAGATGCCCAATGATGTAAAATCAGCATTGTGTAGGAAGATAAAGGCTTTAAACTGCTTTAATAAACGGAAGTTGAACATTTTATTGACGCGAAATGTCTGATAAGATATTTACACACTGAACTTGAGTCGATTTTAATCAGTGATATATGAATTTAAGGGGGAAGAACAAAATCCGTTACAATCTCTGTTTATGTTTTGTACATTAGCCTCTTTTTTTACTTTACAGATAAGTGATAGCTTAGAATGAAATATTAGATATTAAAACCAAACAGTTTCATATGGCAACTGCGATCGAAACAAAAAGTAAGTAAATAAAGGGTGTCCCAACAAGAACGCAAGATTTAAATTTGTGGCCATTCGTATTGTCATTGTTTGACATTTGAACAATTATTATTGTTCGTTAGTAGAAGGTATAAGGTTAATAAGAATAGAGCGCTACACGAATGAACAACGCATTCTCATTGTGAAATTGTTTTACCAAAATAGTGAAGGTTTTGTGGCTACAATTCGCAAATTGCGATCAATTTGGGGTGACAATTATACTCCAAAAGAGTCAACTGTAAAGCGATTAATGGAAAAATTTGCTGAAACTAGGTCTGTAACTGAATTAAAGACAACAACGCGCCTTCGACCAGGTCGATCGACCGAAAGTATCGCAGCAGTACGTGATGATGTCGCTCAAACTCCATCCACCTCAATTCGACACCGAGCTCAACAAATTGGTGTTTCCAAATCCACTATGCAGCGAATTTTGACGAAAGATTTGCATCTTCATGCATACAAAGTTCAATTCACTCAGGAACTGAAGCCAGCTGACCATGCACAGCGAAGAGAGTTCGTTAATTGGGTACAACACGAAAATATTGATTTTGCCGATAAAATCATCTTTAGTGATGAGGCCCGTTTCCATCGTCTAGATCGTGCGATTTAACACCATTGAACTTTTTTCTTTGGGGTTTTTTGAAGTCGATGGTTTATGCGTATAAGCCGACGACGATTCAAGCCTTAAAAGAGGAAATTGGACGCTGCATTAATGAAATACCGCAGCATTTATGCAAAACAGACATTGAAAATTTCATAAAAAGATCGCGTATGTGCCAGCAAAGCCACGACGGCCATCTGGCCGATGTGTTATTCCAAACATAACCTCATCCTGTCTACTTTACGATATAATAAAGAATTCACGTTTTTTTTTTATAGATTTGTGCGTTTTATTTAAAATTTAAATCTTGCGTTCTTGTTGGGACACCCTTTATAAGAATACCAAAAACGTACTATCCTTTTTTTTTGTTAAACCGAAAGATGTCTTTAAGGGTGATTTTTTTATGTGCGTACTTTAATTTCGAAAATAAAAAATCACTTTCTATCAAAAGCCGCTGTAGTATTTGCAGACACAAAACAAGGTTACGCGTTAGCGTTTCTTTCATTGCGGCATCATAGGACGAATGGAGTGGGTCTGCATTCTATTCAATCGGACGTTTTGTTTGTTCAAAATGACTTGATAAGTATTTACTAGTTATTATTAGCGTAATGTTGTGTAAGCTATCACAAAGAGAGTTTATCAAATCTCACTGTCGTGAGAAAACACGATATAAGTGCAGTTAAATTTCACTGTCCAAAGTCGTTTTCGTGTTAAAAAAATGCAAGATAAGCCAACTCTGTTTCCTGGTTTTCTTGTCGTCAGTCGTACCATCCGATGCACATTTATATGTGAGGATTAGTGTAAGCAATTATGTTTTGCCGGATTTTTTCTAGAAGAAGTTCGATCTAAAATACCAAAATATTAGCATGATGCGTAGCAAACACTCTGTTTCAATTTGCCCTTTGCCGTTAGAAAAGAGGACAAGGAAGCACGTAATAGAAAGTGTGTTGACTTAGTAAAAAGTTATTGCAACCTATGAATGCTCTCATTTTGATTAATAATATATATAGTAAAAACTTGTTGTCTGTCATTTTGGAGAAAAAAAATTCTACCATTCACATAATGATAAAATTGTATTGTTTGCTGTAATAATAATAATAATAATTGTTGGCGCGACAGTCCACAGGGGGACTAGGGCCTAGCTTGCTCATTGACTACTCGTGTTGTGCGCGCTACTGTTCTCTCACGAGAATGGTCCTACAGTTTTTTGCCGACTCCGAACGGCGAAGTTTGGAGCTTTTTCTCAGACAGTTATTACTCCTTGAGTGTTGTCAGTAGCTCGAAAGAGGTGGTGCCGTGAAAAATTCGAGGTGTTCAACCGGGAATCGAACCTAGACCCTTCGGCGTATGAGCGTCGCACTCTCCCCACTACGCCACGGTCGCTGTAAACATGATATTATAATATAAATTATATAAAATATAAGGTTTTGTATGGAAAGGAAAAATTATACAATGGTAATAAATTAGAAATCCTTTTCTAAATTCAAACGATAGCTTACATTGATAACGGTAAAACAGCCTATTGATTAAACTGCAGCAAAAGATAGTTCAGATTTCTATTCTTCTGCCAATTTAGGCTCTTCAAAACAGATGCCGTTATAAATTTACAGAACAATATGCTTTCTTTGATTCAAAAAGCGTTTAAATTCTTTTCAAACTCTTTTTAAATAAAAACCAAAACCTTTGAAAACAAGACCTGGCTTACGTTTTTTCTATCAAATGTTAACGCAACAAAAAGTGAATATCGCTAATTGTGATAAGCAATAAGTTCTTGGTGCGCCTTTGTATTTATAGAATCTTACTGAGATAAAACTATTTTTTTTTCAGTTAAATGAAAGAAAGTGTGGCTTGTCAAGGCTTGTTAACTGAACAAAAAAACTCCGATATGGAGAAGTATTACATCCCAGAAATAAAATAAAACTGGATCCGTACATATTTTAAAAATGTCCCTGTATATGACTTTTATCCTAAGTAACTAAAGACAAATTTGAAAGCTCTTTTTGCAGCACAAAAAAAATAAAACAAAACATTGCTCGGCTTCTGTAATCTAACTCCAAAAACTCGTAACGTACCAAGCTATTGAAAAACGGCAACAAGTCACAAGAAAATAACATACTAATCTATCCTCACGCATACTCTGGCCCAAAAAAGAAGCTATTCACTACAATCCGTTTATTACAACTTCTTATGCCCTTCCATAATATTTTATATTCTTAGGTATTTCTCCAAATGATGAAATACAAGACCGAATTTGATTCTTAATAGGGTTTATTAGTGTTTATTCAATTATTATGGCAGCATCAAATCAAATTTAGCACTTCCGATGTGAATGTAAACAATATCACTAATTGTATATGGCCAAATTTATTGTATGTGTGTATATAAAAAAATTCTTATGATCGCCCTCGAGGCTTATTGCGAAAGAGAATGGACGGAGAATGATAAAAAACACAAATTTCGAACGTGACCACCTGAGTGTATGCCAGCTGATTTCAAAAATGTTTCCCTTGTGAAATAAACCAAAGGAAACTCTGCACACACATTATGATAATTAATTTTTCGGGAATTCTATGGATTTTTATGATGACTAAGTGAAGCTTGTTTTTGGCTACTACTCATTAGCATACAAAAATTTGGCATCACCATTAAATAAGTATTATCATTGTCCATTGGCTAATGGAAAGTGAGTTAATTAAACACAAAGCTTCATAAAGGATAACTTTACATAGTGTTGGTAATCTACACGTATGCCCTGCCCAGATGTAAACAAAAAAGTGAGTAGCCACTTGGGAAATGTTTAACCTAAATTCTTCTAATTATATACACACAAGATATCTAAAATTAATCCTGCAAAAAAAAAAAATTATGTCAGCCAGCAACAAATTGTTTCCGCAATTTCAAGTTCAGACCAATTCCCCAAAAAAGTCATGACCCAAACAATTATGAAGCGTTCTTCATAGGGAAACTTATCATCTGCTGCTTACGCAACAGCGTCTGGCAGACGTTAACGCATGCCCATTTAAAACATATGATTGAAGATAAGTGCTGACTTACACCCAAATGCAATGATCGGTTGGCAAACATTAAGTTCAAAGACTTAACATGTGAGAGGAAGTTGCATGTAACTTATTTCTTACCCCATTGGGTAATCAGTCTAAAGTTTATTTTAGCATGGCTGACGTGAAATCCGCAGTCATGACGTCTGAGAATTACAATTGTTCACAACCGAAAGAAGACTCGCCTTAAGCACATTCGAAAGCTTAAAATTTATCATCGAATCAGCTTTTAAAACTGCAACGAAAAGCATGATTTTTTATTCAAGATTTCCGTTTTGGCATTCACACATGTGTGCGAATTTGTCCCAGGGCTTCGCAGCCAATTACCAAAAAATCTAATGTTATTTCACCACACTGCCAGCACGTTGCAAACCTAACAAAAATTACGTCACATTCATGACAAGTGTTCAAAGAAATCTCTCTTCGATAATTGATATGAAAAGTGTTCTAAGGTTAGATAATCGAATGCATGAAATTTACAAGAGTTTTTTTTTTAAACTCGACGAAGGTCAAGGTCAGGGTACATCCATTGATCTTGTGATTGAACATTGTTTGCAGCCGTTTTCTGACATTGAATTTGGGCAGCACGACCCATTGAGACATATGCACATATGTAATTGTTACGATAATCTAAGGCTATTTTTACTCACCAATAACCATGAACGGCGATTCCTTGGCTTTTTTCGCAAATTTTCCACCACTCTCTTCGGGTACTTCAAATACTGATTTAGAATTCATTTTCGAGGAGTAATCTGTTTTGAATTGGTCAGAGGTAAAACTGATTTTCTGAGGTCAACTTTAATGTATTATCTGGATTCCGGCTCACGGAATCACGGCACAATGATAATGCTTCTCAGGAGATTTGCAAACTCCCTTCACTTTTATTCGGGTGGTCGATTTATAGAGAAATGTCAAATTGAAAAATTCAAACGAAAGCTCATTCACAATAAGAAAATTGGGTGCTATAAAATATTTACAATTAAACTTAACGAAACGTTTTATTTAGCCTTTCTGTTCACAATGTTTAAAATAAATATAAATTTTGCTTAACATTTTTACCAGCATTCTGACAATAAAATATTATAAGAACAACTGTCATCCATACTTCTTGCTTGAAAAGATGACTCCTATATTTGGAGAATGTTCTTGGTGGAAAATCTTTCTTTTCCGTGTCTGTTTGTTTAGATTCTATTGGGAAGTAGAAGTGGCTATATTATTCTTAATTTCATCATGACAATTCATTCTGAAGCATTACCGTAAAATGTTCGACAGCTTGCGCTTTCTTCTACGGTTTCGTTGACAAGTAATCAGGAAGCATGATACTCTGGAACAACGTATACACGTTATTCAAATTCATTACCAAAATCCGTGTAAATCTTTAAGATACTTACTTTGCCATTATCATTTGCCTGCCACCTCAGGAATCGACTTTTCAGTCAGTTTAATTGCAGATATTTGAAAACACAATAGGTCCGTTCCAATTGCTCTGAATTGCTACGAATGTCTACGAATTTGCCTGAAAAACTACGAAAAAGCGTTCCATTAGCTGATTTTTTCGTAGAAGAGAAAGCTCACGAGAGAGCAAAATATTCCCCCTTCCTACGAATTTCTGCCGAAGAAAAAACTGTAGGCAGCAGATGGCTATCAAATCGAAAATAAAAAACCTCTGATACTTCATATGTCTGATAGCTGTTTACGAATTTCTACGAAAAGTTGTTTTACAATTTTTGGTAGAGTTGCTCTCTGCAAGAGATATTTTTACCCAAACAACTCACCTACGAATTTTTGTACACAAATCAATTGGAACAGACCTAATGTTTCAGTGACAGTAAGACAAAAAAGTGCCCGCAGTGAAGAAATGTCGCACCGCTAGCGCTTCTTCATAAGGAGCCATATGATTTACCCGCGTTCTCAAAATTTTGGCATCTCTGCGTCCTTATTATGATTAATTTTGCAAAAAGATGTAGGCCAATGTTTGAAGATCAATTTGGCAATTAAATAAAAGCTGTTGAACCACTTAAAGCATCGCGAATTCGGATTTAAGCTTAAAATTTATTTATTTATCATAGGTAATGACAAATAAATTTTTATTAATCCCTTAACACCGAAAAAGACCGGGGAACAAAGCCCATATGGTCGTTACGATTGTTTCCAAAAAGATTAACGGTTAATCTGCAACTCTGTAGTAATTCTTTCTCATAAAGCAGGGGACGTTCGGTTTTTGTTGAGGATGTGGATTTTATTGAACAGTGTATGTCTCAATCGTATTTGGCAAAGTTGTGCAAATTGCTAACAATTCAGATCAATGTTGTAGGTGACTGTGCCTAAATTTTCCTTGTGCTTTCTAAAAACTGAATAAGATTTGTCTCAGCGTGTTTCTGCTTCTTTTTTTATTTCCCTTGATGCGAATTAAAGATTGATTTGGAGAATGGCGGTAAAATAAACCACACATGTAGTACCTTTTATGGTTTCCCGTGCCGCAGCACCGGTTTTTTTCCTCTTTTTTAATTTCTACGTGTCCTGGAGGCCATAATATTTGAATATTTGGAAAGTAAAGTCTTATTGGGGAACGAATATAAAGAAGGGCATGTGTTCTGGTTTTGTTGTTGACGATGTTGTACAAGGAGCTTAAAGAGTCACAGCAAATGGCAGTCTTTCCTTTGGTTGTAGTGGCAAGTTTGGTTGCATATATTAGTGTCATAACTTTACTAACAATACAGTAACCGGTAGATTCATCTGTTGTGGATGCGTACGTGTACAAAACGCAATCAAATTTTCCTTTGGATACAATTTCGTCAAACATTTTTTTTTTTATAGACTTCAGGTGAAGTCTTTCTCTTAACAGAATGGGCCAGCGATGTGTTTATGACCTTTTTTGAGAATTACCACAAACTCGTGCCTAAGTCTTTAGAGAGGGTTTCTGGAGCGTGGATGTTGATAGACGTTAGATACCTGATGGAATTGAAAAAATAACTTTTGTGATTTGTACTTTTACCAACCAGACCTACATATTGAATGAAGTGGATGGTAGCAGTCTATAATCCTTTTTGGTGTTATCTTGATTCGTGTTTTCCTTTTCATTTGAGCAAGCTAAAGTTGATGCAGATTTTTAATCATGATGAGGATCACTTACCTTACCAATGAGCGTTTTTTTTTTTTTTTGAAAATAAAACACTAATTATTAATGGGAAAGCAAAAACATTTTATTCAAGGTATTGGTCATTGTTTTCTACACATTTTGACCACCTTGCTGGCAATTTGTGAATACCACGCCAATAGAATTGTTCGTTTTTTAAAGCAAACCACTCAGACACCCAATTTTCGACCTCCTCGTAGGAATCAAAGTGCTGCTCAGCCAAGTGTTCTGATTGTATCCTGAACCGGTTTTGCTTTGCGTGCAGGTGCATTGTCATGGAGATCATTTGTTGTCGGTAGCGATCGGTATTAACGGTTTCACCAGGTTTTAGGAGCTCGTTGTACAGCACACCTTTCTGGCCAGAATGAACTGAATAAGATTTGTCTCAGCGTGTTTCTGCTTCTTTTTTTATTTCCCTTGATGCAAATTAAAGATTGATTTGGAGAATGGCGGTAAAATAAACCACATATGTATAACCTTTTATGGTTTCCCGTGCCGCAGCACCGGTTTTTTCCTTTGTTTTAATTTCTACGTGTCCTGGAGGCCATAATATTTGAATATTTGGAAAGTAAAGTCTTATTGGGGAACGAATATAAAGAAGGGTATGTGTTCTGGGTTTGTTGTTGACGATGTTGTACAAGGAGCTTAAAGAGTCACAGCAAATGGCAGTCTTTCTTTTGGTTGTAGTGGCAAGTTTGGTTGCATATATTAGTGTCATAACTTCACTAACAATACAGTAACCGGTTGATTCATCTGTTGTGGATGCGTACGTGTACAAAACGCAATCAAATTTTCCTTTGGATATACTTTCGTCAAACAATTTTTTTATAGACTTCAGGTGAAGTCTTTCTCTTAACAGAATGGGCCAGCGATGTGTTTATGACCTTTTTTGAGAATTACCACGGACTCGTGCCTAAGTCGTTAGAGGAGGTTTCTGGAGCGTGGATGTTGATAGACGTTAGATACCTGATGGAACTGAAAAAAATAACTTTTGTGATTTGTACTTTTCCCAACCAGACCTACATATTGAATGAAGTGGATGCTAGCAGTCTATAATCCTTTTTGCTGTTATCTTGATTCGTGTTTTCCTTTTCATTTGAGCAAGCTTAAGTTGATGCAGATTTTTAATCATCTGTAGCGTGAGGATCACTTACCTTACCAATGAGCATTTTTTTTTTTTGAAAATAAAACACTAATTATTAATGGGAAAGCAAAAACATTTTATCAAAGTATTGGCCTTTGTTTTCTACACATTTTGACCACCTTTCTAGCAATTTGTCAATACCACACCAATAAAATTGTTCGTCTTTTAAAGCAAACCAATCAGACACCCAATTTTCGACCTTCTCGTAGGAATCAAAGTGCTGCTCAGCCAATGCGTGTCCCATCGATGAAAACAAATGGTAGTCGGAAGGAGTCATGTCTGGTGAATACGGCAGGTGGGGTAGCTGCTCCCAGCCAAGTGTTTTGATTGTATCCTGAACCGGTTTTGCTTTGTGTGTAGGTGAATTGTCACGAAGCAAAATTAACTTGCCTTGTCTTCTGGTCGTTTCTCGATCAATGCATGGTTCAAATTGATCATTTGTCGTCGGTAGCGATCGGTATTAACGTTTTCACCAGGTTTTAGGAGCTCGTGGCACACCTTTCTGATCCCACCAAACACACAGCATTGTCTTCTTGCCGAATCGATCTGGTTTTGCAGTCGATGTTGATGGTTGTCCCAGATTAACCCATGATTCTTTCCGTTTAGTATTCTTAAAATAATTCCATTTTTCATCGCCAGTAACAATTCGATGCAAAACCGATTTTCCTTCGTGTCTTTGAAGCAAAATTTCACAAGTGTTTTTTTGGTTTTCCATCTGTCTTTCATTTAATTCATGTGGCACCCATTTTCCACACTTTTGGATCCTTCCCATAGCTTTTAAACGGTCAGAAATTGTTTGTTGTGCAGCATTTAACATTGCTACCATTTGCTTTTGACTCAAAGTGTCAAAGTGGCGTCTTCAATCTTTTTTGGTGGTCTTCCACGTTCTTCATTTCTCACATCAAAATCATTATTTCTGAACCGTTGAAACCATCTTTTGCATGTTGCTTTTGATAGAGCATGATCACCATACGCCTTGACAAGCATTCGATGCGACTCAGCAGCACTTTTCCTCAAATAAAAACAAAAAATGAATGCTTTCCGCAAATCATCACTTTCTGGTATAAGATTCGACATTTTTAACACGATGAAAAATATGATGTCTGTTCAATTACTTAATGTATACTAAATATTTTTCACAGATGTCACAGAAAACAAACAAAAAAAAATAATTTCTCGTTCACAACAAATGTTCCCTACGCTCACTTCATACCGGTATGTGAACAATTGGTTGAAAACTTGGTTATGCGCATGAACTTCTCCAAAAGTGTTCGTTTTGATCATGCAAAGGAAATTTAATTTCAGATAAAATTGACAATCAAAATTCTGGAACGTATAATATATTTTAAACATATTTATCCACTTTTGTTCTATTAAAAAAAACTTAAGTGCCTTTTGTGAAAAACTTTAATTTTCACAAAAAGAATGATAATTATAATGAAAATTCTGGTCTCTCGTTTTTTTTTTTTTGATATAATCTTTTTACTTCCCAAAAACTCTCGATATTCATTTTTGGTTTCTTCTTCATTTGCCAGGCACTATCATTGAGGGAAAATAAATTTGGATACATCAGTTAGAACAAAGATATGTAGGAAATGAATCCTTGGAACTATAAAAAATAGTTTTAAATACATCTGTGAATTCTTGCATTAAAAACAGGTAAACAGGTAAGAGACTGATTGAACAAAAGTTGCAAGATCGAATCGTTGGGCTTGAAACTAGTACACAGCTCCCCAACGAATTTTCAAAACAGATCGTCTGTCCATTCACTTACTTATAAATGATGTCTTACCAAAATTTTGATGTGATCCAGTACTGCACACCGCAACTCTGCACCTATTTTATGCACAAGAAACATTTTGAGCGTTGAATAAAACAAAATAAAAACAAGAGGGGTATATTTTGTACGTTTACACTTTTTTATTTAAGCACTCAAACTGGAAATATATTTAATAAATTCATAAAACAACAAAAATAAACATTGTAAATTTAACCAGAAATTTTCACTCAATCACTCCAATATACGAAAGAATCGAAACTGACGAGTTTTCAGCAGAAGAACAAAAGCAGAACTCTGGGTCTTTTATAAGTTGTAATGGGCAGTAAATACAATTTTCACCAATAACCTACATTTTGCTTTAAGAACCTAATTTGTATAATACATAATAATAATAAGAAAAACTTTATTGAACATGCTTTTTTTTAAGTTAGGAATGACGTTTAGGAATGATATATATTTTATAATATAAATACAACCTTTTTGACTAGATATTAATTTGCTGATTACGTAGCATACATTTTTAATTAAATACTTAGACACAACATGAACACTTCAAAATACTCAAACATGTTAGTAAATAGGCTACGGAAGATACTTTTTTTTTTAATTGTCCATGTTGAGAGTAAAGTACAGTTTAACCTTTAAATATATTTTACTTCATTATTACACATATAATCATCACAAAATACATTTATTTCTATTGAATGCGGAGTAAAATTTGTCTATATGTTTTAAGGAGTGAATTTCAATGTTGAGGATTGTAAAATAAACAACGGCCTTCATACCGAAATAGAAACAGCTCGATTGCTGAATAAAGTGGACAGAAGTTTAATGTCATGAATATAAATGAATAGAAACTAACTAGTTGTCATTTTGCCGCTCATAGCTGTAGGAATCAATCTAGTTATCATTTTGCCCTTCATAGCTGTGTAGAGTCTAAGAAATGAATAGCTAAGCTAGGCGACAAAGTGTGCATAGGTTGATATCTACCCATAAAATGCGCGTGTGGTCATTGATGAGGATGAAAAACACAACTTAGATCTACCCTAAATGTCTTTGAACGTGAAACATTGGAACAGTGAAAATTGGGAATAGAAGAAATTGGTTATGAGCTATTTGAGGCGACAGTCAAAATATTTCTTAAGAGAGGATTGTTCGTGCCAAAAATGAACTGAAGAATGCATTACTTATGCATTATTTATGTAATAGACAATCATGTATTTCCTTCACCACACTATGAGTGAACATTTATAGTTCCCATAGAAAGCTTACTTACATTGCACTGCTTCAAATCTTTGTATTGGAACAACCAATACTGACCTTAGTTATAGTTTTCCGGAATTATGGATAACAATAAGTAGTATAGACATTTCGATAAATATTTGCCTACATAAGAAAAAACCAAAACTGGCGATTCGTCAGCTATATGAGCTACTTTTTATCGGATGCCTGCCCATGATATTGTAGATTTTCGGCATTTATGGTAACCATCTCATGGTACCCTTGCATTTCTTATAAAAAAATAATAATGTGTGACCACATGAAACTCATTTAAAGATCACTGCTGACTATGTAGCATCCAAGTGGCTTTCAATTTCACTTTGCGATTTTTCTATCAATGGAAATAAAATGGACAACACAATATTCTTTCAGAAGCGAACATACGACTTCCTCATGTGTAGTGAATAAATGATGCAACATTTTTGAAAAATTAGATTTCATTATATTCGAGGGGAAACGTAATCCGTGTAACGACTAATCGCATCCAAGAAAAAAAAAGTATAACCAGCTTGGCATTCCCTGTTGGGAAGCAGAAGAAAAGAAAGGCTTGCTGTTTCCTGTCAAGTTAGATTGTAAATATAGAAGACAAATATATCGAAAAATCTAAATCTGATTATAATGAAATTAAAGGACATCCAAAGATTACGGCGGAATGTTTTGAAAGTCATATCACTTATAATCAGGTCGACAAAACCAAGAGCTTACTTTTCCGTTATTTATATAAAAAATAGATAAACAATAAATAGTGTCCTTAAAAATAATAATAAAATAATTTGTTTCTTTGGCTTAGTAAAATTGAAATAAAAACTAAATCAGTCTTTTTCTAAAAATTTAACACAAATCCCGCCCTCAAACAAGGTCAAATGTGCTTTTAAAGGAATCTCCTTCGCTTAAATATAATGACGGACTTAAATACTATGTCCACTTACGGTTTTATCAGGTTCAATGTCGTCACCGACTTCGGTTTTTATCGTCTCCACTTTTAAGTTATGCACACGTTTCATGTGTGTTGTCATATTGTCCTTTCGATTGAACTCATGTCCGCAGCCAGGAACTTCACAGACGTACCTCTCTTTGGCGTGTTTGCTTCTTTTGTGCTTGTACAAAACATTTGTGCTTTTAAATTCTGCATGACATTCGTCGCAAATGAAGCCCTTCTCACCCAAATGAATCTTCTTGTGTTCCTGCAAATAGTTCAGTCGGGTGAAGGATTTATCACAACTGCCACAAGGGTATTGTTTCGTCTTTAAGTGACGATTTAGATGTTTTGAGAGTTGTACAACACTCTCATTGCATATTGGACAGGTTCTTCGATTTGATTCCGTATGTGTCTTTTCGTGCTGTTTGAGGCTAAATGGTTTGCTGAAAGTTTTCTCACAATTGTCAAACTTGCACTTGAACAATGGTTTCTCTGAGTGTGTGTACACATGGTCCTTGCAAAGATCTTTCCGCTTAAATTCTTTGTCTAAAAAGAAAACTCATAAATCAAATATTTCAACTCCTGTGTAGGGTGTCATTTACCGCAGATTGGACATCGAAACTTTCCAGATAGGTGAGCATCTCGTTGGTGTTTCTTTAATCTTTTATCGGTGGGAAATTGTTTATTACATATTTTACAAACAAATGTGAAGTGTTCATCCTCTATGTGCAGAAGCATTTCTTCGTGTGATGGGAACCTTCTAAAGCAGTGAAAACAAATGAACTCTCCAGTCTCCGCATGCTCCTCAATCACGATATCTTCGGTGGTACCGAGTTGCAAAGATAGTTCCATTTCGGCGGCATCTTCTTCTATAAATTCTGTTAATTGAAGATCAAATAAAAGTATGCAATATGTAAAGAAGGGAATTCCTGTTTTTAATTTACGAGAAAACAGTTCCGAAATTTCCATGTCCTGAGTTTTAATTGAAACAGTTTCGAATTACATGTTTACATTGATTTTTTCTTTGTTTGGCATATGTCATAAGAATGTCTTCAGTCACGGTGACTTTTATGGGGAATGCTATTGATTCACAATGGAAAATTTGTTTCTAAGGATATCTTTGACACTGTACCTGGATTTGAAAATTACGATCCCTACATTGGATTTTACTCCTACTAAGCTTTTCAACGTAACGTAGATATTTTATTTGAAATGGAAAACAAAGTTAATTGAGAATATAGGTAGATACAGAGAGAGAGACTCTTCAAATTTTAAGTTGTGCCATGCAGTTATTTGTGTTAATCTTATCTGTGTACTATAGTTTTCTGGATCATCAAATTATGTGACAAGTTAATAATTAATAATAATAATTGTTGACGCTACAGTCTAAAGGGGGACCAGGGCCTAGCTTGCTCATTAACTACTTGTGTTGTGCGCGCTACTGTTCTCTCACGAGTAGAAGGGACTTACAGTTTTTTACAGACTCCGAACGGCGAAATTTTAGAAGCTTTCTTAGACAGTTTTTACTCTTTGAGTGCTGTCAGCAGCTCGAAAGAGGTGGTGCCGTGAAAAATTCAAAAAATTGGCGTTGAGCTGGGAATCGAACCTACGCCCTTCGGCGTGTGAGCGTCGCACTCTACCCACTACGCCACGGCGGCCACTGTGACAAGTTAATTGATTTTAAAACAACAAACAAACCTCTTAAATTATACGGGGATGTAGAGTTACTCCCTAAAGATTCTGGTTCACGGTCTTCAAGGCAAGCTGCTTTACTACAACATCGGTTTTCTTCAGACTCCGGTACATCAACGTCACTCTCATTCGAGGAATAACTCCGCTTTCTTTTATGAATCTTTTCATGTTGCTTGAGACAGATGATCATGTGGAAAGATTTGTTGCAACTTTTATAATGGCACTTATATCTCCTTTCATTGGTGTGAGTGTAGATATGGTCCCTGCATAGGTCCCTTCGTGTAAATAGCTTGTCTGTAATTCAGAGAATAGAGATCGTTTCGAAAACATAAACAATCAAACATACCACATAAGGGGCATCGAAATTTTCGGGACAAATGTGCGTTGCGGAGGTGCTTTTTTAATCTTTGATTTGTTGGAAAGAATTTCTTACATCTGTCGCAAATGAAAGGTCCCTCTTCCTTATTGTTCTCCTCAAGTATTGCGCTTGCAAGGTTTTGAAACGCTTCGAACTCGTCTCTGTTATTTTCTGTACTAAATATGAGGTCCTTTGGAATTTTTGAGTCTTAAAAATATATATTGTTGGTTAGTGCAATTGGCAAAGCTATTGCAGTTTTGTTCTTTTCACCTTCAATACAGAAGTTGGTGTTACAGATTTTGGTTGATTTTAATTGGTATTGGTCCACTGAAAGAATTCCAGTGACTTGTTTCTCATCTGGCACTTTGGTTACAATTTTAAGTGTTTTATCATGGGGTTCGCGTTTAATGGAAGACAAGTTCTTTAGATCATTCTTTTCATGAATTTTTTCATGTTGCTTAAGACACGAGTTCTTCCGAAATAATTTATCACATCGCTTACATTTGAATAATGGTTCTTCTGAGTGTGTATTCTCGTGGTCCTTCAATAGGTCTCTTCTCTTATACGGCTTTTCTAAAGTAATTCTTATTAGTTTACATAGATTGTTGAGAAAAAAATTACCTACTACACACTGGACATTCATATTTCACAGGAAGATGAGCATTTCGTAGATGTTTACGTAGTCTCTGCAGTGTGGGGAATACCTTTTCACATTTTTCACAGGTGAATTTCACTTGACTTTCTGGCAACGCAGATATTTTCTTTGGTTTTCTTTGAATTGATTTCCTTTTTATTTGTTTTAGTTTGTTATTTGTATTTCCCGGTGAAGTGTACTTTAATGCGAGTTCTAACTGAGAGGCATCGTCATCTAACAGCCCTACAAAAGAGACTAGGCAGATATACATTTAAATACTTCTAATTGCTTTTTTGAATACCGTTTATGATTTCATCTGCTATTTCCATGTTTTGACAATATTCGGGTCACAAGCAGAAATCAAGGAAATACTTTAATGCATAAACAGATGTAAACTGACAGCAGATGTGGGAGAAAACATAATTGTGGAAGAAGCTCAGCATTTCAGCTGATTGCCAATGTAAACAAGTATTTGACGGTTATTCCCGAAGTGTGGTAATAAGCATACCTGTTTGAAGGAAAGGTTAATAAGGGAAACGTTAAACTATATGAACTCCAGAAGAAGCGTTTATGGTTTTAATGCTCTTTATTTTGGGAAGTGTATCTTGTTGACGAGTAGAACATGAAAATATTTCCAAATTGAGCTTTCATTTAAATCTGGTTGTGTCATACATGTTTAAGTATTAAATTTCAGAATATGAGCGCCCTTTTAGAGTTGAGTGTTGCAGAGCTGGTCCGTTGTGTGTCGCTGTTGTTTATTGAAGGAATCTGTTCCACACACCTTTTTCGGAATGTTAAGCTTTTATAACAGATGTCGCTTTTTAAATTGTGAATGATACTTCTAATTTGTTCGGCATCATTTTTTAAATGGATTCTTAATCAAAATGTTGAATTACATCTTCTATCTTGGGTGGTGAGCAAATGGTTGTAACTATGACATTTGACATTAATATTCATTAGGTCTGTTCCAATTCATTTGTGCACAGAAATTGGTGAGAGTAACTTGACCGAAACTTGTGAAACGACTTTACGTAGAAATTCGCAGAGGTTATTTTATTTTCATTTTGAGAGTCACCTGCTGCCCACAGAATTTTCTTAGGCGAAAATTCGTAGAGAGGGGAAATATTTTACTCTCTCTTCTTCTCTCATGAAGTCTCTCTTCTACGGAAAAAATCAGCAAATGGAACGCATTTTGACTGTTTTTCGGCGAATTTCGTAGGCATTCGTAACATTTCAAATTTGTTTCAATTGGAACAAACCTATTATAAAATGTCAATTGACTTGTATCCTGACCTTGCAGATCATACCTAACACCTTGGATCTGTTTCTCACCTCTCATCCGGAAAAATATATAATATATATATATATTATTAGGCTCGTCCGACCACTGTGTCGTGTCAGCCAAATTCTCGTACTCCTCCCACACAGTTAGAGAACAAATTCCGAAAAGAACAGTATGGCTCTACGAGAAAGCCAACTGGAGCGGACTTAACAACTTCTTTAGGAATTTTAACTGGTCACTTTGCTTCCTCGATAGTGACGTGGATGCCGCTACTAATGCGATCACAAACATTATTTCGCTGGGCATGAGGTCCTTCATTCCTCACAGAGTGAGGAGCATCAAGCCTAAGGCAAACGCGTGGTTCGACTTGAGCTGCAAAGAGGCTATCAGGATGAGAGAGTTGAGTTTCCGGGATTATAAAGCCAACCCTTCTAAGGAAGCCCGGAAAAAGTTCAAACGGATCCGAAATGACTGTAATGCATTAATAAGACGTGTTAAATTCTCCTTTGACCAAAAGTTGAGGCAAAAAGTTCTACAATACCCCAAGGGTAGCAGAAGCTTTTGGTCTTTCGTAAAAAACATAAGGAATTCAGCCTCGTCTTCGATCCCAACGCTCATTTGCAATGACATTCCAGCTGTCAGCTCTTTGGCCAAAGCTAATCTGCTTGCTGCGCACTTTGCAGCTAGCTCAACGCTGCCAGATAGCACTTTGTTCCCGCCTGTACTTGAGAGCGTAAATTTCTCCATGGGGCATTTTCGCACTCGTACAGTAGCAAAAGTACTTAAAGATCTAAACATACACAAATCCGCTGGCCCGGATGGTATACCCCCTGTTCTTCTGAAGAGGTGTTCTTCTACGCTGGCAAAACCACTGCGTAAGCTTTTCCATCTGTCCTACTCTTCAGGGCTCTTCCCGAGTAAGTGGAAAACTGCATTTGTCCAGCCCGTCCCTAAAAAGGGCGAATGTTCGTCACCCACCTCCTACCGACCCAAAGCACTAACGTCCCTTCTCTAAGGTCATGGAAACGCTGATAAACCGTCAGCTTATGAAATATCTTGAGTCCCGAAAGCTTCTTAATAACCGGCGGTAGGCTTCCGAAGCAACCGTTCCACTGGTGATCTGATGGCATATCTCACTGAAAAGTGGAACCAATCTTTGCACAATGCAGGAGAAAGCAAGATTGTTGCGCTTGATATTTCAAAAGCATTTGACAGGGTCTGGCACCAGGCTCTCTTGTCGAAAATGCGTGCTTTTGGGATCGATGAGTCTCTTCTTCAATGGATTAGAAATTACCTTTCGAATCGTTCAATACAAGTCGTCTTGGATGGATTCAAGTCTTATATTCACCATATTAATGCTGGTGTTCCCCAGGGCTCTATTTTGTCTCCGACACTCTTCCTCGTTTTTTATAAATGATCTCTTGTCTGCTACTTCTAATCCTATTCATTCCTTCGCTGATGACAGTACCCTCAGCTTTTCATATTCGTTCCTTGGCTCACGTCCCTCCACTTCGGCCTTAGACTCGGAACGGCAGCGTATGTTAAGCACATTAAATTCCGACCTTGACAGCATAATCGATTGGGGAAATAAGAATAGAGTGGAATTTAATGCTTCCAAAACCTAGTGCTGTCTACTGTCGTTAAAGCGATCACAAAATAATCAGCCGTTATCCATGAACGGCACTTGCGTTGTTGAAACCGAAAGATTTTCCATCCTCGGTATGTGTATCAACCCAACAATTAGTTGGAACGATCACATATTTGAGATCGCCAAAAATGCTGCGAAATGTCTAGGTTACCTTGAACGATGCAAGAAGTACTTCACTCCCTCTGATCTGGCTACAATATACAAGGCATACATACGCCCAATACTTGAGTATAACGCTCCTAAGTGCTTCTAAGACTTCCCTGCACCTGCTGGATAGAATTCAAAAGCGAGCGATAAAACTTATAGGTGACAGTAATATTGCGAAGTCGATTGACTCGTTAGAACACCGACGTAATGTCGCGTCGTTGTCACTTTTTTATCGCTATTTTAACAAGAAATGCTCAGATGAATTAGCCAGTTGCATTCCTCCCCTTCAAGAATTCACCCGCAATACACGCCTCGCTAGGAATGCCCATCAATTCACCCTCAAGCCCTCTTTCGGACGTACAGTCAAATTCAGAGACTCGTTCTTTAGCCGCACTACACGAATCTGGAATGCTCTTCCCAGCTCGATTTTTCCTCCTCATTACAATCCACAATCATTTAAAACCAATGTGCATCGGTACCTCCTCTCCCTCTCTTCCTCTATACCTTCGGCCAGTGCTGTGACTTGATCCGGTCACTTAAGGGTACTCGCAACCCCTTTTGCACGCGTGAATTATAATAAAAAAAATCAACCAGAGACCAATAGGGAGACATACAACTCCCTCGTCTCCCGCCATTGAATTCTATTTTGACAGCATTTTTTATAGCATTTTCCCTCATGAATAGCTGATTCACAGACATGATTTTTTTGGTTTTTAAATAAGAATACGTCGTCAATTGGGAGATTGCGGAAATCTGCCTTTTTTATGGGACGATGTCATCCAGTTTGTAGTGTATTATTTAACGCCATCCTTTCAAAGCAAAGAATATAAACTCGCTGCACACGACCAAATAATCTTCATGAGTTGCCAGTTAGAAATGTGAACTAGGTAGTCTATCATAGTTCATTTGCTTTACCATGTCTGCTCAGGTTGTAGCTCTCGGAATTTTCCTGGATAACCCTGTAATCGGCCACCCTTACCTAAAATTCTTTGTTGGTTAGTTGTCACTAATTTTTATTTTTTGAACGTGTTTTTAAATAATATCGGTTTTAAATTTGTTCCGTTCTTTCTTTATTTTTTTAAACATGAAGAAACAAAACAAATTTTGAAAAGTTGTTAGGTATATGAATATAAATGTTGAGAGCAAATGAGGAAAAGAAGCATTTTTAAGAATGAATATTGTTGTAACTAGATCAATTGTTTCTACTTTCAATTCAGGGGTTAATGAAAAGAATGAAAAACACATTGCATAAATGCATCGACTTACATATACTTTGAAGAACCCAATAAGCAATTTTTGCGATACCACTGAGTTGCTGGAAACGCTCAATACCTTATTGTGAAGTCCTTTTTAAGTTTTGGAACTTTAATCACCTGAAGACTTCTCTCTATTCGTTAAAGAATAATAACATGCACAATCTAGACACTGATGCTATTCTATAAAGTATTAGTTATTTAACCACCAGCAACAAGTGACAGACTTCAGAATTTGCTTTTGTAGCAAATTCTGAAGTCTGTCATTTCTTAAGGAGTGGGTGTAATTCTCTCCCAGAAACAGGCAAAGTACGGGAACGCATCTGAACCAAATGTATAAGGTATGTATGTTAAAAAATGTCAAATATACTTTTTTGATACAAAAAACTAAAACAACAACAAAATTTGAGACACATACACAGAGATAGGAGAGCATAGACCCATTACTAAGCTCTATTATCTCTGCACATACACCAATTAATTTGACAGAAAACATACAACCTACCTACAAATAGTTGTTGTGTTAAAATGGGCAGGGTGGGGAAACATTTCACTTTCTTGTGAGAGCGCTCATTTGACGTAAAGCCCATTTTTTCGGTATACGGGAACAGACTTTGTATTGTTTTGTGTTGTTTGCTCGAGTACGGGAACACACCTATTATTACGTTCTCTTTACGAGTTTTTTTTTTTTAAATAACGTTGACAGGTTAAGCTTCTTTTTCTTTCGGATTTTGACTTTTGATTAATGTGGATCGGATGGGATCACTTAGAAACACACAGAAAACCCCTTTAAACTACAACAGGAAATATAAAGGATGATTCATTGTGAGATTTAATTTAAAATGTATATGACACATGCGTTTGGAAGTAAACTTAATAAACGACTAAAAAAACAATTCGTGGGATGAATAATTCCTGTATACGTCTAAGGTATTTCATTCAAGAATTCCAATTTCGAGCGACTTATTCATGCTTCAGCTATATCGTGGATTACACAAGTAATGTTGGCTTGCACAGCTGGCTTATTCTTGAAGACTTTATACATATCCCTAGAGAAAAATGTGAAAGGGTGTGGTATTAAGGCGCAACCGAACGTGAAATTGCGAGGGGAGTTCGAAATATTCTGAGTATGGACAGGGAAATTCAAGTTCAATTTAATATTTTTACTCCTTAATATCTCTATCTCTATCTATCTCTCGGATTTCAGTCCGCTGAAAAGCAGCTTTCCCACATTTTGTGAAAAATTCATTTATTGCATCCTTCACCTCTTTTTTCAACGGAAAATTGCTTCGCACGAATAAAATTTTTTTCAAAACAGAAAATAAGTTATCTTTTGGAGGTAAGTTCGGTCAATTGGGTGGGACTTGAATTCCTTGAAGCACGATTAACAGTCTTGGAGAGTCGTGATGTGTAAGCTAGAGGCAGACAGTTTGATTGCTTTTAACTTAAAATTGAAACTGATTTAATAATCACAGCAAGTTGATTCGCCAGACCATTACTCAAATTCTGAGGATATTTCTTATACCCGTCGTAAGTGCTTGCCAAAATGAGTTGCCAACATGTCCATTGTGTTCGCGCTCTCTATGAGTCGCGACGCCGTCTGATATAATCTGGCGCAATTTTAGAAATCCTATAGGCAGCTTATATGGCGTGCTTGAAGAAACTATTCGTCATGCTCCTGACTTTCACTACGAGCTGTGTGTGCTCCAACCGGAAGAGTTGCATCCCCTTGTGTGAACTGGCATTCAAATTTTTGAATGTTGTTGGCATATCAGTGGCATATATGTATTCGGTTGATTATGCGCACCGTATGTTCATTGAATAAAATAGTTCAAGTCGAACGTAATACAGCTAAATAATTTATAGACACTCTTGTGGTTTGCGTCTACCCATAATGACATGCCAAACGATTCGGAATGTAATTTACAAATCATTTTGATAGCCGTCACATGTGATCTGTCAAATCAAGCCTCAAGATTAAACTGATTTCCGTTTAAATATTTTGTAAGTGTAGCCATCTTCGCTTACTTTTCTTTCTGTGTATTTGTTTTTCTGTAGGGATGTTCACATATTATTCCTGTTCCAATCCATTTGTGTATAAAAATTCGTAGTTTGGGTAAAAATCTCTGTTGGAGAGACTAACTCTGCCAAAACTTGTGAAACGACTTTTCGTAGAAATTTGCCGAATTAACAAACAAATTAAATATATACAGCTTCAGATATATGAAGTGTTAGAGGTTGTTTTATTTTCACATTGAAAGTCGTCTGCTGTCAACAGATTTTTCTTCGGCAAAAATTCGTAGGGAGGGGAAATATCTTACTCCTTCCTGTCAAAGCGAAAATAAAAAAACTTCTGACATTTCATATGTCTAATAGTTGTTTACGAATTTCTACTAAAAGTCGTTCCACAAGTTTCGGTAGAGTTACTCTCTGCAAGAGAGATTTTTACCCAAACTACTCAACCACGAATTTCTGTACACAAATGAATTGGAACAGACCTAGTGTTTTCTTTGGCAGAAATTCGTAGGGAGGAGAAGTATTTTGCCCTCTCGTGAGCTCTCTCTTCTACGAAAAAATCAGCCAATGGAACGCTATTTCGTAGTTTTTCGGGCAAATCCGTAGACATTCGTAGCAATTCAGAGCAATTGGAGCGGACCTATTATTGTATAGCGCGACAATCCACAGGGGAACCAAGACCTAGCTTGCTTATCAATTACTCGTGTTGTGCGCGCCACTGTTCTCTCACGAGTAGAAGTGACCTATAGTTTTTTACCGACTCCGAACGGCGACGTTTGGAGAAGCTTTGTTAGACAGTTATTACTCTTTGAGTGTTGTCAGCAGCTTGAAAGATGTGGTGCCGTGAAAAATTTGAGCTGTTCAGCTTGGTTAAGAACCTGAACCTTTGGCGTATTAATGTCGCACTCTACATACTACGCCACGGCGGCCATAACAACAAAGTGCAGTGTAAATATTTAACCACTACCAGGTATACCGGTATGAAATGAGTTTTTTTGAAAATAAAGCACTAATTATTAATGGGAAAGTAAAAACATTTTATTCAAAGTATTGGCCATTGTTTTCTACACATTTTGACCACCTCTCTTGCAATTTTTGAATACCACGCCAATAAAATTGTTCGTCTTTTAAAGCAAACCAATCAGACACCCAATTTTCGACCCCCTCGTAGGAATCAAAGTGCTGCTCAGCCAATGCGTGTCCCATCGATGAAGACAAATGGTAGTCGGAAGGAGCCAAGTCTGGTGAATACGGCGGGTGGGGTAGCTGCTCCCAGCCAAGTGTTTTGATTGTATCCTGAACCGGTTTTGCTTTGTGTGCAGGTGCATTGTCATGGAGCAAAATTACATTGCCATGTCTTTTGGCCCATTCTGGTCGTTTCTCGATCAATGCATGGTTCAAATTGATCATTTGTTGTCGGTAGCGATCAGTATTAACGGTTTCACCAGGATTTAGGAGCTCGTTGTCCAGCACACCTTTCTGGTCCCACCAAACACACAGCATTGTCTTCTTGCCAAATCGATCTGGTTTTGCAGTCGATGTTGATGGTTGTCCCAGATTAACGCATGATTTTTTCCGTTTAGGATTCTTAAAATAAATCCATTTTTCATCACCAGTAACAATCCGATGCAAAACCGATTTGCTTTCGTGTCTTTGAAGCAAAATTTCACAAGTGTTTTTTCGGTTTTCCATCTGTCTTTCATTCAATTCATGTGGCACCCATTTTCCACGCTTTTCAATCCTTCCCATAGCTTGTAAACGGTCAGAAATTGTTTGTTGTGCAACATTTAACATTGCTGCCATTTGCTTTTGACTCAAAGTGTCATCTCCATCCAATATCGTTTGCGATTCGGCGTCTTCAAACTTTTTTGGTGGTCTTCCACTCTCTTTATTTCTCACATCAAAATCATTATTTCTGAACCGTTGAAACCATCTTTTGCATGTTGCTTCTGATAGAGCATGATCACCATATGCGTCGACAAGCATTCAATGCGACTCTGCAGCACTTTTCTTTAAATGAAAACAAAAAATTAATGCTTTCCGCAAATCATCACTTTCTGGTACAAAATTCGACACTTTTAACACGATGAAAAAATATGATGTTGTCTGTTCAATGACTTGATGTATACTAAATATTTTTCACAGATGTCATAGCAAACAAACAAAAAAAAAGGGCTCGTTCACAACAAATGTTCCCTATCGAGACATTTGTATCTTGACGCTCACTTCATAACGGTACTTGCTGGCACAGGTTCTGATCAGAGTCCACACTGAGGTCGAAATTGTCTGTATGTTACCTCAAATTCAGAGTTCATGTGTCTCAGACATCAAATCAACATGATTGCGCAAGAGTACGAGATGCAAGGACATGACAGCTCTACTGAGCTTTCAATCGAAGGCCACTTCTTTTTTCATTGCGGGGATGATCTGTAAAGTTCATAGGCTATAATCCACGGGGGATAGCGCTTACACAGGATAACCCATCATGAGATTTGATTTATAATGTGCAACAAAACATGGACACGTACATTTGAAAGTCAACTTTAAAACATTATTCATTCATTTCAGTTTGCAAAATGAGGTCGTGTTAATATAAGACACGTCTATGACTGAAATGGTTCATGCGGAAGACCCTTATTCGATATTCGACTCATTCGATATTAGCGGTTGGCCATCCATCTATCGTAGCTGGCTCGTACCCGCTGGCTCATCTCGGCGGCCGATTCATCGTAGCAATTATGCGTTCACAAAAATTATTTCTCTACGAATCCTTTTTTATCGGCTTTATGGCTTGTAAGGCCGCCTTGCTGAAACCAAAGCATACTGAGACACCTTGTGACAGAGATCCTCACGCACCCACTACGCCACGGTGGCTACTGGCCATATGTGTTCATCGAAAATTAGAGTCTGTGAAAAACACTGAAACTCCAGTGAAAATGCCATCTCGGAATCCGTCTGTAATGTGCTATGTTCTTAGACTTCAATCAACAGAATAAAATATAGACAATGAGTTCAAGAAGAAGCATTCAACTAAGCCAGAAGCACATAAGATGACACCAGATAGAAGATCCAGATCAGTTACTGTGCTCTTCATCATGACGATATATATTCATGATATGAAAAGGAAGTGGAATAAAATTGCGGGGGGAAACTACAGTAGAATATCTGGCATGTGTCATCCCGTTAGGTTCCTGTAAGGAAATTAGATCAAACAGAAGTTGGTAACAGTTCGAGGCAGGTGGTGTCTATATTGAATAGCATCCAACAGTCCACAACGGTGCGTTAATGTTCTCCCAAGGGGTAGAAGGGACCTAAAATTGTATGCCGACTCCAAACCTCGAAATTTGAGAAGCTTTCCCTTAGGGCCGATTTTTTGATAGTCAGATAAACAATCAGATAGGAGTTAACTGACAGTTAAGGCATAAATGCATTTTTCAATAGTTGTTTAGCAGCTATCTGAGAAATATACCATCTAACTGTCTGTTAAAGTTATCTGTCCGTTTCTGTGTCAGATAAAATGTAATCCCCTAGTTAAAGTAAATTGGCTGTCAAATTCAAACATGTAAATAATTACAAATTGTTTTTTTTTAAATGGATTTTTTGGACGATGTCGACGATTTACTTATTGAGGAAGAAGAAATAATATATAATAGCTTCAATTCAACTTCAAGAAAGAAAAGAGTAGTGAGGAAGCGACCTGATCATTATAAGGAATGGGAAGAGGAAGATTTCCAACGAAGATTCAGGTTGCAGAAAGATACTATCGAATACCTACTTTCATTAATAAAGGACAAAATTGTGCATAAAACAGAAAGGTTAGTTACGCAGATACATTCGAATATACATATGTATATTTTTCATTTCTATATTGAACTTAACATTTTGGGGATTTATTTTAGAAATCAATGCGTTTTACCCAAGCTATGATTAATTCATGAACATAATAAAACTAAAATAAAAGTTTGTTAATTTGGTTGATACGTGCCATACGCACATTTAAAAATAAATAAACTACTTTTTAAATTCTTGTATTTTTTAATTGTGTGCTTCTTGTTTTCTCTTTTCTTCGTTGTGAAGATAAAGAATTTTGAGTTCATGCTCTTCTGTTTTATATTGAATATGGAGGTCATGTTCAATTTGCTTAGATTTTAATTCTTTTTGCACTAGTCGTTTTTGTAACTCCACCAATCCTAGACGGGATTCACCCAACTCATCATATTTAGATTTGATGTTTGTCTTTGTATTGTTTCGTCTTAAAACTGGATTGGTCTTAGTTTTAAGTGCCTTTGGTGTCCACGTCTGCCATTTAGAATAAGATGCACCTGCAAATATAAAAATTTTTTAGAAACATGTACTTCTTGTACATTACCTTCGTTGTCATTCAATGCATTTTCAACATTCAACTCTATTTGTTCCTGGTCCATCATGTTATCTGTAGCATCGTTGGAAGGGCTAGCTGGGCTTGTTTTCTGTATAGTGCCTGGTGTGATCGAGGTACTCAAAGCTGCGAAATATTTATTTGAGCATGTTTTACGGTTGCGGGAAATATTTTACTATTGGCTTACTTGTTATTGAGTCACTGTCGTTTCGAGCTTCCAAGCCGTCAATGTTGGAACACATAGCCAGTACTTTTTCTTCCGCGACTGAGAATACTGCAGGTGTGGCTTCTCCACCACCTGTTTTGTATAATTCTTGGCGATTGTGTGCGGCTTTCTTTTTTGTATTTTTCTTAAGGCTCTCATACTTCAGCTTCAAATTTTTAGATGATCGTATGTTCACGCCACTCGCACTGTTAAACAGATCTGCACTTTTGGTCCACGCAGTATCTTTTTCTTTGTGGGTAATTGCATCTGTCTTTTTATTTTCTATTATGTTTCGAAATTTGAACACCAAATCCATTAACAACCGCGTTTCACTAGCCATAAAATTAACAGCCCTCTCGCGCTTTTTTGTCTGTAGGTCAACGTTTTCCATTTTAACTAATTAATTAATTACTAGAAACTTCGAAAATACTCGGGAAATTATTTAAAATATACGGAGATCTCAAGATAGACGTTTATCTGAGAGCATAACAAGTTCATTTGATCTAACACAAACAAGTACCAATTAATCTGTTTCATTCACACAAATACCATGTGAAGTTAGACACAATTGATATTTGCCGCTCTGCAAAATACGGTCAAATAACTATTCAGCTGTTAGTTTTCGATTGAAAAACTGAAACTACTTATCTAGCAGATAAAGAGTCGAATAAATTTATTCGTCCGTTAACAATCAGTCTGTTTATCTGACTATTGAAAAATCGGCTCTTAGACAGTTATTACTCTTTGAATGGTATCAGCAGTTCGAAGGAGGTGTAACGTGAAAAAATCGTGTTAAGCTAGCAATCGAAGCTAGACCTTCGGCGTGTGAGCGTCGCACTGAACCCACTACGCTAAATTTCTGCGAAAAGTCGCTTCACAGAGAGAGAGAAAAGTCATTTCGGCAGAGTTAGTGTCTCCAAGAGAGATTTTTACCCAAACTACTCAACTACGAATTTTTGTACACAAATGAATTGGAACAGACCTTCAATTTTAATCTATAAAAACTGTTCCAATGCCAGCGAGACAAAGAAGTTCACGCCGCTATTGCTTCTATTCAATAGGACGCAGATCAATTACTCACACGACGGTTGGACATCTCTGTGTCCCCATCGTGGCCTTTATTAGCACAAGATTACGTTGACACTAAGGCTGTTAATCATAAAGTTAACTAAAGGACAGCTGGAAGTTGCTGAATTTTCCACGAAAAATCATCTTAGGAGATGACGGTCATTTCCGGCGGCATAGGTCTGTCAACAAGCAAAGTATGCGTTATGGTAACCCTAGACGACGAACGTGCTGGCTGAACTTATTCGTGCTTGCTGCATTTTCTTCGTGTATGAGCTGGTGCGGAAATCGTTCGCTCTTGACGAAAAATTTGAACTTATGTTCCTTAGGTTTCATGTTCGCCGAGCATGTGAGTTGTGAAGGGTTTTTATGAGCCAGTAATTGTCCACACGTGCTTCACGAGACACCAATAGTTGCCGAATTTGGCATCGGACGCTTTTACACCATGATAAATTATTATTTTTAGCCTCTTTTGCGCTGTGCACTTTTGTTTGAAATGTGGATTCTATAGAACGTTCTCATATGCTACAGGGCAGATGTTACAATCGATTTACTGAAAAGTAAGTCTCGCAAGTGCGACAATTAACCCGTCGCATGGCCGCCTCGTTTAACGCATTTGGACTAATTGCTTTTGAGCTGCGTGAAGTCATTGGTCTGTTCCAACAAGCCTAGAGGACTAAAGTTAATATTAGGCGTGAAATTGCTGGGATTTCATCCAATGTTTGCAAAAAACTGGTCGAAAATGGGACATCGTGCCCTTCATGCAATGACCTACAAAGGCTCCTTTTTTAATAAAAATATAGTTGAAGTACCCCTTATATCAATGCCTTTACACATGTTGGTTTCTTGCATAGCTTTTGGCACTGCTAGGGTCTACCTTTCATGTGTTGCTACGAACTAGAAACAGCGGCACTTCCTTTTTAGGAACATTTTTTTAACGAGTCTTCCATTTCAAGTCAGATATTTTGTCTTATTTATCAACCAGATCTGTGTCAACACCTCTACATATATAAGAGCGTTTGTTAACGACCATGAACTGGCCGCAGTTCTCTTCAAAAATTGTTGCCACAAAGCCGTTTGACGTCAACAAACTACAATAACAGCAAAGCGCACAGTATAACATCATTTTAGGGCTGCCCTAAAAATCGTGCAGGATGCAGCGCATCCACTTATCCACCGTCGAGGCCTCCACAAAGTACTTAAAGCAACAGCTCAGTATGCACTTGTTTAAGGGTCCACAAATATACGCGAGTGCTGAAGCCGTTTTAGTTAAATGTGGGTGTGCGCCTTTCCGCAGCCGCAGCTAAAACTCTACATGTTCCCAGCCCCATCAACCTGTTAGCCAAGCGTAGTTTTTTGCTCGCAGTGCTTTGTTAACCTTTTTACGGTTGCACGTTCACTGTGATTCTTTTGCCGCCTTCCGCTCCTAATCCATTACCCACGAGCCCTCCAAGTATGATGCTTCCTCTTGCCGCCAACGATGACGATGAGGCTGCATCCGCGGCACACAAAAGCGCGGCAGCTTAACTTGCATCCAAGTGCATCCTCGTCTCCTGAGTTTTTAATAAAAAATGATTAATGTGGCAAAATTATTCTCGAGAAAAATGGGATTTAAGTTAAAAAGGCAGACGAAAGGCCGCGCCCCTCCGCCAGCCCTACATCACCGCGTGGAGAGAAACAACAGTTGAAAGGTTCCCATAAGTACACGTGTACACTCACACAGCAACACGGTGCTGTTCCTGCTGCTTCCGAGGCTTTTACCTCTCAAGGACCATCCTTTTGGTACCACCTGTGTGTAAGTGATTCCATCCGTCGCCTTTGTTGCGAGCGCAGTGCACGAGTAGTTCCTGCCGGTTATGGATGATTATTGAGGCCCTGCCTCATGGGTGCACACGAGCACCCCAGAAGAAGAGGAACTCCTTCGTGTCTCCTTGTCGACAATGTAAATTGGGGCAGCTGATTGGGCGAGTCGTAAACTGATTAAATTTTTGGAGGAGCGAAGAGTCAGTTGCTCCGCCGCCATTAGCCTCGAGAGAATGGCTTGCGGGTAAATAGTTGTAATTTAAGAGCTCCTTAAAATTATATGAAACCTTAAGAGAAAACATTTTTCCAAGGGAACCTCGGGGCTTGCATTTTTTTGAAAGATCATTTTCAAAGTAGCGACAACTTAAGAAGTTCTGGCGCGCATTCTGTATTCTCGTCCGGGTGCGGCGGAAACGAATGAGTGGTGTCCCTACCCCCTGGAGGGAGTTGTGAGAAAGTTTGTTTTTCTTTTTCAAAGGGTGTGCATGTTGCTAAAGCGACGGACTTGGTACTCTTATTATTTGAATTTGCAGTTGAGGGCAAGTCGTAGTGAGTGTTGTTATTCATTGGAGTATCCTTAAGATGTATATTTTGTGGATTTTTTGTGCGAAGTTTTCTCCTTAAATTTAAAGTTTTTGGTTGCACATGAAATATGTCAAATTTTTGATTGAAGTGCTACTTGACGGGGATAATTCGGGAAAGTTTTGAGACGATGTTGCTACATTTTTGCGATCTTATGTGTGGATGGGGTGTGGGGGTGTTCTCTCAGGTAGTCTGTTTATAATTGCAGGTGTGGGAAGAAGTTTTCGGAAGCTATTCAAATTCATCGTTTTTTTCTGTTTATGCATTCTTTCCTTCTTAGATAGGATGACATAGGAAATAGAAAAGAACAACCTTAAGATTGTATCAATTATGAAGGGGACAGAATGTAAGTGGTTTTCGAGAGAAAACGTCTTGACACTGCGATCAATTGTAATGTGTACAAAGTCCCATGCAAGGTCTCATATGATAGGGTGGACTAGGAATGTTATACACTATCCTGCTCCCCTTCGAAATCCTTCGACATATATACAGTGGCTCCAACGAATAATCGGACAAGAGTTCTGATTACTTTTCAAGTAAAACAAATAAAAAATAAGTTGAAGGGGTTATTCTATTTTTTCGTTTATTCTTTGATACGTTTTCAGTAACAAGAACAGACGTTTAGAGAAAAACTCAACATAGCGGTTAAAAACACGACAATAGGAACCAAACTCATTTTATGCTCGTAATGCGCAACAAATAATCGGACAACTTAAAAAAATATTGCTTAAACTGCCGTTAATGTTCACAAAATGTATTTCTTGCCGATATTTGTTTTACATTCATTTCACACTGGCATTGAGTAGTAAGCTTCTGTAATTTAAGCTCCGTTTATTTTTTAGAAAATGGCTCCACGTTGGAAGCAAGCATTCTTTGAAGTTAAACAATTGATCGTGAAATTAAAAAGTGAAGAAAAAATGGCAAGAGAAAATGCTGCAATTGTCGGAAATGGTAAATCCACTGTCCACGACATTATAACTAGGTACAGCAGCGAGTTCAGATTGTCTTATAAAAGCGGAGTGAGACAAGGCAAAATACTAAATGAAAAATGGGAACGGTCAATTTTAAAAGAAATAAAAAACATTCCTTTAAAACAGCTAAGGACTTACAAATTTTGCTAAAAGAAAGGAGTGAAAGCAAAAATTTCCAACTCTTATTTTATTAAATTTAAAGTCTCTGTTCACTGATGAAATCAAATTTAATTTGCATGAATCAGATCACAAAGTGTATATCTGGCGGCGACAGAATGAAGAGTTTTTGCACAATAATACCAAAGGCACCGTCAAACATGAAGGAGGTTCTGTAATGGTTTGGGGCTACATGTGAAGTACTGGGGTAAGCAATTTGCATTTTGTAGATGGTAAAATGACAAATTTCTTCACCTCACCATCTTAAAGAAAAACATGAAGCAAAGAACAGAAAAGTTAGTCATTTTACCAGGTATACCAGGTATATATGAAGTGAGCTTGAAGATACAAATATCTCGATAGGGAACATTTGTTGTGAACGAGCCCTTCTTTTTTTTTGTTTGTTTGCTATGACATCTGTGAAAAATATTTAGTATACATCAAGTCATTGAACAGACAACTCATATTTTCTCATCGTGTTAAAAATGTCGAATTTTGTACCAGAAAGTGATGATTTGCGGCAAGCATTAATTGTTTGTTTTCATTTGAAGAAAAGTACTGCAGAGTCACATCGAATGCTTGTCGAGGCATATGGTGATCATGCTCTATCAGAAGCAACATGCAAGAGATGGATTCAGCGGTTCAGAAATAATGATTTTGATGT
Source organism: Eristalinus aeneus (assembly GCA_955652365.1). Classification (NCBI taxonomy): domain Eukaryota; kingdom Metazoa; phylum Arthropoda; class Insecta; order Diptera; family Syrphidae; genus Eristalinus; species Eristalinus aeneus. The sequence goes on along the minus strand of OY019130.1, from coordinate 26,639,103 downwards.
GAGAAATGAAGAACGTGTAAGACCACCAAAAAAGTTTGAAGACGTCGAATTGCAAACGATATTGGATGGAGATGACACTTTGAGTCAAAAGCAAATGACAGCAAAATTAAATGTTGCACAGCAAACAATTTCTGACCGTTTAAAAGCTATGGGAAAGACCCAAAAGTGTGGAAAATGGGTGCCACATGAATTGAATAAAGGACAGATGGAAAACCGAAAAAACACTTGTGAAATTTTGCTTCAAAGACACGAAAGCAAATCGGTTTTGCATCGGATTGTTACTGGCGATGAAAAATGGATTTATTTTAAGAATCCTAAACGGAAAAAATCATGGGTTAATCTGGGACAACCATCAACATCGACTGCAAAACCAGATCGATTCGGCAAGAAGACAATGCTGTGTGTTTGATGGGACCAGAAAGGTGTGCTGTACCGCGAGCTCTTAAAACCTGGTGAAACCGTTAATACTGATCGCTACCGACAACAAATGATCAATTTGAACCATGCATTGATCGAGAAACGACCAGAATAGGCCAGAAGACACGGCAAGGTAATTTTGCTTCATGACAATGTACCTGCACACAAAGCAAAACCGGTTCAGGATACAATCAAAACACTTGGCTGGGAGCAGCTACCCCACCCGCCGTATTCACCAGACTTGGCTCCTTCCGACTACCATTTGTCTTCATCGATGGGACAGGCATTGGCTGAGCAGCACTTTGATTCCTACGAGGAGGTCGAAAATTAAGTGTCTGATTGGTTTGCTTTAAAAGACGAACAATTTTATTGGCGTGGTATTCACAAATTGCCAGAAAGGTGGTCAAAATGTGTACAAAACAATGGCCAATACTTTGAATAAAATGTTTTTACTTTCCCATTAATAATTAGTGTAAGTGACTTTGCGTCTTACCAGAACAGTGATCGAAAACACGATTTACAAGTAGCAAAACTTAACTGTCCCAAATTGTTGCAGACACCTGCACAAGTTCCAGACCTTAATGCTTTTGGTCATCTTTGGGAAGAACTTCGTAGGCGAGTATACGAAACAAGGTTCAACTCATTTACAGTTTTTAAACACGAGTTGGTAAAGGCATCGCATTCTATTCAGCCTGAATCGTGCAAAAAACTGGTAGATACGATGCCTACACGATTATAAGCAGTTTTATAAGCCAATAATTAATAATTGTTGGTGCGACAGTAAACAGGGAGACCACGGCCTAGCTTGCTCATCAACTACTCGCGTTGTGCGAGTTATTGTTCTCTCACGAGTAAAAGGGATTTACAGTTTTTTGCCAACTCCGAACGGCGAGATTTGAGAAGTTTTCTTAGACAGTTTTTACTCTTTGAGTGTTGTCAGCAGCTCGAAAGAGGTGGTGCCGTGAAAAATTCAAAAAATTGGCGTTGAGCTGGGAATCGAACCTACGCCCTTCGGCGTGTGAGCGTCGCACTCTACCCACTACGCCACTGCGGCCAAGCTAACTTAATATTAATATCCAATTTTTATTATGCAGGGGAAACTGTCCTTCCTTTGTCAGCTTTTTTAGCCACTGTCGATTTTCGATGAAACCAGGTTATTTCATTGTTATTACCCCAACGTTTCGGCAGAGATTGCTGCCTTCATAAGGCGATCTTTTTTATTGAAACAATAAAACAAAATATTTTACATACATAACCCTAAATGTATAAGGTAACCTTCGTATACTCTTCAATAAATCGATTGTAACGTAGGCTGTGCGGCTTGTGACACTAATGCGCCGTTATCTTGCCGCGTTTGCGCTGACGATCAGCTTGACGATCATTATGGCCTAATAACGTTGCCAGTACGTAAACAGCATCAATCAGTTATTTTTTTGTAATGTGGTCTGAGCGATGACAATTTCTTGAGAAAGCCGTGGAATTTACTGATTTCAATAATTTGCTACGAATAACTGAGAGGTGGCAATTCGTCCAACCGGACGGGTCGTGCTGGCTGGAGAGGCATGTTGGTTGAGGCCCAGGTCCACCCCGAACTGTAGCGCCACAAGAAGAAGAAGAAGAAGAAAAAGAAGAAGAAGAAGAAGAAGAAGAAGAGGAAGAAGAAGAGGAAGAAGAAGAAGAAGAAGAAGAAGAAGGAAGCAGTTTCATTTCGCAATCCCCGGCATACTCTTGGCAACTGCCAGGTCTATAGTAAAGTTTGGAATTTTTGAGGTTACACGTACTCAGAACATTTTGACATACGAGCGCTATTTGTGTTGTTCACAGTTACTTAAAAGATTCATCTCACCCAAAAAATTGAATAAAATCGTGAAAATTTTCATGTGACTATTTTTTACAACTTTCGACGTGGATTAACTCAACAACAGTGCATCGATGAACTTAATTCGATTTTTGGCGATGAAGCTCCGTCAAAGACCAGTGCTTATCGATGGTATGGTGAATTCAACCAAGGTCCTAGTTCACTCCAAGACGAATATTGTGAACGTCGTCCAAAATCAGTTGTTGTTCCGGAAACCACTGATGCTGTGCTCCAAGTGAAATTGCAAGATCGTCATGTGACCTATCGTGAGATTGAGACTATCTTAGGCATTAGGGCGACCAGCATACATTCAATATTGCATGAACATTTGACCGTCAAAAAAATTTGTTCGCGTTGGGTCCCACACAATTTGTAAATCGCTCAAAAACAGGCTAGTGTCGATTGGTCGAAAGAAATTTTGCAAAAATACGATCGCGGTGCTTCGAAACACGTGTATGACATCGTGCCAGGTGATGAATCGTGGATTTACGCGTATGAGCCCGAAAGTAAGCCGCAATCGACTGTATCAAATTAAGCCAAATTCAACATTAATCATGCTTCGCGCATGAAGCACTTCCACCAAGCAAATGGTGGACATGTTGCAATCGTACCACTAGAACAACTCAGAACAGTCAATTCTGGTACACAACCATTTGTTTGCCAGTTGTCTTCCAAGAAATCAGAAAAACCAACCGCCGAAGACGGATCACTCTTCACCACAAGAATGCGAGCTCTCACACATCGGCTCAAACAACTGCATTTTTGAGCACTCAAAACATCGATTTGATGAGTCATCCACCGAATAGTTCTGACTTGACACTGAATGACTTCTTTTTATAAAAAGATAAATTAGATAAATGGATTATAAAAAATAAAATGCGAGGTCAACGTTTTTCGACACCTGAAGAAGCGGTTGATGCGATCAGAATGCATGTTTTGGAGATTCCTCAATCAGAATGACAAAAGTGCTTCGACAATTGGTTCAAACGCATGTAAAAGTGTATAGACCTTAATGGGGAATATTTTGAAAAACATTAAAGCTATTTTCGATGATTAATATTTGTTTTTGTTCTCTAATCCCGAAATATAAAAAACAACCCTCGTATTAAGTATTGCCAACCATTTTCCACTGATGAATGTAACAGCATAATTTGCCACCAGTAAGCGTGCAAAGTAAGTAACAACTGTTTTCTCATCGTAGTGGATTCAAAACATTGCGCGTTAGGCATATTTACTGGATAATCCATCTCGAAAAGTCGAATTGAATTAAAGGAGCCAGTGCGGCTTCTGATTGCCAAAACAATTTTTAATTAAAACAAATTCCCTCCCCAGGAAAGTCGCTGTCACGGACAGAGCAAACAGTGTTATCGCAACAAATATCACATCGACTCCGGCTACGTTGGTAATTAAATCGGGCGTGTTTTTGTTTGTCCCTTTATCGACTGTGTTTGAACATGGTCGTAGCACCGAAGACATATTCAATTAACCTATCCACTATCTCAAATCAGTTGCTGTGCCTGTCTGTGAATGGCCCGTGGATATGGCTTAGACGTATTTAGGAGCTGATTCAACCCATAGTCTGGATGGCGTTTAGAGTTTTCCCATAGAATTTCATTTTATGGATTAACCTGTCGACGCACATATGGTACATTCTCACATTCGTGTGCCCCAGTATGCCGATGAACGATTCGGGTAGCCAGTGAATGCAGGCAACGCCAGGCGTTTGTCCAACGGGTTTCAGGCTATAATTACACACTGGAATATTATTTCCAACGTATGAGGCTCCCAAACATCAAGAGGTTTGATCGCGGTTGTGCCTTAATGCAAATCCAAGCTGGGTAAATACAAGTACAAAGGTGTGTGTTTGTTCTTCGCTTGGTATGTTCCATATCGGATGTCTCGCCTATGGACTTTTCGTGTGTTGTTTTATGGTTAGTTGAATTAGTTTTCACGCTCATTTGCGGCATGCAGAAGCTTAAGCGAACGAGATCGAGTGAATTTGTAACGGAGATTGTATTTTCGTCCTTTTGAATAATGATTTGCCTGGAAAACATTCAAACAAAAATGTATGAATATAGGTAAATGTGATTCTAAACCTCGTTGGAATTGACACATTTTGATTTTATTTCGCATTATAACTAAACAAGGAAAAGTATCTACTTTGGATTCAGCAATTAAGAAATTTTGACAGACCAAACAAATGAATGAAGAGCATGCCCGATGAGTGGAATCTCAGCATCTATTGCCCGGTTCACAAAAAAGGAGACCCCTTTGGTTGCACCAACTACCGAGGGATAAGTCTCCTGAACATCGCATACAAGATCCTCTCTGCCGTATTCTGTGAGCGTCTGAAGCCGTATGTCCATGACCTGATAGGTCCCTATCAGTGTGGTTTCAGGCCAGGGAAGTCCACAATAGACCAGATCTTCACTTTACGGCAGATCCTGGAAAAGACCCAAGAAATGCAAATTGATACTCACCACCTATTCGTCGATTTCGAGGCTGCATATGACAGTGTGCATAGAGATGAGCTATACAGTGCCATGTCTAGTTTTGGCATTCCTACCAAACTCGTCAGATTGTGTAGGATGACGATGGCGAACTCTCGCTGATCCGTAAAGGTCGGTAACGAACTCACCGAGACGTTCAATGTCAAAAAAGGTTTTAGACAAGGCGCCGAACTGTCATGTGACTTCTTTAACATCATCCTAGAGAAGATTGTGCTTACCTCACAAGTCAACACCAGAGGCACGATCTTCCAAAAGTCAGTTCAGTTCTACCTTACGCAGATGACATTGACGTGATTGGACGAACACAGCGAGCCGTCAATGAAGCGTTTGCTGGTATTGAAGCGAAATCGGCTAAAATGGGTCTGGCGGTAAATGAGGGCAAAACTAAGTACATGCTGTCATCAAGGAAGGACACACAACATCGACGTCTCGGACGGAGCGTCACACTAGGCAGCAGAAACTTCGAGGTAGTCAAGGACTTCGTCTACCTCGGCTCCGCGGTGAGTAGGGACAACAACATCAGTACCGAAATCCAACGCTGATACACTCTTGTCAATCGCTGTTTCTTTGCGCTCAAAAGGCAATTGAGTAATAAAGCCCTCTCTCGAAGCACTAAGCTCGCTTTATAGAACAGCTTAATCATCCCCGTCCTACTTTATGGCGCAGAATCTTGGACGTTAGCAAAGGCGGATGAGGAAGCCCTTAGTCTTTTCGAGAGAAAAGTTTTGCGTGCGATTTTTGGTCCTGTTTGCGTTGATGGCATCTAGAGGAGAAGATTTAATGACGAACTCTATGGCCTGTACAGCGACATGCGCCTGGTCAAGATGGCTAGGCCATGTAGAGCGTATGGACACCACTGCTCCGGCCTGAAAAGTCTTTGAATCCGTGCCATTGGGACAACGCAACAGAGGACGACCTAGACTAAAGTGGCGCACACAAGTAGAGAAGGACCTCAACCAACTTTGAGTGCGCAACTGGAGACAGCTGGCGAAAGATCGTGCTGGCTGGAGAGGCATGTTGGTTGAGGCCCAGGTCCACCCCGGATTGTAGCGCCACAAGAAGAAGAAGAAACAAATGAATTGGAGCTTTTAAGCTAATGGCCGTCCTTTTAGAATAACGTTGGAAAGAAAAGTTGCCAAAGAACAGTTTTCTGGTATTAAGAGTAGGGCGGTTATAATGGGTAAAGCTAACGGTAAGGACTAGAAAAACGAAGCATCCTTTTTTTTTGTTGGAGGTGGGGATACACTGAATTGAAGCGCTCAGACTCAAATACTGGTGTATTGTCCTACCAGGCAGAATCATTCAATACAAGTTGTATTGGTTGGGTTCAAGTCCGATATTCACCATATTAATGCTGGTGTTCCCCAGGGTTCGTTTTGTCTCCGACACTCTTCTTCATTTTTATACTAGATATACCCGTATGAAGTGAGCGTCAAGATACAAATGTCTCGATAGGGAACATTTGTTGTGAACGAGCCTTTCTTTTTTTTTTGGTTTGTTTGCTATGACATCTGTGAAAAATATTTAGTATACATCAAGTTATTGAACAGACAACATCATATTTTTTCATCGTGTTAAAAATGTCGAATTTTGTAAGTTTTAATTTTGTTTGTTTTCATTTGAAGAAAGGTGCTCCAGAGTCGCATCGAATGCTTGTCAAGGCATATGGTTATCATGTTCTATCAGAAGCAACATGCGAAAGATGGTTTCAACGGTTCAGAAATAATGATTTTGATGTGAGAAATGAAACGTTTGTATACAGTCCACAGTCCACAGTCCACAGTCCACAGTCCACAGTCCACAGTCCACAGTCCACAGTCCACAGTCCACAGTCCACAGTCCACAGTCCACAGTCCACAGTCTACAGTCCACACTTCACAGTCCACAGTCCACAGTGCACAGTCCACACAAATATTAATTTTTATCGTAAATTTTGTAAACGATTTTTGTTTGTATGAATATGTGAAAAGTCATTTTTTTATAGGCGCGCGCTTAAGGGAAGGTATAGGGGAAGAGAGAGAGAGGAGGCAGCGATGCACATTGGTTTTAAATGCCAGTGAATGGAAATGGGGAGGAAATTGGGCTGGAAAGAGCATTCCATATTCGTGTGGTGCGACTGAAAAAACGAGTATCTAAACTTAACTGTACGTTCGAAGTTAACTTAAGGGTGAACGGGTGAGCATTCCTAGCGAGGCAAGTATTTCGGATGAATTCTGGAAGAAGGAAAGCAGCTGGCTAACTATTTTTTGTTAAAATAGCAATAACATAGTGATAGAGACGCAACATGTCGTCGATATTCTAGCGAGTAGATTGACTTCGCAGCATTATTATTACCAAAAAGATTTGTCGCTCGCTGCTGGATTCTATCTATTATGCGCAGAGAGGTCTTAGGAGCACCAGACCAGATGGCAGCGTTATACTCAAGCTTTAGGCGGATGTACGCCTTATATAAGGTTGGCAAATATCTATCTTTCTCTTTTTTGCTCTTCATTCAATGCTTCATAAAAGTGCTACAGTGGTCAGATTTAGTTCAAATAAGCGCCGTTTTGTTCGATAATCTGTTTCTATCTAGACGGCAACTTCATAATACTTCCTTGTAGAAGCCCCACTCCTTATTTGCGAAGAACTCGGACAGACACTTTTCACAAGCCTTTTTTGAGTTCACCTTCACACCACCAATGGCGTTCGCCATGAACAAGAACAAGTAGTCACTTGGCGCTATGTCCGGGCTATATGGTGGATGCGATAAAATCTCCCATCCGAGCTCCCGTAGCTTCTGACGAGTCATCAACGAAGTGTGTGGTCTGGCGTTGTGAAAGACCCTGGTGAAAGACCCTTCCCTTCCTTACACACTTCTTGTCGGCCAATTCTTGACGCTTCTGGTCGATCGCCTGCTTGAAGCGGTCCAGTTTTTCGCATGAGATGGTAGAATAAAACGTCTAGCCATATGGGAGCAGCTCACAGTGGATGATTCCCTTCCAATCCCACCAAACACACAGCAAAACCTTCCTGGCCGTCAATCCCGGCTTGGCCACTGTTTGGGACGATTCACCGGCCTTCAACCACGACCGTTTTTGCTTGATATTGTCGTATGTGATCCATTTTTCGTCACTAGTCACCATCCGCTTCAAAAATGGGTCGAGTTTGTTCCGTTTCAGCAGCATATCGCAGGCGATGATTCGGCCCAGAAGGTTTTTTTTTGCGTCAAATCATGCGGCACCTAAGCATCAAGCTTTTTTTTTGCACCTTTAAACCTTCTGCAGATAGTTTAAAATGGTTTGGTAACTAATTCCCATCTCCTTGGCGATGTCACTAGATACCACATGCCGGTCTAACTCGATAATTTCGAAGATTGGATCGCGGTCTTCCCCCGGCTGGCCTATCCATGATGTTATTTCCATGCTCTGAATCGTCGAAACCATTCCTCCGTGGTTCGAAGTGATAGAGTACCATCCCCAAAAACACTATTAATCTCACGAAACGTTTCTCTAGCGGATTTGCATTTAACGAAGGACAACTTTAAAATAGCGCGAAATTCGTGAACTCCATGTTAACACGTCTATAACTGTTGAACGCAATATCCAAACTAATCATGCATAGCGTCGTTTTGTAGGTTATGTTAAGACCTTTCGCATGATTTATAGTATTGCCAGATACGAGATCTGTGCTTTGTACATAGCCGGAAAATTCAAAAGACAAAAAGGCGGAAGGGAAATATGCTAGGTAAAAAGGGGTGAAATATTTTTTAAAGAAACGTAAACATTTCGCGGCATTTTTGAGGAATATTTGAAACTTCAGTTTTCTGTTTCAAGTTTGACACACTCTGCGGGTCAGTATTTAAACGTGACATTAGTTCTTTTGACACATTTAACAACCTCTTGATGCACTATATGTCGTGACTGTCATGGGAGATGTCAAAGCGGCAGCTGAAGGGCAACGTGCAAAGATTTCTTGCTCGTTTTTGTTGCACTTTTCCACAACTTAGAACAAAGGACATTCAAAACAAAGACTTAAGAGCTTACCCCCACAAATCGATGACTCCTACAAGAAAGAAACTGCACAAAAGCGGTGTCTTTACATTTTGCCAACTTTGCTGTTGAATTGTGGTAAACATCAATTTCTTCTTCCTCCTCCATTAAGCGATGTCTGTCCTTGTTGTGCAGCTAATAGTGAACACGCTGCAGTACAAGTTTTCCTGCAAAGTAATATTTTCTGCGAGTTATTGTTAGTGAGAGCAGATGGAGCGTAACTCCTCACTTACGGTCTGCTAAGTTCTAAGCGTATAATACATCCATACGAGTACAAACTGCACACTACACTCTCTTTGAAGAAAAAAAAAAAAACAAAAAACAGGAAAACGAAAATAATTTCTGCTATAATTGGCGCTGCTACTGCTGCTACTGAAGGGACGCATTTTCCTCAAAAGATGCCACATTCCACGAGTTTATCCATTTAGAAGGTTAAAGGCTCCCTTCTTTTCATCTTTCCCTCTCTCTCTCTCTCTTTGTCTCTCTCTAGGGATCAGAGGTACTACTTGAGCAAGTTATGCTGGGATTCCATCGACGGAGTAACCGCTTATTTGCCTTCAGGGCTTTGATTGTGATTCTTGCGGTACTGAAAGGGTCCAGGCGAACGTGGATCTTTGCTATTTTGGGAGCGCCCTTAATGGTGATAGGAATAAATTACTTTCTTCTAAGAGGTTTGGTATTTAAGTTAAATTGCTACATCCCGCCCCCGCCTCCGATTGATCTCTACGAGAAATAATTTAATTGATAACTTTTTCATTTGCTTATTGTTATTTCAGATGACTCAATTAAATTTATGATGCTCTTCGACTCTGACATTCACGACCGAAACTTTGTTATCTACCACTTTGACGTTTTAATTATTTATGCAGATTTTAGTTGCAGATTACTTCAAGAAAATTACAAATCGGAAGCTAGTCGGTGCTAAGAAAAGCTTTTAGATGGCCGTAATGGAATTTGTGTGAAAAAAGGTGCAACGGCGCTGTCCGCCAAGAGAGGGTTTCACTCGAAAACTGGCTTGGATTTGAAAATGAGAATGGATTGGTTGGTTGTGCTGTACAAAGAAATTCGAAAATTTGAAATGAAAGTAGAAGCATTTTCAATGTAATTCTTATGCTTTAAAAAGTATTTTCAAATCAGAAAAATGATCAAATTAAAGAAAGGAAATTGCAAAAAGTGTTGGTTCGATGGAAACAGACGCAAGACGCAACGCACTTCTTTCACACGATGACTTTTTGACGTACATGCATTTCCAACGAAATTCTGGTGAAAATTCAAAAGAAGTGCAAATAGGCCAGTGTGCCGCCATTCATTCGTTTCTCCTTCGCGCACCGCATTTCACAGTAAATATATTTCAATTGTATTTTGATTTTTTTAGTGTGTGCTATTTTACTACTTTTATTGTAGGTCTTCAACGTCTGAGGACAGCTGCACAAAGGGCCAAGCGCGCGCTGTCATCTACATATAAGGTTGTCCGCCTTTTTGTCTTTTGAATTTTCCGGCTATGTACAAAGCGCTACAGATCTCATATCTGGTCTTGACATAAACTACAAAACGATGCTATGCATGATTAGTTTGGATATTGCGTTCAACAGTTATAGACGTGTAAACATGGAGTTCACAAAATTCGCGCTGTTTTAGAGTTGTCCTTCGTTAAAGCCAAATCCGCTAGAGAAACGTTTCGTGAGATTAATAGTGTTTTGGGGGATGGTACTCTATCACTTCGAACCACGGAGGAATGGTTTCGACGATTCGGAGTCGGTGGAAATGACACCATGGATAAGCCAGCCGGCGGAAGACCTGTGACCACGAATACCGATCGAATCTTCGAAATTATCGAGTTAGACTGGCATGTGGTATCTAGTGACAGGGAGTTAGTCATCAAACCATTTTAAACCATCTGCAGAAGGCTGGATGTGGTCGCCGTGGCGTAGTGGGTAGAGTGCGACGCTCACACGCCGAAGGGTCTAGGTTCGACTCCCAGTTCAACATCAATTTTTCTAATATTTCACGGCACCACCTCTTTCGAGCTGCTGACAACACTCAAAGAGTAATAACTGTCTAAGAAAGCTTCTCAAATTTCGCCGATCGGAGTCGGCAAAAAACTGTAGGTCCCTTCTACTCGTGAGAGAACAGTAGCGCGCACAACACGAGTAGCTGATGAGCAAGCTAGGTCCTGGTCCCCCTTTGGACTGTAGCGCCAACAATTATAGAAGGCTGGATGCAAAAAAAAGCTTGATGTTTGGGTGCCGCATGATTTGACGCAAAAAAACCTTCTGGACTGAATCAACGCCTGCGATATGCTGCTGAAACGGAACAAACTCGACCCATTTTTGAAGCGGATGGTGACTGGTGACGAAAAATGCATCACATACGACAATATAAAGCAAAAACGGTCATGGTCGGTGGTCGGTGAAGGCCGGTGAATCGTCCCAAACAGTAGCCAAGCCGGGATTGACGACCAGGAAGGTTTTGCTGTGTGTTTGGTGGGATTGGAAGGGAATCGTCCACTGTGAGCTCCTCCAATATGGCCAGACGCTCAATTCTACCATCAACTGCGAACAGCTGGACCGCTTGAAGCAGGTGATCGACCAGAAGCGTCAAGAATTGGCCGACAAGAAGTGTGTAAGGAAGGGAAGGGTCTTTCACCAGGACAACGCCAGACCACACACTTCGTTGATGACCCGTCAGAAGCTACGGGAGCTCGGATGGGAGATTTTATCGCATCCACCATATAGCCCGGACATAGCGGCAAGTGATTACCACCTGTTCCTGTCCATGGCGAACGCCCTTGATGGTGTGAAGTTGAACTCGAAAGAGGTTTGTGAAAAGTGGCTGTCCCAGTTCCTCGCAAGTAAGGAAGGATGGTGGTTTCTACGGATGGGGGGAGGGGTATTATGAAGTTATCGTCTACGTGGAAACAGATTATCGAACAAAACGGCGCATATTTGAACCAAATCCGATCACTGTAACACTTTTTATGAAGCATCAAATGAAGAGCAAAAAAGCGGAAGGGAGATATTTGGCATCCTTATATGTTGGAGATTGAATCTCTCCACAATGCAGTTCACTTCTACACTAAATGAGTAGCGCCGGATTCAAGGAGCTCTGGAGTTCGTTGAGAAGGCCCTGAAGATAGTCAAAATAAACAAAAATTAAATTCACGAAATATGCTGTTGCCCGAAACACGAAATTATGTTCCACAACTTCTTCTATTGAAAGTCACTCAGCCTGTCCATCAACCCGTTGCAGATGTCCTAAGGTCCAGATTATGTTCACACCTTCTTTTATTGAAAGTCACTCAGCCTGTCCATCAACCCGTTCCATACGGACCGTTGAAGCAGCCATCCTGAGGGGAGACATCAGTAGCAAGATCCGAGATGCCGTCCTAGTAGATGTAGCTTTAATGTTTCTGGGAATCGAAACAGTCAGAGAAGTGATGACAACATTGATTAAACGCAACAACAGAATTCCCGGCAAGCAGGCGAAGAAGTGCAAGTGTTCCAGAGCAAGAGGGCGATTACGATGGGCAACCACTTTGCTGGTAACCTTTAACTTGATCGGCACCCCACAAGACCTTCGAGGTGTCCCTCAAATCGGCGTCACCATTGATTTGGACGCAAAAGGAATACTCATTGTCACCGCCAAGTATATGAGATCTGACGCCTCGTAAAATATCACCGTCAAGAATGACAAGTATCACCTCTCACAAGCACAGATCAATAGAATGGTGACTGAGGCTAAAAACTGTTTAGAAGTGGCACCAGCAACGAATCGCAGCTCGCAACAGCTCTATTAGATTGAAGTATGTGTGCAAAAACTACTATACGTATATTTCAAGTGTTTTCATGCGGGGGTCCGAATATTTTCGGTGTATTTTTTCGGGATATTTATATCAGTGAGTGACACACTCTGATGCCACTGATGTGCTGGGTTATACGCCACCACCTAAGAGGAACCCATGGTTTGACGACGAGTGTAGGCCGGCGCATGCAGCCAAACAAGAAGCGTACAAGGCAACGCTGCATCGAACGACGAGAGCTGTTTGTGAGCTCTACAAACAGAGAAGAAGGGAAGAGAACCGGCTTCTCAGACGAAAAAAGAAAGAGCACGAGAAGAGCGCGGTCGAGGAAATGGAGAGGTGCTATGGCAGGAATGATGTCCGAAATTTTTACCACAAGATAAAACAGTTATCCGGTGGTTATAAGGCTCGGACAGAAGCCTGCCGGGATCAAAATGGACAACTAGTGGTAGAGTCGCAGTCGGTGCTGAGAATCTGGAAGGATCATTTCTGCAGACTCCTAAACGGCAATGACGTCGCAAATTCCGCTGTTAGGCAGAATGTCCCACTCAATTTGGACGACGATGGACAAGAATTCCGTCCCCCCGACTTCGACGAGGTCAAGATAGCAATATCGAGACTGAAATCGAACAAAGCTGTTGGCGCGGACGGACTATCCGCAGAGCTGTTCAAAGCGGCTGGGGATGAGCTGGCATGCACCAGCTCATCTGTGAGATATGGTCAAAGGAAAGCATGCCCGACGAGTGGAATCTCAGCATCGTTTGTCCGGTCCACAAGAAAGGAGACCCTTTCGACTGCGCCAACTACCGAGGGATCAGTCTTCTTAACATCGCATATAAGATTTTCTCTGACGTACTGTGTGAGCGCCTGAAACCGTTCGTCAACAACCTGATAGGTCCTTATCAGTGTGGTTTCAGGCCAGGGAAGTCCACAATCGACCAGATCTTCACACTGCGGCAGATCCTGGAGAAGTCCCAAGAAGTACAAATCGACACCCACCATCTATTTGTCGATTTCAAGGCGTATGACAGCGTGCATAGAGACGAGCTATACAGTGCCATGTCTAGTTTTGGCATCCCTACCAAACTCGTCAGATTGTGTAGGATGACGATGGAGAACTCTCGCTGCTCCGTCAAGGTCGGTAGCGAACTCACCGAGACCTTCGATGTCAAAAAAGGATTTAGACAAGGCGACGCGCTGTCATGCGACTTCTTTAACATCATCCTTGAGGGGATCGTGCGGAACTAACACTTCAACACCAGAGGCACGATCTTCCACAAGTCCGTTCAATTGCTAGCTTATGCGGATGACATTGACGTGATCGGCCGAACTCAGCGAGCCGTCAATGAGGCGTTTGCTGGCATTGAAGCGGAAGCGGCTAAATTGGGACTGGTGGTAAACGAGGGCAAAACGAAGTATATGCTGTCATCGAAGAAGGACGCAGAACATCGACATCTCGGACAGAGAGTCACTATGGGCAGCAGACAATTCGAGGTAGTGAAGGACTTCGTCTATCTCGGCTCCGCGGTGAATAGGAACAACAACAACAGTACCGAAATCAAGCGCAGAATCACTCTTGCTAATCGCTGTTTCTTTGGGCTCAAGAGGCAATTGAGTAATAAAGCCCTCTCCCGAACGACCAAAGTGACTTTGTACAACACCTTCATCATCCCAGTCCTGCTTTACGGCGCAGAAACCTGGACGCTACTAAAAGCGGATAAGGAAGCCATTGGTCTCTTCGAGAGAAAAGTTCTGCGTGCGATTTTTGGTCCTGTTTGCGTTGATGGCATCTGGAGGAGAAGATTCAACCACGAACTGTATGGGCTGTACGGCGGCATGAGCCTAGTCAAGCGTCTACGGATACAACGCTTAAGGTGGCTAGGCCATGTAGAGCGCATGGACAGCACTGCTCCGGCCCGAAGAGTTTTCGAATCCGCACCACAGGGACGACGCAACAGAGAACGTCCTAGACTGAGATGGCGCACACAAGTGGAAAAGGACCTCAACCATCTTGGAGTGCGCAATTGGAGACAGCTGGCAAGAGATCGTGCTAGCTGGAGAAGCATGTTGGTTGAGGCCCAGGTCCACCCCGGACTGTAGCGCCATCCGAAGAAGAAGAAGAAGAGTGACACACTCATTTGCTAAGTTTGTTTATTGTAAGATATTGCGCATAGTACACGGGGCAACTGAAGTATTGAAAATAATTTTTTGCCTTCTTTCATATTTTGGTGAGCAGCCTAAAGTAATATTGACCTTTAAAAACAAAACTCACACATTAGGACGCAGCATCAGCGTTACTTTAAAAACGTTCCCCTGAGATGCTGTAAGAAACAAATCCAACAACCTTCAGTTTGATCTTCTATGAATAACTACAACAATACCCCACAGGACTTCTTTAAATTATTTTTAAATGAACCCCTTCACCCGATTGTTTATGGCGGTGGATAAGAAAGTTTGGTTTATCGAGGTCCAACTTCTGCCTGGATAGAAGAGGCCCACATTGAACTCTTCCACGAAAAAACTGCCGACGGTGTTTGCTAAGCTAACATATTAACTGTCGCTGCATGGATTCAATGAAAGCTCAGATGTTTCAAATTTTTCTTGGAACCAAACTTTCAGTAGCTGTTTCTGGAATTCACCGTTCACTTCTTACCGCCTTCTCCAAAGAAGCAACCTTTGTTGTAAATATGACTCAATTGAAAATTACTCAGAGAATAGCCGATACTCTCCTGCAGTGTTATAATACGAACACATCTCGAATACCGTCCCTTTTAATTGGTTTTAGTTTTACACACACTTCTCTACACCCCAAAATTCAGACTTGCATTACACACACTGCTTAAAATCTCATCTGCGGTTATGGGTTCTCTGGTTCGATATGCAATTACAAGGTAAACCGTCAGTCAACGTTGAAACAAAGCCGAATTCAACCCCCCAAATGGCAATTCTCATAAGCACAGCACGCATGCACATGAGATTAACGCTTGCATTCAGACAAAACCGAATATTAATGCTCCGATTGTTTGCGATCCCGATCTAATTCTCGCCATCAACTATCCAATTTAACAAATTGATCACGCAGTGCTCCTTGCCAAGCGAAATTCAAATCTTCCCCACATGAGGATACACGCAACCCTGATGTGTTGACAAGTAGTTTGCAATTTGCAAATAGCAGCACCAGCAGCAGCAGCCACTGCCGCACATTCACTTTGATCCCTTATCTAAAGTCCCTCATGTCACGGCATCTTCTCTGTCAGCAACCAAGTCCGCTCATGTAAATAAACCTCTGCCCTCGACTAATTGACAATGTCGATGATAGGTCCCCCGAGCCACCAGACTGAGTTCCATTTCAGATTCTTTTTGCCATAGACTTTGGCAACTGCCAAGCCACAGCCCCCGTTCGTTCCCCATGTGAAATCATTTCATTTGAAAATTTTTAATGAGGTAAAATTGTTGCGGAACTGAAGTTGGTCGTTTCTGCTCGCACATATTCACTTTTTGAGGGTCTTGTCTGCGATGGTTGTCCCTGCTTGCTGGGATTGAGCTGAAGCATGTGAATGTCCTCCTTTCTGTGACAGAATCATTGGAAAATGATTTAAATAATTTTAAAGTCAACTTTGGTGGCCACTGTTAGCACGTGCATTTGTGCGAGACCGCAGACGCAAGGGGCTTTGATCCTCGGTGAGTGTAACATGTCAACTGTTGGGACTTTTTGCAAAATTATCTCCCACCACAGGTAAAGGCTTTGCGGGCTGAAAGGGATCTATGATAAGCAAACAGCTGTGGAATGGGTGAAAGTACTTCCCACCCTAAGCAAATAGCGTTGTATTAAAATGGAGTTTTTTTAGTGTTGATTTTCGTAATTGGAATTAAAGTGGGCGACTGACATTTAATTAATGGCCGCATGCAACGCGACTGGCTCTCGACGGCGACAGCGAAATGCAGACATTGAGCTGCGTGAGGGTGGAGTGGCAGTGGAATGCTCTAATTAATTACGTCCTTGTTGGGACCTTTTATGCTGCTGTTTAAGAGTCTATTACATTTTGCTTTCTTCGACTCAAATTGAACAATAAATTAAGGTGTGCCTTGAAATTTAAGACAATTGGTCGCAAGACTATAATTTTAGATTCAAAATAGATCAACACAATTGAATGGGCCTAAAAATAACTTCAATTAAGACTCGCTGTCTGTCAAGTGTGTCTGCGGGTAATTAATTTGAATTGAGGAAATGTTAAGCATTTATTCGGAAGCCAATTGACATTTGTCGGAAATTTTTAAAACATTCTTGAAGAGAGCCATACTTGTTTTATTGCAACATTTTAATAATACCCTATTTCTATCAAGAATCAACATCATTCATTAAAAAGCTGTTTCCTAATAACATTTCAATTTTCTAAAAAAAAAATATTTTTTTCCGGTTAGTTCGATTTAAGCGCAAAAATCCTCATCCTCATCCTCATTTTCATCCTCATCCTCATCTTCTTCCTCATCCTCATCCTCATCCTCATCCTCATCCTCATCCTCATCCTCATCCTCATCCTCATCCTCATCCTCATCCTCATCCTCATCCCCATCCTCATCCCCATCCTCATCCTCATCCTCATCCTCATCCTCATCCTCATCCTCATCCTCATCCTCATCCTCATCCTCATCTTCATCCTCATCCTCATCCTCATCCTCATCCTCATCCTCATCCTCATCCTCATCCTCATCCTCATCCTCATCCTCATCCTCATCCTCATCCTCATCCTCATCCTCATCCTCATCCTCATCCTCATCCTCATCCTCATCCTCATCCTCATCCTCATCCTCATCCTCATCCTCATCCTCATCCTCATCCTCATCCTCATCCTCATCCTCATCCTCATCCTCATCCTCATCCTCATCCTCATCCTCATCCTCATCCTCATCCTCATCCTCATCCTCATCCTCATCCTCATCCTCATCCTCATCCTCATCCTCATCCTCATCCTCATCCTCATCCTCATCCTCATCCTCATCCTCATCCTCATCCTCATCCTCATCCTCATCCTCATCCTCATCCTCATCCTCATCCTCATCCTCATCCTCATCCTCATCCTCATCCTCATCCTCATCCTCATCCTCATCCTCATCCTCATCCTCATCCTCATCCTCATCCTCATCCTCATCCTCATCCTCATCCTCATCCTCATCCTCATCCTCATCCTCATCCTCATCCTCATCCTCATCCTCATCCTCATCCTCATCCTCATCCTCATCCTCATCCTCATCCTCATCCTCATCCTCATCCTCATCCTCATCCTCATCCTCATCCTCATCCTCATCCTCATCCTCATCCTCATCCTCATCCTCATCCTCATCCTCATCCTCATCCTCATCCTCATCCTCATCCTCATCCTCATCCTCATCCTCATCCTCATCCTCATCCTCATCCTCATCCTCATCCTCATCCTCATCCTCATCCTCATCCTCATCCTCATCCTCATCCTCATCCTCATCCTCATCCTCATCCTCATCCTCATCCTCATCCTCATCCTCATCCTCATCCTCATCCTCATCCTCATCCTCATCCTCATCCTCATCCTCATCCTCATCCTCATCCTCATCCTCATCCTCATCCTCATCCTCATCCTCATCCTCATCCTCATCCTCATCCTCATCCTCATCCTCATCCTCATCCTCATCCTCATCCTCATCCTCATCCTCATCCTCATCCTCATCCTCATCCTCATCCTCATCCTCATCCTCATCCTCATCCTCATCCTCATCCTCATCCTCATCCTCATCCTCATCCTCATCCTCATCCTCATCCTCATCCTCATCCTCATCCTCATCCTCATCCTCATCCTCATCCTCATCCTCATCCTCATCCTCATCCTCATCCTCATCCTCATCCTCATCCTCATCCTCATCCTCATCCTCATCCTCATCCTCATCCTCATCCTCATCCTCATCCTCATCCTCATCCTCATCCTCATCCTCATCCTCATCCTCATCCTCATCCTCATCCTCATCCTCATCCTCATCCTCATCCTCATCCTCATCCTCATCCTCATCCTCATCCTCATCCTCATCCTCATCCTCATCCTCATCCTCATCCTCATCCTCATCCTCATCCTCATCCTCATCCTCATCCTCATCCTCATCCTCATCCTCATCCTCATCCTCATCCTCATCCTCATCCTCATCCTCATCCTCATCCTCATCCTCATCCTCATCCTCATCCTCATCCTCATCCTCATCCTCATCCTCATCCTCATCCTCATCCTTTCTTCCCCAATTTTGAAGTCACTTAAATCGACTAATTGCTGGTTGGAATTATAATCCCTGTGGGTGTCGTCGAAGGATGCTTATTATCCCCAAAACCGATTCAGATTCTTCTTGACATATGCAGTCATGCGTATTTACTTTGATGCCCACCTTCGGGGGAGACTGATTTGAGTAAAATATGGTTTCATACGTGGGCGCCACATTAAATTATTTGACTAATGGAATCAAGCAGGATCACACACCGGGACACATGTGGCTGCGACTTCGAAGAAGTGCTGAGAAAGGTTCTTCTGCTTAAGCCACACACTCTTGAAAGCCATCTTGAATATTTCAGGCATTCTTTCGACGTCCTACCTTTGTCACACTCGCTCTCGGACAGGGATAAAGGGTCAGTTGAAGAACGATAACTTATTTCTTTCGCTCGACTGAGCCCTGAAAACTATATTCCCCTTTTCGGATTAAAATGAAAAGGAACCCCAAAATGAAAAAAGGATTTCCACGCCGATATCTGAAAGAGAGAAGCGACAGAATTCCAAAGGATTCACCAAGTGAAAGTAAAACGGACATCAGCTGAGTAATTTATGACTTAAGGAAATCTCCTGAAGAGGACAACGCATCCGTGTCTGCTGCCTAAGCCGCTTCACATACTGCACACTCTTCAGAGTTCAAAAAGAAATGACAAAAAAAAAAAAAAGAAAATAAAAGAAGAAAGAAGAAGAGAAGTAAAGGAAGAAAAAAATTTCATCCGCGGTCAATTGAACCCCTTATTGGTATTCTTTTCCTCAATTTTGTTTCAATCACACCCCTTTGGCTCTGTTCCTTTGAAGGATCATTAAATGACTTTCGGGATTAGCCGTAGCTGTTTGTTCGTTAGTTTATCCCTCATCTTGTTATACGGTTTCGGTTTTCTATTGTGGATATGGGCCTTCGGTGCGACCGAATGAATCTACATTCTTCGGATGCAAAATGGAGTTAACCATATTTCTCGGTCCATTGGACGAACTGAATGAAACCCGCACAGCGCACGAGGGAAGACAAGTAGAAGACCGAGATATTGGTTACAGAAATCTAAGATAAAAAAGAGGAAACATGGTGTAAGCCCTAAATGGCCAGGGACGGCTTCCCGACTTACATTCTGGGTGGGTGTGTGTGCGTGGGCTGTAGAGCGGGACGGGGGACTTGAGTTATTGAGTGAAATTTTCAAATCAGTGGGCGTCCAAAGGTTTGCATACACAATATAAATCATTTTTGAGGGAACGGACACAGATAAGGATTGAAACACTTTTCAAGCGGTTTTGGGAATTTGAAAACATAGACGTCACTGCCCATTGCTGCCCTTTGAAGAGGAGTAATTAGATAGATGATGAAGCGAACTTTGAGGAAGTGGCGAATTGAGAAGATAAGGAGTCTCCTTATTTGAGAAGACGTGAATTTGTGGAATTTCTGAAGTAGTTTGTAGTCCATTCGTATGCGCCCAACGTAAGCATCATAATTTACCACAAAAACTGCAGTTTGCTCCATTTACTGATGGAACCAGAAAAACGTCAGCCAACATTCTGTACATCTAGCATAATGACCAAATCGAATAGAATCATACATCGCGTCATACAACTCAAATCAGCTGCAGCAACAGCTTGCACCACAATATATGTCACCGTAGTGCGTGTGTTACGCTTTGGTGGGCACCTTCCAATCGCAGCCATGCAGAATCATGTACACTGACTGCGCACCTTAGGAAGAAAAATTAAGACAAATTATTATTAAATTAAATTAAGTAAGTAAGTAAATTAAGAGACGGAACCATAAATGCGTGAGTATAACTATAACTTGATTAGCCTTTTAATTTTGCAGTTGGCTGCCTATAAGGCAAAGCTGCATCGAACAACGTGAGTTCTACGAACAGAGAAGGAGGCAATGGCACCGGCTTCTTAGGAGAACAAAAACATGAGCAGGAGAAGCGCGCAGTCGATGTTATGTGTTATGGCAGGAATGAAGTCCGAAAGTTTAACCGAAAGGCAAAACAACTATCCGGAGGATACAAGGCTCGGACCAAAGCCTGCCGGGGCCAAAATGGACAACTTGTTGTAGAGTCGCAGTCTGCGCTGGAAGGATCAATTCTGTAGACTCCAATTCCGCTGTAAGACAGAAGAAGAAGAAGAAGAACTCGATTCGGACAATGATAGACAAGAATTCCGGCACCCCAACTAAATCGGAAAAACTGGAGCGGACGGACTGTCCGCAGAACTATTTAAAGCAGCTGGAGATGACCTGGTTGGCCGCATGCACCAGCTCATCTGTAAGATATGGTCGGAGGAAAGCATGCCCGATGAGTGGAATCTCAGCGTCGTTTGCCCGGTTCACAAGAAAGGGGACAC
This sequence comes from Eristalinus aeneus, assembly GCA_955652365.1. Taxonomy (NCBI): domain Eukaryota; kingdom Metazoa; phylum Arthropoda; class Insecta; order Diptera; family Syrphidae; genus Eristalinus; species Eristalinus aeneus. The sequence goes on along the minus strand of OY019130.1, from coordinate 26,617,864 downwards.
CTTTGACTGCGCCAACTACCGAGGGATTAGTCTCCTGAACATAGCATACAAGGTCCTCTCGGCCGTATTGTGTGAGCGTCTGGAATCGGTTTTCCATGACGTGATAGGTCCCTATCAGTGTGGTTTCAGACCAGGGAAGTTCTCAATAGACTGGATTTTCACATTACGGCAGATCTTGGAAAAGGCCCAAGAAATGCAAATTGACACTCACCACCTATTCGTCGATTTCAAGGCGGCATATGACAGTGTTTTCCAATTTTTCAATTTTCCTTTATTGAACAAAAATATTTATAATTTCAAATTTTTAAGCTTAAGACTACAGTGAATATACATATATATGTGTCGGCTCAACATTAGGGGCCCGACGGATGAACAACTGTCTTACATAGTTTGGGTGTCTACAAGTGAATTATTTACAATATAACGATGTCCTGTCTTAACATCGAGGTGTTCAGATCCGTGTGTCGATGATGTTCCTTTGTTGTAGTGGCGGGATCGATGGTAGGTTGGCTCGCATGCAGAAGATGTCGAGGAGAAAATCTCTTCGTTGAATTTGTTGTGTGCATTGAGAAATCGTTGTCCAGGGACTGAGCTCCTTAAGTTAGTTAGGATGGGTTTCAGTTTCGCATAACTGCTTCTTGGAAAGTTGCACCAAGAATTGTTGCAGAGGGAGAATGTGCGATTTTTCGTAGAATATGACAGTGTGCATAGAGACGAGCTATACAGTGCCATGTCTAGTTTTGGCATTCCTACCAAGCGCGTCATATTGTTGAAGAACTCTCGCTGCTCCATCAAGGTCGGTAACGAACTCATCTAGACTTTCAATGTCAAAAAGGTTTTAGACAAGGCGACGCACATTCACGTGACTTCTTTAACATCATCGAGAAGATCTTGCGAAACTCACAAGTCAACACCAGAGGCACGATCTTTCAGAAGTCAGTTCAATTGCTAGCTTACGCTGACCACATTGACGTGATTGGACGAACACAGCGAGCCGTCAATGAAGCCTTTGCTGGTATTGAAGCGAAATCGGCTAAAATGGGTCTGGCGGTAAATGAGGGCAAAACTAAGTACATGCTGTCATCAAGGAAGGGCACACAACATTGACGTCTCGCACGGAGCGTCACACTAGGCAGCAGAAACTTCGAGGTGGTCAAGCAATTCGTCTAACTCGGCTCCGCGGTAAACAGGGACAACAACATCAGTACCGAAATCAAACGCAGAATCACTCTTGCCAATCGATGTTTCATTGGGCTCAAGAGACAATTGAGTAATAAAGCGCTTTCTCGAAGAACTAAGCTCGCTGTATAGAACAGCATGATTATCCCCGTCCTACTTCATGGCGCGGAATGTTGGACATTAGCAAAAGCGGATGAGGAATCCCTTAATGTTTTTGAGAGAAAAGTTTTGCCTGAGAATTTTAGTCGTGTTTGCTGGGAGAAAGCATTTAACGACGAACTTTATGGGCTGTACGGAAGAGTATAGGTTCTATTCCCAGCTCAAAACTAATTTTTCGAATTTTTCACGGCACCACCTCTTTCGAGCTGCTGACAACACTCAGAGAGTAATAACTGTCTAAGAAAGCTTCTCAAATTTCGCCGTTCGGAGTCGGCAAAAAACTGTATGTCCCTTGTACTCTGGAGAGAACAGTAGTGCGCACAACACGAGCAGTTGATGAGCAAGCTAGGCCCTGGTCCCCCTTTGAACTTTAGTGCCAATAATTATTATTATTATAATAGAGGACGGCCCAGGGTAAGGTAGCCCACACAAGTGGAGAAGGACCTCGACCAACTTGGAGTGCGCAAATGGGGGCAGCTGACGAGAGTTCACGATGTCTGTAGAGGCATGTTGGTTGAGGCCCAGAACCACCCTGGACTGTAGCGCCACAAGAAGAAAAAGAAGATGATGTAATAAACCTTAAAAGTAAGTAATACAAGTTGATATCTTTTAATACAAATGTCAAATAATACAACTTTTTGTAGCCCGACAAATAATCATACAAACGCTTGTTCGTTTGACGGAATATAATTAAGGGAGACACGATTAAGGGACAGATGAAGGATGATCTTAGACCTGGCGTTTCTCAATTTCATATAAAACGAGTGAAGAGATTCACTTTCTGCTGGCAAACTACTTAACTTTTAATTTCACTGTTCTTTAATTTTTCCTACCTTCCAAAAGGGATGTGAGGGCTATACTAGGTGTTTTAATTTGTTTAATATCCATTTTGATCAAGAAATGATGTCGATGAAATAAGAACTGCCTCTTAATCCATTCGAAAGTCTGGCAGGGTATTGCAGCGGGGCAGTGTGCCTCCATACTCTTATAAAGGGTGATTTTTTAGCAATTATCTCTTTGAAAACACTGGCTTGAATAGCTGGCGCACGTTTCGTGTTTTGTTTCACTGCCAAACATCTTCAGTTTGGTCTATAACTTAGCCATGAATCGTCATACAAACGAACAACGCTTGCAAATAATTGAATTTTAATATCATAATGCGTGCTCTGTTAAGAAAGTTCATTGCCCGCTTCTTCCATTTTATGGTCAAAAATGGACGAAGTTCATTTTTGGCTCAATGGGTACGTAAATAAACAGAATTGTTGATTTTGGAGTGAATATCAGCCAGAAGCATTGCAAAAGCGCTACCAATGCATCCAGAAAAAGCCACAGTTTGGCGCGGATTATGGGCTGGTGGCATCATTGGACCGTGCTTCTTCAAAGATGATGCAAAGAAGACTGTGAATTATGAGCGATGATATCCAACTTTGTTTTGCCCAAAATGCGAGAGCTAGACTTGCATAACATGTGGTTTCAAAAAGAAGGTGCCACATGCCACACAGCACCCGCAACAATGGACTTATTGAGAGGCGAGTTAGGTGAAAATTTTATTTCACGTTCGGGACCGGTCAATTGGCCGCCTAGATCGTGCGATTGAACGCCTTTCGACTATATTTGGTAGGGCTATGTTAAAGCTGATGTCTATGCTGTCTATATAATCCCTCTTCAATTGACGCATTGGAAGGCAAAATTGAAGCATTTGTTCTTGAGATAACGGCCTAAATGTTGGAAAGAGTATGCCAAAATTGGACTAAGCGGATGGACCATGTGAGGTGCAGTCAAGGTCAACATTTGCATGAAATAATCTTCAAACATTAAATTATATGGATCATACTATCGTACTGGTCGCCGTGGCGTAGTGGGTAGAGTGCGACGCTCACACGCCGAAGGGTCTAGGTCAGTGGTTCTTAACCTTTTCGAGCTCACGGAGCACTTCTAATTACATGAAACCTTCACGGAGCACCTTACCAAATAACATTGATTCTAGTAATTTGTATTTTATTTTTTTATTTATTCAACTCAAATAACTACAATATACAAAAAATAAAATATATTCAATATATTTAACAAAACTAAATTGTTACAAATTCAAAATGACTTAAAATATAATACAAATTCAATGGGATATTTGAGCCTGGTGAGTTTTACATATTTCGCCAATGTTGGGTCTAATAAAAGATATTGCTACCCTCATTTCCTCTTCTAAATCGAGAAGTCTTTCTCGTTTTTTAGTTTTTATATTTGTTAATGTTGAGAATCCAAGTTCGCAGAGATATGATGTAGCAAATTGTAATAATATTGCGATTGCCTTCTTAGATAAAGATGGGTATTCATCTTGGACGGAAATCCAAAATTGTTCATTAGACAATTTTGTGAACTCCATCTTCAGAGATCGATCTGTAGACAAGGAAATAATTTCTTCTTCTTCTTGTAAAGACAGTTCCAAATTAGAAAATTCAAATGTCCCAAACGGATTTCGTATCCAGTCATAGGATTCTAATTTAAGGGATGGGAAGTAACATTCGATTTTTTCTTCCAATATTGTTAGATGTTCTATTACGGCAGGAATAATATCTGCGACATTTTTAGTTTGAATTGAAGGAAACATATCAAGCGTATTGTTTTTTATTATTCGATTTTTCCAATGCAATATTTTTTTATTGAATCCCAGTATTTTATCCGTGGCTGTTAAAATATTCTCATTTTTACCTTGAATACTTGTATTTACTGAATTTAAGTATTTAAAAATATCAGCTAAATATGCCAATTTAGCACACCAAATATCATTTTCAAAATTTTTTGCAAATTTATCCACAGCGGCATTTCGGAAATAACACAACAATTCATCTTTGAGCTCTAATAAACGACATAGGACTTTACCGCGAGACAACCATCTTATTTCAGTGTGCAATAGCAAACTTTCATACTTAGCATCCATAGATATACAAAGCTGTTTAAAAATGCGTTCCTGCAGAGGCCTTGATTTAATATAATTTACTATTTGTACCACTTCATCCAAAACATATTTTAAAGTGTTTGGCAATGTTTTTGAAACTAAAACTTCCCGATGTAAAAAACAGTGTGTAGATATGATATTTGGATTATTTTCCTTCACAAGTGTAACACATCCTTTAATAGATCCTGCCATTGATGGACATCCATCTGTACAAATTCCAACGCAGAAATCCCAGGATATTTGGTATTTTTCTAAATATGTAGTAATACAATTAAAGATATCTTTTCCTTTTGTATGTCCTGTAAGCTCGCTGCAGCAAAGAAATTGATTAACTATTTCATTTTCATCAATGAACCGAACGAATGCAAGTAATTGAGCTTTACTGCTAATATCAACAGATTCGTCTATTTGCAAAGCAAAAAATTTCTTTGAAAGCTTATTATTAACCGTTTCCTCGATATCAAGTGACATGTCTTTTATTCTTTTTTTTATTGTATCATTAGATAGGGGAATTTTCATAATCTCATTTATTGCATCCTCTCCAAACATGATTTTGACTATTTCACAACATGACGGTAAAATTAGACTTTCTGCTATAGTATGTGGTTTTAGTTTCAATGCAATTAACTCGGCTACCTTGTATGATGCAATTTGCGCCTTATCAGATATTGTCATAGCACATTTAAATTGTTTTGCTTGCTTATCTTGCATGCCCAATAACCTTTTAAAGTAATCCTTATTTTTTGAAACAAGATTAGCATGGGTAGTAGTAAGGTGTCGGTTTAATTTAGCCGGAAACATAGCACTATTGGACAGTTCTACACCGCATACAACACATTTAGGAATTGGACACTCCTTTTCACCGGTCCATGTAAATCCCAAATTGATGTATTCGTCAGAATACTGTCTATAAGTCTTCCTTATTTTATTACATGTTGACACATCTTCTGTATTACCACTATTAATACTACTCCGACTTGTACTTGGTCCATCATTAATATTTTTCTCAGAATTACATTTTCGTTTCAAGAACTTGTCCATGGCTAAATAAATTGGGAATAAGAATAAGTACATACATATATATATACGCGTAAATAGAGGTATTTTTCGAAAGTGTTTAATGCAGAATAAGAAAATTAAGTTTATGAAAACATAGGAGATTGATATTAAGTTTATTTAAATAAATAAATACAATAAATATGTATGTACACATATTTATTTAATTTTTTATTTTAAATTTATGTTAATTTACAATTATAACGTAATATACTTACTGAAATAAATTTTTTCACTTTTTTGGCACAAATTTAATCAAATAATTATTGAAAACACATTGGTTTACGTCCAACACAACACTAAAATATTTCATATTATTTGATCAGAATTTTTTTGTGCAGCCTACTTGATTTAAATTTTTGTTTATAACTAAGTACTACTGCATGTACTTTGTATATTTGAAATGCAGCCTGCTTGATTTAAATTTTTGTTCATAACTAAGTACATACCGCATATACATATATTTGAAAGTTTGTTCTAATAAATTTATATGTATATTTTTTTATACTATATGAGTTTAGCTTTCGTTTCGCGGAGCACCTGCGACAATCTTGCGGAGCACTAGTGCTCCGCGGAGCACCGGTTAAGAATCACTGGTCTAGGTTCTCCCAGCTCAACCCCAATTTTTCGAATTTTTCACGGCACCACCCCGGCTGCTGACAACACTCAAAGAGTAATAACTGTCTAAGAAAGCTTCTCAAATTTTACCGTTCGGAGTCAGCAAAAAACTGTAGGTCCCTTCTACTCGTGAGCCAACAGTAACGCGCACAACACGAGTAGTTGATGAGCAAGCTAGGCCCTGGTCCCCCTTTGGACTGTAGCGCCAACAATTATTATTATTACTATCGATTCAAATAAAGATTTTATGCATTTTGTTAAATTTTATGTGTTTTTTTTTTCTTATAGCTTTACGTCGCGGCGACCGCGAAGTATATACATTTATACATATATACAAGAACCACAGACAAATATGTTGGTGAATGCAATGAACTCAAGAAGCGCCAGGCAGTCTTCAGAGGACAAGTCTGTAAAACGTGCAAATAACGTGAGAGTAGGAGTAGTACTTGGGGGGTGACTTATCAGGCCGGCGACCTACGGAGGGTTTAAACTGAGATATTGCTGCTTATCTTTGATGATCCTGACCACTCTGTCTGTCTGCCTCACATACGCGATGGCCTGGCCCTTATACTGCAGGTCAACCCTTCCTTCTCACACTAGGAGGCTCAAACTCGTGCCCATTTTGTGATGGAGCATTTGTTTTCGTTGGCTCAAGTTGGTTGAGCTAGCAAGTGTAGGTGGCATATGACGCGCATATATTACACTTCGACAATTGGTTCAAACGTATGCAAAAGTGTATAGATCGGAATGGGGAATATTTTGAAGAAAAGTAAAGGTATACGGGTATGAAATGAGCATTTTTCATCATTTTTCAAAATAAAACACTAATTATTAATGGGAAAGTAACCCTGACCACCTTTCTGCCAATTTGTGAACACCACGCCAATAAAATTGTTCGTCTTTTAAAGCATACACACACCACCTTATCTTAGGCACATAGTTTTGAGGACTGCCATCTTGTGAAGTTTTCAACATACCCCAACAGTGTCAATATAGTTGATAATTCGCAAACAACGGATGCTGTTCCGAAGGTACACTCGCTAAAAAAATAAAGGCTCCGCCACATAGAATACTTTACTTGCGTAGCGGCAAAATATCCGTTGATGGTGAAGTACATGAGGGAAGGGGGTGACACAATGAATACTTCAACGCACAGCTGATTTCCTTTGACAGCAACTTTAAAATCAATTTGTTTTGGTTATAGTGTAGAGCCGTATTGGAAAGTGTACCAGGTATACCGGTATGAATTTTTTTTTTGAAAATAAAACAGTAATTATTAATGGAAAAGTAAAAACATTTTATTCAAAGTATTGGCTATTGTTTTCTACACATTTTGACCACCTTTCTGGCAATTTGTGAATACCACGCCAATAAAATGGTTTGTCTTTTAAAGCAAACCAATCAGACACCTCATAGGAATCAAAGTGCTGCTCAGCCAATGCGTGTCCCATCGATGAAAACAAATGGTAGTCGGAAGGAGCCAAGTCTGGTGAATACGGCGGGTGGGGTAGCTGCTCCCAGCCAAGTGTTTGTATTGTATCCTGAACCGGTTTTGCTTTGTGTACAGGTGCATTGTCATGCAACAAAATTACCTTGCCGTGTCTTCTGGCCCATTCTGGTCGTTTCTCGATCAATGCATGATTCAAATTGATCATTTGTTGTCGGTAGCGATCAGTATTAACGGTTTCGACAGGTTTTAGGAGCTCGTGGTACAGCACACCTTTCTGGTGCCACCAAACACACAGCATTGTCTTCTTGCCAAATCGATCTGGTTTTGCAGTCGATGTTGATGGTTGTCCCAGATTAACCCATGATTTTTTCCCTTTAGGATTCTTAAAATAAATCCATTATTTATCGCCAGTAACAATCCGATGCAAAACCGATTTTCTTTCGTGTCTTTGAAGCAAAATTTCACAAGTGTTTTTTCGGTTTTCCATCTGTCTTTCATTCAATTCATGTGGCACCCATTTTCCACACTTTTGGATCTTTCCCATAGCTTTTCAACGGTCAGAAATTGTTTGTTGTGCAACATTTAACATTGCTGCCATTTTCTTTTGACTCAAAGTGTCATCTCCATCCAATATCGTTTGCGATTCGGCGACTTCAAACTGTTTTGGAGGTCTTCCACGTTCTTCATTTCTCACATCAAAATCATTATTTCTGAACCGTTGAAACCATCTTTTGCATGTTGCTTTTGATAGAGCATGATCACCATATGCCTCGACAAGCATTCGATGGGACTCTGCAGCACTTTTCTTCAAATGAAAACAAAAAATTAATGCTTTCCGCAAATCACCACTTTCTGGTACAAAATTCGACATTTTTAACACGATGAAAAAATATGATGTTGTCTGTTCAATCACTTGATGTATACTAAATATTTTTCACAGATGTCATAGCAAACAAAAAAAAAAAAAAAATAAGTGCTCGTTCACAACAAATGTTCCCTTTCGAGACATTTGTATCTTGACGCTGTTTTCATACCGATATACCTAGTATACATTTACTATTTTTATTTTTTTTTATTATATAGAATTTATTATATACATTATGTAGTAAAAACACGTCTGCCTGCTTTGCTTGTCACCAAGAGAATCAATCTTTATTTTCACTATCATGTACATGTATCATATTATGAGAGGCCGACAAAAACGTATAAGAGAGTTTGTTGCTGTCGTTCTCTATTACATCGATTAACTTAGAGCTAAGGGAGTGTAGTAACTTCATACTACTCGACACTACTACAAATATTACATACAATAAGTATACATGTCCATCTTTTTTTGTGTCCTTTTGTTCATTGAAATAATTTAAAAAATACATCATTCAAAATGTTGTCCGCCGAGAGCGCTTTTAGTAATTTTCGAATACCATTTCTGACATAGTCGTCCTCTCTGACATCGGTCAAATCTTTTACGCCATTCTTCGATTTCTTTAAAAGATCTGTCCATCAAAAAAGGCCGTAGTCGGAAGGAACAAGTTCTATAGAGTAAGCCGTTTGGGGTAAGACCTCCTATTTCCGCGCTTCCGTTGCATGCACATGGGGCTGACAGTTATTATGTTGCAAGATCTCTTGTCATACCTTTCGTACTCCTCTGCTCCTTCCTAGTCATTTTTCAATGCACGGCTCCAACGCATTAGTTGTAGTCGTTAAAGTTTCCCGTCAATGCAGCTCAAATTAGCCACACCTATCTGGTTCCTATCATATGCAGAGCATAACCTCTGAACCATGGATGGTTTTCTTTGCTGTCGATGTGGACGATGATGGAACGGGTTCACCGGGCCTTAAATTGTATTTCTCCTTCTTGGACTATCCTAGCACATCAACTTTTCATCTCCAGTCATGACCCGGTGCAAAAATCCCTTCCTTTGTGCGACTCAAAGAATTAAAAATACTCACGCAGCGGATACTTCGTCGGAAGACACAGCTGTCTGGTATTTCATGGTTTCTGAAAATCTCCAACAACAACAAAATCGAGGACAACAACAGAATTGCATTACGAAACTCACTGGACATGTTTTTTCCCCAGAGCCCACCCATCAGCAATCAGCAATCGAACTAAAAAGTACATGACATCCGCCCACGAGTGGCGGCGCTTGAAGGGCTGCTTCCACTCTGCGCACATTTTCCGCCTCGGGCGTAAGAAGTCCATTTTTCGCCACTACTTCCACTTGCATATATTTATTGAAAAATATTTTTCTTCGTCTACATCAATGCACATGTCATCGGTTGAAGTTTATTGCGTCCTTCGGCCGGAGGACGAGCTGAAAATGCTTCCACAACCATTTGCAATTTCAATAGTCGGAACATGCAGATGCAGTGCGCCATGAGGCGCAAAGGCCCCTCGCAAAGAATGGAGAACGTCTGACGTTTGTGCAGCTAACGATCCTTTTAAGTGACGCAAACGTCAGCCCAGTTCCGGATCCACTTGAGAACCAAAGGCGTGCTGGGGTAAAAAACAAAAACAAACGCAAATGGATGTCTAAGCGTCTAATTACTCCCGACAATTTGCTTATTTCATTTAACCGTCCCAAGTTGAAATGACTTTTAGCAGCAGCAGCAGCAGCAGCAGTAGCGGCAACGGCACGGAGTCCTGTCCCAACGGACGGAATTGGCCGGTGTGCATAGGAAGGAAGTTAATCTGCCAACGGTATGGGGTGTGACGGCTTCAGTGTAATGAGGTCGTGAGAAGATTAGTATTGCGTAAGCAGGAGCGGAGCGGAGCGGAGCGGCGAGGACCGTCAGATACAATTGGAATTTCCATTTCAATCGACGGAATGTGCTCCGGCTGGGGTAATGGCTGATTAGGGGGGGTTGTGAGCACACACGAGGCTCGGATGTGCGATTTCGTTTACCTGGGTCATCAACCCATCTGACGGAATTCTGAATTGACGTGCCCAGTGCATACTCGACGGCGAGCACTAATCCGGGCCAGGTGGGACTTGGAGCGGCACAGACGTGAGCACTTCGTTGTTTACTCGAAATTAGCTCAAAGTGGAGAATTTTGTGGATTGCTAATAGAATGCTTTGGGGCAGTTGTTTTTGGGTGAGGACTTTGATTTGCGTTAGTTGGCTTTGCGTCGCCTTTTGATTAGCACCGATTGGACCGTTCACAACCCTTTCAGTGTGTGCGTTCCGCCGTTCCGATGAAAGGTTCCGATTGAATTTATTAGGTGAAGAGAAGGAGCGACGACTTTGCAGTGGGAAATATTTATTTCAATCTGATGAGCATTTGATGTTGCGTGGCTGGCAATTAGGGGTCAGCAAAAACAAATCAATTTCAAATTGACTTAATTGCCAGTTACTGTGGGCGTACTGAGATTTTGCCACCAGCAAGAGGTAAGCGGTTTTCGTGAGGGAGGCAGCAATTCATCGTACTGGAAGCCATTTAAAGAGAGTACACCATGTAACTTTTGAGCACCCGTGTAGGGGGCATCTTGGTATTCCACTTCTGAGGAACCAATCCACCTAAGCAAACTGGGCACAAGTCAAACTTACCAAATTTGACTCAGTTCTTATGGCTCGAGAGGGTAAAGTTCTTTGTCTTATTGAGACAGATGCTAGGAATTCTACCTTTTATCTACAATTCACGATGAAAGAAGGCGGATAATTATTTGAGAATTTCACAACTTGATTATTGAGAAACTGATGATCAAGGTTAAGCTAAATTAAAATAAATTGATAAAGCCATCTACCACCTACTGCATGGTAGTACAATGTACTAGTGGTTGAGTCTGAGTCCATCAGTTTCTAGAACTCCAACAATAAAAAAACAGCAACCCACGGTCTTTTTTTAAATTTAATTTTTTTGTGTTTTGTATTTTAACTATCAAAATATCTTACGAACTAGACAAAAAACGTATAGGACTAGCTTATCTAAGCAATTCATTTTTAACTTACTTACCTTCTCGGCCATCTAAAGCCAACCTTAACTTAAAACTATGTCTTTGGACGTCTCAGAAAAATTCTTCTACCTTTCGAGAGAGCTTTACGTTTAGCTCAACCGGTATGAAATTTTTGAAAATAAAACAATTATTAATTGGAAACAAACAATTATTAATTGGAAAGTAAAAAAATTTTATTTAAAGTATTGGACATTGTTTTCTACACATTTTGACCACCTTTCTGGAAATTAATGAATACCACGCCAATAAAATTGTTCGTCTTTTAAAGCAAACCAATCAGACACCTCGTAGGAATCAAAGTGGGCAAAAATTCGTAGGGAGGGGAAATATTTTACTCCTTCCTGTCAAAGCGAAAATAAAAAAAACTTCTGACATTTCATATGTCTAATAGCTGTTTACGAATTTCTACTAAAAGTCGTTCAACAAGTTTCGGTAGAGTTACTCTCTGCAAGAGAGATTTTTACCCAAACTACTCAACCACGAATTTCGGTACACAAATGAATTGGAACAGACCTAGCGTAGGGAGGGGAATATTTTGCCCTCTCGTGAGCTCTCTCTTCTACGAAAAAATCAGCCAATGGAACGCTATTTCGTAGTTTTTTCGGGCAAATCCGTAGACATTCGTAGCAATTCAGAGCAATTGGAACGGACCTATTATTGTATAGCGCGACAATCCACAGGGGAACCAAGGCCTAGCTTGCTCATCAATTACTCGTGTTGCGCCCGCCATTATTCTCTCACGAGTAGAAGTGACCTATAGTTTTTTGCCGACTCCGAACGGCGACGTTTGGAGAAGCTTTGTTAAACAGTTATTACTCTTTGAGTGCTGTCAGCAGCTTGAAAGATGTGGTAAAAAATTCGAGCTGTTCAGCTTGGTTACGAACCTGAGCCTTTGGCGTGTTAATGTCGCACTCTACATACTACGCCACGGTGGCCATCAGAGCAATAAAGTGCAGTGTAAATATTTAACCACTACCAGGTATGCCGGTATGAAATGAGTTTTTTTTGAAAATAAAGCAGTAATTATTAATAAGAAAGTAAAAACATTTTTTTCAAACTATTGGCCATTGTTTTCTACACATTTTGACCACCTTTCTGGCAATTTGTGAACACCACGCCAATAAAATTATTCGCCTTTTAAAGCAAACCAATCAGACACCCAATTTTCGACCTCCACGTGGGAATCAAAGTGCTGCTCAGCCAATGCGTGTCCCATCGATGAAAATAAATGGTAGTCGGAAGGCGCCAAGTCTGGTGAATACGGCGGGTGGGGTAGCTGCTCTCAGCCAAGTGTTTTGATTGTATCCTGAACCGGTTTTGCTTTGTGTGCAGGTGCATTGTCATAAAGCAAAATGACCTTGCCGTGTCTACTGGCCCATTCTGGTCGTTTCTTGATCAATAATAATAATAATTGTTGGCGCTACAGTCCAAAGGGGGACCAGGACCTAGCTTGCTCATCAACTACTCGTGTGGTGCGCGCTACTGTTCTCTCACGAGTAGAAGGGGCCTACAGTTTTTTGCCGACTCCGAACGGCGAAATTTGAGAAGCTTTCTAAGACAGTTATTACTCTGTGAGTATTGTCAGCAGCTCGTAAGAAGTGGTGCCGTGAAAAATTCGAAAAATTGGTGTTGAGCTGGGAGTCGAACCTACACCCTTCGGCGTGTGAGCGTCGCACTCTACCCACTACGCCACGGCGACCCTAAGTGTATATAAATTGTAAAATATTCAAAATATTATTAAATATAAACTATAAGGTTCAGAAACTATTTCAATTTTATTAAATTTATCATCTATTTATTGTTAACAACACATTTGTCTTTGAAAAACTTACATTATCAAAAATGATATGCAACAAAATAAAAAAAATATGTTTTCTTTAAGTTTTTGTAAGTTTCAAGTAAGTTTATATTGAAACAACCCTCCAAATTCATGTTTTCTTAGTTAAACTTTAATTTGGACTTATGCAAGGCCTAGAAACACAAAAAGTCGCTTTACACATTTCAAATAATTTATCGCACAAAACCATTACTTTTGCTCCACTGTGCGGCAGTGTATTATTATTCCTTATGAAAAATAAATTTTTCATTTTGTTTACCCACCATTTCCAAGTGACCTTCTGCACACTTATCTCTATAGAGCTGACCTTGTCTACGAGATGCTTACCATTCGGAACACAACCTACAAACTAATACAGCTCACAACTATTCAAACCACTGTTGCATCCTTCTCACGGGAGCTACGAATGGAAACTGAACCGATGGGACCCAACTTTTTCCCACATTTCCCAGCCTTTGAGATCACATTAAAACGCAAATTCCTCTCTCCTTTGAAATGTGTTTAAAATGCCGCCAGTGCCATAAAATCCAGGCCCTAATAAATGCTATTTCACTGAGTCCATTTATTTAGCTGCAGGAAACCGTCAGATTCAAATAAGATGAACTCCACCAACACAATGCACAAGGGGCACTCCGTGTAGAAAAAAAGCCGTCAAAGCGAGAAAAAAAGCCATGCATAGCTGGATAACAAGTTCAAACGAAAGCGATTCGTCCAACAAAGTGTGCATGGAGCAGTTGCAGTTGCAGCGGTAGCGACAGTGGCGGTAGGCAAAGGCACAAAGTAAATAAAACGCAATAAGAGAATTTCAATAAAGGAGTGTTGATTTCATCACCGCCATTGTATTTGCGATAACCCTAAAAGCACAGGATTTCCAATGTGACAATTTTGTCCTTATTGCTGGCGAGGCAGTGGACAAATAAAAAAAAAAAACAAACACGAAGAACTAAAGCTCACATTCCCACGAATGCCTGGATGAGGGCTGCGAACAGGATGCAATATCAATTCATCCCCAACGGACGGCGGCGCACATTTTCAGTGCAGATTTCAAAAAAAAAAAAAAAAAATCAATTGTTCGAAAAAAAGGGGAAACGCGCACAGAACCACGCTCATACTCGTACATTTTCCGGTATTCCTTTGCCAGTGGAACAGTGGCAGGACGTGGTGGCAGAAGAATGGATTCCACGCCTTTTCAGTCGTTCTTTTGCATAAACAATTTCCCTGGAAAACAGTTTTTCATGTATACCCGAGAGTTGTGAGGGACTAATTGAACGGCGTCTCTGGACGCCACATTAAGTGGATTTCTTTTAATACACGCATAATAGGTATTACTTCCGGCGGAGCGGAAGGTGGCCTTATCCATTTTTATACACGGCGCGGCGACGACGACGACGGCAGATACAATATCTGAAATTGGTTATTTATGATAATCAAGTTCATTTCCAATTCGAATGCTATTCGACAGTGGGAGGTATTTAATATTTTAGCAGAGTCTGCCTGCGACATGGCGGGTGTGTGCTTCAAAAATGCGCGCACTTTAATATGCCGAGCTGATGCACGACACTCGGCTCGGAGGAGTGTACATATCGTTATTTGCTTTTACGAATTGCTTCCTGTGATAGTTATTAAATTCCTCCTTACATTAAATATATTCTTTTTTAATTGCGTTTAGTTCTTTGAGTCTTTGAGTTCGTGCCATTGGGACAGCGCAACAGAGGAAGACCTGGACTAAAGTGGCGCACACAAGTGGAGAAGGACCTCAACCAACTTGGAGTGCGCAACTGGAGACAGCTGGCGAAAGATCGTGCTGACTGGAGAGGCAGGTTGGTTGAGGCCCTTTCTTTAACTTTCAGAAATTGGGCTTATATTTACCAGAACCAGTCGAACAGTCGATGAACGAAGGGGAAATCAGCTGTTCAGGTGACCACCTTTTTCCTTATTGGTTTCTGGTTTGTACTTTTTAAATATAATGCGGATTTTTTGTTAGTGGCGCCCTCTGCCAGTTCCGGGATTTATTGAGTTATGTGTTATACCATAAAGGTATAAGGTATAAGGCGAAGCGTCGAATGTCTCCACACTCGTTATAAACAGTTTCACAAGAAAATTCCGAGCAAAGGGTTGCTTCAAGGTACGTGAATGCGAGGGGGGAAATTTATTGAGCTTTAATAACCCCGAAAAATCCACAATTCTCCAAATTTTATTTCAGAAAAGAAATCAAGTCAATAATTTGCAAGGTACGTGTGCATTCTAGAATGCAAGAAAAAAAGGATAACCAACGACAAAGGTTTCACCTTGGATTTTCCAAAGCAACTAAGTTCGTTTGATGAAAATTCGCAGTTCAGACGTCAATTGTGATTCCTTGATAGCACGGACGTGATGTTTTGTAACCAGCGTCGCTTATGGTAGTATTAAGGTGCTTAAGTTGTTGAATTTATTGGCGTAAAATGGGTTGGGAAAGTTGATGGTGCCACAGCGAAAATTGCGCCATTGTGCAGTGACGACAGTTCCTCTCACAAAAGGATACAAGTCGATGACGCTTTGAGACGGAGAAGTGTGATCGAAAGAACAGGGTTGAAAGAGACGTTTTTTTTTTTAAATTTCTTCTATTCGATATGCGGCTATTGGGCGGACGATTAGGGGTTCAGGAGATGGAACAAATTAAGATTTAATGCTGTTTGCTTGATAATTAAAGTTTTGAATATTGAATGTTTGTATAGCGATGTCATTAGCCTTTTGTGGATATTTTTTACATGAAATGTTGTCAGCAGCTCGAAAGAGGTGGTGCCGTGAAAAATTCAAGGTGTTCAGCCGGGAATCGAACCTAGACCCTTCGGCGTGTGAGCGTTGTTCCTGTTGTAAGGCCACAGTCAGGGACCTGCGCCTTTTGTACATTTAAGTTTTACTTTATTCGACGCAAAATTTCCATTCTGCTAGCTGGACACGTATCGAATTCGAATTTTCAAGACCACAATAAAATCTGTTTACTTGGGATTTGGGCTTGGGCTTTGAATGACAAAGGTAGAAATTTCAGTCGCATTTGATTTAAAGATTCTAAATTTGATATAATGGAAGGTTTAATGAAGAAAACGCAGCAAAAAATGTACATCCTGAAAAGGCCCTCTTTAGAAGTTAAAAGTGCAGAAACAAGGCATAACAGCGTTCATAGCTTACGAATCCTCAGAGCATCGACTTCTGCATCTGCATTCTTTTCTATAATCTCTCTTAAATAAAAGCATTTTTAATTGGCGCTGAGAAGATGACCGCGAAAACTCATTATTTTTGTTTTTTATTAGCAATAATTTAAATTTTTTACAATTGGGATGTACATAGATATAGTTATTGTTTACCTTACTTATGAAAAATGGAAATAACGAGCACAAAATCAATTTTACTAAAGAAAGGAAGCGGAGGAAAAGCTAAATAAATACCTTCATGCAAAATATCACAGTTTTGTATATTTTAGGTATGTCCTTTGTGGACTTATAAGGCATAATAACAATAATAATAATTATTGGCGCTGCAGTCCTAAGGGCGGCCAGTGCCTAGCTTGCTCATCAACTACTCGTGTTGTGCGCGCTACTGTTCTCTCACGAGTAGAAAGGACCAACAGTTTTTTGCCGACTCCAAACGGCGAAGTTTGGAGCTTTTTCCCAGACAGTTATTACCCTTTGAGTGTTGTCAGCAGCTCGAAAGAGGTGGTGCAGTGAAAAATTCGAAAAATTCTTGATGAGCTGGGAGTCGAACCTAGACCCTTCGACATGTGAGCGTCGCACTCTACCCACTACGCCATGGCCACGGACACTTATAAGGCATGCCTTCTTCTTCTTCTTGTGGCGCTTCAGTCCGGGGTGGACCTGAGCGTCAACCGACATGCCTCTCCAGCCAGCACGACCTTTGGCCAGCTGTCTCCAGTTGCGCACTCCAAGTTGGTTGAGGTCCTTCTCCAATTGTGTGCGCCACTTTAGTCTAGGTCGTCCTCTGTTGCGTTGTCTCAATGGCACGGACGGAGTAGTGGTGTCCATACGCTCAACATGGTCTAGCCATCTTAAGCGTTGTACCCGTAGACGCTTAACCAGGCGCATGTCGCTGTACAGCCCATAGAGTTCGTCATTGAATCTTCTCCTCCAGATGCCGGACCAAAAATCGTACGCAAATCTTTTCTGTCGAAGAGACTAAGGGCTTCCTCATTCGCCTTTGCTAACGTCCAAGATTCCGCGCCATGAAGTAGGACGGGGATGATCAAGCTGTTATATAAAGCGAGCTTTGTGCTTCGAGGGAGGGCTTTATTACTCAATTGCCTCTTGAGCCCAAAGAAACAGCGATTGGCAAGAGTGATTCTGGGTTTGATTTCGGTACTGATGTTGTTGTCCCTGTTTACCGCGGAGCCGAGGTAGACGAAGTCCTTGGCTACCTCGAAGTTTCTGCTGCCTAGTGTGACGCTCCGCCCGAGACGTCGATGTTGTGTGTCCTTCCTTGATGACAGCATATACTTCGTTTTGCCCTCATTTGCCGCCACACCCACTTTAGCCGCTTCCGCTTCAATGATAGCAAATGCCTCATTGACGGCTCGCTGTGTTCGTCCAATTACGTCAATGTCGTCAGCGTCAGCTAGCAATTGAACTGACTTCTGGAAGATCGTGCCTCTGATGTTGACTTGTGAGTTACGCATAATCTTCTCGAAGATGATGAAGTCAGATGACAGCGCGTCGCCTTGTCTAAAACCCGTTTTGACATTGGTCTCGGTGAGTTAGAGACCTTGACGGATCGGCATCACTCCTCAAGCCCTAATTGTGGTTGAAATAAATTCCAAAGTTCGAGTTTTGAAAACCTCTACCTATACCTTCTGAGTTTTTTTCTCGTGTTTGACTTTGAACTCTAATGTCGCTCCAATTTTGTCTCCAGCTCTGCGCTCACTTTTGGCTCCAAGCGCCAGCATTTGTTTTTACCACTGGCATTGTTTTAGTATCTAAGTGACTCTGTTTTTGCCTTTGCCTATTTTTGGCCTTAACGTGGCTTTTATCCCTGAATCTTACTTTTACTTTAACTCTTTTGTTTTTCTTGGCTTTTTCGTCTCCGGTTACGACTCCGCATCTGGCTCCGTGTTAATACTGTCTGCGGTGAAGGCTATAGCTCCGTCTTTGTTTCTATCCGATTTATGGTTCTGGTTTTGTTGTTGATGCTGTTTTGCGCCCTGGTTTAATTTTTTCCTGTGGCTTTATTTCCGTCTTTGGCTTTGTGTTACCCTTTCGGCTTTAGGTCTAGCTTCTGGCCTGAACTGCGCTTCGATGGAATCCGCGTTGTTTTCGTTTCGGTTTCTGGCTTTGTTACCATCAGGGAACGAATAGTACTCCTTATCCCTTCTTCTCGTAATTGGACGCAGAATTCATCTTTGCATATTTCTTATCCTTAGTCTTCTCTGTCATCTCTGTCGTTACCTCTAACTTCGTCTTTCTGTCCACCCTGAGTTCCAATCTTTGTCTAAAGTTCTGTCCCTGCCTCTGTTGCGGAATAGATTCCCTCTGTGCTTTGGATTCTGGTCACACATATCGCAAGTGGCCTTTTTTCTGGCGGTTGGGAATCCTTGCACTCATTCATCCATGCATTATTTGACGCAAAAAATCCTTCTGAACCGAATCAACGCCTGCGCTATTCTACTGAAACGGAACGAACTCGACCCATTTTTGAAGCGCATGGTGACTGACGAGGAAAAATGGATCACATACGACAATATCAAGCGAAAACGGTCGTGGTTGAAGGTCGGTGAATCGTCCCAAACAGTGGCCAAGCCGGAATTGACGGCCATGAAGGTTTTGCTGTGTGTTTGGTGGGATTGGAAGGGAATCATCCACTATGAGCTGCTTCCATATGGCCAGACGCTTAATTCTACCATTTACTGCGAAAAACTGGACCGCTTGAAGCAGGCGATCGAGGAGAAGCGTCCACAGTTGGCCAACTGGAAGGGTGTAGTGTTCCAACAGGACAGCGACGGACCACACACTTCGTTGATGACAAGTCAGAACCTACGGGAGCTCGGATGGGAGGTTTTATCGCATCCACCATATAGCCCGGACATAGCGCCGTGATTACAACCTGCTCCTGTCCATGGCGAACGCCCGTGGTGGTGTGTAGTTGAACTCAAAAGAGGCTTGTGAAAAGTGGCTGTCTGAGTTCTTCGCAAATAAGGAAGGGAGCTTTAACGAGGAGGGTATTTTGAAGTTGCTGTCTAGATGGAAACAAATTATCGAACAAAACGGCGCATATTTGAACTAAATCCGATCACTGTAACATTTTTCATGAGGCATTGAATGAAGAGCAAAAAAGCGGAAGGGATATATTTGGTAACCTTATATATTGTTGCCAGATCAAAGGGGGTGAAATATTTCTTTAAGAAACCGTAACATTTCGCGGCATTTTTGGGGAATATTTGAAACTTTTTTCAAATGTTTGCTGTTTCAAGTTTGACACACTTTGCGGGTCAGTATTAAAACGTGACTTACATTCAGCCAGGCAAAACCATTGACGGGAAACATTACTACGTTTGAATGCGTTTGAAGCGCGCAATGCGTGAAATCGGCCAGAAACCACTGCAAGGCATGACAAGGTCATCTTGCAACCCGATAGTACTCAGAAGCACGTAGTCGTTGCGGTCGTAAACTACTTGCAAATAGAAGTTCTTACCCTAACTGGTGTATTCTGGAGAACATACTCCTTCCGACTATTGTGCTTTTCGTCAGAAGAAAAACGATTCGGGTGTCACCAGTTCGGTTCTTGTGAAGAAATTGAAGAAAAGCTCAATGACTGAATCGATACCAGCAAGGATGTATTTTTAAGAGACGCACCAAAATCACTAGGGAGACGGGAACAAGTAGTCTCTTTCAATCAAAACGATCTATGAACACAACCAAACGGATGGAATTAATTCACAATCCCAATACAATTCCTAACAAAAAATACGGAATAGTAAGTCCATCAACATCGGTTATTGCAACTGTTCCAATTTGTTTAACGAGCTCCCCTTTCGAACGAGCCCTACCAATCATATTAATAAATCGTATTTGTTTTTCACAATCCTGCATGCCATGCATCACAGCGTTTATTAATTCCGACCACTACGATGCCCATGTCCAAATTAAAAACGTTCAAAAATGGTTAAAAAGTAATTTAATTTAAGTTCGGCCGTTACTGGTCTCCCCTAAGAGACCAAGCACCCGCTAAAAACGGAATCAGTTAACGAATTATAAGCGTTTCCCATTGGTGGTGTAGGAAGGATGCAAAGGATGTCATCTCTGTCGTTACCTCTAACTTCATCTTTCTGTCCACCCTGAGTTCCAATCTTTGTCTAAAGTTCTACTCTGTTGCGGAATAGATTCCCTCTGTGCTTTGGATTCTGGTCACACATATCGCAGGTGGCCTTTTTTCTGGAGGTTGGGAATCATTGCACTGGAGCTCTCAGACTGGAAAATTGGTCCATGTGGCCCTTATTTCTGGGAAATTTTCGCTTGTAAATATATTCAGTCAATCACCCCCACACCTTCCCGACAGAGCCACCTCTCCAAAATTTAATCTGTGCACAAGGACCTTACCTCACTGAGACGCTCCCAAATCTCGATGTTTGGATTAGTAGCATTTGCAGGGGAAAAGCTCGAAACTCCCATCTTTTCGAATCACTATTATCGTTCCTCTCAGGTGTGTAATTTGAGGACTGTGCATCCCCAACGAATCAGTGCTCCCAAAGACATTTTCTCTCCGATTACCCTGGGCAGCCATGTACAAAAAAATAACCCAGATCAATAATGCATAACGTTTCGGATTTTTTCTACGCAAAATAAAAAAGCCAAATGACTATTACTCTTGTTAACAGGACTACTGGGGAAAATCCAATCAATCCAGCCAACGAACGTTCATCTCAAATCCCAATCAACGTTCCGCACAGTGACGACACCGGCACATGCAGAGGGGCGCAAAGTCTACTCGGTACTAAATAATTCCCAAATAACATCAGCGAACCGCAGAAGGAAAAGGAACTGACAGAAAAATCTAACCCGACCATCACAAATCCAAGTTGAAGCAGGACAAGGGCACTTCGCAATGACTAGCAGATGAAAGGAGTGGGGGTGGAAAAACGCTCTGCACGATGACTGTGAAGTGAAATCTTTCGGTTTGGTTAAGGTGATGTCACAGGTGCCGCACATCAGGGCGAAGAACAGCCCTAGACGAATGCACAGGTGGGCAATACATCCATGTCACTGCACACGCCCTGGTACCTACGGTATGTGCGCCTCGCGTCTGTGTGTGTGCGCGCAAATCCTTTGAGTGAGACAAATCCTTGAACGAGCAGTCGAGTAGAATTTGCACAGGGCGTGCAAAGTTTTCACTCCCAAGTGGAAAATACATGCACTTCATGGAGAAATGTGTTCTCGACCAAAGCGGTTCTTGTTTTCTTTTCATTTGTGCTTTATTACATATCCTGAATTTTTCAGGATTCAAAAAGCCTTGCGCTCGCATCGGGAATATTCAGGGTGAACGTGAACGTGAAAGCAACGAGTGCATGCATACACACACGCGATAGGCAAATATGCAAACCGCAGATGCACACGAGGGGCCATCCCAGGGAGCACTTCAAAACTTATCACGTGCACCAGGCGACCCAACTGTCGAGCATCTTGTGGACGCCTAGGTGAGATTGTAGCGTCCTTAATTCTCAATGGATGTCACATACTTACTTTTCCTGTTTTTTTCCATCCTCCGCCTGCATGTTTGTTTGTGTCCTTTGCTTGGAGGATGCTTTGGTACACTTTTTGTTTTTTGTCTGCGTGTGTACCCGTGTACTACAAAGGGTGGCAGTTGCTCCCTTTGGGGATTGTTGCTCAAAAAAAATTTAACAATCTAATGCAAGTGAGTGGTTATTTAATTTACTAGCTTTTAAATGGCTTACTCTCGCGTGTTGAGCGTACATAACGGTCGCTGGTTGGACAAATTCATATGCATGATGGTGTCCTCATAAAAAAAAGCAATAATACTCGTTTCCATCGCTGCGTACACGCGACAGTTGAAAAATTTTAACTTTTTCGTGTTCTCTTAAATTGGTTAGTAATTCACATTTATGGAAGGGGGCTGTTGTTTGAACGGTTTTTGTGCGGTGAATGCCAGATGGTTAAGCAAGTGGAAAATTTGGAATGTAAGCCGATATGAGTATGAATTTGAGGGACTTGTTAGTTTCAACGGACGAGGTAGACCTGTGGCTCAATAAATCAGCTGGCACGTTCCCTCGCCCGTCAATCATTCAGAAAACCGAGTTGATTGAAGACCTTCTTCAATTTTGTGCGCCATCTCAGACGTGGACGTCCTCTTGGATTGAATTCAGCTGTAGCAGTGTTATCCTTTTTTCTAGCCATCCAAAGCGTTGAGTCCACAGGCGATTGACTTTTCTCTTTCCAGAAAATATCAATGTAATCAAAAAAAAAATTGGACGTAGAACTTTCCTCTGGAGAAGATTAAGGGCTTCCTCATTGTCTCTTAAGAACTCCCATGTTTCTGCACCGTCAAGCAGGACAGGGATGTTACAGGTTATATACAAGAACATATTCGTCGTTCGAAAGAGGGTTTTAGTACCTAAGTGCCTTCGAGATCCAAAGGAACAGTGATGGGCAGCAACGTCCTTATGCCTGATTTCAGCACTGATACGAATACTGACTTTATTTGCCAGCAAAAATAGGCAAACAGAGAAAGTCCTGAACTACTTTTCAAGGTTTATGCTGCCCATTGTGTCGTTCTGCCCGACACGTTAAAGTTAGGCGTCCTTCCTGCCTTCCATGGACACTTTGTCTTCCCCTTTGTTTACCACCAAGCTCGTTTTAGCCACTTTTGTGAATATTCAACCGCACGCTTCATTGATAGAGTTTTCTGGTATTGTCACCCGTTCAAGCCATGTGCTGAATGGGTTTTTGTTCAGATGTTGAATTTTGTGTTTGGCATGGCCTTCTCAAGAATAAAAAAAAATAGAACGAGGAGATGGGGTTTGTTCAGAACGAAATTATTTTGAATCTGAGCCATTGAGAGAACGCAAAAATAGAGGACGGCCTAGGCTAAGGTGGCACACACAAGTGGAGAAGAAACTCAACTAACTTGGAGTGTGCACCTGGAGGCAGCTAGCGAAAGATCGTGCTGGCTGGAGCGACCACCCCGGATTGTAGCGACACAAGAAGAAAAAGAAGAGTAAGCATGTAGCTGCGTTTTTTAGACCCTTTTTAGCCCCTTTCGAAAACGACCAAATTTGTCTTAAATAAGCAGCATTTGCGCGAAGTTTTGATTTTTTCTTAAATTGAAAGAAAAATACAGCAGAAGCCCATTGAATGCTTGCAAGCCTTGACGGTGAATTTGCTTCGAATGATGAATCTTACAAAGCGTAGTTTAGACAATTTCAACACTGAAGACAAAGAGGGGGTTGACTTTCCCGAAAAGTTCGAAGAAGAAGAAGTGAAGGCTTCACTCGGTCAAGATCCCTGCCAACACAAAGTAAACTCACAGAATCGTTGAAAGCGACTCAGTAAACTCTGTGCGGTAAAAGAAATTTGGGCTTAATCCAAAGCTAGGAAATTTACTCCTAAAAGACATCAAAGGAATGGATTTTTGCACGAAACTGTGATATGAGATGAAAAAATGATATACTACGACAACCTCAAGAAGAAAAAAAAAAAAAATTTTCAAAGCCTAGGGCATCCATTCCATCATCGTCTACACGCCAACAAAATAGTTCCGAGGTTCGAAGGTTCGAAGGGTGTGGTGTATAGGGTTGTCAAATATATCCCCTCCGCCTTTTTGTCTTTTAAATTTTCCGGCTATGTACAAACCACTACACAGCTCATAGCTGGCTATACATCACATATACATATTAAAAGGTCTTGACATAACCTACAAAGCGAAGCTATGCATGATTAGTTTGGATATTGCGTTCAAAAGTTATAGGCGTGTAAACATGGAGTTCACTAACGCCGAAATTCGCGCTATTTTAAAGTTTTCCTTCGTTGAAGGCAAATCCGCTAGAGAAGCGTTTAATAAGGTTAATGGCGTTTTGGGGGATGGTATTCTGTTACTTCGAACCGCTGAGGAATGGTTTCGATGTTTCAATGCCGGTGAAAACGACGCCATGGACCTGCCAGCCGGCGGAGGATCTGTGACGACGACCACCGATCGAATCATGAAAATCATCGAGTTAGACGGGCATGTGGCATCTCGTGACATCGCCCAGGAGATGGGAGTTAGTCAGCAAACCATTTTAAACCATCTGCAGAGGGCTGGATACAGAAAAATGCTTGATGATTCGGTGCCGCATGATTTGGCGCAAAAAACCTTCTGGACCGAATCAACGCCTGCGATATGCTGCTGAAACGGAACGAACTCGACCCATTTTTGAAGCGGATGGTGACTGGTGACGAAAAGACTGGTGACGAAAAATGGATCACATACGACAATATCAAGCAAAAACGGCCGTGGTAGAAGGTCGGTGAATCGTCCCAAACAGTAGCCAAGCCGGGATTGACGGCCCGGAAAGTTTTGCTGTGTGTTTGGTGGGATTGGAAGGGAATCATCCACTATGACGACAGACGCTTAATTCTACCATCTACTGCGAACAAGTGGTCGCCGTGGCGTAGTGGGTAGAGTGCGACGCTCACACGCCGAAGGGTCTAGGTTCGACTCCCAGCTCAACGCCAATTTTTCGAATTTTTCACGGCACCACCTCTTTCTAGCTACTGCCAAAATTCAAAGAGTAATAACTGTCTAAGGAAAAGTTTTTCAATCTTCGCCGTTCGGAGTTCGGAGTCGGCAAAAAACTGTAGGTCCCTTCCACTCGTGAGAGAAAAATAGCGCGCACAACACGAGTAGATAATGAGCAAGCTAGGACCTGTTCCCCCTTTGAACTCTTTCGTCAACTATTATTATAAATATTTTTCCTTCTAACTTTAGTTATATTCCAGAACGGCTTACTAGCCTTATCAAAATCTTGAAGCCTTTCATTTCATGACTAGTTTCTAAAGTTTGCAATTGAAAATTTAACTAGGGCTTTCATTTTTTTTGTATTCTTCTAGGTAGATTTCGATTCTCCTACGAGTCCATCTGCATCTGCACGTATTTCTTAGGGTAATCATCTGCCGAATGTAAAGTGGAAGAACTTTTACGAAGATACGTTTTTCTTTGGCACTGAACTGTCTACCAGGTATACCCGTATGAAGTGAGCGTCAAGATGCAAATGTCTCGATAGGGAACATTTGTTGTGAACTAGCCCTTATTTTTTTTTGTTTGTTTGCTATAACATCTGTGAAAAATATTTAGTATACATCAAGTCAAGTTAGAATACATCAAGTTGAACAGACAACTTCACATTTTTCCATCATGTTAAAAATATCGAATTTTATACCAGAAAGTGATGATTTGCGGAAAGCATTAATTTTTTGTTTTCATTTGAGGAAAAGTGCTGCAGAGTCGCATCGAATGCTTGTCGAGGCATATGGTGATCATGCTCTATCAGAAGCAACATGCAAAAGATGGTTTCAACGGTTCAGAAATAATGATTTTGATGTGAGAAATGAAGAACGTGGAAGACCACCAAAAAAGTTTGAAGACGCCGAACTGCAAACGATATTGGATGGAGATGACACTTTGAGTCAAAAGCAAATGGTAGCAATGTTAAATGTTGTACAACAAACAATTTCTGATCGTTTAAAAGCTATGGGAAAGATCCAAAAGTGTGGAAAATGGGTGCCACATGAATTGAATGAAAGACAGATGGAAAATCGAAAAAACACTTGTGAAATTTTGCTTCAAAGACACGAAAGAAAATCGGTTTTGCATCGGATTGTTACTGGCAATGAAAAATGGATTTATTTTAAGAATCCTAAACGGAAAAAATCATTGGTTAATCTGGGACAACCATCAACATCGACTGCAAAACCAGATCGATTTGGCAAGAAGACAATGCTGTGTGTTTGGTGGGACCAGAAAGGTGTGCTGTACCACGAGCTCCTAAAACCTGGTGAAACCGTTTATACTGATCGCTACCGACAACAAATGATCAATTTGAATCATGCATTAATCGAGAAACGACCAGAATGGGCCAGAAGACACGGCAAGGTAATTTTGTTGCATGATAATGCACCTGCACATAAAGCAAAACTGATTCAGGATACAATCAAAACACTTGGCTGAGAGCAGCTACCCCACCCGCCGTATTCACCAGACTTGGCTCCTTCCGACTACCACTTGTTTTCATCGATGGGCCACGCATTGGCTGAGCAGCACTTTGATTCCTACGAGGTGCCTGATTGGTTTGCTTTAAAAGACGAACAATTTTATTCGCGTGGTATTCACAAATTGACAGAAAGGTGGTCAAAATATGTAGAAAACAATGGCCAATACTTTGAATAAAAGGTTTTTACTTTCCAATAAATAATTTTTTGTTTCCAATTAATAATTGTTTTATTTTCAAAAAAAAAAAAATTCATACCGGTATACCTGGTACACTTTCCAATACGTTTCTACACTAAAACACACATCAAAACAAATTGAGTTTAAAGCTACTGTCAAAGGAAATTAGGTATGCGTTGAAGTATTCATTGTGTCACCTCCTTCCCTCATTTACTTCATCATCAACGGATATTTTGCCGCTACGCAAATAAAGTATTCTATGTGGCGGAGCGTTTATTTTTTTTAGCGAGTGTACCTTCGGAACAGCATCCGTTGTTTGCGAATTAATAACTATTTTGACACTGTTGGGGTATGTTGAAAACTTCAGAAGATGGCAGTCCTCAAAACTATGTGCCTAAGATAAGGTGGTGTATGGTATGGTGTGTATGCATGGTGGCATGGTTGGCTTTCAAACATCATATTTCTTTCTTTTCGTTCGCTAAGTAGCGAATGGAGCAAGGGACTCTGGAAGTCGCATTTCAATTCAAAAAGCCACACACTGTAGTGTGTGTCTGGCATTAGAAAACCGTCGAAACTGGCCTCTG
The DNA here is from genome assembly GCA_955652365.1 of Eristalinus aeneus. NCBI lineage: Eukaryota > Metazoa > Arthropoda > Insecta > Diptera > Syrphidae > Eristalinus > Eristalinus aeneus. Next base: position 26,590,650 of record OY019130.1, on the reverse strand, counting down.
TCACAACATATTTCACTGTGTAGTCATAGTATCCCTTGACGCCCGTTATTAAAAATATTTTCATTCCTCAATCAACCTTGTGAGCACCAAGTGGAAAATTGGATGGTAACGCGGCAGAAATACATTTTTCCGTTGGCTTAAAAAAAAATCAAAACCAATCACGTCCGATTTGTATGTGTATTGTAAAGCTCATCACCATCGTGTAGACTTTGCTTTGGCTGCACGGCTATCGGCAAATAATGGTTTCATGTTTCGCCACAGAGCTTGCTGGTCTGGATTAGTGGTCTGCCCGTTGCCAAGCTCTCTCCACCTAGTGGGGTGGTTTTTGTTTCAAAAGCAGGATTTTATTCATGTCACTCTAAGCTTTGATTGATATTATACGTCCTGGTTAATGTGTCTATCGAATGCCCTACAGGCCTCGATTGACAGCACAAGCCTCCGCTCGCAATCCAACCACCGGAAAGCTGTGCTTTACATAGTCCCCATCCGCTGGTGTATCATACCTTCGATTAGATTGCATAAATCATTGGCAGCCGTGCGAACACTAACTCGTAAAACGCCCGCATAATTGTAAGCCAACATTTTCGCCACACGCGCGCTGCCTTCCCGTTCGCACTTAGGTGGGAAAAAAGTTATTAAACTTGATATGCAAATACGGCCATCACAGTTGCCGGCATGAAAGGGGACACTGAGGGTACAACAGAAACCGGCAACAAGGACAACAAGGACGGTGACGTCGTGTTGTCGGTGTCGGTGGCCCCACGCCCGGCATTTACAAATAACTTTCAATTATCCTTACACGAAAACTGTGATACACGTTCGGCGATAAAATGCTCCGCATTGCCGGGGGAGCCGCTATCGTCAACGACGACGCAAGGAGGCCGACAACAACAAGGACGACGACGGCAACGACGACCGCCAACACGAATGAGGTAAAGTGCCTGCCGTTTGCTTTTATGCGCTCGCTCGCCAGCCTCGCCGGAGGGTGGTTTCCTCATCGCCTCAAATTAATTTCAACACGTCTGTGCCTTTCGCGGAGTTGAATAACATTAAACCTGACCGATTCGGGCAAATGCCTGCTCCCTTTCCTTTTCTCGTTAACCTCACCCCGAATACCATACCGTCCGTTCGTAGTGTGATCGACGTCGTCGCTGTACAGGTTGAGATTTTAACAGTCGAACTTGATTGATTCGCTTCAGGCGCAAGCTATTACAATTTATCAGATTGTCAACTGGGTGAAATGGAAAGATTTTATCGGTGGCGTCGTAGGGTTTCATTGGAATTCGCTCCAGCCAGGTGTGTGACGTGTGTCCTAACCGCGTCAACCCCGACCGAGACCTGTGCCCCTCCCCCCGGCCCCCACCCCCTCTCGAGCAGAATAAATGTCATCAATTTGGATATGTTTGCCTGTATATAGATGAACACATTCGCATTCGGCTGTGACGGTTGGGGCCGGAATTTATGGACGCCCTAAAAATACAATCCATTTGTATCAATTCGATTTTGAGGATCCCTTAGGAGTGCTTGCGCGCATTACTCTGGTGCGGTTGAGCCGCCTGAAGATGGCTCACATTTGTTTCCTGTGTTGTGCTGTTAATAGCAAATCAAGGATTTTGTCAGAACAAATGGAGGGCGATTAAGTTCCTTTTTTTGTCGGCTCTGCTGTCGTTTGCTGGGATCATCAAAAAAGGGGAGAAATTTAATTTCCCCGAAGTCAGGGCTACGCAGGGCGCCAGCAATGGTGGATTGAAGTGCACCTGTCGGGTGGCTTTACGCTGAAACCTATTGGCTTCCGGGTGTGTGGGAGCCCTAAGGCTACAAGTTATTGGGAGCATTTTTTTTTTCTTCACCCAAATGCAAATCAAATTACAATACATTAGGGAAAATTGAATTGAACAAGGGCATTACTCAGACGAAATGGTCTTTTAAAAAGCGAAAGCGTTCACTTTTAATGAGATACACACGCGTTTGCCGAGAAATAATGAATTAACGATGCGTCCCTGAAGGGACCGCGCAGTGGAAAACCTCTTGATTTGCTTCGCCTTTCACCGTAATCATTGGCAATTAGGGATCAAATTTGTTGGATTCACGTGCGAAAGCTGAGAATTGAAGTTGTTCCTCTGATTCAATTCAACGCGTCTGTATGCAGGACCTCGCCTAAGTTCGGTCGCTTCCCAAACTTGTGTTTGAGAAAGTATCAGTTTTCGAATGCTTACAGATCACACTTTAAGAGAGTTGAGTCAATTGTTGTTACAGGAGCCATTACACTCGACTTTGGACTGAATTCGTAAGTGAAATGCAAGTAGGAAGGAGGTAGAGGGAATGAGGACACTTGCACGAGCTTCAGTTGCGGACGGAAGTTGTCGAGAGTTGAAAGGAGTTTCTGCATCTATCAAAATCTGTGTACTTTTGAAAGCGGGTGGATTTCATTCCATTTTTCGGGAATTGTTAACTGTTTTGACTAACTAACTGGAGGATTCGAACTCACTTCTGCATCTGAAAGCATTTGTTGTGTGATGCTTAGCTTGGCTTCTCTTGACTTCCGTCCAGGAGGTGTTTTTAATTATAATAATAATTATATGGCGCGACAGTCCTCAGGGGGACCATGGCCTAACTTGTTCATCAACTACTCGTGTTGCGCGCGCTACTGTTCTCTCACGAGTAGAACGGACCTACAGGTTTTTGCCGACTTCGAACGGTGAAGTTTGAGAAGCTTTCAGAGACAGTTATTATTCTTTGAGTGTTGCCAGCGGCCCGAAAGAGGTGGTGCCATGACAAATTCGAGGTGCTCAGCCAGGAATCGGACCTAGAACCCTTCGGCGTGTGAGCGTCGCACTCTACCCACTACGCCACGGTGGCCAAAAATTCATTGACTCGAATTAAAACAAAACAAAAACTCTCTCTAAGTTGAACCAACTTATATTCCATTAAAGTTCGATTTTGCCATCTTTCAATTAAAACGTACCAAAACGTAATCCTTTTTCGATGTCTATTTGTAACGTCTCCTTCTTTATCTCCGCTTTTAGAACCTAAGCAAATTCGAAAACAAAAAAATGCAATATAGGTCACTAGACCTTCGCCATACAGACTGCAGCATTTGAAGTGTGTTGTTTTCGTTGAAACCTTCATGATCTAACAAAGATGTGATCTTCCTACCACTTTCGTGGGGACTCACTATATTCTCAAATCATTGTTAAATAATGAACGCCAACTGTTTGGACCAATTGTATGCTTCTTTTACACATTATCGCGGTTTTTTTGTTATTTATTCCTTTTTGAACTTCTCAAGCACTCAATACGAAGGTTGCCTTTTATATTTCGGTATTGGACAACCCTAGTCTTGCAATCTGGAAACTGCTAGCTTTATCGTAAAGTTTGACATTTTTAAGGTTATACGTACCCAGAACGTTTTGACATACGAGCGCTATTTGTGTTGCTTACAGTTACTTAAAAGATTCATCTCGCCCAAAAAATTGAATTAAATAGTGAAAATTTTCGTGCGATTATTTTTTACAATTTTCGACGTGGATTAACTCAACAACAGTGCATCGATGAACTTGATTCAATTTTTGGCGACGAAGCTCCATCAAGGACTAGTGTTTATCGATGGTATGTTGAATTCAACCAAGGTCGTAGTTCACTTCAAGACGAATTTCTTGAAGGTCGTCCAAAATCAGTTGTTGTTCCGGAAACTATTGATGCTGTGCGCCAACTGATACGATTATAATGTGACCTATCCTGAGATAGAGACAACCTTAGGCATTATTGGGACTAGCATACATTCAACATTACGTGAACATTTGATCGTCACAAAAATTTGTTCGCGTTGGATCCCACACAATTTGTCAATCGCTCAAAAATAGGCGCGTGTTGATTGGTCGAAGGAAATGCTCCGAAAATACCATCGCGGTGCTTCGAAACACGTCTATGGCATCATGGCAGTTGATGAATCGTGGATTTACGCGTATGAGCTCGAAAGTAAACAGTAGTCGACTGTATGGGTGTTTCAAATTGAGCCAAATTCGAAAAAAGTTGCTCACGCACATAGCGCTTCCAAGCAAATGGTCGCCTGCTTTTCGGAAAAACTGCACATGTCACGACCGTACCATTATACTAATGCAAAGCAGTCAATTCTGAGTGGTGCACACCAATTTGTTTGCCAGTTTTCTTCCAAGAAATCAGAAAAACTAACCGCCGAAGACGGATCACTCTTCACCACGACATTGCGACCTCTCACACATCGGCTCAAACAACTGCATTTTTGAGCACTCAAAACATCGATTTGATGAGTCATTTGCCATATAGTCTTGACTTGGCACCGAATGACTTTTTTTTTTTTCCGTATGTAAAAACTAAAATGAGATTTCAACGTTTTTCGACACTTGAAGGAGCGGTTGATGCGTTCAGAATGCATATTTTGGAGAAAAGTCAATCAGAGTGGCAAAAGTGCTTCGACAATTGGTTCAAGCGCACGAAAAGTGTATAGATCTCAACGGGGAATATTTAAAAAAAAAATAAAGCTATTTTCGATGATTAATATTTGATCAATTAAAACCATGCATTGATCGAGAAACGATCAGAATGGACCAGAAGACACGGCAAGGTAGTTTTGCTCCATGACAATGCACCTGTACACAAAGCAAAACCGGTTCAGGATACAATCGAAACACTTGGCTGGGAGCAGCTACCCCACCCGCCGTATTCACCAGACTTGGCTCCTTCCGACTATCATTTGTTTTCATCGATGGGACACGCATTGGCTGAGCAGCACTTTGATTCCTATGAGGTGTCTGATTGGTTTGCTTTAAAAGACAAACCATTTTATTGGCGTGGTATTCACAATTTTCATTCATTCATTCATTCATTCATTTATTTATTCATATTCTCTAGTTGATTACAGTTGTTATTATACATTAATAGTACTTCATTCAATGATAATTTAGTTTGTAGAGAATAGGGGTAGCATTTTGTAAAATTTTAACAATAATAGTGATAAATGCTACTTTCAAGAAATACAAAAACATTTTTAAGGGGTGAACTAAAGATTTACATTGAAATAAAAGAGAACAGAAGAAGCATCTAAGGGTAATCATCGAGAAAAAGTTAAAAACTTATTTTATATAATTGGGTCTAGTAGATCTTCTATTTGATTGTGATCAAATTCAAAGAGCCAAGTTTTAATTTTAATATTAAATAATTTAAAAGAGTGTAATGACTTTAATTCAATAGGCAGTTTATTAAATAATCTAAATGGTACTATGCAACATGTATTTCTGAAAAACGTAGTACGAAAAGTTGGAATATTGACATTTAGGCTTTGATTGCTTCGTAGACTGTAGCGATCAGAATGTCTGCTATTCAAATAACCACATCTCACGAAGAAAATTTTCAAAACTTTATAATAAAACAAATGTCTTAGAGGAAGAATTTTCAAGCTGTTAAACAATGGCATGGAATGATAAAATTTGTTTTTATTACATATTTTTCTTATTAAACATTTTTGGATTACCAGAATATTGGCCATTTTGCATTGAGGAGCACCACCCCAGCAGCAAATACCATACTGCAATTTGGAATGGAAAATACCATAGTAAATCATTTTTAACACCTTGGTGGAACATGTATTCTTGAGATAATAAAAAATACGCAATGTTGAGTTAAAGTATTTCTTCATCGCCAGGATATGCTCATTCCAATTCAATTTATTATCAATAATTATTCCTAGGTACTTAAAATGAGTAACAACTTCAATCCTAAAACAATCAGGGTCACATAGTATTTGAGTAGAGGACGTTAAATTATCCTTATTACTGCAGATATTGAAGGTTTCACATTTCGAAGAATGAAAGACAATATCAATATCAGGTAAAGCAGTGTGTGTTAGACTAAGAAACATCAGTTTTGTTTTATTGCTGACAAGCATTTTGTGCTCATGAAACCACCTTCGTAAGATGTCAACATCATGGTTAATGTCAGCGATCAGATCAAGTTTACTCTTTGTGATATAGGTTATTCCCAAATCATCAGCAAAGGCAGTAATGTTTCCTTTCATGTTTTGGTAAAAAATAGAGTTAATATAAATTAAGAAAAGAATAGGGCCAAGAACAGAGCCTTGGGGTACACCTATCTTTAAATCAATTTTGTTGCTGTAAGCTTCTGAAATTTTTACTATTTGAGTTCTGTTTCGTAAATAGGACTCGAGCCAATTAAAAACAAAACCTCTAAAACCAATTTTGTACAGTTTTCTAAGTAAAGTATTATGGTCCACCATATCAAAAGCTTTGGTTATATCGACGAAGAGGCTAGCGCAATGTCTCTGATCATCCAACCTTTGTCAGGAAGGCGGTCAAAATGTGTAGAAAACAATGGCCAATACTTTGAATAAAATGTGTTTACTTTCCCATTAACAATTAATGATTTATTTTTACCGGTATACCTGGTATAAAAGACAATCCTCGTATGCTCTTCGTTTTCTTCACGAAAGTGCGTCTTACAGCCTTCTTAGGGTATACTTATGTATTACCGTTGTCTCCTTCTCAGGGAGCTTCAGCATGTGAAACAGTCAGCATTTGGGATGCGAACGCACCCTTAACTTTATTTCTACCAGAACTTTTTGGCACGACCCAGTTTTCGAACAATCGAAAACAATCGAAGATGAGCAAGAGCTGGCAAGCAAAACATCTGTAAAAAATTTGCTAAACTTCGTATAACTGAATTATAAGAGAGAGAGAGAGAGAGAGAGAGAGACATGGCTGGCAATATGACGCCACAAAATAAGGAAAATTCTTGGAAGACAAAATTTAGTCATTAAACAGCCTTTATGTTTCAGAAGTGGTTTCAATTGAAGTCCTTCCACCGAAACCTAGGTTTGCAGGTGCAGTTTATGTGTTAGATGCAATTTTCCACTTCTTCTACGAAAATTGTTGCTTGCACATACTTTGAACTTTGTAAGGTTAATTTGTCGACGACACTGCACTGTGGCAGATAACATGCCATAAAGCAATCGACCGGCAATCACTCCAAATTTAAGGTCAGTGCAAATTGCAGGAGGCAGGAAAATGAGCCTGTCACAGCCTCTTGCAATATTCGTATTTAATTAAGGCACTCCATTAGAGTGAATTCAGGCGGAGGTGTAGTTCTGCATACGGCAGCTTTTGTGTCTCTCTCTTATAATTCACCCGAAAGTGTGGCAGAGCAGCAGACACCCAATATTTCGGATTCGCATTAATTTTGGGAGAGCAGTAATTGACACCAAACTGACACCTCATAGCAAAGCCTGGACAAGAATTTCGAAAACAACAAGAGATTAATTTCAACCGATAGCTCGACACCATCTTTGATACACAATAGCTGGCGAGGATTAACCTCTCCGGAGATATGCCAAGAGGTCCGTGGGATGTTGGATTCGGCTTTATTATATTATGTAGAAGCAGAAGTTTCATTCTTTTATCCTTGTTCTGAATCTCATTGACCCAGAAACACACACACACATCCACACAGAGCCATTCATCTAGAAATGCGAATATCACTTCGTTTAGTTTTCATGAAATCACGTCCAGACTCCACGGCGAAGATGACGACAGTGCTGACGGAAATCACAGCAGCAGCAGTTCAGACTCCCACTCCGCCGCTCCACCTCTGCAGTCACTCAGGTATGCCGAGGGGAGTGGCAGTGTAAGCCGAAGATGTACAATATATTCTGAAGAGAAATGAGATCAGCTTCCAATATTCCGGAAGAAGTCCTTCAGGAATACGATAAACATACAATATTTCATCTTCTGAATTTATCAGTGCCCTCTCTGAGTATGATAACAAAAAGGAGAAGAATATGTACTGCGCGCCGTGGGTGGGGATCTAAATAGAGCAAATGGAGTTTGCAAATGACTGCGAGACTATTGCTTTCTTAAAGCACCCTGGGAAATGGTTCCGCCCAGGAATACGGTTCCACGGGCAGCACACATTTTCTCTGCCAAATTCAGACGGATATGATGTGCTCTACGTCGCACTCGTTAAGCCATTCCGGTAATAATCTCACTTCAAAGGCAGTCGAAGTGACTTCACCGAAAAGACCATTAAAGCTTTAATACAGCCAAAATGGTTCCATGCGACGATGGGCTTCATGCTTGTACTGGATTTTAGATCTGGGTGCTGTGTGCTTTTGGCAATGCCTGGGAGCGATGCGAGAATGTGACACGTCACTTATTTCTGAATCCAAATGAAATTAACGAGACACCGGCTAGAAACTGGGACAACGCAAACAGACGACGTCACGTTATGTGCTGTTTCATATCAACTGTCAACAATCATGAAAGTGCCGACTAATGAGCAGGAACGAGGACGCAAGTTTCTTTCGATACTAGCACAGACGTCACCGTGGAACGTGTTTACGACCCTGTGGCCAAATAGGTGGGTAAAGTACACTTTGGTCCAGTTGACCCTGTGTTCATCTGCAGCTTCCGAAATCACTTAATTCTCTAGACCCAGGGCCTATTGTATTGACGTCCATTGTAAAAGAATGCTTCCTGGGGTTCCGAGGCTAAGTTTGGGCCATCGCCTGGGGTTGCTTGGGGTTATCCTTCTTCTACATATTACAAATCTTAAGCCCACTCTTATTATTTTAAGGAATGTCCAAGTCTAGGAAGTGATGAAGGAATCCGGTGACAGCAGAGTTCGGCATACTATTTTGGGTACGGATAAATTTGTGTTCAAAATTTGTTTTAGTTCGTCAGAAGCGACTACCTTTCCCCACCTCTCTGGTAGTTTCCAAATAATAATAATTGTTGGCGCGGCAGTCCACAGGAGACCAGGGCCAAGCTTGCTCATCAACTACGCGTATTGTGCGCGCTTCTGTTCTCTCAGGAGTTGGACCTACAGTTTTTTGCCGACTCCGAACGGCGAAGTTTGAGAAGCTCTCATTGACAGTTATGACTCTTTGAATGGCGAAGTTTGAGAAGCTCTCATTGACAGTTATGACTCTTTGAGTGTTGTCAGCAGCTCGAGAAGGTTGGAGCCGTGAAAAATTCGAGGTGTTCAGCCGGGAATCGAACCCAGACCCGCCGGCGTATAAGCTTGAGAATACTTCTAAAAAAAAGAATTCTCTCGGGGATGGATCCAGCTATTGAGACATCCGGTGATCTCCCCAATTCTTTTTGCTTTTGTTGAAAGTGCCAGAAGTTGGAACGATCAAGGTCTGGAGAAGACGCTAGGTGTGGGAAGAACTTCCATATCACCGTTTTCAGGTTGTTTTCAACCTGACAATGACAATGTGTTTCATCAATGCTTTGACTTGATTTTAAAAACTATGCTCTTGTCTAAAACAGACGATGACGCACTCTACCATAATTATTGCTAACAAATGTTACACTCTCCAATAAAGTATGTAATCGCTTCCAAGATCAGCCACATCTTGCAGGTGGCGCCATCTTTTGAAAACAAAATAACGAGCACTTCTTCTTCTTCTTCGGATGGTGCTACAGTCCGGGGGTGGACCTGGGCCTCAACCAACATGCCTCTCCAGCCAGCACGATCTCTTGCCAGCTGTCTCCAATTGCGCACTCCAAGATGGTTGAGGTCCTTTTCTACTTGTGTGCGCCATCTCAGTCTAGGACGTCCTCTGTTGCGTTGTCCCTGTGGTTCGGATTCGAAAACTCTTCGGGCCGGAGCAGTGCTGTCCATACGCTCTACATGGCCTAGCCACCTTAAGCGTTGTATCCGTAGACGCTTTAATAGGCTCCTACAGATGCCATCAACGAAAACCGGACCAAAAATTGCACGCAAAACTTTTCTCTCAAAAAGGCCAATGGCTTCCTCAACCGCTTTTAGTAGCGTCCAGGTTTCTGCGCCGTAAAGCAGGACTGGGATGATCAAGGTGTTGTACAAAGTGCACTACTTAACTATAAATTACGGAGCCTTTCTTTAAACACAGTGGCATGAGGGGGGCATGGGCCTGTCCAAGCGATGCAACGTTGTTGATTGCGCTCAACAAGGCGAGCTGCCAACATTATCCTCGTTAGTGCACAGGTAAAGTTGGCATACAATCTCCACGCAGTGCCCCTGGATAGCCATCACAACACCCGTTGTATGGTGAGCCAATGAATGCAGCGAGCTCCTCTGCCCGAAGGTTTAAGTAATGGGCCTGGCCTACCGGTCTGTGAGTTGTGCGTGTGGTTAACTTCCTCACGACGTAAAAAGAATTAGTTCAGAAACGCCGAAAAGCCTCGGATAATGTTGGACCAACTGTTGAAGGCCACAGCAAACGTTATAAGGACAATGATTTTCGGTTCTGCACGTGGAATAAAACTTGCGGGTCCCTTGACTGCTGCAAAGCAGATTTTACCACCATCCAGGAAGTGCGATGGAATGAGGCTGGCATAAAAACGATGAAGAACTGCGATATCTACTACAGCGATTGCTATAGAGAGAGGGAGGGAAAGAGAGAGAGAGAGAGAGAGAGAGAGAGAGAGAGAGAGAACGAGAAGACAGCGCTTATTCGGATGCGGATTCGTTGTTCGAAGCCGACTTAGGCAAAAAGTCTTCAGCTACGACTTTGTCAGCTAACGCCTCTTAACCATCCGCATCAAGGCTAAATTCGGGAATATCAGCCTAATATCCGCTCACACCCCGGGAGAGAAGAAGGATGACAACACCAAGGATGACTTCTATGAACTCGTAGAAAGAACATACGATCGATGCCCTAGCTACGACACCAAGAGTTCTATAAGGCATCAACGCTCAGCTGGGAAAGAAGACATCTTTGCTGGAGTCATCGGAAAACACAGCCTGCACGACAATACATCCGGAAACGGACTCAGGCTGCTGGACTTCGCCTCGGAGCGGAACCTCTCTGTAGCTAGCACGTGGTTCCCACACCTGAACACCCATAAAGGGACCTGGCGCCCCCTGATCAATCCACCGTGAACCACATTGATCGTGTGGCGATCGACGTTGGACACTCCTCCAGTATTCCCGATGTCTGAACTTTACGAGGTGCAAACATCGACTCGGATCATCACCTTGTTGTAGCCAAGGTAAGAATCCGGATATCGAGTCGAGGCAGGCCAAAACGGTCTGACGTCGAAAAGCTACAATCGCAGCCAATTGCTGCGAACTTTGCCGATCAAGTCCCCCTGAAACTCGCTCAGAGTTCGACGCTGCCTGCACTAAGCATAGAAGAAGAATGGAAAGTTGTCAAGAAGCCATCAAAGATGCTGCTACTGATGTACTGGGTTTCACGTCACCGCCCAAAAAGATCCCGTGGTTTGACGACGAGTGCAGGCAAACACGTGCAGTCAAACAAGACGCCTGTAAGGCAACAGCGATTGCTGTTCGTGAGCTCTGCAAACAGAGAAGAAGGGAAGAGCACCGGCTTCTAAGAAGGAAAAAGAAGGAGCATGAGAAGCGCGCGGTCGAGCAAATCGAAAGGTGTTACTGCAGAAATGAAGTCCGAAAGTTTTCCCGAAAGGTAAAACAGCTATCCGGAGGATACAAGGCTCGGACCAAGGCCTGCCGAGACCGGAATGGACCACTAGTATTAGAGTCACAGTCTGTGCTGAGAATCTGGATTCATTTCTGCAGACTCCTTAACGGCGATGACGGTCCAAATCCCGCTGTTAGGCAAAATGTTCCATTCGATTTGGACGATGACAGACAAGAATTCCGCGAGCTTAGTCCGTTGAGAGAGGGCTTTATTACTCAATTACCTCTTGAGCCCCAAATAAACAGCGATTGAGAGTGATTTCGCGTTTGATTTCGGTACTGATGTTGTTGTCCTTATTTAGACCTTCAAGACCTTGACTACCTTGAAGTTTCTGTTGCCTAGTGTGACGCTCTGTCCGAGACGTCCATATTGTGTGTCCTTTCTTAATGACAGCATCTACTTCGTTTTGTTCTCATTAACTACCAGACTCATTTTAGCCGCTTCCACTTCGATGCCAGCAAACGCCTCATTGACGGCGCGCTGTGTCGTCCAATCACATCAATTTCATCGTAAACGTAAGCTAGCAATTGAACTGACTTCTAGAAGATCGTGCCTCTGGTGTTGACTTGTGAGGTAAGCACAATCATCTCAAGAATGATGTTAAAGAAGTCACATGATAGTGCGTCGCCTGGTCTAAAACATTTTTTGACATTGAAGGTCTCGGTAAGTTTGTTATTGATCTCGATGGAGCAGCGAGAGTTCTCCATCGTCATCCTACACAATCTGACGAGTTTGGTAGGAATGCCAAAACTAGACATGGCACTGTACAGCTCGTCTCTAAGCACACCGTCATATGCGGCCTTACAATCGATGAATAGGTGGTGAGTGTTGGCTGGAACTCCTTGTGTCTTTTCTAGTGAAAGTGGAGATCTGGTCTATCGTGCGCTTCCCTGACCTGAAACTACATTGATAGGAACCCATCAGGTTATGGACAAATGGCTTCAGTACGGCGTACTCTCTGCCGTTTTATGTGTGCGATGTTAAGAAGGCTGATCCCTCGATAATTGGCGCAGTCAAAGGGGTTTTCTCTTTAGTGGACCGGAAAAATGACGCTGAGATTCCACTCATCGGGCATGCTTTCGTTCGACCTTATCTCAGAGGTAAGTTGGTGCAAGCGCCCAACCAGTTCATATGCAGCTGCTTGAAAAAGCGTCAGTCAGTCCACTCCAGCAGCTTTGTTCGATTTAAGTCTCAACATTGCTATCTGGACCTCGTCTAAGTTGGAGTTCTTGTCGATCATTGAATTCGTCATTAAGCTCATTACGGAAAATGTGCTGAAAATTTGCGTAGAAAGATTTTCAGTCCTCTCCAAACTGAACCAAGTTCTCTTGAGCTGATGCAGATGATCACTGTACACGCAGAAAGCCTCACCAAAACTTTTCTACCTCAAAAATGTGTCTCTACCCATTTTCTACACGTGAGGCATAAAATATACAGGACAAATCTTTCTTATCCGGAAATCCCCATCCCACTCAACTGAAGGTTTGTTTATCCTGCATATGTCTGTGCATAGGTTCTCTAAGCAAACATGACCAACACAACCGCAATTTAAGGTCGACTTTATTGTTCCATCAGTCAACAGAGGAGGACGAATGACTAAAGCGAACCGACGACCGACAATCGAACGTTGCCGACGGTGGGGGCGAAGGAGGAAAAAGGGTAAATGAATGGAAGTAGATATTTGCATTTCTATCACCTGCAGAAATTCCCATCGCAGGAGCCGGAATTTTTCTCAAACTTCTTGTAAGCCGTCACATTCGCCCACCTGTGCCCCTCCCGTCGCCCACCCATATTCAATAGCAACGACGACCACTTCCTTATCTCGAAAGGGCAGCCGCACACATTCACCGCACACCCGAAAACGGGGTGCAGGAGGAGCGCCAAAGTGCCTGTGAAACTGAAACTAATGCATAAATCATCACGGAACAATAACATAATTGCAAAGTCATGTCCTCCGAATGCCAGCAAACTTAAAGGATGACATTTAATGGTTGTAAATCTTCCCAAAACCTTTTGACAAACTTGAGACCTTCCTTCGCCGCCTAGACGATCCGCATTCAGCACGTTTTGTCTTTCATACACCGCTGCTGGAGTTTGATGGTGCTCCTGGAGTAACCGTTGTCGTCGCCACAGCTGTGTCTCTGAGAAAACAGACAAGGATTCAAAGTGCACGAGCACACACGTGAGTGTGTGTGGGTTGGTGAGTGCTAAGTAATTTTATTGAAATCCGATGTCGAGGTGAATGATGCCGAAGGGATTAAAGGATGTGCGGATGTAATGCGGGTTACTCACTCATCAACGCACGTTGTCATATTCAGAGAGATGTGGAGTTCTTCTTTAATTGTGGCGCACTGTGTGGGAGGGCGGGTGGAGTATTTTTTGAGAAGCAAAGACATCCAAGGAATGGGTTTTAATCCTTGGCTTTTGCGCTGAAAAATGCTCGCTTCGGATGATGGAATTTCATTAATTCCGCTGGGGCTGGGGATACACTTTCAGTGCGTCGTCAATGCGGGGGCTGCACTGTGGATGGATACGTAGTTCGAGGCCGCCTCCTGAGACCGGGGCGCACATTGAATGTGCTTGGATGTTAGTTGGAAATTCATCCTGGAGTTACTTAAATTTGTTCTTCAGTGTCTGGGGAGTGCGGGGCATGGTCTTATGCTTAAAGTGATTTACTCTGGCTATTGCTGGGAATTTTCGCTCTACAGTTGGCCGAGTGGGTGGGAACATTCAATGGCTTCACGACTGGCGTAGGTCTCGCTCTACTAGACTGGCAGATTTAATTTGAGGAGAACACATTAAAACTTTCATCTTTCCTAAGATCTGCTGTGCGATGCACTTGAGTTGCAGGATTAGGTCACGCCACAGGCGGGTTGATGTGAGCAGAAGGCCAGCGATGTTTTGGTGGCAGCACTTTCCATTTGCGGAGAGTGGAAACACGTTGGGGTTATGTGGAAACTTCCTCATCGGAAGTATTTCTTTTGTCGATTGGACACACTAGGCAGCTGGAGGAGAGGAAGTGTCTGGATTGAGGACATTCAAATCACCACTGCTTTCCTACAGATCAGAAGACTGGCCAGGGTGTATACTCTTTAGTGTCTATGGATTTATTTAACGAAACAAACTCAAGCAGTCCTTCGAAGTGCGTCACAAAGTGGATCGGCTGATGCGATGCATACATGTTAGGAACGTAATCCTGAAATGCAATGTCCAAAATCACGGAGAGTACATTCCCGAAAGCTAAATCTCAAAAGAACCATTTCGGAAGATTAGGTAAGAGGACATGTTGTTCCCCATATCTCCATGCATTTCCTGGGGACATAGAGTGGGTGCTGGCAGGCCTTCCTTATTCACAGAACAAGTAAGATTTGGTATTCGAGATGTTGTCCACTCGACACGTACGAGTACATCCATACGCTTTTGGGAAATATACACTTTGTAAGAATATCAAGCTTTATTAGTTAATGGTTTTGTTTTTCTGATGGCCGACACTGTGAAATAAAGGAGTAAAGGGAAAGTACTCTCTCCATAGGCTGACGATGTGACATAAAGGAGTAGAGGGAATGTCCTGTCTCCATAGGTGACCAAGACTTAGTTTCTTCAGAAATTATTCATATTTTGAAACTCTTTCACTAGTGGACTGTAGGTACCAGTTTATTGCCGACTTCAAACGTCGAAATTCAAAAAAAAGAAAACCTTTCAAACACGTTTAGCACTTCTAGCTTTGTCGCTGGTATGCTCTGATGTCACACTTCTATCTTGCGTTTAATGTATTGGATCTCCATGCGGCCTCCATGCCAACTCCGAACGGCGAGATTTGAGAAGCTTTCTTAGACAGTTATTACTCTTTGAGTGTTGTCAGCAGCTCGAAAGAGGTAGTGCTGTGAAAAATTCGAAAAATTGGTGTTGACCTGGGAATCGAATGTAGACCCTTCGGCGTGTGAGCGTCGCACTCTACCCATTACACCACGACAACCACTAAAAAGAGGTGCAACTATCCATGGAGAAACAAGGGAGAATCCTTCACTTCATGTTGCAGATATGTGGCATGTCCCCCTCTTTTATTGGAGCTGGTTATGGTTGATTGGGGTCGGTTGGTTATGTGTTTTTATTTGTTTGCTGTTTTATAATCATTAATGTGGCCGCCGTGGCGTATTGGGTATAGTGCGACACTCACACGCCGAAGGGTCTAGGTTCAATTCCCGGCTGAACACCTCAAATTTTTCACGGCACGACATCTTCCGAGCTGCTGACAACACTCAAACTGTCTAAGAAAGTTTCTCAATCTTCGCCGTTTGGATTCGGTAAAAAACTGTAGGCCCCTTCTACTCGTGAGAGAACAGTAGCGCGCACAACAAGAGTAGTTGATGAGCAAGCTAGGCGCTTGACTCCTCCTGTGGACTGTCGCGCAAACAATTATGATTATGTAAGGGATGATTATAAAAAAAAACACAAAGTTCGGTTTTCTTCAGACACTTTATTATTGATCTGGATGATTCAACGATCCTCTATCGACTGTCTCCTCTTACAATATTGTTTCCCTAACCTAACCGGGCGTCCTCTCTTCTGTTTTGATTTAATTACTATTCTCTCTTCGATTCACGTTTCCTTTCTTCTCTGAAATTATTCTACTACAATTATTATAATTATTTATGTGTTTCAGTTATTATTGCGATCAAATGTACGGATGGCGTTCGATATATTCTCAGTATCGGGGTGAAGTTGTGGTTATATACGAGGGGCCTTCAATATATTCTCGGTATCGGAGTGAAGCTATGGTTATATGTATAAATTGCCTTATTTAACAAGTAATACTATTATTTTAGTGCATACAAGTAAAATTTCATATAAATGTGATTATTAATTCGGGTTTTATCTCAAGTTAAACAGAATCATAATGGCAACTGACGTTGATGGTATAAATTGAGCATCGTGCTGTAATTAAATTTCTCACCATGCAAGGAAAATGTCAAAAAAACTATTCATGAAGAGATGGTGGTTGTTTACCAGGGTTCCGCACCTTCATTATCAACTGTGCAAAAGTGGTCAAGTGAGTTTAAGAGAGGCAGAGAGAGTATTGAAAACGACCCCCGCTACGGTGCCCCGGATACTGCTTGTACTGAAGAAAGCATCAAAGAAAGTGAAAAACTTGTTCTTGGAGATGACCGAATAATGGTGAAAATGATGGCAGAGATTACCAAGCTTTCAACTGGTACCATTCACACCATTCTTCATGACCATCTTAACCTTTCAAAGGTCAGTGCAAGGTGGATGCCACGAATGCTCACAGCGCCCCAGAAAAAAGTGAGAATTGCATGTTGAAGAGAGCTGTTGGAGATGAGTAGTGAGAACGCGGACCATGTTATGGATCGAATTGTTACTGGGGATGCAACATGGGTTTACCACTATGACGTTGAAAGCAAACAAGAGTCCATGAATTGGCGTAGAACAGGAACAGACCCCCCCGAAGAAGTTCAAAATCACTCCGTCTGCCGGTGGCATGGCAACATGAAGCACAGTTTTTTGGGACTCAAAGGGAATCTTGCTAAGTGAGTACAAAAAAAGGTGAAACCATCAACGCCACATCCCACGCTTCCACTTTGCATAATTTGCAGTAGGAAATTAAAAAGAAAAGACGGAGTAGACTCGCAGCGGGTGTGTTGTTTCTTCGTGACAACTTTCCTGTTCATACAGCGCGAGTTTCCAAGGCTGCTGCGCGAGATTGTGATTTCGAAGAAACCCAACACCCACTCTATGGTCCAAACCTTTCCCCTTGTGATTATTTCCTGCTTCCGAATTTGAAAAAAACGTCTTCGTGGACAAAGATTTCCGGATGATGAAGAACTCAAGTCGGCAATAAGTGGGTATTTTGCAGAGAAAGACGAAATTTATTTTTTTTTTTAGGGTTTCAAAAAGCTACATCTTAAGATGTAATTTATGCAAGGGGAGATTATATTGAACAATAAAAACTATTTAAATTGAATTCGCATTTTCCTTCATCTTGATACCGAGAATATAGTGAACGCCCCTCGTAAGCTAACACTTCGGTCCACTCGTAAACACACAATACATCTGGAATTTAAAAAAAATATTCTTTACGACCCAAGAGATCCCTAAATCTAAGAAACCACATGAGCATCGAAATCATTTTCAAACATGTGCATCGGCTCACATTTCCACTCCCATCCACAACACATCAGATAAAGAAGAATGACGAGGTGACTTACTTCGGCCAGCATCCCACAAGAGTTAATCGAGATCCTGTCGTCGGACGGTCCAGTTCTCGGACGGTCCAGTTCTCGGACGGTCCAGTCCTCGGAAGGTCCGATTCTCGGACGGTCCGGTCCTCGGACGGTCCGGTCCTCGGACGGTCCGGTCCTCGGACGGCCTAGTCGTGTTCGTCATTTCATATCCGTAATATTTAAATTGTACTGTCTTTGACATTAAGCTTTTTTTTTATTTTTATTATGAAATGAATAAATTAATTTGTATTATTTATTATATTATTACAAGGTTGTCAAACATCTTCCTTCCATATTTTTTGCTCTTCATTCAATGCTTCATAAAAAGTGTTACATTGATCGGATTTAGTTCAAATATGTGCCGTTTTGTTCGATAATCTGTTTCCATTTAGACGGCAGACTTCCTACTCGTATGAAGTGAGCGTCCAGATAAAAATGTCTCGATAGGGAGCATTTGTTGTGAACGAGCCCTTATTTTTTTTTTGTTTATTTGCTATGACATCTGTGAAAAACATTTAGTATACATCAAGTCATTGAACAGACAACATCATATTTTGTCATCGTGTTTAAAATGTCGAATTTTGTACCAGAAAGTGATGATTTGCGGAAAGCATTAATTTTTTGTTTTCATTTGAAGAAGAGTGCTGCAGAGTCGCACCGAATGCTTGTCGAGGCATATGGTGATCATGCTCTATCAGAAGCAACATGCAAAAGATGGTTTCGACGGTTCAGAAATAATGATTTTGATGTGAGAAATGAAAAACGTGTAAGACCACCAAAAAAGTTTGAAGACGCCGAATTGCAAACGATATTGGATGGAGATGACACTTTGAGTCAAAAGCAAATGACAGCAAAATTAAATGTTGCACAACAAACAATTTCTGACCGTTGAAAAGCTATGGCAAAGATCCAAAAGTGTGGAAAATGGGTGCCAAATGAAATGAATGAAAGACAGATGAAAAACTGAAAACACACTTGAAGAAAATCAGTTTTGCATCGGATTGTTACTGGCGATGAATAATTGACTTATTTTAAGAAAAAATCATGGGTTAATCTGGGACAACCATCAACATCGACTGCAAAACCAGATCGATTTGGCAAGAAGGCAATGCTGTGTGCTTGATGGGACCAGAAAGGTGTGCTGTACCATGAGCTCCTAAAACCTGGTGAAACCGTTAATACCGATCGCTACCGACAAACAAATGATCAATTTGAATCATGCATTAATCGAGAAACGACCAGAATGGGCCAAAAGACACGGCAAGGTAATTTTGCTCCATGACAAAGCACCTGCACACAAAGCAAAACCGGTTCAGGATACAATCAAAACATTTGGCTGAGAGCAGCTACCCCACCCGCCGTATTCACTAGACTTGGCTCCTTTCGACTACCATTTGTTTTGATCGATGGGACACGCATTGGCTGAGCAGCACTTTGATTCCTACGAGGAGGTCGAAAATTGGGTTGTTGGTTTGCTTTAAAGGACGAACAATTTTATTGGCGTAGTATTCAAAAATTGCCAGAAAGGTGGTCAAAATGTGTAGAAAATAATGGCCAATACTCTGAATAAAATGTTTTTACTTTCCTATTAATAATAACTGTTTTATTTTTAAAAATTTCAATCATCAAAAATAAAATTCAATTCATCAAAATTAATGATCATTTCATACTGGTATACCTGGTAATACCCCGTAGAATACCTTTTTCTTATTTGCGAAAAACTCGGATAGCCACTTTTCACATGCCTCTTTTGAGTTCAACTTCACACCGACAATGGAGTCCGCCATGGACAGGAACAGGTGGTAATCACTTGACGCTATTTCCAGGCTATATGATGGATGTGATAAAACCTCCCATCCGAGCTGCTGCAGCTTCTGACGAGTCATCAACGAAGTGTGTGGTCTGGCGTTGTCCTGGTGGAACACTACACCCTTCCTGTTGGCCAATTCTGGACGCTTCTGGTCGTTCGCCTGCTTCAAGCGGTCTAGCTGTTCGGAGTAGATTGTAGAATTAAGCGTCTGGCCATATGGGAGCGGCTCATAGTGGATGATTCCCTTCCAATCCTACCAAACACACACTAAACTATTCCTGGCCGTCAATCCCGGCATGGCCACTGTTTGGGACGATTCACCCTCCTCCTTCAACCACGACCATTTTCGCTTGATATTGTCATTTGTGATCCATTTTTCGTCGCCAGTCACCATCCGCTTCGTTCGGCCGAACTCGTTTCAGCAGCATATCGCAGGCGTTGATTCGGTCCAGAAAGTTTTTTTGCGTCAAATCATTCTGCACCCAAACATCAAGCTTTTTTTTGTATCCAGCTTTCTGCAGATGGCTTGGTGACTAACTCCCATCTCCATGCCACATGCCGGTCTAACTCGATTTTTTCGGTATTTTTCGATCGTTATTTTTCGTTGCTGGTCTTCTGCCGTCTTCCATGGTGTCGTTTCCACCGGCATTGGATCGTCGAAACCATTCCTCCGCGGGTCGAAGTGATAGAGTACTGGCCCCCAAAACACCATTAATCTCACGGAACGTTTCTCTAGCGGATTTGCCTTTAACGAAGGAAAACTTTAAAATAGCGCGAATTTCGGCGTTAGTGAACTCCGTGTTTACACGTCTATAACTTTTGAACGCAATATCTAAACGAATCATAGCGTCGTTTTGTAGGCTTTGTCAAAACCTTTCAAGTGATTTATAGTATTGCCAGATACGAGCTCTGTAGCGCCTTGTACATAGGCGGAAAATTCAAAAGATAAAAAGTCGGAAGGGAGATATTTGGTAACCTTATATAATATCCAGTCAACAATTATTGTTAGTGGCGCCCCCTATATGTTGTGATCTGATCTTAATTCGTCCGCTTTTTTTCTCATGTGAAACTTTGCTTTTAAGTATATCCAGCTGCTTTTGAACATTTTGAAATGGCTGCTCGAGTGATTCTGTGAGCTCTTCCTGTGTGCGGCAACAAACGTCATAGAATAATGCTTCCAGTTCCTTATCTTCAAATTTATTTGGTTGTCCAGGACGTTCATCGTCTTCCAACATCACCACTCTTAAATCGTGCCGCTTTTGTCATGTTCGCTTAGCTAGCGCATGTTCACGATAAACTTACACCAAAATACAATGACTTTTGGTAGCGGGTTTCTTCGTATTAAAGAAATGAAGAAGAACTCCACGCAAAAACACTTTTTCAGGCTCAAAGTTCAACATACTTCAGTTAAAAAAGAAATATTGTTATTTACAGTTCAAATATGACATAAACTGAAATGACGTTCAATGACAGTAGCTTTCCAACGCATGTTCCAGTCGAATAAAAACAATGGAATAATACAACTTACGCCATCTGTTAGCAAACCTCATGAATAGTTACCATGTATACCCAATTCTTGGACGAAATCGGTACGAAAATGACCAAGGGGCACCGCTACAGGCTCAAACATCCACACACTTATGTTCAAGTTGCATTTCATTTAACGGAAGATTTCGCAAATTCCAAGTGGTTTCTCCACTTCTCTCCGAGTGTTTGATTTAAAAACAAATAGAATAGCATAGGTACATGCAAATTCGACGCTCAAACAAACACACTTCACAGTGGGTGAGGGCGAGGCGAGGGATTAAAAATAAAAACAAAAGGAAACAAAAAAATGGAACGGAAATACCCCAAAGCAAGAAAGGACATGATGCATGGATAGATCAAGGAACATGCATTTATAAAAATAGGACATGACATCAATTTCAGTGGAACACACTCTGCTTCAGCACCTTCCATCAATGTCCATGCATCTCGTGCATCAATAATAACAACTCATCAGGGAAGAAGGAGCAAAACAAAGGAACGTGAAAAAAAAACTGTTCCAACAACCCGCAGGGGTGGTGCGCATGGGAAACAATTCAACATCCAAGGGATCACAGCAGAATGCCAGTAACAGGTCTCGGACCAGCCAACCGCTGCCACTACCACTGCCGTCGTCGCCATCGCCATCGCCACTAGTTCATCTATCTGCGCGCTGCAGACTTTGATGGCTATATGAAGGATTAGTAACATATTTATGATATGCAGCCCCGAAGCGAAATGCAAGAGTGGAGCACAAAAAGGTGTGTGTTCCTGGTTTTGCATACCTGGAGTCCCTATTCCACTCCAGTCGGTTGAGGTTTACATTTGTTTTTTGGAACGCTCCACAGTCCAGCTTTATCCAGTGCTCTGCCAAGCGCACGCAGTACATCAAAAAAGAAATTGCCCTCATCGTGTTTACTCGCGTAATCCCAGGGACGGCTCAAGAATGCGATACTTTCGTTTCGTACGTTCGTTGGCATTTTCGACAATCTGCTCTCTGACACACACACCTGCCAATACTGCACATCCACACAACCGCGCACAGGTGCTCGTGCATAGAAACGACGCATCAAATTCCAGACGAGGAGCGGAATTGGAGAAAGGATGAAAAATAGCACCGGATCACGGCTGCTGATTTATGTGCCGCTTCAGCTTTTACAGTATCAGGTGGATTGAATTTTCACCACTCCAACGGTAAGGAGCATATCTTCCTGCAAATAAATCGAAGGATACGCGCGGGTGTATGCCCCTAAATCGATTTCCAGGGCGTTTCAATTTGCGAATGCGACGATAATTGCGCCGTCTGCGTGTAGGCACTTGCTGTCGCATTGAGAAGTGTAGGTTTGACGCTTAATTGGTGTGTGCGCGTGTGGGTGCGCCAGACAAAAGGATGGCCAGTCTGTTTTTGAATTTTTTAGATTTCGCAGAAAATTGTGATTTTTTGCTTTTGTTTGTTCGTCTTGCAATTCTTTATTTTTTTGATTGAGTCTGTGTTTGTGGGAATAGGCTGGAATAGTGCGTTATATCGCTTTATTGGATGTCAGGGACTCACTCGGACGTGCACCGTGCACCGTGCACCGTCCACTGGCTCGTGCATATGTGGTGACTTGCGTTTAAATGAAAAATTTAAAATAAAGCCATTTGCTGGCGTTCTGTTTGCTTTTCCTTTTTGTTTTAATTTCTCGCCTGGATTTAGGCAGCACCAGAGAATTGATAATGTCCTTGGCAGATATGCAGTCGCATGGGTGGTGTGTTGAGAAACTGGCTTTTCACTGGACAGTGAAAAAAAGAGTACTGCGAAATAATGAAAATTGGAAAATGCGAAGGCTATTCAGCTGCGAATAGGATATGCATACGTGTAGGCATATGTGTGTGTGTGGTGACCTGGTTTAGGAGGAGGACGCTTTCGTTTCCTCTGCGGGCATGGGATGGGTGGCGGTTTTGTTGTGGACATTTAACGGGGGCGTGGGATGCAGATTCGAATGAATTCAATTAAATTTAATCTTAATTTCTTGCCGCTGCATTCAGTGGCAAAAAGGTCTGCTCTTGACATGGTCTCTCTTTTAAATGCGAATGCATTTTGAGATCGTGTGGAGTGTGGGCCTACATACGTTAATGGCGCGACGGCGCTGAGAAATAATGGTCGTTCAGTGCCTTTGGGTGCATGTAAGTGACATGCAGTTCCGTGGAATGGGGCTTGCGAGAGGAGGATGGGAAGCTGTGACTTTTGCGGCGGGGAGCGTTGGTAGGGGTGCAGGCAAGACACAACTTAGGCAGACACTCCGCCATTTGATACAATCAAATTGCAAGAAAAGCGTGTAGAAAAATGAGTACTTCACCAATACCTGATAGCAGTCATGTGCATCATTTAAAAAAGACTTTGAAGCTTCTAGTGGAGGGCATATTTGAAAGAGCCTTTGAAAGGTGCTGATTCTTAAGCACCACCGCTTGAGACTGACAAACGGTTGTCATGGGGTTCCTCCTCGCCATAAGACCGAAGGTGATTGTGATTAAATATGTTTTGAAAAATTGATCAATTCACATAATAATTTGGTGTTCAAACCTTCTGGGAAAAAGGTTTCTTCCTCATGGTTGAGGTGAGAAGTCAGCCTCCAAAGCCTGAATTCAAATGTAGTCTATCATCAAAAAAAGAATTGAATGTAGTTTCACGCTTGGATAGTGCCACTAGAACTGTGGAAGTGTGATTTTTTTGCCACTCAACGACCCGTCACAGCCGCTAAAGGTGAGCAAACAAAGACCAGATGTAAAAATAAGAGCGAGACAACATGGCGCCCCTAAAACACAAACAGCAGCAATGCAGGATGCAAGCACCCGGAGAACGAATCCCGTGACGAGAAGTTAAGAAAAGGGATAATTTCCAACAGCGACACTCACGGAAAATCCTTTCAGGTGGAAAGACATGATATTGATTGAATTAAAGCCTATCCCTATCATCTGTAGCTAATGTTTTGTATCTATCGGCTTACGGAAGCTCAGATTTTGTTTTCTAGTCAAATTTTCAAATAAATCGAAGACTTCACAAGAGTGGAAGCTGTCGTATCCGTGGATAAAAGGGAAAATGGCAAAACGGCAGTGCCGGGTAGTGAAGCAATTCTTTTTTAAAGTGAAATTGGAGGCGGTTACCGTCGACAAATAACGACCAACACAAAATGTGTGCACTAAGCTTCAGAAGAGTTGCAGCTTCAGCATGGTCACAGCTTTGGCAGGATCACAGCTTCAGTGGGGTCGCAGTTTTAGCAGGATCGCAGCTTCAGCAGGATCGCAGCTTTAGCAGGATCGCAGCTTCAGCAGGATCGCAGCTTCAGCAGGATCGCAGCTTCAGTAGGGTTGCAGCCTCAGCAGGATCGAAGCTTCAGCAGGATCGCAGCTTCAGCAGGATCGCAGCTTCAGCAGGATCGCAGCTCCAGCATGATCGCAGCTTCAGCAGGATCGCAGCTTCAGCAGGATCGCAGCTTCAGCAAGATCGCAGCTTTAGCAGGATCGCAGCTCCAGCATGATCGCAGATTCAGGAGGATCCCAGCTTCAGCAGGATCGCAGCTTCAGCAGGATCGCAGCTTCAGTAGGGTTGCAGCCTCAGCACGGTCGCAGTTTTAGCAGGCTCGCAGCTTCAGCATGGTCGCAGCTTCAGCAGGATCGCAGCTTCAGCAGGATCGCAGCTTCAGCAGGAGCGCAGCTTCAGTAGGGTTGCAGCCTCAGCACGGTCGCAGTTTTAGAAGGCTCGCAGTTTCAGCAGGATCGCAGCTTCAGCAGGATCGCAGCTTCAGCAGGATCGCAGCTTCAGCAGGATCGCAGCTTCAGCAGGATCGCAGCTTCAGCAAGATTGCAGCTTCAGCAGGATCGCAACTTCAGCATGATCGCAGCTTCAGCGGGATCGCAGCTTCAGCAGGATCGCAGCTTCAGCATGATCGCAGCTTCAACAAGATCGCAGCTTCAGCAGGATCGCAGCTTCAGCATGATCGCAGCTTCAGCAGGATCGCAGCTTCAGCAGGATCGCAGCTTCAGCAGGATCGCAGCTTCAGTAGGGTTGCAGCCTCAGCAGGATCGCAGCTTCAGCAGGATCGCAGCTTCAGCAGGATCGCAGCTTCAGCAGGATCGCAGCTTCAGCAAGATCGCAGCTTCAGCAGGATCGCAGCTCCAGCATGATCGCAGCTTCAGCAGGATCGCAGCTTCAGCAGGATCAAAGCTTCAGTAGGGTTGCAGCCTCAGCAGGATCGAAGCTTCAGCAGGGTCGCAGCTTCAGTAGGGTTGCAGCCTCAGCAGGATCGCAGCTTCAGCAGGATCGCAGCTTTAGCAGGATCGCAGCTTCAGTAGGGTTGCAGCTTCTGCAGCATAGCAGGTTGGTTTCTTGCCATAAGACAGAAGATATTTCAAATGATATAACCCGTAAAAAATATTGGATACGAGGGCTGTTAATGTGAATGATGGAGCCGTGAGATAACTTTGGATTGGAATTCTACGCCATTTCATGACTGTCGACGCAGCGATTCCACACTTTAGACCGTGTTATACTCCAGACAGTGGACATCATCTAGCAATCGTACTCCGTATAGAATGGTGGTAGCCACCACTTTGAGAGTTCGCGTGATCTATATGGACGCATTAGGGTTCAATTTTACAAGCTTGTATATCTCTCTGGTATTCTATTCAAATTTTACACTTTCGCGCTTACTGCTTGTAAACGTAAATTGGAAAATGAAAGTATTCACATATTTTTGTGTACACAATGAAACTCCCGCTTGTGAAATTTGGCTATTGGACAAGGCCAGAAAGATCATATTTTTATTGCTTTGATGCCGAAATGCAATAAATGAAAGTGTGTCTGGTGGAATGGTGGCAAAATCAGTCCACCAGACACACTCCTGTCGTCACCACAGACAAGTTGATTGAACCTGGTAACGAAAAGCTGCCTTCTTAGTGGGATATTTTTGTTTCCAAACTTGTTTCTAAGTCACTTGCTGTTCATTTGGAGCATAGCTGCGTCAAGTGGACGTCACTTAGTCTCGGTGACGTAAAGATGAGAAAGATTCAAATCGTTCGACTTTAGAAAAATGATTCAGGCGACTTTTCAATTTATTGAATAACTCTGTGAACCAAACTTTAGTGCAGAAGTCACCACTCTCTTTGAAGTTTTTATTGGATAAGTTTTAACGGTCAATCTCGTGATTAGAAATTAATTGAAAGTTTTTCTGATTGACGTTGGAAACCACTTTGAACTTTTTACCACTCACATGGAATCGTTTGAAGTTGTTTAAGTCTTTGGGAATGTTGAAAACTTTGGGATGTCAGTCACGTTCGTTGTTATTGGGAGAATTTTTTTAATTCCTTTGTTTAAATAATTTTTTTATTGAGAAAGAGTAAAAATAATATCACTACGTTGGAAGCGATTACTTTTTCTCATCTCTCTGTTAATTTTCGGCAACCATCCTTAAAAGTGTCTGTCATCGATCAAATTATTGAACTTTTCATAAACCTCTTCAAAAGACTGGAAGCGGTAACGTCTCTAATCGTTTCGCATGCGACGAAAAAGCCGGTAGTCGAGATGAGCAACGTCTGGAGAATACGGTGGGTGGGGTATGTCTTTCCATTTCAGCGTTACCACGTAGTTTTTGTCCGCAATAGCCACGTCTGGTCAATAGTTTTCATGGCTTAAAGTGCCCCTGTCATGCCTTCTGGTCATTTCTGGTCGGTTTTCATGCAATGCACGTTTCAAATGCATTAGTTGTAATCGATAACCTTTACTCATTATTGTTAGCTCAATTTACACCACATGCCTCAAGTCTCCCCATACCCAGAGAACGCCCTTTAAACCGTGGAGGTGTTTCTTTGGCGTCACTGCAGACGATGATGGAACGGGTTCACTAGGCTTTGCATAATACGTTGTCTTCTTGGGGTTAGTGCAGTAGATTCACTTTGCACCTCTAGTTACTATCCGATACTAGAGTTCCTTCCTTTAATGTCTTTCAGAATTCAGTTCCTCTCGGCTAACAATCGCACGGTACATATTGTTCTTGCTTTTGAATATACCTAAGGTTGTCAAATATCCGTTTTTTGCTCTTCATTCAATGCTTACAGTGATCGGATTTAGTTCAAATATGCGCCGTTTTGTTCGATAGTATGTTTCTATCTAGACGGTAGCTTCGTAATACTCCCCTCGTAGAAGCTTCCATCCTTATTTACGAAGAACTCGGACAGCCACTTTTCACAAGCCTCTTTTGAGTTGAACTTAACACCCCCAAGGGCGTTTGCCATGGACAGGAAGCGGTGGTAATCACTTGGCGCTATGTTCGGGCTATATGGTGGATGCGATAAAATCTTCCATCCGAGCTCCCGTAGCTTCTGACTAGTCAGCAATGAAGTGTGTGGTCTGGCGTTGTCCTGGTGGAACACTACACCCTTCCTGTTGGCCAATTCTGGACGCTTCTGGTCGATCGCTGGCTTCAAGCGGTCCAGTTGTTCGTAGTAGATGGTAGAATTAAGCGTCTGGTCATATGGGAGCAGCTCATAGTAATTGATTCTCTTCCAATCCCACCAAACACACAGCAAAACCTTCCACTTCTGGACGCTTCTGGTCGATCGCCTGCTTCAAGCGGTCCAGTTGTTCGCAGTAGATGGTAGAATTAATCGTCTGGCTATATGGGAGCTTCTCATAGTGGATGATTCCCTTCCAATCACACCAAACACACACCAACACCTTCCTGGCCGTCAATCCCGGCTTGGCCACTGTTTCGGACGATTCACCGCCTTCCAACCACAACCGTTTTCGCTTGATGTTGTCGTATGTGATACAGTTTTCGTCGCCAGTCACCATCCCCTTCAAAAATGTGTCGAGTTCGTTCCGTTTCAGCAGCATATCGCAGGCGTTGATTCAGTCCAGAAGGTTTTTTTGCGTCAAATCATGGGGCAGCCATACGTCAAGCTTTTTTTGTATCCAACCTTCTGTAGATGGTTTAAAATGGTTTGATGACTAACTCCCATCTGCTGGGCGATGTCACGAGATGCCGCATTCTCGATGATTTCCATAATTCGATAGGTATTCATCGTCACAGGCCTTGTCGTTTTCACCGGCTCTGAATCATAGAAATCATTCCTCCGGGGTTCGAAGCGATAGAGTACCATCGCCCAAAACCCCATTAACCTTATGGAACGTTTCTCTAGCGGATTTGCCTTTAACGAAGGAAAACTTTAAAATAGTACGAATTTCGGCGTTAGTGAACTCCATGTTTACACGTCTATAACTGTTGAACGGAATATCCAAACTAATCACGCATAGCGTCGTTTTGTAGGTTATGTCAAGGCCTTTCAAATGGTATATAGTATTGCCAGATACTGTAGCGCTGTGTACACAGTCGGAAAATTCAAAAAAAAAAAAAAGGAAGGGAGATAATTGACAACCTTATAAAACCAAGCCTTAAAAAACGAAGAGCTGGTGCGTATCGGTCTACACTTCTTGGGTCTTTTTCATGACCTATTATAAAGTGAAGATCTGGTCTATCGTGGACTTCCATGGCTTGAAACTACAACGATAGGGACCTTATTAATTCAAATTCAGAAATTTCTTTAGCCTGATGGAAATTGCTTGCTCATGAGCACGCTCAACGATTTCACGTTGTGTTTCTTAATCCAGTAGTCTTCAATTCCTCATCTTCAAACTTCCTGGGCTGGCCAAGATGCTCTTTGTGTCGACGATAAGATCACCACTTTTGAAGCTTTGAAACCACTCTCTGTACGCCTTATAGGTCGAAGCAGATTCACCATAAACTTCTACAGTCTTTAAAAGGGCTTCAGTTTCTCTATTCTACTAATTGAAAAACAATAGCAAAACTTCCAGCAAATGTTGTCTAGAACAGTCTGGACATTTTTGAAGAGGCAGAAGACAAGGTTTTTGTCTAAAATAGACGCTGATACACACATATTATTACAAACGCCCAACACACCTTTACAATGAAGTAGGTAACTATTTGCTTCCAAGATCAACTTGCAGGTGGCGCCATCTTATGAAAACCGATTGTAACCTCAAGAGAAATTGTGTAATTCTTCTTCTTGTGGCGCTACAGTCCGGGATGGACCTGGGCCTCAACCAACATGCCTCTTCAGCCAGCGCGATCTTTTGCCAGCTGTCTCTAGTTGCGCACTCCAAGTTGGTTGAGGTCCTTCTCCACTTGTGTGCACCACTTTAGTCTAGGTCGTCCTCTGCTGCGTTGTCTCAATGGCTCGGATTCAAAGAATTTTCGGACCAGAGCAGTGGTGTCCATACGCTCTACATGGCCTAACTATCTTAGCGTTGTATCCGTAGACGCTTGACCAGGCGCATGTCGCTGTACAGCCCATAGAGTTCGTCATTGAATCTTCTCCTCCAGATGCCATCAACGCAAACAGGACCAAAAATCGCACGCAAAACTTTTCTCTCGATTAAGGGCTTCCTCATCCGCCTTTGCTAACGTCCAAGATTCTGCGCCATAAAGTAGGACGGGGATGATTAAGCTGTTATATAAAGCGAACTTAGTCCTTCGAGAGAGGGACTCTTGAGCCCAAAGAAACAGCGATTGGCAAGAGTGATTCTGCGTTTGATTTCGGTACTGGCGCTGTTGTCCCTGTTTACCGCGGAGCCGAGGTAGACGAAGTCCTTGACTACCTTGGAGTTTCTGCTGCCTAGAGTGTCGATCCGTCCGAGACGTCGATGTTGTGTGTCCTTCCTTGATGACAGCATGTACTTCGTTTTGCCCTCATTTACCGTCAGACCCATTTTAGCCGCTTCCGCTTCAATGCCAGCAAACGCCTCATTGACGGCTCGCTGTGTTCGTCCAATCATGTCAATGTCATCAGCGTAAGCTAACAATTGAACTAACTTCTGGAAGATCGTGCATTTGGTGTTCATCGGGCATGCTTTCCTCCGACCATATGTTACAGATGAGCTGGTGCATGCGCTCAACCAGGTCATCTCCAGCTTCTTTAAATAGTCCGTCCGCTCCAGCAGCTTTGTTTGACTTCAGCTTGAATATTGCTATCTTCACCTCGTCTAAGTCGGGGGGACGGAATGCGTATCTATCATCTTCCAAATTGAGTGGAACATTCTGCTTAACAGCGGGATTTGGGCGTTCATCGCCGTTAAGGAGTCTGCAGAAATGATCCTACCAGAAATTGTGTAAATGGCTATATTTTATTCTTTAAGATTTGTTCCATTATTGAACTGTACGTCATCATCAACGCGTTATATAATTTTCTGTGGTGGACCCTTAAGTTGACGCATAGCATAAGCTTGCCAGTATTTTAAAACCCTCATCTGTTAGTTTGGAATATCATCCACGCATGTCCGTTTTTGACATATTCTTGAAGCTTCAATCTCAATGCGATTTATTAGCAGAAAGAAAGTGCAAAAAGTGAAGATTAAGAAGTAGTGAGTATGAGGAGTTAAAGTAAGTCAACTACCTTGTTTTCTCGTGCCATAAAAACAAGCGACGAAGCAAATCCAACCAAAAGTGAGAAACGGCAAACACATGACCATTGATTTGATGACCAAATTTTCAACCCCGAACATTTGCTGAATGTGAAGTGACACCCCTCGAATTGAAATGCTCTCGTGCTGAATGTTCCCCAAACATCCCTCACACTAGCATCCAATGCATTTTCTACATATCCGGTGTCCCTCTGACGTTTCCAACTGGCGATTAAAAAAAAAATAAGAGTGCATGTCAAAAGGCTCGAGTGCCGTCACCAATTCGATTTCAATGTAATACAAATATCCAAATAAAATGTTATTCGTTTTGAAATAGAGTATTTCTAGCAATCATCTAACCCTCGAAACTGCCAAGAGGACAACTATTGCATTATCGGAGGTATTGCATTGGCAAGTGGGCGATATGAGTGGTTGACGTGATAGATGTTTTACGAGGTATGAACGATTTAGGAATTTCCAATTTTAATTTATTGCAAATGTAATTGAAAGAATTGCTTGTTTCGCAGAACTTGGAGTTAAAATGGATTGCCTTTGAGTGTAGAAGAGGTCAATCGATCTCTTTTATTGTACGCGCTATTGTTTTTTCCCTCCCTCTCCCTTCACCCTTTTTCAGAAAATTTTCATAGGCAGTTAGTAGAACGATAGAGAAGGGATACAAGAACATCGAAAAAGCCAAGGAATTTCTGTCGTTATTCTCATACAAAAATGAATACAATTAGTGGCGTGTAAACTTTTATTTTTAAATAAAACAAAAACTTCGATTTAGAGTCCCTGAAAAAAATTGTTTTGCGTTGAAGAACATCAACTAGCAATTCAGTTTTTCCTTCGCCTGAGCAAGGTGGACACGTTTACAAAAAGTCGACCTTTTAGCGGTACTATAGTCCATAGGGTACTTGAGCCAGCTTCTTCCATTTGAGCATTGCAAGTTGGTGCAGGTCCTTTTCCACTTGTATGCGCCATCTCAGCCTAGGCAATCCTCTGATTCGTTGTCCCAAAGGCAGGGATTCGTGGGTCTTTCAGGCACGACCTGATGCCGTACATGCCCTGGCCATCTGAGGGGTTGACCACGCGCATGCCGCTGTACAGATCATAGAGTTCGTCGTTGAATCTTCTCCTCCAACTGCCACCAATGGAAACAGCACCGAAATTCGCATGCAAAAGCTTCATCTCGAAAAGACCGAGGGCTTCCACAACTCCCTTTAGTAGTGTTCAAGTATTCGAGCCAAGGTCAGGATTGGAATGATCAAGCTGTTATTCAAGGCCAGCTTGGTCTTAAGGGATTTATTTCTCAATTGAGATTTGAGCCCAGAGAAACAGCGGTTGATAAGAATGAGTCTACGTCTGGATTCGGTACTGATGTTGTTGTCCCTGTTTACCGCGGAGCCGAAGTAGACGAAGACGAAGTCCTCCACTACCTCCAAGTTCCTGCTGCTTATTGTGATACTCTGCCAGAGACGAAGATTTTGCGTGTTCTTTCTTAAAGCAGTATATTTTGCTCTCATTTACCACCAGACCCCTTTCAGCCGCTTCCGCTTCAATGACAGCAAACGCCTCCTTAACGACTCACTTTGTTCGCCCAACCACGTCATTTTCGTGCGCTTAGACAGCCATTGGGCGGGCTATTAGTAGATCGTACCTCTGCTGTTAATTTGAGTATAACACACCATCGTCTTATAGATGCTGTTAAAAGAGTCGCATGACAGTGCCTCACGTCATCTAAAATCTTCCTAAGACATCGGTCTAGGTGAGTTCGTTACCGACCTTGACAGAGCAGCGAGAGTTCTCCATCGTCATCCAACACATTCTGACGAGTTTGGTATGAATGCCAAAACTAGACATGGCACTGTATAGCTCGTCTCTATGCACACTATCATATGCGGCCTTGAAATCGACGAATAGGTGGTGAGTGTCAATTTGCATTTCTTGGGTCTTTTCCAGGATCTGCCGTAATGTGCAGATCTGGTCTATTGTGGACTTCCCTGGCCTGAAACCACACTGATGGGGACCTATCAGGTCATGGACAAACGGTTTCAGACGCTCACACAACACGGCAGAGAGGACCTTGTATGCGATGTTCAGGAGACTAATCCCTCTGTAGTTGGTGCAGTCAAAGGGGTCTCCTTTCTTGTGAACCGGGCATACCACGCTGAGATTCAACTCATCGGGCATGCTTTCCTCCGAACATATCTTACAGATGAGCTGGTACATGCGCCCAACCAGGTCATCTCCAGCTTTTTTAAATAGTTCTGAGAACAGTCCGCCTGCTCCAGCAGCCTTGATCGACTTCAGCTTGGATATTGCTATCTTCACCTCGTCGAAGTCAGGGGACAGAAATTTTGTCTAATAAATAATTGTTGGCACGACAGTCCACAGGGGGACCAGGTCCTAGCCTGCTCATCAACTACTCGTGTTGTGGGCGCTACTGTTCTCTCACGAGTAGAAGGGAACTACAGTTATTTTGCTGTCTCCGAACCGCAAAGTTTAAAAAGCTTTCTTAGACAGTTATTACTCGTTGAGTGTTGTCAGCAGCTCGAAAGTGGTGGTGCCGTGAAAAATTCGAGGTGTTCATCCGGGAATCGAACCTAGACCCTTCGGCGTGTGAGCGTCGCACTCTTCCCACTACCCCATGGCGGCCACAATTCTAGATAGAATTTTTGCCTATCATCGTCCAAATTGAGTGGAACATTGTGCCTGACAGGGGTAGAAATGATCCTGCCAGATTCTCAGCACAGACTTTGACTCCAACACGAGCTGTCCATTTTGGTCCCGGCAGGCTTCGGTCCGAACCTTGTATCCTCTGAGTAGCTGTTTTATCTTTCGGTAAAACTTTCGGGCTTTATTCCTGCCATAGCACTTTTGCATTTCCTCGACCGCGCGCTTCTCATGCTCCTTCTTTTTCCTTCTGAGAAGCCGGTGCTCTTCCCTTTCTTTTCTGTTCGTAGAGCTCACGAACAGCCCTCGTTGTTCGATGCAGCGTCGGTTTATAGGCGTCTGCGTGCGCTTGCTTGCACTCGTCGTCAAACCATGGGTTCCTTCTGGGTGGTGACGTGAAACACATCAGTGGCGGCTTCTTTGATGGCTTCTTGACAACGTTTCCAGTCTTATTCTATGTTTTGTGCAGAGAGCGTCGAACCCTGAACGAGTTTCAGGATGACTCGGTCGGCAAAGTTCCCAGCAATCGGCTGTTCGACGTCAAACCGTTTTGGTCTGTCTCGACTCCGTTGCTCTCTTGATATCCGGGTTCTTACCTTGGCTACAACAATGTGGTGATCCGAGTCAATGTTTGCACCTCGGAAGGTTGGGATATCGAGAATACGGAAGGAGTGTCTTACGTCGATCGCAACGTGATCAATCTAGTTGACGGTGGATTGACCAGTGGTTCGCCAGGACCCTTTGTGAATGTCCAGGTGTGGGAACCGCGTGCTAGCCACAAAGAGGTTCCGACCCTAGGCGAAGTCCAACAGCATGAGTCCGTTTTCGGATGTGTTGTCGTGCAGGCTATTTTTTCCGATGACTCCAGCAAAGATGTACTCCTTTCCCAGCTGAGCGTTGAAGTCTCCCAGGACGATCTTGGTGTCGTAGCTGCGGCATCGATCGTATGTTCTTTCTAGAAGATCTTAGAAATCCTTGCTGTTGTCATCCTTCTCCTCTGTAGGGGCGCGACTGCAAATAAGGCTGATATTCCCAAATTCAGCCGTGATGCGGATTGTCATGAGGCATTCGCTGGCGGGGTCGTAGCTTAAGAGATTTTGCCTAAGTCTGCCTCGAACAACAAATCCGCACCCGGAAAAGCGCTGTCTTCTCCCTCTCTATAGCAATCGCTGTAGTAGATATCGCAGTCCTTCATCGGTTTTTTGTCGGACCCGTCCCATCGCACTTCCTGGATGGCGGTAATGTCTGCTTTATAGTAATCAAGGGCTTTCGCAAGTTGTTCAGCCGCTCGTGGCCTGTTAAGGGACCTCACATTCCACGTGGAAAACCGAAAATCATTGCCCTTAGAACGTTTGCTGGAGTCGTCAACAGTTGGTCCGTCCTTATCCGAGGCATATCGGTTCTTCTGAAGTAAAGGTTTTTTTTTTGTGGTGAGGAAGTTACCCTCACGCACTACCCACAGACTGGTAGGCCAGGCCCATTATTTAAGCCCTCGGGCAGAGGGGTTCGCTGCATACATTGGTTCACCATACAACAGATGTTGTGATGTCTATCCAGGGAACGCCCCGATGAGGCTGTATGTCAACTTGACCTGTGCACTAACGAGGATAGTGTTGGCCTTGTTGAGCGCAATCAACAACGTTACGTCGCGTGGGCTGGCCCATGACCAACATGCCATGTTGAGGATGCTGATCGCCCGATAATTGGCATAATCAAAGCTCCCCTTTTTTTTGTGGACCGCACAAACGACACTGAGATGCTACTCCTCGGAATTGATCTCCTTCGACCATATCTTAGAGAGGATCCGATGCATACGGCCAACACGATCCCCTTTTTTACATAGTTCTGCCTAAAGTCTATCCACTCCAATAGCTACATACAGTTGCGATCAAAATAATAGCAGTGCAGTATTAGACATAGTGATCCTCCTAATGATCTGACTACTATTCTGATCTACTCCATTCTTTATGGCCAATGTAACCTGGATTCTATTACTTGAAAATCAGTGTAATATATTTTATGCATATTATCCTTGGGGGTATAACAGTTGTTTTCCAGACGTCTTCTTATTTGAAAATGGTATATATTAAGTCGTTTCTTTTGCGTTCAAAATAATATCAGTGTTTTGTTTGTGTTCAGATTTGCTTGCTTTTTCATAATTTTTTGTTCGTCGTTTCTTTGTTTCTTTGAATTTTTAAGGTGAGCAAGCAAATTTAGTTATATTTTGGACTCAATAAATTCAGTTTTGATACATAATGGGATGCGCAGGACATTGCACTAAAGAAGAGCGATCTCTTATTCGAAAGCTTCTTGACGATGGCAAAACGTACAAAGAAATTGAAAAAATCATCGGTTGTTCCGCAAAAATGATTTCAAATGCAAAAAAAATATGAAGAAAAGACCGAAACTCGGGGCCAAAAAATAATTCTGTCTCCAAGAATGGCTAAGCGTATTGTTCGATATTCCATGAATAATCCTACAGAGATAAAAAAGAAATTTAATTTGGCAATTAGTAATTTAACTGTTAGGAGGATACTAATAGATAATAATTTACATGCTCACAGTCCAAGAAAAACCCCGCTTTTGAAAAAACAACACCTCACAAAAGGACTTAAGTTTGCTAAATTACAAAGTGAGTGGCCCATTGAAAAATGGCGAAAAGTTCTATGGACAGACGAGAGCAAAATTCTTTTGAATGGCTGCTCTGGATCCCGTCAGTATGTAAGACGCCCACCAAATACAGAGTACAATCCCAGATACACGACGAAAACCTTAAAACATGGAGGGTCCAGTATTATGGTTTGGGCATGCTTTTCGTACGGTGTACGGTGTAGGCCTAATATTCTGGATCAAAGGGACAATGGATCAGCATTTATACGCAGACATCCTTGAAAATACTATGCTTGTTTACGCTGAGTATGAAATGCCTTTGAAATGGGTGTTTCAACAGGACAATGACCCGAAACACACTAGCAAGAAAGCAAAAAATTGGTTTAAGGCGAACAAAATTGAAGTCATGAGTTGGCCAGCTTAATCTCCTGTCCTCAATCCAATTGAAAACTTATGGGCGGATGTCAAAAAAGCTGTTTCCGAAGCAAAACCATGCAACAATAACCAATTACGGACAGTTGTAGAAAAATCATGGAAGAAAATACCGCTAGAGAGGTGTCAGTCTTTAGTGAACTCAATGTAGCGAAGATGTCAGGCAGTTATACGGAACAACGGCTTCACAACAAAATATTGAATCCATTTCAATTTCTACCATAAGTACATTATTATATTATATTACTGAATTCATGTTTTCTATGTTGTTTTGTGATGAATTACTTGCACTGCTATTATATTGATTCCTTACATACAGGTGAAAAATGAAATTTTTGTTTTTGTTTTTTTTCCTGTAATGAATTTGTTGTTTTTTTTTTTGTATATTTCGTTTAAGTTAGTTTTAACCTATACATAGTTAATACATGTAGACCAAAATAAAAGTATAACTTTACAAAACATAGACATTTGTAGATTAGTTACTACCACTGCTATTATTTTGAACGCAGCTGTATGTTCGATTTCAGTCTCCATAGTACTGTCTCGCTTTCGTCTAAGTCGGAAGGACGGAATTCTTGTCTTTCGTCGTCCAAATTGAGTCAAACAGAAGTGTAGTCGTTGAACTCAATTTTTGCCCAAAATATTCGGCGCTAAACTTTAGACTTTACGACAATAGTCCAAAAGCGTTAAATCACACGAAAGGGGCCCTTGCCAAACTCGCTCTTCCCAAAAGCAATTGTTACACAGGTGCGCTGGCACCGTCCTGTTAAAACAACGGTTTTGTTAAACAATCAGTTTCAGCCCTGAAGGCAACTGTTGTGATCGTAGGCGAATTCGAATAATTCCGTAAGTTTGAAAACGCACCGCACGCAGTCCGTTAACAGATAATTCGTTTCAAATTAGCATACAACTGAAACACAATGTCAATACTGCGTTCCGACGCGATTTGTATCGCATAACACTGAGCATCTGCAGCCACCAAAGGAACTGGATGCGGTGAATTATTCAAAATTTACTACAACTCTAAATTATTTACATTGCCGAGCAGCAGCGGCACCAGCCGCGGACAAACGCAACCGAAATTCATCATGCAAATTATTCAGCATTGTTTTCCAATCAATCGAAACATACTGATTCTGAACTCGCACATCCGCCCGGCCTGGACAAACATACAAGCGCACTGCGGGGAAAATACATCAGTTGCGGAATGAATAATGACTGGCAACACATCACATCAAACCGTCATCTCGCAAATCAGAGATTTTCTCCTCAATTAGATTTATTTTCAAAAAATCCCATTTAATTCAACACTGGGCGCACAGTGTGTCCCATCCTCGACGAGGACGCCGGAGCAGGCAATTGGGGCGTCACCCTGGTTGCTATTTAGTCAACAGTACTAATAGTACATCAATCAATGTCGGGGGCGAATGTAAATCATTATGGCATTGTTTACAATTGCACACAACAGCACAATCTAGATGTCTCCGCCGCGCCGCGCCCGGCCGCGTTAGCACAGACGTACAGACGTACAGACCCACAGTGGAATTCAGAAATATATCCCGCATCCGGGCCGGCGGATCGACGTTCGTACGTATTGAATGCGAATTTGACTACCATAATCACATCCTGTGCGGGACAAGTAATTAATTTGCGGGCACATAATTGTTGGGCGCCCACAAGGAGGACTGCTCTCCCCGGTGCAGTAGGCAATTAGGGTCTCGCATGTCGGGTCCGGCCGGATCGTTTGCTACAAACGGCTTTGTGTTTGGACACAATTAATTTTCTATACCTTGTGATGCATGTCCCGTTGCCAATTACAAGCACAAAGTCATCCACAGGACTTTTTCCCGATTGATACTTCCGGACTCGTTCCGGCAGAAATGCGATTGAGATTCAGCCAGTTAGAATGGAGAGAAGGTGTGGTGTCCGGGACTGGATTTGATTTCACACAAAGGAGCCAAAGACAGGCCTCCTGGCAAATGTTAGATAAATGATCATGAAACGACAATGACGCACAAACTACAAACGGATATCTGTGAACGTCCTTTTTTTTGGCTTGATCTGAATTCTCTCTGCGGTGGGCAGATACGAGATAGGAGACAAGGTGGATGAAAGCAAAAGAGCCCAAGTGCATAAACATTTATTTTCAATCTCGAGACAAATTCAATGCCAGTCATGTGGAAAAAGATTCATTTGTTTTTGGAAAGCGTCTCTTCCTGGTTCCCAAGGATGTTGAACGCTGGCTTATTGATGCGAGACTTCGTGCAGATATCACACACGGCATACAAGGACTTTCTTTTGCAGACCGTAGGCAAGCAAATCGCTTTTCGGATTGGAACAGGTATGCATGTGCAGACGTTTATTTGGATGTAATTCGATTCGGCAACCTCGATGGAAGAAACAAATTTGTACAGCTGCTGTTATAACTTTTCCTCGAATTGTTGTGAATAGACAATCGAATGTCATATTTTCTCATTTCAATATCAATCTATTTGGGGGCACAGATACTTTTATGGGGGCGGTCTGATGGAAATTCGAAAAGTGAATGAAAATATTTTTGTTACGAATTGGGGCGTAATTTGTTGTTGTCGGGGCAGTGATTGAAAATTTGTGTGGGGCGACTTGTGGTAAAGTGCAGTTCTATTCTAGTAACAGTCACAGTCTTGTTCCTTTTTCCACATCAGTAACAGATCCTGCATCAGTTCCGCTCTCAATTGCAGAACAGATCCTTGTTTCGATTTTCGCGAAGCGCGTCAATAGGTAGTGGATAGTGGACATTGTGTAGCGAGAGAGGGTTACTGGGAGCCAAAATTGTGGGCGGGGGTGGTTGAGGCCCAGGTCCACCTCGGACTATTGCGCCACAAGAAGAAGAAGAATAAAGATCTTTAAGTGGCCGCCGTGGCGTAGTGGGTAGAGTGCGACACTCACACCCAGATGGTCTGGGTTTGATTCCCGGCTGAACACCTTTCTTGACCTGTTTCGAGCTGCTGAAAATAAAAACAATAACTGTCTTAGAAAAAGCTTCTCAAACTTCACCGTTTGGAGTCGGCAAAAAACTGTAGGTCCCTTCTATTCGTGAGGGAACAGTAGCGCCCTCAACACGAGTAGTTGATGAGCAAGCTAGGCCCTGGGCTCCCTCTGGACTGTAGCGCCAACAATTCTTATTATTAAGTACTATTCTAAATGTACAAGTGAAAAATGGACTTGCATTATGAAGAAATGTATGCTCTCAAGAACAAACGAGGGCAAAGCACAATCAGGAAGCGTTGAGTTGGCTGCAAAATGTGCACCCAGCAGAATTGCTTTGGATCTGACAGCTGGAATGTCATTGCAAATGAGCGTTGGAATTCAAGACGAGGCGGAATTTTTTACGTTTCTTACGAATGACCAACAGACTTTGTTACCCTTGGGACGATGCAGCTCTTTTTGCTTTAAATTTTGATCTTAGGAGAATTTAACACTCCTTTTGAATGCATTGCAGTCACTCCCGGCCTTTTTAAATCTCTTCTGGTGTTTTCCAGAAGGATTGGCTTTGGCAATTCGGACGTTCTTTTTGAAAAGAAAACACTTATTATTATGGGAAAGTAAAAACATTTTATTCAAAGTATTGGCCATTATTTTCTACACATTGTTACCACCATTCTGGCAATTTTTGAATACCACGCCAATAAAATTGTTCGTCTTTTAAAGTAAACCAATCAGACACCCATTTTCGACCTCCTCGTAGGAATCAAAGTGCTGCTCAGCCAATGCGTGTCCCATCGATGAAAACAAATGGTAGTCGGAAGGAGCCAAGTCTGTTGAATACGGCGGGTGGTGTAGATGCTCCCAGCCAAGTGTTTTGATCGTATCCTGAACCGGTTTTGCTTTGTGTGCAGGTGCATTGTCATGAAGCAGAATTACCTTGCCGTGTCTTCTGGCCCATTCTGGTCGTTTCTCGATTAATGCATGATTCAAATTGATCATTTGTTGTCGGTAGCGATCAGTATTAACGGCTTCACCAGGTTTTAGGGGCTCGTGGCACAGCACACCTTTCTGGTCCCACCATACACACAGCATTGTCTTCTTGCCGAATCGATCTGGTTTTGCAGTTGATGTTGATGGTTGTCCCAGATTAACCCATGATTTTTTCCGTTTAGGAATCTTAAAATAAATCCATTTTTCATTGCCAGTAACAATCCGATGTATAACCGATTTTCTTTCGTGTCTTTGAAGCAAAATTTCACAAGTGTCTGTCTTTCATTCAATTCATGTGGCACCCATTTTCCACACTTATGGATCTTTCCCATAGCTTTTAAGCGGTCAGAAATTGTTTGTTGTGCAACATTTAACAATGCTGCCATTTGCTTTTGACTCAAAGTGTCATCTCCATCCAATATCGTTTGCAATTCACGCCAAATTCAAACTTTTTTGGTGGTCTCCCACGTTCTTCTTTTCTCACATCAAAATCATTATTTTTGAACCGTTGAAACCATCTTTTGCATGTTGCTTCTGATAGAGCATGATAACCATATGCCTTGACAAGCATTCGATGCGACTCTGCAGCACTCTTCTTGAAATGAAAACAAAAAATTAATGCTTTCCGCAAATCATCACTTTCTGGGACAAAATTCGACATTTTAAACACGATGACAAAATATGATGTTGTCTGTTCAGTGGCTTGATGTATACTAAATATTCTTCACAGATGTCATAGCAAATAAACAAAAATAAAAATAAAGGCTCTTTCACAACAAATGTTCCCTATCGAGACATTTGTATCTTGACGCTCACTTCATATACGTATACCTGGTATTTATCTCAGCCTGATAGCATCTTTGCAACTCGAGCCGTACCAGGCGTTTGTCTTTGGTTTCATACCCTTCACTTTGTGAGTAATGGAGGATTTTATACCCGACAAAATTATTTTTTTCATCATATCAACAGCGGCATCCTCGCTGTTTTTTTTTTGGAGGTTGGGATATACTGCACTGGAGCGGTCAGACTCAAATACTGGTCCATTGAACTGCCAGGCAGTAACCTTCATTTAATGTAATTTCTTGGTTTTCCGAAGAGAAACCAAGAGGCGCTTCTGTGATATAGAACATAGGTTTTCGGTTCCCTATCTCTGAAGTATCTTCACCTTCTCCACAGGCGTCGCAAAGGGTCACATCACTAAGTCCAAGCGGACTTAGGTGTATAGCGAAAAACGTCGACAATTCTGAAATTCGTCTGCACTCGTTTCTGTCTAGAGATAGCAGATTTCTTGCTAACGCGGATTTCTTGCTAACGTTTGGAAGTATGCACTTGTCCACCCTGCAGTCACTGGAGCGTCACGCCATCTCTGATTGTTCTGTTCGCAGACTCAACCACCGACGGAGATCAAGGTCGCGTGTAGCCCCAAGGTGGGCTCAGGCCCTACGAATGCCTCTGCTGAACCTAAACTAGCTACTTCATCGGCAGTCTCGTTTCCTAGGATTCTAGGATGACCCGGGACCCAGGCAAGTCTTAGCGAATTCAGCCTGCCGACCAAATTAAGGGAAGACTTCCATTCTTGAATTATCTTGGAAGTGGTTAAAGGGTTGAGTAAGACCTTGAACACAGCTTGACTGTCGCTGCAGACGCAGATGCTTCTTCTCCTCCACCTATTCTTCACAATGTAGTTGGTGCCCATTAGGAACGCAGAGGCTTCCGCCTGGAAGACCGCCACGAATTTACCCAAGGAGGTGTGAAGTTTAATGTTGTATTTTTCCACGATGGCCCCAGCTCCAGAACCCTCCGTCGTCTTGGAGCCGTCAGTGAAAATCCGACTACTTTCCCAATTTCTGGCCAGAGCCAGTCCAGGACACGGGGAAGGTAATACTGACCAGTAAAAGTCCCTAAAGAAGTTGTTTACGCCGCTCCAGAACAGAGAGAGCCATTCTGTTCGTTTAGAGATTTGTTTTCTAAATGATTGGGACCAGTACAAGAAATTGGCTGATACGAGACAGTGATCTGACGAGCCTAAAGTCGACGGTATGTCAACTGAGTATGAGATGTGAGAAATAGGTCCAAGATGTGTGTGGTATAATCTGCAATGTCAGGTATCTGTATTGGCTCATTCACAATCAGGGTCAAATTATTTACCCCAGCAAAGATTTCAAGACAAGGCGACGCACTGTCATGTTGCTTCTTTAACATCATCCTCGAGAAGATCGTGCGTAACTTACAAGTCAACACCAGAGGCACGATCTTCCAGAAGTCAGTTCAATTGTTAGCTTACGCTGATGACATTGACGTGTTTGGACGAACACAGCGAGCCGTCAATGAGGCGTTTGCTGGCATTGAAGCGGAAGCGGCTAAAATGGGTGTGGCGGTAAATGAGGGCAAAACGAAGTACATGCTGTCATCAAGGAAGGACACACAACATCGACGTCTCGGACGGAGCATCACACTATGCAGCAGAAACTTCGAGGTAGTCAAGGACTTCGTCTACCTCGGCTCCGCGGTAAACAGGGACAACAACATCAGTACCAATCAAACGCAGAATCACTCTTGCCAATTGCTGTTTCTTTTGGCTCAAGAGGCAATTGAGTAATAAAGCCCTCTCTCGAAGCACTAAGCTCGCTTTATATAACAGCTTGATCATCCCCGTCCTACTTTATGGCGCGGAATCTTGGACGTTAGCAAAAGCGGATGAGGAAGCCCTTAGTCTTTTCGAGAGAAAAGTTTTGCGTGCGATTTGTGGTCCTGTTGGCGTTGATGGCATCTGGAGGAGAAGATTTAATGACGAACTCTATGGGCTGTACGGCGACATGCGCCTGGTCAAACTTCTACGGATACAACGCTTAAGATGGCTAGGCCATGTGGAGCGTATGGACACCACTGTTCCGGCCCGAAAAGTCTTTGAATACATTGGAACAACACAACAGAGAATGGCCTAGGCTTAGGTGGCGCACGCAAGTGGAGAAGGACCTCAACCAACTTGGAGTGCGCAACTGGAGACAA
Source organism: Eristalinus aeneus (assembly GCA_955652365.1). Lineage (NCBI taxonomy): Eukaryota > Metazoa > Arthropoda > Insecta > Diptera > Syrphidae > Eristalinus > Eristalinus aeneus. The sequence goes on along the minus strand of OY019130.1, from coordinate 26,547,463 downwards.
CTGGCGAAAGAGAGTGCTGGCTGGAGAGGCATGTTGGTTGAGGCCCAGGTCCACCCCGGACTGTAGCGCCACAAGAAGAAGAAGAAGAAAGATTTCAACATACCTTCCTCCGGGTGTTGTGTGGCCTGTTTCAGTTCCAGCGTCAATCTAAGTTCCAGTGTAAGAAGTTGGTTATCGCTCAGCGTGATAAAGCAAATTTTTTCCCCGCTTAGACATACTAAGCAAACAACCACATTTCTCTTTGAGTTGGCTTTAACCGACAGATGTTGGACCATTCGTGGCCATCACGTCAAAAATCAGCTTTTCTTACCTTAACACTTAACTCCGCTCAGTTTAAAGTGGAGTTTTTTAATTTAAGCCCTGTAAGCGGTCAACTGCAAAATAAGCTTCAGAATTTCATTAAAACGGGCTGTCAACACAATGTGTCCAGAAACCGCACGCTGTCAGTTTTTGTCTTCAGTTGTACAGTTATTATTTTAAATTTGCATTTTTCAATTTAATTCCGCCTGTCTACCGTAATAACAAATGATTTATTGACATACGAGGGAACCAACAACAGGAGACACCGACACAAATCATTTTCATTTCGCGGTTTGTAAATCAACGGCGAACATTTCATATTTTAAACATTCCCCGAAAATAAGTGCCAATGCGTGTACAGGCTAACGTGCACACATCCTGGCGCCGTGTTCACAAATTGTTTCCGTTGAGTGGCCATTGTAAAGTTATAATGAATTTATCATGTTAACTCGCGAGGCGGAGAGCCGAATTGATGACGAGAGAATAAAAAAATTAAAAAAGAACACTGCAGCGAGACTGGAGGGTGTGGGGACGTGCTGATTAGTTTCAAACTGCTGACATGAGAATGTCCATATCTGGTATGCAAAAGGAAGTTTATCCTTCTGCGAATATCCCATCATGCAGCAGGGACTTTTTGTTGGACATTGCGAACTGTATTTTTTATAGCCGCGAATGAACATCAATGTTTTTAGAATTATTAAATATTTTCTTGTAGATAAAGATCAAAACAATTTACATAGCAATTCATTAGTGACACAGTTAATAATATTATAAGAAAAAATTAGTGGCACTCTGTATTTAAGAATGAATATAAATTGAGTCGAGTGACACTTCAATTACATAATAAGGGGTGGGGGTACAATACAACTAAAAATCAAACTATAAAGAATTCTTCTTCTTCTTCTTCTTGTGGCGCTACAGTCCGGGGTGGACCTGGGCCTCAACCAACATATCTCTCCAGCCAGCACGATCTTTCGCTAGCTGTCTCCAGTTGCGCACTCCAAGTTGGTTGAGGTCCTTCTCCACTTGTGTGCGCCACTTCAGTCTAGGTCGTCCTCTGTTGCGTTGTCCCAATGGCTCGGATTCAAAGACTTTTCGGGCCGGAGCAGTGGTGTCCATACGCTCTACATGGCCTAGCCATCTTAAGCGTTGTATCCGTAGACGCTTAACCAGGCGCATGTCGCTGTACAGCCTATAGAGTTCGTCATTAAATCTTCTCCTCCATATGCCATCAACGCAAACAGGACCAAAAATCGCACGCAAAACTTTTCTCTCGAAAAGACTTAGGGCTTCCTCATCCGCCTTTGCTAACGTCCAAGATTCTGCGCCATATAGTAGGACGGGGATGATCAAGCTGTTATATAAAGCTAGTTTAGTCCTTCTAGAGAGGGCTTTATTACTCAATTGCCTCTTGAGCCCAAAGAAACAGCGGTTGGCAAGAGTGATTCTGCGTTTGATTTCGGTACTGATGCTGTTGTCCCTGTTTACCGCGGAGCCGAGGTAGACGAAGTCCTTAACTACCTCGAAGTTTCTGCTGCCTAGTGTGACGCTCCGTCCGAGACGTCGATGTTGTGTGTCCTTCCTTGATGACAACATGTACTTCGTTTTGCCCGCATTTACCACTAGACCCATTTTAGCCGCTTCCGCTTCAATGCCAGCAAACGCCTCATTGACGGCTCGCTGTGTTCGTCCAATCACGTCAATGTCATCAGCGTAAGCTAGCAATTGAACTGACTTCTGGAAGATCGTGAATCATGTGTTGACTTGTGAGTTACGCACGATCTTCTCGAGGATGATGTTAAAGAAGTCACATGACAGTGCGTCGCCTTGTCTAAAACCTTTTTTGACATTGAAGGTCTCGGTGAGTTCGGTACCGACTTTGACGGAGCAGCGAGAGTTCTCCATCGTCATCCTACACAATCTGACGAGTTTGGTAGGAATGCCAAAACTAGACATGGCACTGTATAGCTCGTCTCTATGCACACTGTCATATGCAGCCTTGAAATCGACGAATAGGTGGTGAGTGTCAATTTGCATTTCTTGGGTCTTTTCCAGGATCTGCCGTAATGTGAAGATCTGGTCTATTGTGGACTTCCCTGGTCTGAAACCACACTGATAGGGACCTATCAGGTCATGGACAAATGGTTTCAGACGCTCACACAATACGGCAGAGAGGATCTTGTATGCGATGTTCAGGAGACTAATCCCTCTGTAGTTGGCGCAGTCAAAGGGGTCTCCTTTCTTGTGGACCGGGCAAACGACGCTGAGATTCCACTCATCGGGCATGCTTTCCTCCGACCATATCTTACAGATGAGCTGGTGCATGCGCCCAGCCAGGTCATCTCCAGCTGCTTTAAATAGTTCTGCGGACAGTCCGTCCGCTCCAGCAGCTTTGTTCGACTTTAGCTTGGATATTGCTATCCTCACCTCGTCTAAGTCGGGGGGACGGAATGCTTGTCTATCATCGTCCAAATTAAGTGGAACATTCTGCCTAACAGCGGGATTTGGGTCGTCATCGCCGTTTAGGATGATTATAAAGAATTAGTGTGAATTAATAAGCGGAAACATTTCAAGAAAGGAAAGAAAAAACAATTTTTTTTGTAACTAAGTGGATATAGAGCAAGCTAAACAATAATAATTATTGGCGCTACAGTCCAAAGGGGGACCAGGGCCTAGCTTGCTCATCAACTACTCGTGTTGTGCGCGCTACTGTTCTCTCACGAGTAGAAGGGACCAACAGTTTTTTGCCGACTCCGAACGGCGAAGTTTGAGAAGCTTACTTAGACAGTTATTACTCTTTGAGTGTTGTCAGCAGCTCGAAAGAGGTGGTGCCGTGAAAAATTCGAAAAATTGGTGTTGAGCTGGGAATCGAACCTAGACCATTCGGCGTGTGAGCGTCGCACTCTACCCACTACGCCACGGCAAGCTAAACCAGAATATTAAAAAGAAGAGATTGGAGACTGTTAATATCAAGGGTGAAGAACCACAACTTAACGCTTTTGATAAATAAAACATTATCTGGAAATGTTAATGATCGTATAGACTGCAGAAATACATTAAATAAGCGATATGAAAAAACAGAATAAAACATTCTGTAAGCAGTGGTGCGGAAAGTTGGTACTGTCATGATATTTAAATGGTCACTATGAAAGTTGTAACGTGAAATTAGACGAGAAGTACGGTTGCCGGACATTAAAAAGAACAGTTTTAACACTTTAAAGCAATACAAATGACGAACAGGAAGAATTTTCAACAAACAGAATAATGGATAACTCGGATGTCTATAAGATTTACGACATATCTTTCGTATGGCATACTTTTGTACAATCATCAGCGGTTGAATTCTATTCCGATACACACCTCTCCAAAAGGCAATACCATATTGTAACTAAGATTGAAAGATACCAAAATAAACAAACTTTACTCAGATCATAGAAGATTTACTACAGGAGTACACATCATTCCAAGACTCAAAGCATAAAGATCGACTTTCCTTGAAGTTAATTTTAGTCATTATTGCTGGTGGATTAAAAGGTCTAGTCGAGGAGGATCTAGGGATTAGTAAACCTGTCATACAGTGATCAGTTACATTAAGATCAAATATACATTTAATACATTCATTAATCCCAATATTAGAAAAAAACGAGCAAAGAGAGCATAGGCAGGTTGCCGATGCAGGCCTTGTAGAGTCATTTATAAAACAAATAATAATAATAATAATTGTATGGCGCGACAGTCCACAGGAGACCAGGGCCTAGCTTGGAGCCGTCGGTGAAAATCCGACTACATTCCTTTCCCGGTTCAGTTTCTGGCCAGAGCCAGTCCAGGACACGTGGAAAGTCGACTTTGTAAAAGCGTCGCAACTGTATTATTGGCGACCTCGCATCAGACGGCATGTCCATGAGAGTAGTATCATAGGAGATGCGGTGTGCGAGGTCATCAAAGCTCCAGTGCGAGTGGAACCAAAGGCCATTCCTTTTTAAGCGAGAGATGGTCTTGAGTGTACATCCCATGATGTGGAGATCAAGGGTGGGGGGGATTTTTCAGAGCATCAAGAGCAGAGCCAGGCGTGCGAGACAAACTGTTCTTTGAAACTTGGTGAAAGCGGCCGTCACGTATTTGCGCGAAAGCTTGTTCCATCAAACGACTAATGCATATGAGAGGAGTGGTCTTATCATTGCCGTGATAGACCCCAGGTTTTTCCAAAAACTCCCTTGCATTAACAGAAGACTGACAGCGCCTTGGAGGTTTTTGTCTCAATGTGTCTTTTCCAGAGAAAATTACTGTCCAGGAAAACAATTAGATATTTGGCTTCATTCGAAAGTGGGATATTGACGCCTTTAAGTACCAGTTGAATCAAACCAGTCATATTCCTCCTTCTCGTAAAGAGAGAACAACATCAGTTTTGACAGGGTTGACTGAAAGCAAATCCTTGGTACACCAGCTATCGATCATGTCAAGAGCCGCCTGCCCGCGTGCGCTGACGGCCGCAAGGCATGGTCCGGTAACCAATATGGCTACATCGTCTGCATAAGCCTGGGCATAGGTGATAGAACTATTCAAAACGGAAAGCAGAGAATCGCCCAGCATGCACCATAGGAGGGGGGACAGGACCCCGCCTTGGGGGCAGCCTCTGTTTACCTCCGACATTACAAACTTGTCACACTCTGCCTCCGCGATTATAGTCCTGTTCATTAGCATTGCTCTTATCCACAACACCAATGATTCCTCTACGCCGTGATTCCTGATCGCGTTACACATGTCATCAAAAGTCGCATTGTCGAAGGCGCCCTCTTTGTCGATGAAAATGCCCAGTGCGTAGTCTTTCCTGTCAAGTGCACTTTCAATTCTACTGACAAGATTTTGAAGTGCTGTCTCGCATGATTTTCCGCGCTGGTAGGCATGTTGCATCTGAGATAGAGGGCGAGATCGCAGAGCGTTTCCTCTCCAAGATTTTTAGCATGAAGGAGGTGAGACTGCCAATTCAGCTTACTCTCCAAGTTGTTAACTCTCGCTCTCAGGTCAGCATGTTCGGTACTCATCTGATTTAATTGGATTAGAAACTGCTGGTTTGTTTCTTCCAATTTTGACAGCTTGGCACAAAATATCTGCAAGGTGCATTGAACTTCACTGTTTATGTTGGTGTCAGCTGTTGGGAGATTGTGCAGATCACTGATATTAGGTGAAGCAGGCGCACTGTTATTTTGCAGAGTGAGTGGAACCGACACTGGCAAGTGGAGAGAGCGACGACGCTAAGTTGCAAACTTGTCGCAACGAAAAGGCTTGCCGCTGATTTTAAAAAGGCAGCATCTTCATTTGATAAATTAACACACGCGTAATGAAAAAAGTTCTTGGAATCTTCGCAATTAATTTTGGTCGTACAATTGCGATCGATTTTTTGGAAACAGACTGAACAATTCATATTGCAGACTAATAAATTAATGCTCTTTATGATGTCCACCCCACGACTCAGGCTAGAACTGCAAGAGAGTCTGTGTAGAATTTTCAGGTAGTTCTTTATTGAGTTTCTCATGTGACGAATTATTGCACGCTCTACGGACATCTTACAAAAATGAGGACAAAAAGTACATCGGCCTAAGCACATACAGAAAAAAATTTTATATAACCCAAGCGCTGCATAAGGATGTGATAAATAATGGAATTTAGTCCAAAAACCTGTATTAAATTTAATTACATGGTGGGGCGTTTAGATTAGGAATCGAGACAACGTTCATGTTTGTGCGACGACCTCAGGGAAGTGTTTTAGTGCTAACGCATGATGGTTCAACTTAATTTATAAATCCATAGATTCCATGTGACACTGACTGAAGGAGGCTCTGGTGAAGATTAAGAAATGAGCAAGAAGAAGGCACGTGCATTTCAATGTGGACTCGATAACTCTTTCTCAATATTGAACGTAAATCCTTTCATGCTGGGAGTTTGGTTTTTTTAATGATTCCATCACAAGGTATCGTTCCACGGAAGGGACTCTGTTTCCCCAAATTTCTAGCAAATTTTTCGAATAGCATTCGTCAAATTGAGTTCCTCTTGCATCTGTCCAATCATTGAGTCATTCTTTGATTTCTTGCAAATAGACGAACCTCTAAACAGTTTTGAATTTGTCAAAAACGCTAGTGGTCGAAAGGATCGATGTCATGAGCATTCGCAGGGTGGAGTAAGATCTCAGATTTAAGCGCTTCCAAGTAGTTTTTGGCCGCTTTAGCCACGTGGGGCCGAGCTTTATCATGTTGCGGAATAACCTTGTCATGCCTTCCGATCATTTTAAGGTGGTTTCCACGCAATCCACAGGTGAAATGTAGTATACGTAAGTATTCCTAAGTATTCGTAAGTATTCGTAAGTATTCGATTACGTTTCCCATCAATGTACTTTGAGCTGCTTAAATCAGACGAAACTGTCTGATTTAAGCAGCTCAAAGTACACAAAACACATATGCTCTCACTTTGTAGAGCTGCCCTATGGTTCGTGGATGTTTTTTTTTTGACGTCGATGTAGAGGCTGATGGATATGGTTCACCGGGCCTTGCAAATTTATTTTCGTCTTTTTGGGATAATCGCAGCATATTCACTTTTGGTTTCCAGTCAAGATCCGAAGTAAAAATTACCCTCCGTTGATGTCCGATCCGAGGTCAAAAATCGCCTTTCCACATCTCTCGGTTTCAACTCGTACCCTACTGCACCCGATTTCCTTACTTTTGAGCAAATCCAAATTTCTGCAACGTAACGGAAATTGTTTGCTGAGTCATTCCCAGCGATTGTCCAAGTTCATTTTGCTCTTGGCCTGGACTTAAGTCTATTAGAGCTTTAAATTTCGCATACTCAAACTTTTTGAGCTGGCCACTTTCATCGTCATCACTTTTGACGTCGAAATCACTTCTTCTTCTTGTTTGTGGTGCAGTGTCGGGTGGATCTGGGCTTCAACTAACATGCCTCTCTAGCTAGCTAGTTATGTGCGCCACCTTGGCCTAGACGGTACTCTGTTGCGTTGTCCCAATGGGTAAGATTCAAAGAATTTTCGGGCTGAGGCAGTGGTGTTCATACGCTCTTCATGCCATAGCCGCCTTAAGCGTTGTATCCAAAGACGCTTAATCAGGCGCCAAATGCCTCCAATGCCTCTCCTCCAAATGCCATTAACGCAAACTGGACCAAAAATTGCACGCAAAACTTTCCTCTCCAAAAGAATAAGGGCTTCCTCTTCCGCTTTTTGTAACGTCCAGGTTTCCGCGCTATAGGACTGGGATGATAAAGCTGTTATATAATATAGTAGCTGTTGTATAATGTAGAAAAACAAGCTTAGTTTTTCGAAAGAGGGCCACAGTACTCAATTACCTCTTGAGATCAAAGAAACAGCGATTGGGAAGAGGGATTTTTCGTTTGGATTTCGATACTGATGTTGTTGTCACTATTTACCTGTCAGCCGAACTAGATGGAGTCCCCAACCACTTCTAATCTTCTGCTACCTAGACTATCACTCTGCCCGAGACCTAGATAGTGTGTGTCCTTCCATGACGACTTTATGCACTTCGTTTTGCCCTCAATAACCCCTAGATCCATTTTGTCTTAAGCCGCTTCCGCTTCAATGCCAACAAACCACTCTCCACATGATTCAACTGTCGGACCACATTCACCATAAATTTGTACAAGAATTCAATGTTTTTCAGCGTTATTCTTTTTCCAATCCAAAAAATTCCGAAAATTCGGTTTATTTAAGACAAACATTTTGAAAAAAAGCAAAAAACAACATTGTTGTTCAGAATAAACGCATATGCCCACTTATTATGGCAGACAAATGTCTTACCTTTCCAATGGAGTATGTAATTGTTTCCAAGATCACTCTCAATTTGCAGGTGGCGCCATCTGTCGGAAAAGGTCTGAATTCATTGGATTTTAAAAAAATGTTCATTTACCCTTGGATTTGAGCAAAACTGTTTATGAATAGTCTGCGTTCATATATCCACTCAAGGTACGTTTGTTGGTCGGAAGTCGGTTGTTGGTCTTAATTTTCAGAAAACACATTTCGGGCGAAATGGTAGCTACTTCCCGTTTAATCTTGGCTCTGAGCTCTTCCAATGTAGTCAACTTCTTGGCACAAGTCAATGACTTTCTTCTCCTTATGGCGTTACAACCCGGGATGGATCTGGGCCTCAACCAACATGCCTCTCCAGCCAGCGAGGTTTTTCGCCAGCTGCCTCCAATTGCGCACTCCAAGTTGGTTGAGGTCCTTCTCCACTTGTGCGCGCCACCTTAACCTAGGCCGTCCTCTGTAGCGTTTGCCCAATGGCTCAGATTCGAAGACTTTCCGGACCGGAGCGCTGGTGTCCATATGCTCTTCATGGCCTAGCCGGCTTAAGTGTTGTATCCGAAGACGCTTGACAAGGCGCATGTCGCTGTACAGCCCACAGAGCTCGGATTGACTTAACTATAATAATAATAATTGTTGGCGCTACAGTCCAAAGGGGGACCAGGGTCTAGCTTGCTCATCAACTACTCGTGTTGCGCGCGCTACTGTTCTCTCACGAATAGAAGGGACCTACAGTTTTTTGCCGACTCCGAACGGAAAGATTTGAGAAGCTTTCTTAGACAGTTATTACTCTTTGAGTGTTGTCAGCAGCTCGAAAAGGGTGGTGCCGTGAAAAATTCAAAAAATTGGTGTTGAGCTGGGAATCGAACCTATACCCTTCGGCGTGTGAGCGTTGCACTCTACCCTCTACGCCACGGCGATCACATTGTGGATTGACTTAACTAAGCGCCTCAAAATAGAGTTAACTAACAAATTGCATAAAAAAGTTGGCTTATCGATCAGCTCGTTTCATAAGGTGACAAGGGTTCTGTCCTTACTCCTCAATAAATCGATTATAATACGTGCTCTGTAGTTTGTAGCACCATTCTGGCAATTCTTTGCTAAAATAATTGCTAATCATGGCGCGATAAAGTTTACTATTCGCCGTAAAGTGACGATCGGTATCGTTGACAAAAGAAACAAATCGGCCCAATAACGCCACCGGATTGCAAACCGCAACAAACAGTTGTGTTTTTAGATGAAGTGGTGATTCATGATGTATACGTGAATTTTCTTTAGCCGATTGGCAAAATCCATTGAGCGAAAGATTAGTTTGGTCACCGAAGATGATTATGCGATGAAGTTCATTACAGTGGCGCATCTTGTTCAGAACACAATCGGAGAACGAACGTCGCTTCAAACGGTCCACCGGCTTCGGTTCTTGAATCAACTTGATCTTCTATGGTTGTAAACCAAGATCCTTTGTAAATTGTGGTCCGACCCATGTAGAAGTCAACAGAACTCCACGGAATTGACTGATCATTCGATCATTTGCTACGGACGCCTGAATGACGGCAACATTTCGACTTAGCCGCTGTCTTACAACAAATAATAATTTGATGCTGCGACAGTTCACAGCATGACCAGAGACTAGATTGCTCATAAACATCTCGTGCTGCGCGCTACTGTTCTCTCACGAATAGAAGGGACCTTATTCTCATACAGTCTCTTACAGTTTTTTGCCAACTCCCAACGGCGAAGTTTGTATACTCAAATTTTTGTTATTGCCAGACAATTATGACATTGAATAAGAAACTGTTTTGGCTAGGGAACAGACATCTCTTCACACGAGTCTCCTAGGGCCATGAATTCCACTTAAACTGCTCCTCCTGCCTTGACCAAGTTCGCCTTGAATGGAAGCCAGATCGCAGTGAGATCCAGAGTCATCACGAGATTGACAATCGCGGTAGCATGTCTTAAATCTTGCACGTAGGTGATATGCCTTCCACACCCTCTAGAAGTGGAGAACACTGAGCGAACAAATAACAGATGCTTCAAGAACCCCACTAGTCTTTCGTCAATCTCAGATGTTCAGCTTTGACAAGCTCGTCAACAAATCAAAACAAGTCATGGCTATATAGGGGTATATGTAGCTCCAGGCTTTACATTTCTAAAAATTACCTCTGCCGGAGATGCAGAACGAGAAAGGATTTGAAGCTATTTTTCGGTTATTCGGAAACGCAAACCTCTTGCCAAAGGTTGATAGAAACACCCGTGGAAGCACTTTTTTAAATTTACCGACATTAGTGGGTTCTGGAGACAGTTGGCGAAAGATCGTCCTGGCTGGAGAAGCATGTTGGTTGAGGTCCACACCGGACTGTAGCGTCACAAGAAGACATCAGTGGGCAGCCTTGGGAACACCTTAATAGCTCCATAGCTGACTAAATAGATTAGCGGAGGACCTTCCAAATCTTACTGAACCCAGCTAAATAAAGACTTGCTTTGGGAAAAAAATATATATATTTTCTTCTGAGAAGTTCTACATCTTGCCGCTGCTCCCGGGTAAAGGTAGATTCTCATGAACAATGTTCTATATGATGGCAATTCAATTTAAGTTTCGAATTGGCATCATGCAGAACATTGTTCATGAGAATCTATAATTACTTGGGAAGTAGACGTTTTTTTTTTTGAAAATTGGCGCTCACTGAAGGGATTGTTTATACCCTTAAATGACTGGAATCAAGTCACAGCACGGGCCGAAGGTATAGAGGAAGAGAGGGAAAGGAGGTACCGATGCACGTTGGTTTTAAATGCCTGAGGATTGTAATGAGGAGGAAAAATCTAGCTGGGAAGAGCATTCCAGATTTGTGTAATGCGGCTAAAGAACGAGTCTCTGAATTTGACTGTACGTCCGAAAGAGAGCTTGAGGGTGAATTGGTGGGCATTCCTAGTGAATTCTTGAAAGGGAGGAATGCAGCTGTCTAACTCGTTAGAGCATTTTTTGTTGAAATAACGGTAAGATAGTGAAAGAGATGCAACATTTCGTCGATGTTCAAGCGAGTCGATTGACTTCGCAGTTTGACAGGTTACCAACGATTTGACTGATGGTGATGAAATATTCTTTGTGCTGTAATGGAAATAGTTCACAGAAAGCATTCATTGCACCACCAAGCCATTCGTTGCTGTTATTCAAGATCAAGTAGTCACCGCGGATTTGGGCATCGTACACTTTGAGTTGTTCAAACTTCAACGATTTTCACATGCTTCTTCTTCTTCTTGTGGCGCTACAGTCCGGGGTGGACCTGGGCCTCAACCAACATGCCTCTCCAGCTAGCACGATCTCTTGCCAGCTGTCTCCAATTGCGCACTCCACGTTGGTTGAGGTCCTTTTCCACTTGTGTGCGCCATCTCAGTCTAGGACGTCCTCTGTTGCGTTGTCCCTGTGGTTCGGATTCGAAGACTCTTCGGGCCGGAGCAGTGCTGTCCATGCGCTCTACATGGCCTAGCCACCTTAAGCGTTGTATCCGTAGACGCTTGACTAGGCTCATGCCGCCGTACAGCCCATACAGTTCATGGTTGAATCTTCTCCTCCAGATGCCATCAACGCAAACAGGACCAAAAATCGCACGCAGAACTTTTCTCTCGAAGAGACCAATGGCTTCCTCATCCGCTTTTAGTAGCGTCCAGGTTTCTGCGCCGTAAAGCAAGACTGGGATGATCAAGTTGTTGTACAAAGTCACTTTGGCCGTTGGGGATAGGGCTTTTTTTACTCAATTGCCTCTTGAGCCCAAAGAAACAGCGATTGGCAAGAGTGATTCTGCGGTTAATTTCGGTACTGATGTTGTTGTCCCTATTCACCGCGGAGCCGAGATAGACGAAGTCCTTCACTACCTCGAAGTGTCTGCTGCCCATAGTGACGCTCTGTCCGAGACGTCGATGTTCTGCGTCCTTCTTCGATGCCAGCATATACTTCGTTTTGCCCTCGTTTACCACCAGTCCCACTTTAGCCGCTTCCGCTTCAATGCTAGCAAAGGCTTCATTGACGGCTCGCTGACTTCGGCCGATCACGTCAATGTCATCCGCATAAGCTAGCAGTTGAACGGACTTGTGGAAGATCGTGCCTCTGGTGTTGACGTGTGAGTTCCGCACAATCCCCTCAAGGATGATGTTAAAGAAGTCGCATGACAGCGCGTCGCCTTGTCTAAATCCTTTTTTGACATTGAAGGTCTCGGTGAGTTCGGTACCGACTTTGACGGAGCAGCGAGAGTTCTCCATCGTCATCCTACACAATCTGACGAGTTTGGTAGGGATGTAAAAACTAGACATGGCACTGTATAGCTTGTCTCTATGCACGCTGTCATACGAGGCCTTGAAATCGACAAATAGATGGTGGGTGTCGATTTGTACTTCTTGGGACTTCTCCAGGATCTGCCGCAGTGTGAAGATCTGGTCGATTGTGGACTTCCCTGGACTGAAACCACACTGATAAGGACATATCAGGTTGTTGACGAACGATTTCAGGAGCTCACACAGTACGGCAGAGAAAATCTTATATGCGATGTTAAGGAGACTGATCCCTCGGTAGTTGGCGCAGTCGAAGGGGTCTCCTTTCTTGTGGACCGGACAAACGATGCTGAGATTCCACTCGTCGGGCATGCTTTCCTCCGACCATATCTCACAGATGAGCTGGTGCATGCACCCAACCAGCTCATCCCCAGCCGCTTTGAACAGCTCTGCGGATAGTCCGTCCGCGCCAGCAGCTTTTTTCGATTTCAGTCTCGATAATTGCTATCTTGACCTCGTCGAAGTCGGGGGGACGGAATTCTTGTCCATCGTCGTCCAAATTGAGTGGGACATTCTGCCTAACAGCGGAATTTGCGACGTCATAGCCGTTTAGGAGTCTGCAGAAATGATCCTTCCAGATTCTCAGCACCGACTGCGAATCTACCACTAGTTGTCCATTTTGGTCCCAGCAGGCTTCTGTCCGAGGCTTATAACTACCGGATAACTGTTTTATCTTGTGGTAAAAATTTCGGACGTCATTCCTGCCATAGCACCCCTCCATTTCCTCGACCGCGCGCTTCTCGTGCTCTTTCTTTTTTCTTCTGAGAAGCCGGTTCTCTTCCGTTGATCTCTGTTTGTAGAGCTCACAAACAAAGCGTTGCCTTGTATGCTTCTTGTTTGGCTGCATGCGCCTCCCTACACTCGTCGTCAAACCATGGGTTCCTCTTATGTGGTGGCGTAAAACCCAGCACATCAGTGGCGGCCTTTTTGATGGCTTCTTGACAACGTTTCCATTTGTCTTCTATTGTTTGTGCAGGCAGCATCGAACTTTGAGATAGTTTCAGGCTTATCTCGACTCAGTCGCTCTCTCGATATCCGGGTTTTTACCTCGGCTACAACAAGGTGATGATCCGAGTCGATGTTTGCACCTCGGAAAGTTTGGACATCGAGAATATTGGAGGGGTGTCTGACGTCGATCGCAACGTGATCAATCTGGTTGACGGTTGATTGATCAGGTGATCGCCAGGTACATTTATGAATGTTGAGGTGTGGGAACCGCGTGCTGGCCACAGAGAGATTTCGCTCCGAGGCGAAGTCAACTAGCCTGAGTCCGTTTCCGGAGATGTTGGCGTGCAGGCTGTGTCTTCCGATGACTTTAGCAAAGACTTCTTCTCTTCCCAGCTGCGCGTTGAAATCTCCTAGAACTATCTTGGTGTCGTAGCTGGGGCATCGATCATAAGTCCTTTCTAGGAGGTGATAGAAGTCCTCTTTACTGCTGTCATCTTTTTCCTCTGTCGGGGCGTGGGCGCATATGAAACTTATATTCCCGAATTTAGCCTTGATGCGGATTGTTATGAGGCGTTCGCTTATGTATTGGAAGCTTAAGACTTTTTGCCTAAGTCTGCCTCGAACAACAAAACCGCATCCAAATAAGCGTTTCCCTCTCTTCCTGTAGCGTCGTTGTATATGTCGCAGTTTCTCACTCTTCTCTTGCCCGGTCCATCCCACCGCATTTCCTGAATTGCGGTAATATATGCTTTATAGCATTCCAGGGCCTCCGCAAGTTCATCGGCTGCACGTGGTCTGTTTAGGGACCTCACATTCCACGTGCATATCCGTAGCGCATTATCCTCTTTTCGTTTGCGTGGGTCGTCAACAGTGAATCCATCCATATCCGAGGCATTCGGTTGGTTCGTAACTGGTTATTTTTAATGTGGCCGGGCAGATTTTGACATGCACTCACCATTTAAAGCTGCATTTAGATCACCGACCCCTCCTTTACCCACATCCACTGCGACTGTGCACGGCTGAAAGCCACCAAAATTCTTTTAACCGCATCCGGGACAGTTGCCACTGTCCACTGCCAGCCTCCACCTCGGTCTGTGGGAACAGTACACTTTCGCCCGTATGATTCCGCCAGCACAACATATGTTGCCGTGACCCGCGGTGCCACTCGAACAATCTCTTGAAATGTTAAACTGCAATGTCTGGGCTGATTACATGAATAAATTATGCGAACCCTTTTTTGGTTTCGCATCAAGAAGTAAATCCGATGACACATCTACTGCGCCCCGCCACTCAGAAAAATTAAAAATGTAAATATTGCAAAAACAGGAACACACACACAACACCAAAAAAAACCAACAACATCATCATCCTGGCTTAGCGCGTATACGGCAGCGTTTCCGACACGCATGCAAATCTGTCACTGGAAGCTCACCAATGCGGGTGACTGAGCCGACTCACTCCAAGCCACTCCAAGTCAAAGGGTGCCGGCCAGGCTATATATCACAGTGATATGACACAGCGTGGCACATCTGATGTATTAAAATGATAATCGCTTTATGTGGTTGTTTTTATTATTAAATGTTGAGGGGATGTGTGTCCATAAATAAATAAAGTCGCATGTTGTTGTGCGGCAGTCGGTTTTTTTTTTGTCATTCAACGACCGACTCATTTTGGGGTACGACTGGCAGCTAACCCGGTCGCTGCTGACTGCCGGGTTCCGGGCTGCTACCGCTGTTGCTGCCGCAGTGTGCTGGCGATTCTTTCGCAAAATAAATTGAATATCTATTATGGCCTTAATAAATCGTTACAGTGGTGGCAATATGATTGCCTACTTGCATACGCAGCTTTTACCGAGTGGTGGCGGGCGCAATAAAACCGTGATACCGTCAAAAATGTTTTTTTTTTTTGTTGTGTTTTGCTTTGCTTCTCTTTTTTCAACCACACTGCAGAGCAGAGGGCGGGTGCGAGTGAAAATATAAATTTAAATACGTGAGACGACCGTGCGTTGTGCGAAATGGCAATGCACTTTCTGGTTTCGTCCGAATCAGCACTGTCAATATCCTGCCACGCACGCAATTTGGTTTCTTGTGTCGTTAATGTAATCAGCTCGGTGGCGAATAATGAAATTCTGCACGGAATCGGAATCGTGGGGAATCTGTTGAGCGCACACGGGGTCAGAGAAAGTGGAAAACTGGATTAATTTGTTTGCGCGTTTTGTTTATGGAGATTGAGGGAATGTTTTTGGAACTTTATGCGTGGGATTTATTTCTTACCTATTGCTGCTGTCAGTAGGCAAAGCATCGGGCGCACCAACGAGCCTACTCCTTTCAAGATCAAGTAGTCGTTGTTTGATTTGGTTTGCCCATCGGCCTTCATTTTGAGTGGTTCATATTCCATTCTCACATGCAGAAAGTCCCAGGCTCGATTTCTGGACTGTGCACCAATAGAAAAATTTCTCTAAGTTCGCCGTTTGAAGTTGGCAAAAGCACGCGGAACGGTAAGGCTTGGATTACGTCAGAAATAATTCCGATGTGTAGAAGAGATGAGCTCTTTATAAAATAGAAGAATAAGCCACGGAGTTTCTAGAACGAATACATAAACTACAGAAATTCGACCAATAAATACAGTGCTCCACAAAAGTTTGTGTACAATGAAGCAATTTTTGAAAAAAATTTCCCGTCATTCGCGCAATTTAAGTTACAAAAAATTGTAAAAAATACATTTCAGTAAAACAGCGTCCCAAGCTTCAGTTTTCAACAAAATAAATTAAAAAATGAAAACCCATATCAAAAACCAGTAGAAGTTGCCAAATTCGGTCCACAAAAGTTTGAGTACATCTGGTAACATTCTTTCATTAAACACTGTTTAAGTAACGGTAGTTATTTAAACGAGCGGGTAATCATGTTTTGTTTATTTATTCAAGTTTGAAGTGTGAGAAAGTAAGTGTTTTATTTTGATTTTTATATTTACAAAAACGAAAATATGGCAAAAAAAAAGTTGAGTGTGAGTGAAAGGCAGGCAAATATTAATCTGTTCCTTGAAGAAAGGATGTCATATGGTGAGATTGCGAAACAGACATCAAGAAGCAGCTCAACGATACAGCGAACCATAGATCGCTATAGAAATGACGGGCAAATTACGTCAAAGGTAAGATCTGGCCGACCATCAAAGCTCTCTGCGAAAGATAAACGTGCAAAAAAGCGAATAATAGTCCAAGATCCCTTTGTAACAGCAAAGTCGATGAGTAATAATCTTAAACAATTTAACAATATCGATATACATGCAGAAACGGTTATTATGAATTTTCCTTATTAAAGGTTTTCGCCTACAATAAGGCAATGTCTTCCGAGTGTCAGGAGTCGCGACCATAGGAAGAGACTCCTTGACACAAAGAATTTTCCAAGTGAGGGGGTGGCTCAGGTGGATGGAGATCGCCCGTCGAATCGGCGGTTATGGGTTCAACCCCCCATATTCGGGAAAAGACTTTTCCTTTTATTTATTTATTTATTTTTTTTTTTTTTGTTTTTTTGAAATTGTGTTCCTTGGAACATATCTTAGTTGTGGGACCAGATGGTTGGTTGAGTGACATGCCAACAGTAACTGCTTCTCACTGAGGCCAACGGGGAAAACGAGTTTCGCCAATATCCAGTCAGGGGTCTTTCTCTTGTCGACATAGGAACCAGAACAAAGGAAGACAAGCAGTAGAAGTGAGTGGTTGTAGGGAAAAGTGCATAAAAGTAAAGTGAAACAAGAAGATAGTGAAAGTCATAAAGTCATTAACATTATAGCGTACATAGAGAGGAAGTGTTGTCCCTAAGCCCAAACCACCAACAGGTGAAGTGCCCTTAGTTTTGTTTAATTGTACGTACCCTTATATACTACTCTTCTAACAGTTTGATTTTGTGGATTGAGGTTTTTTTTTCCCTTGTTGGAGCGTATGTCCCTGAAGTCTCTAACGGAGCCCGATTTCATTTGCGGTTGGTTGAACATTGAACCAATAGGACAGAAGACCCGGAAAGGCGTAGACGACCACCTGCATTGAGCAACATAGCTACCAGGTATCTCAAATGTTAAGAAATAGTGGTACAAACCTCATAAACCGATATCAGTGAAAAAGGATTAGAGAGTTCTCATAAGTGTCGTGTTAGACTCATTTTGCGTAAGTGGGGTCGTAGGCGAATTGATTGAGTCACCGGTCTATCGCGATGTAGAGATTAAGAGCGAGTGTTCAAATGCCGGACGGGGATCATCTTCTTCGGGTCGTATTCGGTTTTTTTTTTCTTTCTTTCTTTAATTTCATTATTTTTTTTTATTATTATTATTTTTTTTTGTCTTGTTACTAATGGGGAGTAAGTCAGGAGTCGGTTCAGCGTAGGGTAGGTTAAGTGACATTTTGAATTATATAGAGTCTCCTAGATATAAGTTTAGATTTTAGGGATTATTGTTAGATTAAGATAGTTGTTAAGTTGGATTAAGTTAGTTAATAAATAAGTTATTGTGAATCGCGTATTGCATTCTTCGTCTGCTAAGGTCTCCGTGAACGGATGTAGTCGCGATTTTAGGTCCGGAAAACAGTAAGAAGGGACGCGGCTAATCGCGTGGCGCCCAAAATTATCCCGCGACCTCTTTTCTCCCAGCTGGTCGGCAAACTTTCTTTCCGGAGCATTGCGAAAAAAAAGGTAACACGGTAAGAAGAGCGATTGTTGAAATGAGTTTCAAGTCGTAGAAAAAAACCAATCATTTGCAAACGAAATCGACAAAAAAGGCTCGCGTTCGCAAAAGAATACGTCAACATGTCTCCATATTTTTGGCGTAAGGTTATATCCTCGGACGAATCAAAATATGATAATTTTGGGTCAGATGGCCGATTGAGGGTGTGGCGGAGAGAAAATAAGGCCCATAATCCGAAAAATACTGTCAAGACTGTAAAGCATGGTGGTGGAGGGGTTATGGTGTGGGGCTGTATGGCGTCATCCGGAGTCCGCAAGTTATAAGTAATAGAAGGAATTATGAATTAGTATAGGTATATGAATCAGTATCCTTATATGTAGGTGACTACATCGATATTCTGAAAAGAAATTAAAGATCCAGTGCAGAAATATTGGGAATTTCGAATGATTATTACTTCCAGCAAGACAATGACCCCAAACATACTGGACATAATGCGCATATGTGGTTGTTGTATAACACTCCCCACATGCTGCGAACACCACAGAGCGCAGACATCAATCCTATTGAGCGTGTTTGGAATGCATCAGAACGGCGGATCCGCAGTCACAATATCCGAAGTAAGGAACAGTTAAAAGAAGCTTTATTATTTGAGTTGAATAATATAAGCCCTTCTTACACTGAAAAATTGGTTGCATCCATGCCAAAATGCCTGAAGGAGATGATCAGGATGAGTTGATATGCAACTAAATATCAACACCGGAACTAATCAAATATAATGATTTTTTGTATCCCTTTTTTACAATTGTACTCAAACTTTTTTGGATGGAATTTTGCAAAATTTTTTTTTGTTGTTTTTTTTTTTTAAATTAGTTAAATTGTTTAAAATAATTGTTGAAAACTGACAGCTCATCCATTGTTTTATTTAATCATACATTTGCAAACAACTTTCCGCCATTGGTTTGGAAATAACAGCATTTTTCCCAAAATTACATCACTGTACTCAGACTTTTGTGGAGCACTGTACATTCTGAGTAAGTTGAATGTATTTATTGATTGAAATTCTGCAGTTTAAAATTATTAATAATAATAATAATTGTTGGCGCTACAGTCCAAAGGGGGACCAGGACCTAGCTTGCTCATCAACTACTCGTGTTGTGCGCGCTACTGTTCTCTCACGAGTAGAAGGGACCTAAAGTTTTTTGCCGACTCCGAACGGCACAGTTTGAGAAGCTTTCTTAGACAGTTATTACTCTCTGAGTGTTGTTAGCAGCTCGAAAGAGGTGGTGCCGTGAAATATTCGAAAAATTGGTGTTGAGCTGGGAATCGAACCTAGACCCTTCAGCGTGTGAGCGTCGCACTCTACCCACTACGCCACGGCGGCCACAGTTTAACATTTTTACAACAAAAATTTGCAAACATAAAAACAGACTGAAGGAAAACATTGAGTATTATCAATGAGCTACTTGGCAAAAAGAAACGCTCGGTCGATGAAACTATACAAAAAATTTGATCAATTCAGGGATGAACCTACCAGAGGTTCACAGTTTACTAACCAATTGTCTGATCAGGCTTCTGAAATCCTCCATATTTTCAACAGAAAGGCATCAAGACACAGAAGCTCGTAACCACGGGAAATCATATACCTAGAACAAGCAAAAGAAACCGAAGTATTCATGCTGTTGAACGAATTGAACATCAGAAGGGGGCCGGGGACATATATAAGACCAGTTGATCTGAATTTAAACGCAATATAAAGGGTGTCCCAACAAGAACGCAAGATTTAAATTTTAAATAAAACGGGGATATTTAAAGAAAACCGCGAATTTTTTATTATATCGTAAAGTAGACAGAATGAGGCTATGTGTGGAATAACACATCGGCCGGATGGCTGCCGCGGCTTTGCTGACTCATACGCGATCTTTTAATGAAATTTTCAATGACCGTTTTGCATTAATGCTGCGGTATTTCATTAACGCAGCGTCTAATTTTCTCTTTTTAGGTTTGAGTCTTCGTCGGCTTATACGCATAAACCATCGACTTCAAAAACTCCAAAGAAAAGAGACTAATGGTAACACCATTCAACAACACCATTCAACATCAATTGCCCGATCTAGGCGGCCAATTCTGGTATTCAAAACGCATAATAACACAACTGGGAAATGACTGATGCAGCAATTGAATTGTTTCTCTGGCTGTATGAGATGTGGCGCCGTCTTGTTGAAACCACATCCCCTCCACATTCATTTCTTCAACTTAAGGCACGAAAAAATTGGTTATCTTTCACGATACCGAACACCATTGACTATTTGCACTTGACCTGACTCATTTTCATAAAAAAATGGTCCAATGATTCCTCCAGCCTAAAATCCACACCACACAGTGACACGTTGAGAATGCATTTGCTTCTCGTGAATTACTCGAGGATTTTCCTCGCCCCAAATGCGACAATTCTGCCCATTGACGAAGCCATCAAGATGGAAATGGGCCTCTTCACTAAAGATGATTTTATCGGCAAAATCAGCATTTTCATTTTCACAATGAGAATGCGTTGTTCATTCGTGTAGCGCTCGATTTTTATTGATCTTATACCTTCTACCAAGAAACAATAATAATTGTTCAAATGTAAAGCAATGACAATTCGAATGGCGCCAAATTTAAATCTAACGTTCTTGTTAAGATACCCATTATAAGGTTGACAATTATCCGCCCTTTTGTCTTTTGAAATTTCTGGCTATGGACAAGGCGCTACAGAGCTCGTATCTGACAACACTAATATTTCATTTGAAAGGTCTTGACATAGCCTACAAAACGACACTATTCATGATTAGTTTAGATATTGCGTCCAACAGTTTTAGACGTGTAAACATGTAGTCCATTAAAGCCGAAATTCGCGTTTTCCTTTGTTAAAGACAAATCCGCTAGAGAAACGTTCCGTGAGATTAATGGTGTTTTGGGGGATGAGTTTTTCGCTTCGAATCGCAGAGGAATGATTTCGATGATTCAGAGCCGGTGAAAACAACACCATGGATAAGCCAGTCGGCGGAAGAACTGTGACGACGAATACCGATCGAATCATGGAAATCATCGAGTTAGACCGGCATGTGGCATCTTGTGTCATCGCCCAGGAGATGGGAGTTAGTCACCAAACCATTTTAAACCATCTGCAGAAGGCTAAATACAAAAACAAGCTAGATGTTTTGGTGCCGCATGATTTGATGTAAAAGAACCTTCTGGAACGAATCAACGCTGCTGAAACGGAACGAACTTGACCCATTTTTGAAGCGGATGGTGACTAGCGACGAAAAAGTGTATCACATACATGTATCTTACACCTATAATTACACAAAGGATTAATCAAAGTCTGTATCAGGGTTACGTTACAAAACTAATGAAGACATCGATTATCCGGCCAATTTACAAAGGGGGAAAAAGAAAGACTTGGGTGGTTATAGGACAATCGCCATTTTACTGGCCGTTGAAAAGTGCAAGGAGCATATCATCGCTGGTCGCATATATAACTTCATAAACAAACATAAAACTCTGCACAACAATCAACATGAGGAGACTAATCCCTCGGTAGTTGGCGCAGTCCTTTCTTGTGAACTGGACCGACGAAGCTGTATGCGCCAAACCAGGTCATCGCCACCTGCTTTAAATAGTTCTGCGGACAGTTCGTCCGCTCCAGTAGCTTTGTCCGACTTCAGATAACCGGTATACCGGTATGAAGTAAGTGTCAGGATACATATGTCTCGATAGGGAACATATGTTGTGAACGAGCCTTTATTGTTTTTTCTGTTTATTTGCTATGACATCTGTGAAAAATATTTAGTATACATCAAGTCAGTCAACAGACAACATCATATTTTGTCATCGTGTTAAAAATGTCGAATTTTGTACCAGAAAGTGATGATTTGCGGAAAGCATTAATTTTTTGTTTTTATTTGAAGAAAATTTCTGCAGAGTCGCATCGAATGCTTGTCGAGGCATATGGTGATCATGCTCTATCAGAAGCAACATGCAAAAGATGGTTTCAACGGTTTAGAAATAATTATTTCGATGTGAGAAATAAAGAGAGTGGAAGACCTCCAAAACAGTTTGAAGCGCCGAATCGCGAACGATATTGGATGGAGATGACGCTTTGAGTCAAAAGCCAATGGCAGCAATGTTAAATTTTGCACAACAAACAATTTCTGACCGTTTAAAAGCTATGGGAAAGATCCAAAGGTGGTGGAAAATGGGTGCCACATGAATTAAATGAAAGACAGACACTTGTGAAATTTTGCTTCAAAGACACGAAAGAAAATGGGTTTTACATCGGATTGTTACTAGCGATGAAAAATTGATTTATTTTAAGAATCCTAAACGGAAAGAATCATGGGTTAATCTGGGACAACCATCAATATCGACTGCAAAACCAGATCGATTCGACAAGAAGACAATGCTGTGTGTTTGGTGGGACCAGGAAGGTGTGCTGTACCACGAGCTCCTAAAACCTGGTGAACCCGTTAATACTGATCACGACCGACAAAAAATGATCAATTTGAAACATGCATTGATCGAGAAACAACCAAAATGGGCCAGAAGACACGGCAAGGCAAGTTTGCTGCATGACAATGCACCTGCACCCAAAGCAAAATCAGTTCAGGATACAATCAAAACACTTGGCTGGGAGCAGCTACCATACCCGCCGTATGTACCAGACTTGGCTTCTTCCGACTACCATTTGTTTTCATCGATGGGACACGCATTGGCTAAGCAGCACTTTGATTCCTACGAGGATGTCGAAAATTGGGTGTCTGATTAATAATAATTGTTGGCGCTACAGTCCAGAGGCGGACCAGGGCCTAGCTTGCTCATCAACTACTCGTGTTGTGTGCCCTACTGTTCTCTCGCGAGTAGAAGGGACCTAAAGTTTTTTGCCGACTCCGAACGGCAAAATTTGAGAAGTTTTCTTAGACAGTTATTACTCTTTGAGTGTTGTCAGGAGCTCGAAAAAGGTGGTGCCGTGAAATATTCGAAAAATTGGTGCTGAGCTGGGAATCGAACCTAGACCCTTCGGCATGTGAGCGTCGCACTCTACCGACTACCCTACGGCGGCCACTGGGTGTCTGATTATTTTGCTTTAAAAGACGAACAATTTTATTGGTGTGGTATTCGCAAATTGCCAGAAACGTGGTCAGAATGTGTAGAAAACAATGGCCAATACTTTGAATAAAATGTTTTTACTTTCCCATTAATAATTAGCGTTTTATTTTCAAAAAAAGAAAACATTTCATACCGGTATACCTGATAGATATTGCAATCTTCACCTCGTTTAAGTCGGCGGGATAGAATGCTTGTCTATCATTGTCCAGATCGAGTGGTACATTCTGCCTAACCGCGAGATTTGGGCCGCTATCGCCGTTAAGGAGTCTGCAGAAATGATCCTCTCAGACTCTGAGCACAGACTGCGACTCTACTACTAGTTGTCCATTCTAGTCCCGGCAGGCCAGGATAACTCGGTAAAACTTTCGGACTTCATTCCTACCATAACACTTTTCCATTTCCTCGACTGCGCGTTTCTCAAGTTCCCTACATTTCCTTCTGAGAAGTCGGTGCTCTTCCCGTCTTTTCTGTTTGTTGAGCTCACGAATAGCCCTCGTTGTTCAATGCAGCGTCACCTTATAGGCGTCTGGTTTGGCTGCATGCACTTGCCTGTACTCGTCGTCAAACCATGGGTTCCTTATGGGTGGTAACGTGAAACCCAGCACATCAGTCGCAGCTTCTATGTTGGCTTCTTGACAACGTTTCCAATCTTCTTCTATGCATAGTGCAGAAAGCGTCGAACTCTGATAGAGTTTCGGGGAGACTCACTCGGCAAAATTCTTCTGAGAAACCAGTGCTCTTCCCTTATTCTCTGGTCGTGGAGCTCACTAACAGCCCTTGCTGCTTGCGTTATAAAAAAAAAAAATTGTGAATTGAATTGAAAGTATGTTATGTGCAGGTGAAGGCATAAAACGCAGGTTTAGTATTCGGGGTCTTTTTTTCCGTAATGCAAATTTTTCTCTGCACGTATTATTGTTCTTATAAAATAGTCAACAGTGCTGCAGTGGAGATTTTTGCACAACCCGGCTGCCTGCCTCTCGCCCACTTTATTTCTTTTTCCTACGACAATTGGCTTTGTTTCTGCATTTTCTTGATGACACTTAAACTTTTTAGACATTTGTTCTCTTTGTCTCGCATCTTCTTCAAAAACAGAAAAGAGTTTGTTTTCGATTAGGTGTCGCAATGCAACCGTTCTAAAGCTCTATTCTGGTACACTGCTGAATATTCAATTGTGCAGCACTAAACCTACAAAAAAGAAATTCAACTGCCAATCGGATTAATTTTTAAACGAATCACACACATGGCGTGGTATACAATACAAGCACCATCAATCATTCATTTCACGCTTAAACATCCCATCTGCGTGCTGCGCAATTGATAATTGATGGCCGTGGATTGTCTCAATTTCTTGGAGTTCCACAAAGGGCGAACGTGTATAAGCGAAATTAATTGCCTGATGATTTTTCAAACGAAAAAAATTTTCGCTCTACAATGTCTGCATGCATTTCCGAATTATATTGTAATTGATTGCCCATATCTTATTCACTAAACATCTAAGCTGTATAAACACCACTTGAAAGTCCTTGGTAATCCTTCGGCTCAATTTGGTCCTTGTTCATATTTAATTCGTGGACTGTTATTGTATACTTTGTCACCTCAAAACCTTGCAAAACAAGAGCGAACATGGGGACAAATTAAAAGAACATAAAAACAGTTAACCCAAAAAACTGATTATGTCAAAATTGGTTCGATTATGTCAAAAAGAATTTCGAAAACTGTTGTTTTTGTCTGTCTAGGAAAATTAAAGCTCAGGGTTCTATTTTTTTTTAGGTAAGAAGGAGCATGTGTGTATTTGGATTTACGTGATCACCTGCCGTTAAGGCTTAATACCACGGGGTCCATACACCCATAGTCAGGCGAACGCTGACTAACGCCTTGGGGATCCCAAGAACCAATCTGAGTTCTTGTCTTAAGAGACATTCTCTCCTCCTTGGTAGGGAGCGAGGCCTTTCTAACACCTCTGCTGTTCTTTGGGTCACAGCACCCGGTTGGATGCAACTCCACATCGAATCAGAAGTATATTCCCATAACCATCTGACCCTATCCGACCCAGGTGACTGGGGCAGATCAGATCATATAGCACGGTTAACTACTTCCAATTCTCCCCGAGATTTGGGTATAAACCACAGCCACCACGATACTCCCACAAGGGGGCCAACTGCACGGTCAGGCTGAAACTAAGTTTCAGGGGCTCCTGACCTCCCGTGGTACCAGAATATAGCTTCCGGTCGAGCTTCGCAACCATGTTGCTCTCGGTAGGATTCCTTAACATCCAGGAGCGATAACCTTATATTCCTACTCTAACCTAATTATGAGCTGCCATGAGAGCAACCATTCTAGCTCTTCGTCTGCTGAAAACTTCCCTAGCAAAACCCCTGATGGTGTCTGTACTCTGTCTAGTCTGGAGAACCAGGCTGACATCGTAAGTCCCATCAGTGCAAATTATGTTCATACCTCCAAGGTCCCGAATGTCATCATAAAGAGGACATTGACACAACACGTGCAACCAATCCTCAGAGCTATATCCACACAAGCAGGTCTCTGAGTTGCTTATGGACCGCTTGAACAAGAACGAGTTCAACTAACCGTGTCCAGTAAGCAAGAAGCTCAGATGCATGCTTAGATTAAGACCCCCAATGGACTTAACGAGTGACACATCGCGAAGGATGTGTCACCCTGCCATTTTCACAGTTTTCCCATCTATCCTGCCATTTTTGTCTGAGCAGCTGATCTAGGAGGTCTTTGCGCTCGTTAAGAGCTCCAAGCTCCCTCCAAGCCGCTAGAATAGATTCTTCCAGCACTTGGTACTGGAATACCTCTCTTTAAGGCGAAAAGGATACTTCTTCTGATAATCTCCAGGTCAAGTGGCAGTACATCCATGAGCACCTGGAGAGCCTCCGTAGAGACAGTATGGCAAACTGGAAGACACGCCAGAAGTCCAACCCTCTGACATGACTGAATTCGTCTCATACCCCAAGCAGTGTTCACAACGTCACACCATATATAGGCACCATACGTTGCACAGGCAACGAACAGGCCAGAGTATATAGTGCGCGCCGCTGTTCCGTTCAGTCCCCAGTCACCCTTGAGCACTCGCCAAAGCTGCCCTGAAACCTTCACTAGTCGATCCCTTAGTCTATGCACATGAGGGAGAAAGTTCATTCCCTTTCCAACGGTAATGCGGAGGTATTTAACCTCGCTCACCGTTCGCAGTGAACTGACGGGTTACGGACGGCTTACGGTTTGCGGACAGCTTTCCCTTGAGCATCATCATGCAGGTCTTGTTGAGCGCTACTTCCACATCCACATTAGTGCTCCACCGGTGAACAAGACCCATTGCATCTACGGCCAGCCGCTCTAATTCAGAGCGGGATTGACCTTCGATTAAAATGAGCAGGTCATCGGCAAATGCACAATGTTTAAATGTCCTACCTATTTCGGAGAGAGGGGAATCCATCGTTAGGTTCTATATAAATGGTCCACAGATGGATCCTTGTGGGCATCCACGAAATACATCCGTTCGAACGCTAAGCCCTGATGGTCCTGCGATGCTTGCACTCCTGCAAGAGAAATAACTCTCCCAGAGAGCAATTTCTCAGGCGGTCGATGATGGTCCTCCAACTAAGGTAGTCAAATGCACGCTTGAAGTCAACAAAGATACCAAGTACGTACTTGGCTTGTGACTCCACTACGCACCTGTTTGTGTGGACCCACGCATCTTCAAGGCTAGTACCCTGCCTAAAACCAAACTGGGTAGAGGTGTTCTCACCCGTTTTGGCTGCCAATCTTTCCACCATTATCCGCTCAAGAACCTTCCCTAGAGAGGATAGCAGACTTATCCCTCTGAATGATCGTGGATTATTCCTTACCCTGTCAGGAGACTTTAGGAGCTCGATTACACGGGCCTGTTTCCACGTTTCTGGAAAATGCCCGAGTCGGACACAGCAGCGTAGGAAGGAGCAGTCTATATTCGTGTGGTGCGGCTGAAGAACTTGACCGTACGTCCGAAGGTGGGCTTAAGGGGAACGGGTGGGGATTCCTAGCGAGCCGAGTATTGCGGATAAATTGTTGAAGGGGATGAATGCAGTTGCAGTTCGCATTCGCATTCGCTGTTAAAAAAGCGATAAAAGTGTGATAAAGACGAAATATTACTGTTCTAGCGAGTCAATTGACTGCGCAGCATTATTATTATTAATAAGTTTTACCTCTCACTGTTGACTTCTATTTAGTAGGTCCATGGGGGTCTTGGGAGCTCCAGACCAAACAGGAGCCTTGTACTCAAGTTTTGGGCCGATATACGCCTTACATATTGTTGCGAAATCAAACGGGGTAGAATGTTTCCAGCATCGCTTTAAGAAACTAAGACATTTCGCTGCATTATTGGCGATCTCGAATGTGAACCGTGTTGCGTTGAATCACATAACGAGGACGGAAAGTCGTTCGGTTTCAACAATGCTAGAGCCATTCATGCATAATGGTTTTTTTAGGGTCGCTAGAAAAAAAAGATGTGGGATTTGGTTTTACGTGATCACCTGCCTTTACGGCTTATATCACGGGGTGAATTTTCCCAAGAGTCGAAAGTAACGCAGTTACCCAAGTACCAAGCTGAGATCATGCGTGAGGGGCAATCACCCCACCTTGGTTTGATGCGAATCCTTTCTAAACCCTCTGCCGCTCTGCGGGTCCGGTTGAGAATGCAACTCCACACTGAGAAGGGATAGTCCCTTTACCACCTGGCCTAGTTTTTTCCTAACAAGCAACTAGACAAGTCAGCACAGTACACTATCCTTTAGGTTAGTGGTAGTTAGTTAGGTGGTAAACCACAGCCACCACGATACCCCACAAAGGGCCCTACAGCAGGTTGGAACCTAAGTTCCAAGGGCTCCTAACCTCCCATTGAACCAGAATATAACCTCTGATCAAGCTGTCAGTACCAGTCAGGTTCCCTCAAATCCTGGGTCTGTTAGCCGTCATCCTGCCCCAGACAGTATTTTCTCGTTCAGTGTTTCCGTTGTCACTATAAATAGTGATACGAATATGACTTTGAATCACGTGATTCACAAATCCATTCACATAATCTGGAGTCGCTAGAATGAAAGTAGACAGCACTGAGTTTTGGAAAAATTAAATTCCACTCTATTCAATAATGATCGGAATTTAATAAGCTTAGCATACGCTGCCGTTCTAAGACTATGGCCGGAGAGGAGGGTCGGGAGCCGAGGAACGAATATGAAAAGGTGAGACGCCTTTAAGGCGCTGCTACATCGAACAACGAGGGCTGCTCGTGAGCTCTACGAACAGAGAACAAAGGAATAGCACCGGCTTCTCAGAAGGAAAAAGAAGGAGCATGAGAAGCGCGCGATCGAGGAAATGGAAAGGTGTTATGGCAGGAATGAAGTCCGAAAGTCCTACCGAAAGGTAAAGCAGCTATCCGCAGGATACAAAGTTCGGAACAAGGCCTGCCGGGACCAAACCGGACAACTCGTAGTAGAGTCGCAGTCTGTGCTGAGAATCTGGAAGGATCATTGCTGCAGACATCTTAACGGCGATAGCGGCCCAAATCCCGCTGTTAGGCAGAATGTTCCACTCGATTTGGACGATGATAGACAAGCATTCCATCCCCTCGACTTAGACGAGATGAAGATAGAAATATCCAAGCTGAAGTCTAACAAAGCTGTTGGAGATAACGGACTATTTAAAGCAGCTGGAGATGACCTGGTTGGGCGCATGCACCAGCTCATTAATAAGATATCGGAGGAAAGCATACCCGATGAGTTAAACCTCAGCTTCGTTTGCCCGGTCCACAAGAAAGGAGACCTTTTGGACTGCACCAACTATCGAGAAATTAGTCTCCTCAGCATCGCATACAAGATCCTCTCTGCCGTATTGTTTGAGCATCTGAAACCGTTTGTCCACAACCTGATTGCTTCCTATCAGTGTAGTTTCAGACCAGGGAAGTCCACAATAGACCAGACCTTCACTTTACGCCAGTTCCTGGAAAAGAGTCAAGAAGTGCAAATCGACAATCACCACCTATTCGTCGATTTCAAGGCTGCATATGACAATATGCATATAGACGAGCTAAACAGTGCCACGTCTAGTTTTCGCATTCTTAGCAAACTCGTCAAATTGTGTTGGATGACGATGGAGAACTCTCGCTGCTCTCTAAGGGTTGGTAGCGACCTCACCCAGACCTTCAATATCAAAAAAGGCTTAAGACCAGGCGACACGCTGTCATGTGATTTATTCAACATCATCCCCGAGAACATCGTGCGTGGGTCTCAAATCAACACCAGAGGCACGAAGTCACTTCAATTGCTAGGTTACGCGGATGGCACTAACGTGATTGGACGAACACAGCGAAGCGTTTGCTGGCATTTCAGCGGAATTGGATAAAATGGGTCTGGCGGTAAATGAGGGCCAAACAAAGTACATGCTGTCATCAAAGAAAGTCCGACAACATCAACGTCCCAGACAGAGCGTCACACTAGGCAGCAGAAACTTGGAGGAAGTCAACCTCGGCTCCGAGGTAAACAGGGACAACAACATCAGTACCAAAATCAAGCGCAGAATCACTCTTGCCAATCACTGTTTATTGTTGTTTTCAAGAGGCAACTAGGTTTTTAATCCCTCAAGGTGAAGTTGGCTTGGTATAACAGACTGATCATCCCAATTTGGACGTCACTTGAAGTGGATGACGAAGCATTTAGTCGCGACGAGAGAAAAGTTCTGCGTGTGATTTTTGGTCCTGCGGTCATGGTATTTGGAAGAGAAGATACAACGACGAACGGGCTGCGTGGTGACATGCGTCTGGTAAAGCGTCTAGTTAAGCGTCTGGTCAAGCGTCTGGTCAAGCGTCTGGTCAAGCGTCTGGTCAAGTGTCTGGTCAATCGTCTGGTCAAGGGTCTGGTCAAGCGTCGTCTGGTCAAGCGTCTGGTCAAGCGTCTGGTCAAGCGTCCTCTGGTCAAGCGTCTGGTCATAAGATGGCTAGGCCATGTAGAGCGTACACACAAGTCAAGTCATCACGCTGACGATGAAGGAATGCTGTGGCTGTGACGGCACACATAATTGGAGAAAGACCTCAACAAAATTGGAGTGCGTAACTAGCTGCTGTTGAGGCGTAGTGGGTAGAGTGCGACATTCACACGCAGATGGTCTGGGTTTGATTCCCGGCTGAACACCTTTCTTGACCTGTTTCGAGCTGCTAAAAAAACACAATAACTGTCTTAGAAAAAGCTTCTAAAACTTCACCGTTTGGAGGTGGCAAAAATTTGTAGGTCCCTTCTACTCGTGAAAGAACAGTAGCGCGCACAACACGAGTGGTTGATGAGCAAGTTGGGCCCTTTCCCCCCTGTGAACTGTGGCGCCATACAATTATAACTGGAGGCAGCTGGCAAAAGAGCTTGCCAAGTAAATCAAAATCGATATCGTTTAAAAAAAAATCAAAAAATTGCTTTACAAATTAATTCCAATAATTTCAGCAATCTTTTCCTGACTAATTTGTAACTCATTGGCATTGGAGCGCAAGTGCTAATTGAAGATATACAATGATACAAGGCCAAGTGACACGAAATGAAGGTACTGCAGAGCACTTCCTCTGTCCAAGTCCCGCCTTTGTTCGGACCAGGTTGCGGCTGTTCAATGTGGTTGAAGCTGAAACCCACAGCTCATTATCACAGTATATTTCTATTCCTCCGAACGACCAAGAAATTAAATAAAATGTAAGTTTTTGTCTGGTAGTACAATGGAAGATTTCGAATCTGAGCGCAACTGTGCATTGTTTCCCAACCAAAAGAACACAGCAGAAATCATTAAAGATTCCATTTCATGATCATTATAATGATTTCACGCAGCTTGTGGAAAACAAAGTGATGACTGCTACAAGTAAAATTTGATAATAACAATTTAAACGTTTTTTGTTAAGCCACACATACGTTTTTCTTCTTCACACCTCGCCTTGGACGTATTCCTTCACCTCGAGAAGTCTTAAAAACTTTGCTGCTTTGCTTCCATTCACTTAAAGTAATTAGTCACCTGCAGGAAGTCTTTTGTCTCCAGTTGTTCAACCCATTTTCACCCTTCTCAGTGTAAACCAACCCGAACTCATTGACAACCCCTTCCGATCCCAGATACAAATCTTCCACCCCGCACTCGGGACATTCGTTTGGTTCGCACTCTTAAGGATCTGCCCCAGCAACCTAACCCCAAGAACATGGTGTCCTCTTATCCGTCCCGATCGGGCTTTGAGCAGCCATATCCATTTACAATCTCGAAATCCAGATGTATCACAAGACCGGCAACAGTATTAAAGAGCGAACGAATTACGAACTCAGTTCGGGCATGTTTTTGCACCTTTCCTGGTGTGGCGAGGAGTACTCTGACTCCTTGCTTCAGATACGTATCGCCTCCTTGTGTAATGAATTCGTGCAATAAATTTTCTTTCAATTATCCTCCGTTTTATCTCCGGCAAACCCTTTTACAAATATTAATAAATTCCCTCCTCTCGGTGATGTGCGGGCAGCTCCCTACACAAGCACTCACAGATCGGAGGCATCGGGCCATCCGATATTGGCGCGCACAGGCATCTTTCGCGCCGAACCATAAACCATATCGAGGCGACCCACACTATGTCATCGTTATCACTGAGCTGAGTAGTGGCTACTGGTTCGGAGGGGGTTTCTTTTTGCGTCCTCCTGCACGCAAAATGCGACCATGTCGGTCTTCAGCCCACCAAGAAGTACTGCATTTGAAAAACTATGGCGCGCACTCTCCTAATGGTCCGTTCGGGAAGCGGAGCTACTCGTGTTTCGGGAGAGTCGCGCCGCACAGGAGTTCTTAGAAGCACAGTTAGAGCGCTGGGAGGAACAGACAGAAAAAAAAAACAAAATTTAATTGCTCGCACTATTTGTAGAACTTACCGCACATGCACAAATCCCCCAGCAAAGGAGCGGACGTTTGACACTATAGCTGTGCCGCTGTTGCGGCGACTCCAGCATGCAAAGCGTCTGATGGCCCCATAAACCACATAAACGCCGGGGACACTAGCAAAGGTTAAAATATCTACTGAATCATGTAATTTCAATTCACCCCTCGACCTCGTCGTCGCATGCCGTGCCCATCTCGGGAGCAGCTCAGTGATGGCAAATTAGCATAATTTCCCCGATAAGAAAATTCCTGATGGCGGCAACGACAGTGCGGCGAAGGGCTGGCTTCGGCTTCGGCAACAGCATCGGTGGTGTGATGCTTGGGAAAAAGAGTTTATAGCGCACACATACGGCGGATATGTACAGGCGACGCGATAGACCGACCCCCACTGCCGCCACCGCGGATGGGTTGAAGCAGCCGGATGTACAGACAACCCCTCTATGTACAGGCGGCGGTATGTGCGTTCCGGGTACATGTAGGTGCCGATAGGATAGAGCTGAACTGGTGCTGGTGGTCGGGTGGTTAAGAATTATGCATAATGGAGGATTTTCTGCTCATGATGGTGTTGTTATTCCAGCTGCAAGTGCAATTTG
The DNA here is from genome assembly GCA_955652365.1 of Eristalinus aeneus. Classification (NCBI taxonomy): domain Eukaryota; kingdom Metazoa; phylum Arthropoda; class Insecta; order Diptera; family Syrphidae; genus Eristalinus; species Eristalinus aeneus. Next base: position 26,514,739 of record OY019130.1, on the reverse strand, counting down.
ACTCCCGCAGCTGGGCGGAAGGAAGATGGCCGGGGCGCCAAGGGAATTACTTTTTGTAAGCGCAATCTAAAGCATCAACCCAACCTACTATCCATTCATCTTCACACAACCGGCCATATGAACACATGCACATGCCGGGTCCTGGGACCGATGCCAGATCGCCACTTCATCTCTCATCGGACCTTGTGTATTATTTATGCGCACAGCTTCTTCGACGCGGCCGTAGGGGCTTCATTTTTGCAGCGTCATCCCAACATTACGTTCTGCACTTAGCGTTCGCAGTTCTTTTGTCATTAACATGTGGCGCACTTGCTGGGATGTTGTGTGCTAAACAGAAATTGTGTAGTGCAGCCACGTGGCTTGTAAATGAAATCCTTGAAAAGTTTTCGAAAGTATCCCCTATCTGGCTTCTAGTTGTGCGTCTTATCAAAGAATTCATTTGAATACCATGACTTAAGGGCTCTTGTTTTGAATTACTCATACGCCCCCGTGACCGTGCAGGGGAATGTGTGTGCGCGTGGGCGCTATTTAGAAGCCTGGACGAATTCGAATGCAGAGCGCTTTGTTGGATTGCAATTATTTTTGTAATCGGGGGAACCATCAAGGCTGGCTTGCAGTTCAAAATGGTGCACTTTTGGTTGGCTTAGGTTAGTTACAGGGGCATACTGTAGCGTCGAGCGAAGTATGCAGTGACTCTGTGATAAAAACAAAGGGGGAACATTGTAATACCACGGTTGGTAATTTCTCACTGTATCTGGCCATAACGAGCAGTACACTCTGAAGTGACCTTGAATTTCTTGTTTCCATTTTGTTGCCATAAGTAAGCACATTGCGTCCCGAAGCGGAAGTAAGCCCAGGGAGATATACAACTTGCAAGGTCCTTTCAACGTCATTGTGGTCGTTATTTAAATTAGAGGAATTTACAGAATAGGAAGATGTTATGGGCGGTTTTCCACCATTAATATAAATCCGTGGCGAATAGAAAGTCATTTCTAGGTTAAAGCTTTGGCTAGAAGGGAGAAGAAAAACTAGAAAGAAACCAACGTTTTGTTCCAGAATAATAAAAAGTGTCTAATGCATCGGAAATAAGTTAGTTAAGAAAATATCACCGGCAGATGATTTCGTTTTTTTTACTTTTTGAGTTTTGCGAGTAAATTCTTGTTGTGTACAGGAATTGGATTGCAGTTTATTACACTTGACAATCGCCACACCAATGGACACTCTAGTAATGAGCTGCAAGTTTATCGCGTCTGTAAAAAAGGTAACTGTTGGAGCGGACGGCCTGTCCGAGATGACCTGGTTGGGCGCATGCATCAGCTCATCTGCAAGACCAGATCTTCACTTTACGGCAGATCCTAGAAAAGAATCAAGAGGTGCAAATCGACAATCACCACATATTCGTCGATTCCAAGGCTGCATATGACAGTGTGCATAGAGCTAAACAGTGCCATGTCTAGTTTTGGCATTCCTACCAAACTCGTCAGGTTGTGTAGGATAACGATGGAGAACTCTCACTGCTCCGTCAAGATCGGTAACAGACTCACAGAGACCTTCAATGTCAAAAAGGGTTTTCGGTAAACCGACGACTTGTCATATGCGACTTCCTTACCATCATTCTTGAAAAGTTTGTGCGTCACAAGTTAACACCAGAGGCACGATTTTCTAAATGTCAGTTGAATTGCTTAGTAACGGTGATGACATTGACTTGATTGGACGAACGGACAACGAGCCGTCAGGCGTTTGCTGGCATTGAAGCGGAAGCGGCTAAAATGGGTCTGCCGGTAAATGAGGGCAAAACTAAGTACATGCTGTTATCAAGGAAGGACACACACCATCGACGTCTCGAACAGAGCGTCACACTAGGCAGCAGAAAAGCCTGCCAAACCGCTAGTTTTATTCACCCAGCACTTGGCTTCTTTTAGTGATTGGCGGAAGCGGCCATGTGCGGACATAGTTCCGAGAGCCTATTATTTGCAATATAGTTCCGAGAGCCTCCAGTTGCGCACTCCAAGTTGTTTGTGATCATTCTCCACTTGTGCGCGCCATCCCACCCTAGGCCGTCCTCTGTTGCGATGTTCCAATGGCTCGTATTCGAAATCCTTGACTGCACAATGCAAAGTGGCGCTCATATTTGAAAACTTCCATTGTACTGCCAGACAAAAACTTACATTTTATTTAATTTCTTGGTCGTTCGGAGGAATAGCAATATACACTTCTGTGATAATGAGCTATGGGTTTCAGCTTCAACCACATTGAACACCCGCAACCTGGTCCGAACAAAGGCGGGGCATGGACATGGAAATGCTCTGCAGTACCTTCATTTCGTGTCACTTGGCCTTGTATCTAGAATATCTTCAATTAGCACTTTCTCTCCTTTAAAAGTACATCCTGAATAGAAGCACTTGTCAATGAGTTACAAATTGGTCAAGAAAAGATTACTGAAATTATTGGAATTAATTTTTAAAGCAATTTTTTGATTTATTTTTAAACGGTATCGATTCCGATTTATTTGGCAAGCTCATTTGCCAGCTGCCTTCAGTTATAATTGTACGGCGTGACAGTTCACAGAAGGGAAAGGGCCCAACTTGCTCATCAACCGCTCGTGTTGTGCGCGCTACTGTTCTCTCACGAGTAGAAGGGACCTACAAATTTTTTCCGACTCCAAACGACGAAGTTTGAGAAGCTTTTTCTAAGACAGTAATTGAGTTTTTTTAGCAACTCGAAGGAGGTGGTGATGTGAAAAATTCGAAGTGTTCAGCCGGGAATCAAACCCAGACCATCTGCGTGTGAGTGTCGCACTCTACCCACTACGCCTCAACAGCCGCTAGTTACGCACTCCAATTTAGTTGAGGTCTTTCTCCAATTGTGTGTGCCGTCACAGACACAGCATTCTTTCATCGTCAACGTCGAGGACTCGAAGACTTGTGTGTACGCTCTACATGGCTTAACCATCTTATGCGTTGTATTCTAAGACGCTTGACCAGACGTTTGACCAGGCGCTTGACCAGGCGCTTGGCCAGACGCATGACCAGACGCATGACCAGACGCTTGACCAGACGCTTGACCAGACGCTTGACCAGACGCTTGACCAAACGCTTGACCAGACGCTTGGCCAGACGCTTGACCAGACGCTTGACCAGACGCTTAACCAGACGCTTGACCAGACGCATGTCACCACGTAGCCCGTTCGTCGTTGTATCTTCTCCTTTAAATACCATCACCACAGGACCAAAAATCACACGCAGAACTTTTCTCTCAACGAGACTGAAGGCATCGTCATAAATTGGGATGATCAGTCTGTTATACGAAGCCTGCTTTACCTTGTGGCATTAATAACCCAGTTGCCTCTTGAGACCAGAGAAACATTGATTGGCAAGAGTGATGCTGCGTTTAATTGCAGGGCTGATGTTGTTGTCTCTATTTACCGAAAAGCTGAAATACGCAAATACCCTGACTACCACAAAGTTTCTGCTGCCTAGTGTGACGCTCTGTTCGAGTTGTCGATGTTGTGTGTCCTTCCTTGACAACAGCATGCACTTTGTTTTGCCCTCATTTACCGCCAGACCCATTTCAGCAGTCTCACCTTCAATGACAATAAACGCCTCATTGACGGCTCGCTGTGTTCATCCAATCACGTCAATGTCATCAACGTAAGCGAGCAGTTGAACTGACTTCTGGAAGATAGTGCCTCTGGTGTTGGCTGGTGAGTTACGCACGATCTTCCCGAGGGCGATGTTAAAGAATTCACCTGACAGTGCGTCATCTTGCCTTGACCTTTCTTGACATTGAAGGTATCTGTGAGATCGTTACCGACCTTGACGGAGTAGCGAGAGTTCTCCATCGTCATCCTACACAATCTGACGAGTTTGGTAGGAATGCCAAAACTAGACATCGTCTCTATGCATACATATGCAGCCTTGAAATCGACGAATAAGTGGTGAGTGTCGATTTGCACTTCTTGAGTCTTTTCCAGGATCTACCGTAAAGTGAAGATCTGGTCTATTGTGGACTTCCCTGGCCTGAAACCACACTGATAGAGACCTATCAGGTTATGATCAAGCGGTTTCAGACGCTCACACAATACGACAGAGATAATCTCTTATGCGATGCTGAGGAGACTAATCCCGCCTTTCTTGTGGACCGGCCAAACGGCACAGAGATTTCAGCCATCGGGCATGCTTGCCTCCGACCATATCTTACAAATGAGCCGGTGCATGCGCCCAACCAGATCATCCCCAGCTGTTTTTAATACTTCTGCTTCCCGTCGGTCTAGCTGCTTTGATTTACTTCAGTCTTTAATGCTATCTTGACTTCGTACAAGTTTGGGGGACGGAATTCTTGGCTAGTCCTAGTTGAGTAGAACATTCTGCCTAACAGCGGGACATGGGCCGTCTTCTCCGTAAAGGAGTCTGCAGAATTGATCATCAGAACCGACTGCGACTGTACTAGTAATTGTCCATTTTTCAAAGTCCTCCCTTAATTTTAGCATTCACTTTGTGCTCTTCTTGTTCACCGTTGGACCCTTTGATTTATTTCCCATTTGGAATCTCTAACTATCTTTCAAGGAAATGTGACAATCAATGGAAGTTGTTATAGCAGCACTTCGAAATTTGGCAAGTTTTTTGAAGCTTTTAAATAATTTGTCCACTTTTCTTGAATTCGTTAGTCGCACTGATATCTGATCCACATAAGAAAACATTTTGCGCATTTGTGGCTTGAGCATTTTTAAAGACACCTTAACCTGACGGTCTCTAGCTAAGGTACACAAGGGAATCCCTCGAAATGGAAACTTGAAGAATCTTCTTCATTTTCTCTTTGAATGCAAATCAGAATGCACACTTCCTCCATAGACCGTAACATAATTAACTTTTATTAATGGCCCAAAGGATATTTGCCTTCAAAATACGTTCCGATATAAATAAATGCATATTTCGCCGTTCACAATTTTGGAAAATTGCATTTTTCCCCATTCTTGGCAAAGCCAAAGCGAACAGATGAAATGCAACGTCCTTTGAGACATCTGGCAGTTCCGAAGGACGATTTTGATGGGAAAATGGTGGACACAAGAGAGAATTATCTGTACCCGCCTGGAGTGTCTTGAAGCATGCTTAAGGCGTCCAAACGAAAATGCTGCAAAAGCTCAGTTGAGCATGCCTGTCCGACGTAATAATTGTCCTACAGCACCACTTGCTTGCATTCACAAGAAAATTTTAAATTAAATTTGCTCCATAATCCACTTTGCTGTTGCTTGTGAAATCAACTTGTGAGGGGATTATCGTTTACATAAAAGGAGCAGCTCCGAAGAAGACAGCAAACGTAGTTAACTCCCTTCACAGTTTTCACTTAGTCGCTTTCTTGTTTGAAAATTGCCATTACATGCGTTCCAAAGTATTACCACATGTAGACGCATCTACCGCTTGCCAGCCGCGCTGTGAGGGGACCTTGTGCACGGATGAGTACGTACTCTCGTGTGAATGGTATTCAAATGGAAACACTTGTGTGTGCACATTCATTCCCACAAACATACTGTTTTCTTACTCTCGCCCTTTGGGGAGGCTCCCATGCAAATGCTGGGATTAGTGCGAGTTATTAAAATGGCTGCTAGCGCACAGAGTGTCTTGCAATTATTTTGCCCATTTAATTCTACTGCGAATTTAATCCTTTTTTTCACATTTCCGTCAAAGGAAGGCGCGACTAACTGAGTCTAGTCTTTAACATGCGTTCATTCCCAGAAAGAAACGAATGAATGTATTTGAAAGGATCGTGTAATTACATTTCAGCTGGCGCTCTCTGCGCTGGCGGTTTTTCGTTATTCATCTGTTAATAACATGGGGCCTTTGTGGAATTATTAAGCAAAAAACTCATGAGAGGAGACTTCGCAAACAAACTTATTTCATTCAGAAAAATTGCAATCTTGTGGAAGCTAAACGGGTTTTCACTTTTTAAGGGCATAGAATAAACAGGGAAATTTAATTTTGAATTTAATACCATTTTTTGAATATTTGGCACCACTGCCACTGAGATCTGCGGTGAATTTCACTTTAAATGTGGGTAAATGTGGTTTGTGCCATCGCTTGTCAGTAGCTTTCGAAGGTGTTTACTTTCCTTTTTCAAGAAATAATTCATTTTCTGAATCTTTGAATCCTCCTTTTATAAAAAAAATCGATAAGTTTCAAAAAAAAATTAACGACTTTTTTACGCGTAAGAGAAGAATAGCGCGCACAACATGAATAGTTGATGAGCAACCGAGGCCCCGGTCCCATGTAAACTGTAGAGCCATCCAATTATTATCAAACTTATTGAAAGACTTCTTCCGTTTTGGGCTCCAACAACAAGTCCCTCCATCCATCTCGGTTGTGCCCTTGCAGTACCCAGTGGCGCACTCGAAGTCTCCGTGGATTTTGATCTAAAACCAATGTGCATCGGTACCTCCTCTCCCTCTCTTCCTCTATACCTTCGGCCCGTGCTGTGACTTGATCCGGTCACTTAAGGGTACTCGCAACCCCTTTTGAACACGTCAATTAAAAAAAAAAAAAAAAAAAAAGACATCTCTCCAGTGTAGGCATGATCTTCCATGCTGTCGTCTCCTATAAAACAACTTACAGACTTTCCGGGACGGTTTCTCCTCACTCATGCAAGCTGGATGTCCAGCCCACCGAAGACTGCCGGGCTTAAATTTTGTCCCGTCATCAGCTTTGTGGCAGATTGCATTTCGTCATTGTAGCGTTTTCGGAATCGTGTTCACTTATAAAGGGGGTCAAAAAGTGTGTGAACGTCTAAATCCATTCTGAACCACACTAAACGGCACGTACCAGTGCGGCTTTAGACCAAATCTTTACACTAGGACAGATCTTGGAGAAGACCAGCGAATTTCAAATCGATACTCACCATCTTTTCATCGATTTTAAAGCCGCATTCGACAAAATTAATCGCAAGGAGCTATTCAAAGCGACGGCCGAGTCCGGGTTCCCGGGAAATTGATTCGGTTGTGTCGCACCGTGCTACCAGGGTTGCCTTTTATTTTTCGGTATTAGAGAACAAAAACAAATATTAATCATCGAAAATACTTTTACTTTTATTACTTTTCAAAATATTCCCCAATAATCCCATTAGTATAGATCATACACTTTTGCATGCGTTGGAACCAATTGTCGAAGCACTTTTGCCACTCTGATTGAGGAATCTCCAAAACATGCATTCTGATCACATCAACCGCTTCTTCAGGTGTCGAAACGTTGACCTCTCATTTTATATTTTACGTAAGGGAATAAAAAGAAGTCATTCGGTATCAAGTCAGGACTATACGGCAGATGACTCATGAAATCGATGTTTTGAGTGCTCAAAAATGCAGTTGTTTGAGCCGATGCGTTGTCGTGGTGAAGAGTGATCCGTCTTCTGCAGTTGGTTTTTTCTGATTTCTTGGAAGACAACTGGCAAACAAATTGTTGTGCACCACTCAGAATTGATTGTTCAGCGTTGTTCTAGTGGTACGGTCGTGGCATGTAGTTTTTCCGAAAAACCGGGCGACCATTTGCTTGGAAGTGCTTCGTGCGCGAGCAACTTTTGTTGGATTTGGCTCAATTTGAAACGCCCGGCAGTCGACTGCCGTTTACTTTCGGGCTCATACGCGTAAGTCCACGACTCATCACCTGTCATCACGATGTCATAGACGTGTTTCGAAGCAGCGCGATGGTATTTTTGGAGCATTTCCTTCGACCAATCGATACGAGCCTTTTTTGAGCAATTTTTTTGAGCAAATTATAGATTTATCCAAAGCGAACAAATGTTTTTTACGGTCAAATGTTCATGCAATATTGAATGTATGCTGGTCCCATTAATGCCTAAGGTTGTCTCAATCTCACAGCTGGTCACATAACGATATTGCAATATCAGTTGGCGCACAGCAGCAATGGTTTCTGGAGCAACAGCTGGATTTGGACAACCTTCACGAAATCCGTCCTGGAGTGAACTACGGCCTCAGTTGAGTTCACCATACCATCGATAAACACTGTTCCTTGATGGAGCTTCATCGCCAAAAATTGAATTAAGTTCATCGATGCACTGTTGTTGAGTTAATCCACGTCGAAAATTGTAAAAAATAATCGCACGAAAATTTTCACGATTTAATTCAATTTTTTGGGCGAGATGAATTTTTTAAGTTACTGTAAACAACACAAATGGCGCTCGTATGTCAAAGTGTTCTGAGTACATATAGTCTGCATCAGTCATCTGGCAATTGCCAGATTGCAACACTAGGGTTGCCCAATCCCGTCCTATTTATTGCCCCAAAAAAAAAAATGAGTCACACACAATTTTGACTTAATCGATTGAGTTTCAATAACGGAAGACGTCAAAGATGGATAGAACACCTGTCAAAACTTTTGATAAATTTATGAAACTTACCGTTCTGCCGCTAGGGTGTCAATTTCAAGGCGAACCGGGTGAAAGAGTTTGTATATAGCCATATACACAACCACTCGATTTTAAATAGACAAATCCCGTAGGCCGCATTTGTATCTCAGAATCACTGCTGAATCTCAACAAAGTCAATTCATTTTTGAACTGTATGACAACTGGTGATAAAAAATGTATCACGACAACATTGGTCCAGAAGAATCGTTAAAGGATGGCAATCAGCGGGCGCAAGCTATTTTTTTGTTTTGCACTACATTCTTATTCTTATTAATCTATTTTCTTACCTGGCAGACAAATATACTTAAATCTAGCTTAGTAATATAATCTACTGATCTTAATTCTAACTCACTGACTCTTCACGAGTACTCTAAGCTAATCTAGGCTTTTGCTTTGTGCTTTTCGGCTTCTTATGTATGTATTTCAATTTAGTGCTTGGTCTATTTACATTTTTTTAATTTCCTCCAAGAAAATTATAAAAACTTGGATGTCTGATTTGTTCTTGTTCTTGACCTAACTTTGGTAAGGTATGTAATCTAACTAAACCTAAACTTTTAACTGTATAGAATTAAATGAGCCTAAAACTTAACTCTGCTTAACTATGTATATTAAGCTTAATTATGCCCGTAAAACTGTACGGACGCGTCCACCATGTCATATGTGTTATTTATATGCTTAACATATATACATATCTAATACGCCGTGGTGGACCTTTTTTTGGTTTTTGTTTTTTATTGTTTTTTTTTTTTTTTGTATTTTTATTTTTATTTATTTATTTTTTTTTTGTTAAATTTATAAAATTACCTTAACCGATGTGAGTTGACCCTAGTGAATCAACTATCCCGTCTTTAGCTTTAAGAAGTTAGCGGCATCGAAAGCTGATTCTGGTGTAACCACCAGTAAAAAAGCCGTTCCTTTGCAGATACTACTGAACCGTTGGAGTTCCTCGTTGCTGCGAGCGACGTCCGGTTCGTATTGAAGTCGCCTTTCAACTGTTCGGCGTACGACATGGTAGATGATAGGGCAGCGTTCCATATCTTGTATCAGGCCTATAGTGTCCAAGCAGAGGAACGCTTCAGGTGGAATGAAGCCGTTAAGACCCACCCGTTCATGTTACATGTCATTAGGATAGTAAGCCCCAAAGATCAAGCTGTTAGCTGAAGTGCATCCAGCAGTGTGACTCCGAATCAACTTAATAGTAAAATTATCTATCCTCATAAGGTTTGCCTCGTTATACAGAACCTCGTTGGGGTAGAATTTCTTTTCTGGGATTCTGGTGTTCGATAAAATCGAAGACACGCCCGTAGGCACCGCCTCTCGAACACCCTCAACTTTTCCATTTGGGAAGGACTCACGTTGATCCACACAGGACAACCATATACCATGATCGGCCGGATGAGGGCCATGTAGCAGATTACCCTCACTCTGGTGTGAAGTTGGCTGCTCTAAAACAGCCCTCTTGCCATAGCGAAGGCATTCTTAGCTTCACATGCATACCACCATATAGATACTGGTCCAACCAGATGCCTAGATATCTTACTACATTCTTCACGGTCAATGACTGTCCCAGTGGGTCAGTGCCGAACTTGGGCCGCAAGTTATACCAAAGGCAGGATTCACTGGCAGAAAGGTTTTGATTTGTCGTTTGTCCAACTGGCAGGGAATCGTACACTGCGAGGTACTTTCCGTCTTTGAAATTTAAAACTCGATCGTGTTCTGTCTAAAGTTAGACCATTTGCAGAGAGTCAACTGTCCAAGGCATTCGTCTCTGCCTAATAGGGGGGAAATCTCTCACCCAGGTCTGTAGCAGTCGAACTGGATGGATGGAGCAGGTTCATAACAAATTGAAATATTGTGATATCCATGAACTCTCCAGAGCACCACCAGAAGGTCGCGTAATACAGATCACCCCCACTACAAAGCTAGTTATCAAGTGGCGCAGTTCCTGTCTATTTACTGCGGCTACCAAATATATTTGCACAGGTTTGGAGAATTTGCCGATGTGCCCGTATTGTCCATAATGCCCGACCTCCAGCATGGACCCAGAGCGTTGAGTTCCCTTAGTGCTGCCTCTTTGCGTAGGAGAAACGCAGGGTAAACCTAACAATGCGATCTTCTACATGATGCGATCTGTATGGGAATGGAATGACACACGCTCATTCATTTTGAAAGTCAATTTAAAACTATCACAAGCTGATGGAAAAAGGAATTATAGGGCGTGAATCGCTTACCAGCCCGCGGAGTAATGCTGATGGCTGTGTGAGCTGCTGAAGCGTGCAGAGTGAGGATTGATGTGTAGGAGTTATTGGATACTGGTTATGGTGGCTGCTGGTACCCCAACGTATCAATGATAAAGAGGTCATTCTTAAGCACTCTTGCGAAGGTGCTGTAAAGTTTGGAGACTATCACGGTACAGATATGAAGGTAGTATCTTGCGCATATGTCATCAAAAGTAAACAAAATCCAAGATGGCTGATCAGAGTGACATCGATGTTTGTTTTCATATGATTTTGCATTTTAATTCATATTAGTTTGGCTTCTTTACGGAAGTTTTTCTTTATTTATAGTTGCAAATATCAATCAAGTGAAATTGTGGAAGAATAATCAATTGTGAATAAGTGCCAAGTGTCTCAAAATGTATTTGCTATGCGAAAAGAAAAAAAATACAACAATTTTGCATGAACGCGTATTGCAAAGGTGTTTATTCGGCGTTAATTCATAAAGATACTGTGTATTCAAATAAGTTTTCAATAAAGTTTAAGTTGATGAAGTCTATTTGTAAACCTCTGAAATTGTTTTTTTTTAATTTTCCTCTTTCTTTTCAATGAATTTTCTTCTACTACACTATTTAGGTGTTTAATTCTAAAATACATTCTGGATCTGAAAAACATTTTCTTAACTTTCCTATCGGTCGGTATGTCTATGGATAAATTTATTAAATGAGCACCACTTCTTCAAAGTGATAAGTCTATATGCTCGAGGACCAGCTGCATGTATGGCTATAATAATAATAATAATTATTGGCGCTACAGTCCAAAGAGGGACCAGGGCCTAGCTTGCTCATCAATTACTCGTTTTGTGCGCGCTACTGTTCTCTCACGAGTAGAAGGGACCTACAGGTTTTTGAAGACTCCGAACGGCGAAATTTGAGAAGCTTTCTTAGACAGTTATTGCTTTTTGAGTGTTGTCAGCAGCTCGAAAGAGGTGGTGCCGTGAAATATTAGAAAAATTGGTGTTGAACTGGGAGTCGAACCTAGACCCTTCGGCGTGTGAGCGTCGCACTCTATCCACTACGCCACGGCGACCATGTATGTATGGCTATAGCAACGGCAATATCTTCGGATGATCACTTCACTCGCTTGTGGGGCCATTCCAATTTTTTCATCTGGCCCTTCGCTAAAATAAAGCTAACAGAGTCAATTAGCTGTTGTTGTTTCCAGTTCTCAGCCTTCAACTCTGCTATTTGTTTTAGTAACCTGCCAAATGAAAACATATTAGCTCAAATTCTATTTAAGTGTCATGCGCTTAAACTTATTCTGATGTACTTCATCGGAATATGTCGGCCTGGTTTCTTCAGTTTGAGTACTACCATCAACCATTACTGGCTTGGCTTGTACTCCGCAGTCTTTTTTTGAAGATATTTACATCTGTTTGTGTGGAGCAATCGACACATTTGGGGTCGTTTAATTCGTATAAATCCTCCGTTTTACTTCAACTTCAACGTTCTCCTTATCAATCAATCCATCGCTAATATGTGAATCGATGGATGTATTGACATTATGTGGACAACAAGCGTTATAATAAATTCTCGACACTAACCTGAATACCAAAATTATATTTTGAGCTCGTAAAACTCGTGCAGTCGTTTCGCTATTATCTTTTTAAGTGGTAATAAGATGGAAGGCACAGCATCATTCTTCAGCCGTCTGGTTTTTAAAGATATTCCATACTGCACATATAAAGGATTCAATGGCACAAAATCACTTTCCTTAAAATGTTTTGAGCAAATTCTCGTTGTTTAAACGTTTAACTTAACACTCCGACCACACAAAAAAATTACCCGTTGTTTACATATTATGTTTTGTTTTGGGAATGAATAATACGGATATTGTTTTGAGAACACCCGTACACTGCACAGCGCATTTTCGAAACTTAGAAATTGTTTACTTTAATCAAAACACAATATTACCGATGTACCAGGTACACCCGTATGAAGTGAGCGTCAAAATACAAATGTCTCGATAGGGAACATTTGTTGTGATCGAGCCCTTATTTTTTTGTTTGTTTGTTTGCTATGCCATCTGTGAAGAATATTTAGTATACATCAAGTCATTGAACGGACAACCTCATATTTTTTCATCGTGTTGAAAATGTCGAATTTTTTACCAGAAAGTGATGATTCGGGGATAGTATTAATTTTTTGTTTTCATTTAAAGAGAAGTGCTGCAGAGTCGCATCGAATGCTTGTCGAAACATATGGTGATCATGCTCTTTCAGAAGCAACATGCAAAAGATGGTTTCAACGATTCAGAAATAATGATTTTGATGTGAGAAATGAAGAATGTGGAAGACCATCAAAAAAGTTTGAAGACGCCACTTTGACACTTGAATCAAAAGCAACTGGCAGCAATGTTAAATGTTGCACAAGAAACAATTTCTGACCGTTTAAAAGCTATGGGAAAGACACAAAAGCGTAGAAAATGGTTGCCACATGAATTGAATGAAAGTCAGATCGAAAACCGAAAAAACACTTGTGAAAAGTTGCTTCAAAGACACGAAAGAAAATCGGTTTTGCATCGGATTGTTACTGGCGATGAAAAATGGATTTTTTTTAAGAATCCTAAACGGAAAAAATCATGGGTTAATCTGGAACAACCATCAACATCGACTGCAAAACCAGATCGATTCGGCAAGAAGACAATGCTGTGTGTTTGGTGGGACCAGAAAGGTGTGCTGTACCACGAGCTCCTAAAACCTACTGAAACCGTTAATACTGATCGCTACCGACAACAGAAAAGTTTGAAGACCCCGAATTGCAACAGATATTGGATGGAGATGACACTTTGTGGCCTTGATGTCACACTCTGCGACGCCTGTGGAGAAGGTGAAGACACTTCAGAGGACTTTCTTTATCAGTGCCCTGCTTTCGCTCGTATCAGATGGCGGTTATTTGGCGCTGATGTGGTGGGAACTGAAAACCTAAGTTCATCAATTTGAACCATGGATTGATCGAGAAACGACCAGAATGGGCCAGAAGACACGGCAAGGTAATTTTGTTCCATGACAATGCACCTGCTCACAAAGCAAACCCAGTTCAGGATACAATAAAAACACTTGGCTGGGAGCAGCTACCCCACCCGCCGTATTCACCAGACTTGGCTCCTTCCGACTACCATTTGTTTCTATCGATGGGACACGCATTGGCTGAGCAGCACTTTGATTCCTACGAGGAGGTCGAAAATTGGGTGTCTGATTGGTTTGCTTTAAAAGACGAACAATTTTGTTAGCGTGGTGTTCACAAATTGCCAGAAAGGTGGTCAAAATATGAAGAGAACAATGGCCAATACTTTGTCTAAAATGTTTTATACTTTCCCATTAATAATTTGTGTTTTATTTTCCACAAAAGGCTAATTTTATATCTGGTAAAGATTTCATGCATTTTTCTGAATTTTATGTTTTTTTTTTGGTGGTCGCCGTGGCGTAGTGGGTAGAGTGCGACGCTTACACGCCGAAGGGTCTAGGTTCGACTCCCAGCTCAACACCAATTTTTCGAATTATTCACGGCACCACAACACTCAAAGAGTAATAACTGTCTAAGAAAGCTTCTCAAATTCCGCCGTTCGGAGTCGGCAAAAAACTGTAGGTCCCTTCTACTCGTGAGAGAACAGTAGCGCGCACAACACGAGTAGTTGATGAGCAAGCCAGGCCCTGGTCCCCCTTTGGACTGTAGCGCCAACAATTATTATTATTATGTGTTTTTTTACAAACTTTCCTATAGTTTTTAAAAAATCACCCTTTACCTTATTTTCTGTATATCGATCTACTTTGAAGTACGCAAACGAGAACGGGACTTAGTTTCCTTCCGGAGAAGCTGCACATCCTAGAAGAGGTACTTCTGCCCATTCACTGTCCTTGTAAACGTGGTCGTATGTATATCCGACAGAGAATTTTCCCTACGAAGTTATCAGTAGGCCCAGTTTCCCCAATACATGAAGCAATGCTTTTGTCTAGTGGGTTTTGGACCCGACAGGCATTCTGAACCCAGGTCCAATCCCTGAAACAGCAACTACACGAATACGCCAGCCGTATCAAATCGTGTGGCCCAGAAGCCACAGGAGACAGTAATATCATCGGTTGCCGAGATCAGCTTTACGTCGGACCTCCACTCCGATGTCATTTATTGAAGTTTCCCCCGAAAAACGCATCAAAACGTGTCCGTCTTGTTATTTTGAGCGTTTTCGGGCATCCTGGCACATTACCGAACATCTTCTGCCACTTCTTTTGCAGATCAAGTAAAAAAGTTTTCCCTCATTTCACTCCCCCTGAACAAACGTTGAAAGAGACAGGCCTTGTTTGCTGCATAACCTCCCAATCAAAGAATTCACACAAAATGTGTACACACCTATGAACGTCTCTACAGCCACAGCCACACTTAGCGCAGGTTAGAGCAACGTTCAGCTGCAGAGTTTTATTTGAATAGCAAACATAACTACCGCCCGAGAAGTGTGCAAACATTGCCAGACACACAGCGTCTGCTTCCCGGAGATAAGGCTAACCGACAGAGCTCTTAAACGAAAATCCAAGGTAACTCGAGAGTTCGCACTAAAATGCTGTAAAAACAGAAGATAATGTACTTACCATCACAAGTGGTAATCGCAACTGAACCAGAGGTTTACTGATGCGAAACAGACGGGACGGTGCAAGCGAAAGGAAATAAAAACCGGAGCAAGGGTGAACGGTTTGAAGGAGAAATAATATGACCAATGAACTGAACTGGGAAATAATGAAGGTAATGATTCCAAGGAGAGATGTTTTAGTGCGCTGCACACAAATGTGTGTTCCTCTTCGATTTGGGACGCAGTCGACAGACCTACATACTTGGTGATGTCATCATGCATTGAGTGCCATGAATTTCCTTGCAATTTATGTGCGCCACTTGAAACTGCATCTGTCTGGCATCCATCGTTTCCCCATTTGATAATATTCTACATTTTCGACGTATTTGCAGAACTTAGGTGTCAGAAGAAAAATTAAATCCTGACGTAATACTCTATGTATGTAGCAACATATGGAAGGAGGTTGTGCAAAATTTAATTGACAACACAAGAGGCTTGATATCCTGGGGGGGTGAACAGTTGCTTGGATGAACGGATTTTTGTAGAAAATGAATGCTGTGAAAGATGGCGTAATCTGATTTCAGAGCCCGCTCTAAATTTTTGCAGCGACTTAAAGTAGCGCTGTATCTCAATAGTAAGCATTGGGGTTTAAGTTCATGTGGTCCGTTTTCAAGAGATGGCGCCACCTGCACGCTGTGGCTGAACTTGGAAGCGATTACGGACTTCATTATAAAGTTGTTATGTTCGTCAGCAATAATTAGCGTGCATCAGCGTGTGTTTTAGACAACTAAGTTCTTTTTACCTCTTCGAGAATGTCAGGAGGTGTCAAAAGTAAATAGCATTTGCGGTAAGTTTTTTTTTTTGTTTAAGGGAGAAAGGTGCACCTGAAGCCCATCGAATACTTGTAGAAGTTAATGATAAATCTGCTCTGGCCGGTAAATTATGGAGAGAGTGGCTTCGACGGACTTGAGCGTTGGAGAAGAAAAGCGTCTTGGCCAGCGCTGGAAGTTTGATTATGAGGAATTGAAGGATTTACTAGATCAAGATCAGCAAGGAGAACGCAAAGGGTACCCTTGAAAGTGACTCAGCAAACTTCGTTGGTTTAGAGAATTTTTTTGTATATATTCGAAAGCAAGTAAATTGGAGGCCTTCTTCTTCTTCTTCTTCTTGTGGCGCTACAGTCCGGGGTGGACCTGGGCCTCAACCAACATGCCTCTCAAGCCAGTACGATCTTTCGCCAGCTATCTCCAGCTGCGCACTCCAAGTTGGTTGGGGTCCTTCTACACTTGTGTGCGTCACTTTAGTCTAGGTCGTCCTCTGTTGCGTTGTCCCAATGGCTCGGATTCAAAGACTTTTCGGGCCGGAGCAGTGGTGTCCATACGCTCTACATGGCCTAGCCATCTTAAGCGTTGTATCCGTAGACGCTTGACCACGCGGATGTCGCTGTACAGCCCATAGAGGTCGTCATTAAATCTTCTCCTCCAGATCCCATTAACGCAAACAAAACCAAAACTCGCACGCAGAACTTTTCTCTCGAAAAGACTATAGGCTTCCTCATCCGCCTTTGCTAACGTCCAAGATTCTGCGCCATATAGTAGGACGGGGATGATCAAGCTGTTATATAAAGCGAGCTTAGTCCTTCGAGAGAGGGCTTTATTACTCAATTGCCTCTTGAGCCCAAGGAAACAGCGATTGGCAAGAGTGATTCTGCGTTTGAGTTCGGTACTGATGTTGTTGTCCCTGTTTACCGCGGAGCCGAGGTAGAAGAATTCCTTGACTACCTCGAAATTTCTGCTGCCTAGTGTGACGCTCCGTCCGAGATGTCGATGTTGTGTGTCCTTCCTTGATGACAGCATGTACTTCGTTTTGCCCTCATTTACCACTAGACCAATTTTAGCCACTTCCGCTTCAATGCCAGCAAACGCCTCATTGACGGCTCGCTGTGTTCGTCCAATCACGTCAATGTCATCAGCGTAAGCTAGCAATTGAACTGACTTCTGGAAGATCGTGAATCATGTGTTGACTTGTGAATTACGCACGATCTTCTCGAGGATGATGTTAAAGAAGTCACATGACAGTGCGTCGCCTTGTCTAAAACCTTTCTTGACATTGAAGGTCTCGGTGAGTTCGTTACTGACCTTGACGGAGCAGCGAGAGTTCTCTATCGTCATCCTACACAATCTGACGAGTTTGGTAGGAATGCCAAAACTAGACATGGCACTGTATAGCTCGTCTCTATGCACACTGTCATATGCAGCCTTGAAATCGACAAATAGGTGGGGAGTGTCAATTTGCATTTCTTGGGTCTTTTCAGGATCTGCCGTGATGTGAAGATCTGGTCTATTGTGGACTTCCCTGGCCTGAAACCACACTGATAAGGACCTATCAGGTCATGGACAAATGGTTTCAGACGCTGACACAATACGGCAGAGAGGATCTTGTATACGATGCTGAGGAGACTAATCCCTCGGTAGTTGGCGCAGTTAAAGGGGTCTCCTTTCTTGGATGCCGTACGTGTTTAAATCGACAGATCTCGATTTTTCGCCTCGAAACTGCTCCTTGAAAGATATCAAAACAAGGGATGTTTGCACCGGAACGTGACTGGAGATAAAAAGTGGACACACTAGGATAACTCAAGAAGACAAAATACTTTGAAAAGCCTCGGGCACCCGTTTTTTCGTAAATAAAAAATATACACTGAACCAAGAAAAAAACTAGGACACTTAATACCTTCAAATTCAGATTGAAATATCTCAGCTAAATTAAAACGCCAAACACATATATTGTTGATTTATTAATTTAACAACTAAAGGCTTAAATCAAAAATAGTGTAAATTCATCGGCCAAAAAAAAAAACTGGGACAATTACAAAAAATGAAAATAAATATTTTTATAAGATATTTTGTGTGTTGTCCTTTTGCTTTTATAACTTCCTGCAATCTTCTGTTCATCGATCCGAGCAGGTTTTTTGTTAAAGCCGATAGAATTTTTTTCCATTCTTCATACAAAGCTGTCTTTAACTCTTCTCTGCGACAAATGGTTCGTTTCGAACTTCCTTTTCTAAAGCAGCCCAAAGGGGCTTTATAGGATTAAGATCCGGACTTCGAGGGTTTTGCGGCAACACCTTTTTTATGTTCCAAATCTTTTGTTATACTGGCTGTGTGCTTTGGATCATTATCATGCAACAGCATTACACCCGGCGGTAGTCACAAATTTTCTTTGGTTTAGGATATCAGTGTACCCAAACTTTATTAAATTTCCTTCAATTACATGAAGAGGACCAACTCCGTTTGCTGCCATTGAACCCCAAACCTTTATGTTCCCATCACCGTGCTTAACTGTAGAAGTGACATTTTTGGGATCAAAAGCAGTTCCGTCCTTCCTCCACACAAAGCGTCGACCATCACTACCGAAAATGTTAAATTTTGATTCGTCCCAAAAACTACTTGATTCCAGAACTCATCCGTCTTCTGCACGTACTCCTTGGCATACTCCAGTCGCTTTTTTATGTTTTTTTCTGATTAGGCTGGCTTTTTGCGAGGTGTGCGGGCTTTTAGATCATTTTTATGTAAAAGATTGCGCACTGTTTGCGGATGAACTTCTGCAATTTTTTCTTTTCCCAAAGTTTTGACAAGTTCCACAGCTGACTCCATCGGGTTTCTATTGACCACCCTTCAAATTCTTCGTTTACTTTGTTCCGTAAAAAACATGGAAGGCCTTTCACTTCCCGAAATGCGATGAAGAAAATCGTTATCTTAAAAAGACTTTAAAATATTCAAGACTGTTGATTTAGATTTGTCATCAACTGAAGAAATTTCGCGAATACTATAATTTTGTTTGTAATAATAATTTATTAAAGGTTTCATATCACGGGACGTTTGTTTATTTTCCGTCTGACGGGGTCAAAACCTACCTAGAAACTCTGGATAGGCAGGTCTTTCTCTGGCCACCGTATTTCTTCTTCCGACTACTGATTTTTTGCAACAGATGCGAAACGATTCTGGGAGTCACCGGTTCGGGCCTTGTGAAAAAATAAAAAGGGGATAGCTCAATGATTAGAGTAATACTAGATAGGACTCAATTTTTAGAGACGGTGTCCGAAAATTAAATGAGAGACGGGGAAAAATAGTCACCTTCGAGTATGTTTTAAGTTTTAAAAAAATTGTTTCCTCTTGAGGCACTAAAGTCCGGGGTGGACCTGGACCTCCGCCAACATGCCTTTTCAGCCAGTACGATTTTTCTCGAGCTGTGTCCAATTGTACACTCCAAGTTGGTTGAGGTCCTTCTCCACTTGTGTACGCTACTTTATCCTAGGTCGTCCTCTTTTGCGTTGTCCCAATGGCTCAGATTCGAAGAATTTTCGGGTCGGAGCAGTGGTTTCTATACGCTCTACATCGCCTAGCCATCGTGTTGTATCCGAAGACGTTTCATAAAGGGCATACTACCGTACAGCCGACGTAGTTCAGATGCCATCAACGCACTCAAGACCAAAATCGCACGCAAAACTTTCTCTCGAAAAGACTAAGGGCTTCCTCATCCGCCTTTAGTAACGTCCGCGCGATGAGGAAGGACCGGAATGATTAAGCTTTTATATAAAGCAAGCTAAGTCCTTCGAGAGAGGGCTTCGATACTCAATTGCCCAAACTTGAGCCCAAAGAAACAGAGATTGGCAAGAGTGATTCTGCGTTTGGTTTCGGTACTGATGTTGTTTTCTCTGTTTACCGCGGAGCCGAGGTGGACTAGGTCCTTGACTACCTCGGAGTTTCTGCTGCCTAGAGTGACGCTCTGTCTACAACGTCGATGTTGTTTGTCCATCCTGGATGACAGCATGTACTTAGATTTGCTCTCATTTACAGCCAAACCCATTCTAGCCGCTTTCGCTTCAATGCCAGCAAACGCCTCATTGACGGCTCGCTGTGTTCATCCAATCACGTCAATGTCATCAGCGTAGGCTAGCAATTGAACTGACTTTTGGAAGATCGTGCATCTGGTGTTGGCTGGTGAGTTACGCACGATCTTCTCGAGGATGATGTTGAAGAAGTCACATGCCCGTGCGTCGTCTACAACATATCTTGACATTTAAGGTCTGGATGAGTTCGTTACCGACCCTTACAGAGCAGCGAGAGTTCTCAATCGTCATCCTACACCATTTGACGGATTTGATAGAAATGTCAAAACTATACATGACACTGTATAGCTCGTCTCTATGCACACTGTCATATAATAATAATAATAATAATAATTGTTGGCGCTACAGTCCAAAGGGGGACCAGGGCCTAGCTTGCTCATCAACTACTCGTGTTGTGCGCGCTACTGTTCTCTCACGAGTAGAAGGGACCTACAATTTTTTGCCGACTCCGAACGGCGAAATTTGAGAAGCTTTCTTAGACAGTTATTACTCTTTGAGTGTTGTCAGCAGCTCGAAAGAGGTGGTGCCGTGAAATATTAGAAATATTGGTGTTGAACTGGGAGTCGAACCTAGACCCTTCGGCGTGTGAGCGTCGCACTCTACCCACTACGCCACGGCGACCACAACACTGTCATATGCAGCCTTGAAATCGACGAATAGTTGGTGAGTGTCAATTTGCACTTCTTGGGCCTTTTTCAGGATCTGCCGTAATGTAAAGGTCTGGTGTGCTGTGGACTTCACCAGTTTAAAACCACCACCCTTAAGCGACCAGTAAGGTTGTGCACAAAAGGTATCAGATGCACACAATACGGCAGAAAGGATAATTTTGGCGATGTTGAAGAGACTGATCCCCCGATAATTTTCGCAGTCAAAGGGGTTTCCTTTCTTGTGGAACGTGCAAACGACGCTCAGATTTCACTCATCGGGCATGCTTTTCTCCGATCATATGTTACAGATGAGCTGGTGGATGCGCCTAACCAGATCATCTCCAGTTGCTTTAAATAGCTCTGCGGGTAGTCCAACCGCTCCAGTAGCTTTGTTCGATTTTGGTTGGATATTGCTATGTTCACCTCGTCTAAGTTGTCTATCATCGTCCAAATTGAGTGGAATATTCTGCCTAACAGCGGAATTGGTGCCGTCATCGCCGTTAAGGAGTCTGCAGAAATGATCCTTCCAGCTTCTCAGCACAGACTGCGACTTTAATACTAGTTGTCCATTCTGGTCCCGGCAGGCCTTGGTCCGAACATTGTATCCTCCGGATAGCTGTTCTACCTTTCGAAAAATCTTTTGGACTTCATTCCTGCCATAACACCTTTCCTTTTTTTTCCTCTTTTTTTCCTTTTGAGAAGCCGGTGCACTTCCTTTCTTCTCTGTTCGTAGAGCTCACGAATAGACTTCGTTGTTCGATGAAGCGTGGCCTTATAGACGTCTTGTTTGGTTGCATGCACTTGCTTGCACTCGTCGTCAAACCATGGGTTCCTTCTGGGTGGTAACGTGAAACCCAGCACATCAGTGGCAACTTCTTTGATGCCTTCTTGACAACGTTTCCAGTATTCTTCTATGTTCAGTGCAGGCAGCGACGAACTTTGAGCGAGTTTAAGGGAGACTCGGTCGGCAGAGTTCCCAGTGACCTGTTGCCATTGTAGCTAATGTAGTATTGGCCTGTCTCGACCGCACTGATCCCTTGATATCCGGGCTCTTACCTTGGCTACAGCAAGGTGATTATCCAAGTCGATATATGCACCGCCGAAGGTTCGGATAATTGTTTGAGCACAAAAAAAAAAATCAAATTTGTACTCCAAGTTAGGCAAAAAACAATGATGCTGACGTAATGTCAGTGTCACACCTTTCCACTGAAATTGGAAAACTCTTCCAAGATCATCCGAAAAGTTGCAGATGACGCCATCTATTGGTTCCCCCCCACATCATCATCATGTTTTCACACAGCTGAAGAATATGTAAAGCGTTCTGCTATATCTCTGGTCCTTTCACTGTCCAGTGAGCACCAGGTATACCGGTATGAAATGGTAAATACACATTATTGTCACAACCCGTCCTGTACCCTATCTTAAAGTGGAAGAAGAACATTTCTGTTGCTTTAAGGAATCTTAAATAAAGTCTAGGTACTACATTATGAGTTACTGTGTGAGACATGTCATTCAATAAACACATGACAGACAATATGGCCGCCTCTGACAAGTCGAAAGTCTTGTCAATTTAAAACAAACTCTCTTCCCACAAGGTACGGTTTATACATTTCATAAATGTGCCCTCTAAAGGCACTGGGAACAGATTGGCAGATAAAACTTCGGTTAATAATTCAGGTGATAATTCTTGCGCCCCAAAAATGCGACCAGAGTTAAATGCAGAAATAAATGAATTCACGCCACTCTTGCCAACACATATTTTCACCACACCCGCCTTTCAGTCTCCTTTCCCAATTAAGGGCAACGGCAAAGTACACATTCTTTTGGCGGATCTTCTTCACACGCTCATCGACTACATGAGCATTTTCAGCGTGGTCCCACATGGCGCACTTTGAAGGAGCTTATTTTATTATAGGCTCGTGTGAGCAGACTGGAAGTTTGGCGATTAATTCAAATTTACCTAAAGACCGTTAATGGAGTGGTATAACGGGGGGACTGAAAATGATTTCATAAACCCGTCCGTTCTGTGGGACAAAAGAAAAAATGTACACGCTACTTGTAGACAAGCCGTTTTGCGAAAAGAGCGGGCGTGTGATGTGTGAAACTTTTGGAAGCAACATTAAAAACCACACAATATTGCACAGCGCACATACTCACCTGAGTGTGTCTGTAATGTAAAATATGGATACCAATTCCACTTTCTCCACACGTCCATAAACACAGCGCACCCACATGCAGCCCTTTACCGTGAGAACTTTCCTCGAATAACGTGTACCGCGAGAACCTATCTTCAACAGCTGGTGCCGACAGATCACCTTCATAAGCGATTTCTGTTTAACTTGAAAGATTCAACCATTCGTCTACAACAAACACGTCAGGATACTTTCGCCTGTTTCGTTCGGACTTATTTCATTTTTTACTACGAGTACACCCTTCTCCCGTTGAAATCCCGCCATCACATAGCCCTGTGAAGACGATGCGATGTACGGGCGGACGTGTACATGGACGGGTGTGTTTCTTGGCAAAGTTTTTGAAGTTACTTGAGGTAGAAAATCGTGACAGAACATCCACCTGCCTGCACTTTGTGAAAAGCGTTTAGTGGTGGGAAAAGAAAAATTTCCCATTACTACAGATTTCCACTTTGAATCAGCTACAACACTGAGGTGTTGGCAGGACCTACATACAACATGTGTGTACGTCTGAAAAAGTACACGGTAACATGAAAGGATTGCACTAACTTTGATGAGAGTAAATTACAAAAGGGACACAAAGAGAAGTATCGAATAAACACATACACACACACAAGTACAGACGAAATATTTATTCGTTCCCTTCCATTTTGTGTGCTGTGGTATCACCGAGCACCAGAGGGGTGTGTCCAGGAGCTTAGGTACTTGATGTGTCTATTAGAAGAGCAAACATTGATTTATTAGAAATGGTCGTTATTTTGTTCGCTTTTAAGGAGTATCAGTACACCAGTACGGGGAAAGCAAATTCGGTAAATGGAGCACTGAACTTAATGGAGTTTCTGTTAACAGCTTTGCGTCGACATTGGGGGTTTGGCATTGATACAAGGTCGGAGCTGACGGAACTGCTGTCGTTGGTGGTCATCACTGCTTTTTTGACTCCAGATCTGTATCTTAATGTGCGAATTTCATTACATTTAGTGGTGAGGAGTTGTTGCTTTTTTAAATCGATTCCGGCATTGGAAAATTTTTCCTCTTCGAGCACGGAGCGAACCAAATGCAACACTCTTCTTGAAATTTTGTAATTTCGAATCGCGAATTTTAAAATTTGGAGGGCTATGTACATTCGATTATCAAGTTTTTTTTCTTTTGTTATGTTGGCACACTCGTCCCAACATTTACGTACAGTTTCAGCTTTAAAGAATATTTATTTAGTTTGTGAGAGGCATAAAAGTTGGACGTGTTTTGCGTGCTCGGCGAGTTCCTGCTGTCGAAAAAAGTGATCAAAGAACTTGCATCAAATTTGTGTGAACAATGGAATAAGGTGCTCGAAACACTTGAAATGTTGACAGTGACATATGGTGAGCGTACTCTGAGCCAGAAAAATGTTTATAAGTCTTACAAGCTTCCCAAAGAAGTCCGAGAAGATGTGAATGGCAATGCTCGCCCTGGATGCCCCAGCACATTAACAACAGATGACAATGAAGGGAAAGTGAAGAAAATTGTTATTGAGAATCGTCAAATCACTGTTAGAGAAGTTGCTGATAACATCGGGATTTCGATTGGGTCAAGCCATGCTTTTTTTTTAGAAATTTTTGGCATGAAGCGTGTAGTAGCGAAGTTCGTTCCAGAATAGCTTGTCCCCGGTGACTAGTATCAGGGTGCCCAAATGCAGATCAACTTTTTTTTCATACTCTGAAGCAGACATTCCTTGTTCGTATAGATGTGGTCAGTCTCCGTAGTTTGGCATGTCACTTTCCATAGCTCAGGCTCATGAATATCAAAGCAGAGCACAGAACGAATAATACGGGCCCTCGGTTCCGAATCCTATAGTTAAGAACCTCCTGAAAGCAGGATCTTGTAGGCAAAATATTAAAAGGGTTTGGAAAATATCTGACTACACTGTCATATTGTATTCGCGTGACATGATCATTCGAGAATTTACATCTTTCGCGGTGGCTATTTAATAAACGTCCAATAAGCTTATCATCTTTCTAATGCACATTAGTAATATTATTGTTATTATGGTTGTCAAATATCTCCCTTCCGCTTTTCTGCTCCTCATTCAATGCTTCATAAAAGTGTGAACGGTGTAAACAGTGATCGGATCTAGTTCAAATATGCGCCGTTTTGTTCGATAATCAGCTTCCATCTAGATGGCAACATCATAATCTCCCCTCGTAGAAGCCCCCCTCCTTATTTGCGAAGAACTCGGACAGCCACTTTTCACAAGCCTCTTTTGACTTCCACTTCACACCACAAGGCCGTTCACCATGGACAGAAAGAGATGGTAGTCACTTGGCGCTATGTCCAGGCTATATGGTGGATGCGATATAAACTCCCATCCGAGCACCCGTAGCTTCTGACGAGACATCAACGAAGTGTGTGGTCTGGCGTTATACTGGTGGAGCTCCACACCCTTCCTGTTGTCCAATTCTGGACGCTTCTGGTCGCTTCTGGTCGATCGCCTGCTTCAAGCGGTCCAATTGTTCGCAGTAGATGGTAGAATTAAGCTTCTAACCATATGGGAGCACCTCATAGTAGATGATTCCCTTCCAATCCCACCAAACACACAGCAAAACCTTCCTGGTTGTCAATCCCGGCTTGGCCACTGATTGGGACGGTTCACCGGCCTTCAACCGCGACCGCTTTCGCTTGATATTTTCGTATGTGATCCATTTTTCGTCGCCAGTCACCATCCGCTTAAAAATGGGTCGAGTTCGTTCCGCTTCAGCAACATATCGCAGGCGTTGATTAGGTCCAGATGTTTTTTTTGCGTCAAATCATGCGGCACCCAAACATCAAGCTTTTCCTTGTATCTTGCCTACTTCTTCTTCTTCTTTGGGTGGCGTTGCAGTCCGGGGTGGACCTGGTCCTCGACCAATATGTCTCTCCAGCCAGCACGATCTCTTGCAAGCTGTCTCCAATTGCGCATTCCAAGTTGGTTGAGGTCCTTTTCCTCTTGTGTGCGCCATCTCAGTCTAGGACGTCCCCTGTTGCGTTGTGCCTGTGGTTCGGATTCGAAAACTCTTCGGGCCGGATCAGTGCTGTCCATACGCTCTACATGGCCTAGCCACCTTAAGCGTTGTATCCGTAGACGCTTGAATAGGCTCATGCCGCCGTACAGCCCATACATTTCGTTGTTGAATCTTCTCCTACAGATGCCATCAACGAAAACAGGACCAAAAATCGCACGCAAAACTTTTCTCTCAAAAAGACCAATGGCTTCCTCATCCGCTTTTAGTAGCGTCCAGGTTTCTGCGCCGTAAAGCAGGACTGGGATGATCAAGGTGTTGTACAAAGTCACTTTGGTCGTTCGGGAGAGGGCTTTATTACTCAATTGCATCTTGAGCCCAAAGAAACAGCGATTGGTAAGAGTGATTCTGCGTTTGATTTCGGTACTGATGTTGTTGTCCCTACTCACCGCGGAGCCGAGATAGACAAAGTCCTTCACTACCTCGAAGTGTCTGCTGCCCATAGTGACGCTCTGTCCGAGACGCAGATGTTCTGCGTCCTTCTTCGATGACAGCATATATTTCGTTTTGCCCTCGTTTACCACCAGTCCCACTTTAGCCGCTTCCGCTTCAATGCTAGCAAAGGCCTCATTGACGGCTCGCTGAGTTCGGCCGATCACGTCAATGTCATCCGCATAAGCTAGCAGTTGAACGGACTTGTGGAAGATCGTGCCTCTGATGTTGACGTGTGAGTTCCGCACGATCCCCTCAAGGATGATGTTAAAGAAGTCGCATGACAGAGCGTCACCTTGTCTAAATCCTTTTTTGACATCGAAGGTCTCAGTGAGTTCGCTACCGACCTTGACGGAGCAGTGAGAGTTCTCCATCGTCATCCT
Organism: Eristalinus aeneus; assembly: GCA_955652365.1. Lineage (NCBI taxonomy): Eukaryota > Metazoa > Arthropoda > Insecta > Diptera > Syrphidae > Eristalinus > Eristalinus aeneus. Next base: position 26,487,899 of record OY019130.1, on the reverse strand, counting down.
ACACAATCTGACAAGTTTGGTAGGGATGCCAAAACTAGACATGGCACTGTATAGCGCGTCTCTATGCACGCTGCCATACGCGGTCTTGAAATCGACGAATAGATGGTGGGTGTCGATTTGTACTTCTCGGGACCTCTCCAGGATTTGTCGCAGTGTGAAGATCTGGTCGATTGTGGACTTCCCTGGCCTGAAACCACACTGCTGTCATCTTTTTCCTCTGTCGGGGCGTGGGCGCATATGAAACTTATATTCCCGAATTTAGCCTTGATGCGGATTGTTATGAGGCGTTCGCTTATGTATTGGAAGCTTAAGACTTTTTGCCTAAGTCTGCCTCGAACAACAAAACCGCATCCAAATAAGCGTTTCCCTCTCTCCCTGTAGCAGTCGCCGTGGTATATGTCGCAGCTTTTCACTCTTCTCTTGCCCGGCCCATCCCACCGCATTTGCGGTAATGTCTGCTTTATAGCAGTCCAGGGCTTGCGCAAGTTCATCGGCTGCACGTGGTCTGTTTAGGGACCCCACATTGCACGTGCATATCCGTACGGCATTATCCTTCCTTCGTTTGCGTGGGTCGTCAACAGTGTATCCATCCATATCCGAGGCATTCGTTGATACGTAACTGGATTATTTTTTTATGTGGCCGGGAGTTACCCCGACGCACACCTCAAACCTGGAGGACCAGCCACTTTTTTATACCTCTTGGGCGGAGGTCGCACTTATAGGTCTAGCAGGTTGAGTTCGAATGAACAACAACCAGTACCCGGTGGCTACCAACATGGAGGTAGAATAAGCACAATTAATGTGTGGAAGACAGTTACAACAGCTGGGCATCGCCAGGTCGATACCAATCAGTGCCTACCCTGTTCCCACATCACCTAGCCACCATCTTGCCTTCTGCAGATGGTTTAAAATGGTTTGGTGACTCCCATCTCCTGAGCGATGTCAGGGGATGCCACATGCCGGTCTAACTCGATGATTTCCATGATTCGATCGGAATTCGTCGTCACAGGTCTTCCGCCGGCTGGCTTATCCATGGTGTCATTTTCACCGGCTCTGAATCGTTGAAACCATTCCTCCGCGGTTCGAAGTGATAGAGTACGACCCCCCCCCCACCCCCTCCAAGAAAAAACCCCTTTAATCTCCAGGAACGTTTCTCTAGCGGATTTGCCTTTAACGAAGGAAAACTTTAATATAGCACGAATTTCGGCGTTAGTGAACTCCATGTTTACACGCTGAACGCAATATCCAAACGTCGTTTTGTAGGTTATATCAAGATCTTTTAAATCATGTATAGTATTGGGAGATACGAGCTCTGTAGCGATTTGTACATAGCCGGAAAATTCAAAAAAAAAAAAAAGGCGGAAGGGAGATATTTGTCAACCTTATAATAATAATAATTGTTGGCACTACAGTCCAACGGGGGGCCAGGGCCTAGCTAGCCCTCGTATTGTGCGCGCTACTGTTCTCTCACGAGTAGAAGGGACCTACAGTTTTTGGCGACATTCGAGGTGTTCAGCCGGACATCGAACCCAGACCTTCGGCGTGTGAGTGTCGCACTCTACCCACTACTCCTCGGCGGAGTCTTCTGCTGGTTTACTTATTAATTTCAGGCGTTTGTGCATTGTAGCGACAACATTAAGCGCCTTTCTTCACTTTTAGCACTGCCCAAGGAGTATAGGGAAGTTCTCAGCAGACGAGGAGCTAGAATGGCTGCTCTCATGGCAGCTCATAGTTAGGTCAGAGTAGGAATATAAGGTTATCGGTCCTGGATGTTAAGGAATCCTACCGAGAGCAACATAGTTGCGAAGCTTGACCGGAAGCTAAATCCTATATAAGCTATAAACTTTGTTTTAGCCTGACCGTGCGGTTGGCCCCCTTGTGGGAGTATCGTGGTGGCTGTGGTTTGTACCCAAATCGCGAGGAGAATTAGAAGTAATTAACCGTGCTATATGATCCGATCTGCCCCAGTCACCTGGGTCGGATAGGGTCAGATGGTTATGGGAATATACTTCTGATTCGATGTGGAGTTGCATCCAACCGGGTGCTGTGACCCAAAGACCAGCAGAGGTGTTAGAAAGGGCTCGCTCCCTGCCAAGGAGGTGAGACTGTCCCTTAAGACAAGAACTCCGATTGGTACTTGGGATCCCCACGGCGTTGCTCAGCGTTCTCCTGACTATGGGTGTATGGACCCCGTGGTATTAAGCCTTAACAGCAGGTGATCACGTAAGTCCAAATACAAACATGCCCAAGGAGTTCTTTCAACATTCTTACGAATTTCGAAGCCCTTTCCATCATGGACAACAGCTCGTCTTGCAAATTGCTTGACGAATTCCCCGCCTGTTTAACTTACCAATTCACTCAAGAGCACTTTCTCACATGATGTACGAAGGAAATAAGTGCGAGAACAGATGTAGAGGAGAGTAAAACAGAAATGTCGGGTTATTCGGTTTCTTTTCGTTTGTTCATTTGTTGTTTGCTTGGTTTCTGTTGTATGAACAGAAGAAGCCAGTTCCAATAAGGCCTTAAATAAAAGTATAAGAGGCTCATTCCGGCTTCGGAAAGTGCTTCTTATGAAGACTTTTTTTTTTGATAAAGCGAAACATTCGGTGAAACCAACAGACTGGTGAAAGTCCTTAAAAGGGACAAAGCAGTGAGGCTGAAAAAAAGAAGAAAGAAAACCCGACGGTACCTATACTGAGTCTAAAACTGAGACCCTCCAGCTCATGCTAGAGACTCACTTCCTTGGGAACCAAGCCACAATTGGCTCAAACACAGTACCGATTTCCGAAACTGAGGATAAGCAGATAAACACTTGACGTAGAGGCTGGTACATATATATCATCGCTCGTTTTAATAGATGAAGTCACCAAGTAGGCTGTTGCGTCTTTCGATGGCTTCAAGTCACCGGGTACCGATGGCATACAAGCAGCACTGCTGCAAATGGGCAAAGACCCACTGCTACCTGCTTTGAAAAGGTTTTTCACTGCCAGACTTGCGCTGGCATACATTGCAAGCACCTGGCGTACAGTGGCGGTACGTGTAGCCTTCATACCAAAAATTGATAAAGGAGATTACTCTCTCGCCAAAAAATTTCAGGGCTATTAGTCTCACTTCCTTCCTGCTAAAGAGAGTGGTCGGACTGCATCTGCGCAAAAACGCTTTGCGATCACACCCCCTATCTCAGATGCAACATGCGTACCAGCGCTTAAAACCTTGCGAGACTGCGCTTCAAAATTTCGTCGGCAGAACTCAAACTGCTCTTGACAGGAAAGTGCTAGAGGGTGCTTTCGACAATGCGACCTTCGATGACATGTGTAACGCGGCCAGGAATCACGTCGTAGAGAAATGATCGGTCGTGTGGATTAAAGCAATGCTAATGAATAGGACTATAATCGCGGAGACGGAGTGTGACCAGTTTGTAAAGTCGGGGGTCTACAGGGGCTGCCCCCAAGGCGGCGTCCTTTCACCTCTCCAATGGTGCATGTTGGTCGATTCTTTGCTTTCCGCTTTGAAAAGATTTAACACCTACGCCCAGGCTTATGCAGTTGATGTAGCCGTACTGGTTACCCGACCAGTACATGCCTTGCGGCCGTTTGTGCAAGTGGGTAGGCAGCTCTTGACATGATCGATAACTTGTGTACTAGGAATGGGTTTTCAGTCAACCCTCTTAAAACTGATGTTGTTCTCTTCACAAGAAGGAGAAATCTGACTGGTCTGATTCAACTAGTACATTAAAGGTGTCCCTATTGAACTTTCCAATCAAGCCAAATGCCTAGTTGTTACCCTCGACAGTAAACTTCTTTGGAAAAGACACATTAAGACAAAATCCTCCAAGTCAGTTTCCTAGCAGTGTAAGGGAGTTTTTAGCAAAACCTGGAATCTATCACCAAAAAGATTCGTTTGTATCTGCACGGCAGTGGTCTTCTTTCACTTCTTTCATATGCATCACTCGTTTGGTGACACAAGCTTTCGCGAAAATACGTGACTGCTGCTTTCACCAAAATTCAAAGAACAGTTTGTCTCGGCTGCACAGAGGCTTTCCCCAGCATGCTTGGCTCTGCTCTTGATGCTCTGATTAATCTTCCCCCCCCCCCTCCCCTTGATCACCACATCATGGGATGTACACTCAAGGCCATCTCTCGATTAAAAGAAGTGGGCTTTGGTTTCACTCGCACTGGAGCTTTGATGACCTCGCACACCACATCTCCTATGATACAAGCCCCATGGACATGTCGTCTGATGCGAGGTCGCCAATAATACAGTTGCGACGCTTATACAAAGTCGACTTTCCCCGTGTCTTGAACCGGCTCTCCTCAGAAACTGAATGGGGAAGGGAATGTAGTCGGATCTAGCTCCAAGATGACTTCTGGAGGTGGGGCCTTCGTGAAAAATGGCAAAATTAGACTTCATGCCCCCTTAGGTAATTTCGCGTAGGTCTTCCAGGCGAAAGCCTTCGCGATCCTAACGGCCACCAATTATATTATGAAGAATAGGTGGAAGGGAAGATATATCTGCGCCTGCAGTGACAGCCAAGCTCAAGGCCTTACTCAACCGGTTAACCACTTTCAAGATAGTTCAAGAATGCAAGTCTTCCCTTAATTTGGTCGGCAGGCTGAATTTGCTAAGACTTGTTTGGGTAACACAGGAAATGAGATTGTAGATGAACTAGCTAGTCAAAGTTCAGAAGAGGCATTCGTAGGGTCCGAACCCACCTTGGAACTACCTGCATGTCTGGTCAGAGCCTCCGTCGCCGGTTGGGTCATTTTACAGCACAACCGCAGATGGCGTGACTCTCCAGGATGCAGGATGACCAAGAGTATGCTCCCGAACGTTAGCAAGAAATCCGCGTCTTTTCTGCTATCTCTAGACAGATACGAGTGCAGAAGACTTGTCGGCGTACTAACGGGACACTTCTCCTTCGCTAAGCATCTAAGTCGGCTTGGGCTTAGTGATGTGACCCTTTGCGACGCACTATGGGGCAGGAGCGGCGAGAAGTCGATTTTTAAAAACGTAATCGATCTCAATAACAGTAACCTTTCCGGTTAGCTGATAATATGAGCCATATGGTTTTGAAATTTGCTTTCCCAATAAGTGGCTTAATCACTCAGCGCTTGGCATCAAAGTTGAAAGAATAGAGAAGTTGCGTTCATTCAGTTGTTCAGTTGGTACATTAAAAAACAAGTGGTTGTAACAACTTTTGGATTGAGTTTATCAAATAGAATATGATCTTTGAAAGCAATTAGTTTTCACTCTGTTATAAAGTACCGTAAGCCCAAAAAAATGGCGGATTACAAGAACCTAAAATTTGTTTTTAAATA